>CAWUFW010000384.1:0-649476 GCA_963921515.1 Calotriton arnoldi | reverse complement strand
AGAACTCTCCTCCTATCGAACTCTACCATAAACAAAGAGAGCCCATCTGTCACTCTTGGACTTGACTTCCACTTCTGGTTTGGAAAACAGAATGTTTTCATTAGATAAGCCTCACCCACTAGGTTTCCCCTTGGCGGCATCCTTCATCATTGGGACCTTCCAGTTCCGCTGCAGAATGGGGCATGCTGCGACCTACGAGTTACGCGGGAGTACTTTTTGGTGTTGTTTTTAATAGATGAAAAGAAGATGTAAAGAGAATAGGAGTGGGGGGTTCTTTTGTGGAAGATTAAAAATAACTGTCTAGTAGGAAAAATATTTGTATGCGTACCTCTAGCTGGTACGGTTAAAAATTTGGGAGGAAGTGAAACTCAATGGAATTATGTTCTTGAGTTTAAGAGGTCTGCATGTTTCATGGCTTGTCAATTTGAACAGCTGAAAACGTTCTGGGAACATTTAGAACAGAGTTAATACCATCTGGAAGTACAGCCTCCATATTTCAAAAAGTTGTAGATTGCAAAAAAACCACTGTGAAATACTTATGTTGTTTGATCCTATTAACATGTTTGCATTATTTCTGTGCCTATTAAATAGACATTTCCTCACATTTTGTGCTATAGAAGCTGTTTGTCATTCAATAGATGATTTGGTTAAGTAATAAAAATACTACAATTGGTTCTGTTGGATAGAACAATTTATTAGCATGCCATAGTTGATATGAACATACGAAAGAAACACACCAAAAATGTTATTCAAGTGATTTACTGTCAGAACCACTCAGCCTCCGAGCATTCAAGGTCTTTCCATAGGTTTGATTGGATGGAGAGGTCCAGCTAGCAGGTTTAAAGGTTTCTACTTACACAGAATTCGAAGGCAGAGGAAATTCAAGATGGCCGCCGGGGAGCGACCATTGAGTCAGCAGGCTAGTGTACCAGAGCCTGAAGGCAATCAGGAATGTCCAGGTGAAGTGCCCACCGAACTGCGCACTTCACCTGGAGAATTGGAGGAAGGAGGATCTTCGGAACGTCTCGGCGCGAAAGTCAGTCAGGGACCTTCTGTCGCGTCTTCCTTCGACGTGTCTCCGGTTTTGAATCCTGTCTCCTGTCAAGCGGAGTTGCGCACGAGTGGTGCATGTCAGTAAGGAGTAGTTGTTTTTTCCGATATAGGGAGGAGTTACATTCCTGAGGAAATTGTCGAGTGCCGAGTATTGCGCATGCTCTTTTTCTTGCCTGTTACTGAGCTCATGCCTGAGGAGATTAGTGTTTGGTAGGAAAAGAGGAAGAGCCAGCACTAGCGCATTTTTCTGGAAAGATTTAGACAAGAGAGCTCTTAGTTCGTTTTTTCTTTTAGGAAGAAAAGGAAGCGAATATTTTTCTTTTGCCAAAACAGTTTGTCATTATTTAACCCGACACGCACACATGAACAGTTTTTGAATAGAAACTACTTTAGTTGCACAGCAGTTATAAATCGTCATTTTACTAGTAGATAGAGTTAATTAAGCAAGTCTACTTCGGCTCCCTAACTAACGAAATAGGCTTGAGAAGATTTCTTTCCTAACACTCAATTTTCTATTAGTTAGTATTGAATACTTTGAGTTGGGATAGCTTGTGCAGCAGTTAGGGTAGAGAGAGTTATCTACTTTAACAAGAAAACACTAGATATAAAAGGAAGAAAATACCACGCTGAGGATATCGAACCACTATATTTTGCACCATCTGTACACATTAAGGTGAGAGCCTGGAAGAAAGAGAAAGGTTAATTAAAAAGTAGAGATAAGATAAGTAGTGTTAATAAGACAATACATTGTATTTACAGTTACAGACAAGGCATACAATTCCATTACCACAAAAAGAAGAGAGGCAAAGGTCACCAGAAATTCGGGTAGGTGTACTAGAATTATTAAATAAAGAAATTAGACTAACTATGTTTAGAGAAAAAGAGTACGGTTTCTAATAAAATGTATATTACAGTTCCAATGAAAATACACCACTATCGCAAGAGCAGAAAATAGCAAGCAGAAGTGAAGATCCAGAAGAGGAACCAGAAGAAGAAGTGTGGCTGTCTCTTCTCTGTCCCATCCCCCTTTCCCCCCTGTGGGTTCCTCAGTTAGTCACGAGTGTAGCAAACGTGGTTGGCTGGGAAGCTGTAGAGGGGCATTGGGAATTAACGTCATTCTGCTCCTGTGCATCTTGGCAAACGCCCACCTTGACAGAGTGAAGTGCCCACGCTGAATTTGCACCTGAGCAGAATGGCAGAGGGTTTAGATCTAAAGAAGTTAGGAGAAGTTTTGAAGGGAATAAAAAAGGAGTTATTGGCACTTAGAGAAGAAAATAGAGAAGTTAGACAGGACTTGATTACATCTCGGAGAGAGACTACAGATTTAACGATTAAAATGAATAGTTTAGTATCTGAGACAAGTTTTAAGAATCCCTCTTCACAAAGGAAGTATTCTAGTGATCCCACAGTCTCTACGCCCAAGGTTACGACCCAAGTAATTCATTCTTTGTCCCCAGTGATTCCTTTAGCTCCCCCAGAGCGGTTTAATGGAGACCCACAGAAAGCACAAGTATTTTTGATACAATGCACGTTACATTTCATGTGCCGTCCTGCGGTTTTTTCCAGACGCACAGTCGCGAGTGGCATTCATACTATCTTATCTTAGTGGGGATGCAGCGTCCTGGTCCATGCCATTAGTGACCAGAAACGACCCAATTCTATATGATATAGACGAATTCAAGAAAGAATTTCTCAGGATATTTGATCGACCTAAAGATTCACAGGCTACCGATAACGAACTGTTAGAAATGAAGCAGGGCAATAGGGATCTCATTGCATACTTGGCCCAGTTTAACAAACTAGTCGTGGAGACAGAGTGGCCAGAGAATAAACGAGCAGCGGTGTTCTATCATGGATTAAAGGATGAGTTAAAGGATGCTTTAGCCCAGGGGCCCAATAGACCCACAGAAATCTCAACGCTAATTGACTTGGTTCTATAAATCGATTTTCGACAAAATGAACGAAGAGGAGAGAAAAGAAGGGATTTTTGCTCAAGCACACCTAGGTTTCATCGAGCAAGAATGGAGAATTCTAAAGGAAATGATTCCCAACTCGGTGTCGAACCCATGCAAATAGGAACAATACGCGGTCCGCTATCAAAAGAAGAGAAAGAAAGAAGGCGCGTGAACAAGCAGTGTTTGTACTGTGGAGGTAGCGGTCATTTTGTTCGTAATTGTACCAAGAAGCCCAAACAAACACCGCAGGAAAACTCTCAGCACCATCAGTAAAGGGAGTTGGACTGATGGCTGCCAATTTGGAAACAACTCCCAGAGGTCATTCCCTGGCACATACCTTACAGTCCTCCTCACCACATCTCATCATGATTATGACTCTGCAGTTTCGTGAAATCACATTAAAACAAATCACCGTAATGGTGGATTCCGTTGACACGGGCAACTTTTGCGACCTTAAATTCGCAGAAAAGATTGGGTTAAAAGCAATAAGGAAGGAAAAGAGTGAAGCGGTATGAGCAGTAGATGGAACAAATCTCTCATCGGGACCCATTGTTAGCCACACCGAATTAGTTGAATTGAAATCTGAGGAAGGACATTGCGAAACCCTGAAATTTAATTTGATAGATTCTCCTCAATTTCAACTAATTTTAGCACTACCGTGGCTTACGGAGCATAATCCAACTATTGATTGGAGTGCTCGATCAATCACGCTGGATTCAGAATTCTGCAAGGAAAACTGCTATAAGCATGACATGAAGAAGCATACGGAAACTCCTGCGTTTCATCTGTGTGAAGGAGGAGCAACAATTTGCGTAATCCAAACCACCGAATTACCTCCAGAATACGTTGAGTTTCAAGATGTCTTTAGTGAGGCTGAGGCAGAAAAGCTTCCACCACATAGAGAATTTGATTGTAAAATTGAGTTAGAACCTAGTTCCAACCTTCCTTGCAGCAGAATATATGCCTTGGCTGAGAAAGAAGACCAGCATCTAAAAGAATATTTACAAAAATACCTCAGTAATGGTTTCATCAGCCCCTTCCAATCTCCAGTCTCCTCGCCTCTCTTCTTCATCCCTTAGAAACATGGCGAGTTGAGAACGTGCATAGATTATAGGGCAATCAATCGCATAACCATCAAGAACCGCTAACCTTTGCCCCTGATTTCGGTGCTATTGGATCAAGTGAAGAGTGCGCAAATCTACACTAAGTTAGATTTAAGAGGGGCATATCATCTTGTCCGAGTTAAGAAGGGAGACAAATGGAAGACAGCTTTCAGAATAAAACACAGGCTTTTTGAATATCAAGTGATGCCCTATGGGCTTTGTAACGCCCCTGCAGCATTTCAATATTTTATCAACGATGTGTTGAAAGAATATATTGATCAAAGTGCAATCATTTACATAGACGATATATTGATATATTCTAATTCAGTGGAAGAACATCAAGAACATGTGAAAGGAGTTTTGCAGAAGCTGCGAGAGAACAGTTTGTACGTCAAATTCAAGAAATGCGCCTTTAATGTGAATACTGTAGAATTCCTAAGATTTGTACTGTCACCAAATGGAATTACCATGGATGAGAATAAGATCAAGGCAGTAACTGAGTGGGAATCTCCAAAGTCAGTGAAGGAAGTCCAAAGTTTTATTGGCTTTGCAAACTTCTATAGGAGGTTCATCCAAGACTTTTCCAAGAAGTTAATTCCCTTGACGAAGTTGCTAAAGAAAGGAGTCAAATTCAATTGGTCCAATGAAGCTGAAGAAGCTTTTACGAAATTGAAGGAAGATTTCACCACAGCTCCAATCTTATTGCATCCAGATCCTTCCGAGCCTTTCTATGTAGAAACAGATGCTTCCAATCTAGCATTGGGTGGAGTCTTATCCCAAAGACACAAAACCACAGGTCAATTGCACCCAGTGGCCTTTCGCTCACAAAAGTTAACCCCCGCTGAGGTAAATTACACAATAACAGAAAAAGAGCTATTGGATATTAAGGACGCATTCAAGGAGTGGAGGCATTACTTGATGGGTGCCAGACATACAGTTACAGTTTACACCGACCATCGGAATCTGAAATTTCTGAAGTCAGCGAGAACATTGACACCAAGGCAACTTCGTTGGTCATTATATTTCGCTGATTATGACTTCGTGATCACATATAGACCAGGAACACAAAATGGTAAGGCAGATGCCTTATCCAGACTAGGTACAGAGAATATTCACGAAGAGATTGAAAATCAAAGTATAATTGCAGAAGGGAAGGTTCTCGGAACCGTGCTTAGAGAAACTGTGGAAGAATCAACAAAAAACTCAATGGGTTCAGAAGAAATGAAGGAATGGGCAAATCAGGATGCTAGACGAGAAATCAGTGGAAATTTACCATACCATGCCGGAGCCCTCTATTTACCCACCCAAGAGTTACAGCAAAAGGCCCTAAAGGAGTGTCACGATCATATATTAGCCGGACACAAGGGAATGCAGAAAACAGAAAATCTGGTAAAACGATGTTTTTGGTGGCCCAATATGGCCAAAGATATTCGTCAATATGTGGCCACTTGCGACATCTGTGCGAGGGGAAAATCAGAGAGACAAGCACCAAAGGGACTACTGCAACCTTTACCCAGGCCACCTTACCCCTGGCACACAGTGACATTAGACCTGATAGTTGAGTTACCATCCAGTCAAGGTTTTGACACAATATTAGTGTGTGTGGATGCATTCACTAAGATGGCCCATTTTGTCCCCTTAAACGGAGTCCCAACAGCAAGAAAATTAGCACACACTTTTAGCCAGACTATTGTGCGAGCTCATGGGATACCCAAGGTGTTAGTCTCTGACAGGGGCTCTCAATTCTTATCTCATTTTTGGAGGGCATTCACTAAGAAACTAAACATAGAAACCAGGTACACAACTAGCTATCACCCAGAGTCTGACAGCCAAACTGAAAGAGCTAATCAAGAACTAGAACAATAACTCAGACTATGTCTATTAGATCAAGAGGGAGACTGGCCAGAATACCTTTGGGCTGCAGAGTTTGCACATAACAATGCAAAAAATGTGTCCACTGGATATTCTCCATTTTACTTAAATTCAGGCAGACATCCAAACCAATCTATACATTTTCAAGAAGTAGAGGTTCCTGCAGTAAATAATTTAGTTGAACATATGACCCAAGTTCATAGCTTAGCGACTAGGAATCTCACTAAAGCTAAGGAAAGTTACAAACAATATGCCGACAAGAAGAGAAGGAAGGAACCTGATTTCCAAGTTGGTTAAGTACTGAAAATCTTAAGCTAAAAGGGAACAGGAAACTACAGCCAAGATTCGTAGGCCCCTATTTAATTGAGAAAAAGTTGAGTTCCTTGACTTACTAGCTGCAATTACCCAAGAGTCTAAAGATACACCTGGTGTTTCATGTTTCACTATTAAAAAAGACTCCAAAAGAATTAAGAGTAGGCAAATCCCCTAAACCAATTCAAACTGAGGAAGGAGTTGAGTTTGAAGTAAAACGAATCCTGAACTCAAAAGAAACTAAGGGTCAGATTTACTACTTGCTAGACTGGAAAGGATACGATCCAGAAGAAAGGTCTTGGGAGTTGTATTCAGATGTGCATGCTCCTAGATTAATTAGAGATTTTCACAAGAAATATCCAGACAAACCCAAGCTGGAGGGACCTGCCTTGTGGGGGGCTACTGTCAGAACCATTCAGCCTCCGAGCTTTCAAGGTCTTTCCATATGTTTGATTGGGTGGAGAGGTCCAGCTAGCAGGTTTAAAGGTTTCTACTTACACAGAATTCGAAGGCAGAGGAAATCCAAGATGGCCGCCGGGAAGCGACCATTGAGTCAGCAGTAACCCTGGGCAAAGCACTACGCTACGTTCGCGTAGTTTGCGAAGTTTGCGCTACTTCGCACAACGCGAATTGCACGTAGCACAGTGCAAACACGCGTAGCGTAGTGCAGCGGTCATTTTTTGCTTGCTCGCGGTCTTCAACGTCAAGTTGGCGACCGCGAGCAAGCAAAATGACATCCCTGCGAGACTTTTTCCTCGTTCGCGATCAGCAACATCAAGTTGCCGATCGCGAGCGTGGAAAATAAACCTCCCGGCGAGATTCTCAACGCGGGGAGGTCAGGTTTCTCATTGCGAGTGGTCGCGTATGCTCGCGACCGCTCGCGATGAGAAACTACCAGTCCGCGTTGAGAAAGCTGCCGCTCGAGTAAAAATCTACTCGAGCGGCAGTAAAAGACAGCTCGCACTGTGCAATCATTGCGAACAGTGCACTACGCAGTTCGCGTAGTGATACGCGTAGCTCGCGTAGTGCGAACTGCACTTTGCGTAGCTTCGCGTAGCGCTACTTCGCGAACTACGCCCAGGCTTAGTCAGCAGGCTAGTGTACCAGAGCCTGAAGGCAATCAGGAATGTCCAGGTGAAGTGCCCATTGAACTGCGCACTTCACCTGGAGAATTCGAGGAAGAAGGATCTTCGGAACGTCGCGGCGCGAAAGTCAGTCAGGGACCTTCTGTCGCGTCTTCCTTCGACGTGTCTCCGGTTTTGAATCCTGTCTCTTGTCAAGCGGAGTTGCGCACGAGTGGTGCATGTCAGTAAGGAGTAGTTGTTTTTTCCGATATAGGGAGGAGTTACATTCCTGAGGAAATTGTCGAGTGCCGAGTATTGCGCATGCTCTTTTTCTTGCCTGTTACTGAGCTCATGCCTGAGGAGATTAGTGTTTGGTAGGAAAAGAGGAAGAGCCAGCACTAGCGTATTTTTCTGGAAAGATTTAGACAGGAGAGCTCTTAGTTCGTTTTTTCTTTTAGGAAGAAAAGGAAGCGAATATTTTTCTTTTGCCAAAACAGTTTGTCATTATTTAACCCGACACGCACACATGAACAGTTTTTGAATAGAAACTACTTTAGTTGCACAGCAGTTATAAATCATCATTTTACTAATAGATAGATTTAATTAAGCAAGTCTACTTCGGCTCCCTAACTAACGAAATAGGCTTGAGAAGATTTCTTTCCTAACACTCAATTTTCTATTAGTTAGTATTGAATACTTTGAGTTGGGATAGCTTGTGCAGCAGTTAGGGTAGAGAGAGTTATCTACTTTAACAAGAAAACACTAGATATAAAAGGAAGAAAATACTTACCACGCTGAGGATATCGAACCACTATATTTTGCGCCATCTGTACACATTAAGGTGAGAGCCTGGAAGAAAGAGAAAGGTTAATTAAAAAGTAGAGATAAGACAAGTAGTGTTAATAAGACAATACATTGTATTTACAGTTACAGACAAGGCATACAATTCCATTACCACAAAAAGAAGAGAGGCAAAGGTCACCAGAAATTCGGGTAGGTGTACTAGAATTATTAAATAAAGAAATTAGACTAACTATGTTTAGAGAAAAAGAGTACTGTTTCTAATAAAATGTAAATTACAGTTCCAATGAAAATACACCACTATCGCAAGAGCAGAAATTAGCAAGCAGAAGTGAAGATCCAGAAGAGGAACCAGAAGAAGAAGTGTGGCTGTCTCTTCTCTGTCCCATCCCCCTTTCCCCCCTGTGGGTTCCTCAGTTAGTCATGAGTGTAGCAAACGTGGTTGGCTGGGAAGCTGTAGAGGGGCATTGGGAATTAACGTCATTCTGCTCCTGTGCATCTTGGCAAACGCCCACCTTGACATTTACACAGTTAGACTCTTATTTCAGTTTGTATATGTGGCTGTCAAATGAACATTAAACAGATTGTTCTGACAAGTGAGTGACTTTTTGGGAATATGTGAATGGAGTGAATAAACTGACAATGTGATATTGTGCATAAAAGGATTATATACAACAAAGGAGACTGTACAACAATAAGATGAGTAACTCAATTAACAACTGTCCTTCTATATTTAGTTTCTCATGTTTTCTCAAAACCCTGGAACAAAACTTATTTAAGCTTTGGGGATATGAAACCTTAGGACATGAGTGGGTGTGGAGCATCGATGTTTCGACCCTGGAATGCATGTTAATGGAGCAAAAAGTTGCAGCGGGTCTTCTTCAGGACAGTAGGATGAAGAGGTACAGCCTAGGAAGAGCAAAACGATTTAGAAAAATAATTGGGTATGTTTTGAAAAATTTGTTTAAAAGGAAAACTAGCAGAAATAGGTGGTCACAAAGACCTACCAAATACTGTAGTATCCAAGTGGTAAATCTAGTTCAGCGAGAGGCGTCATACACTGGAGACTTTTGTAGAATTGTGGGTAAAACCTGACTCTGGCATTCCCCCTCTGTGGGTTCCCCCCTCTGTTCCACCCTTTGGGTTTGTCCCAACCTGGGTCTTGGTCCCTGCCCATGTTGGCTGTCCATGTGCGGTCCCCTAAAAAACTCGACCCACTGTGTGTGTCTTGGAAACGGGGTCCCTTATTGTATTGGCGATTGCCGCTGCTGGTGGTGGGTCTCTCGGAGTCACTTTCTGAGCCACTTCCAAGAGAAGAGTCCGAGAAGGTGGCAAATCTCCTCGGTACTTGTCTGCCTCTGTTCGTAAAGCAGCCCTGGCTATCTTGTTGGTAGTAGTCGTCTGACAGATAGGGGCAAGTGATCTTTTTATCGTAAGTTCTTATGTCCTTGCTAAGTTTGTCAAGGTTTTTATTCAATGTTATAGAATTGAATTCAATAAAAGTTTTCTCTGCTCGTTCAAGGGCTTCTTTGGGGTTACTCAAAGTCCTATCATCCAAAATTTCCCTTTTCAAGGCAGCTATCTCTTGTGCTAGTTTCTTTACATACTCAACGGCCGTCTCAACTCCTAGCACCATCCAGTGCCTAGAGCAGTTGTTGGCCACGAAACTGAAACCCTCTCTGAATTTGGGAATGTCAATGAAAATGGCCGGATCCTTTCTCACTTGGAGGCCTTTAGGGATGATATTCGCTTGCAAGTACTTGGCTAAGAGGTGACCATGTAATCGAGATCTGATTAGCTTTTTCTCAAGTCTCTCTAGCTTCGCTAGTTTATCATTCAGAGTGGAATCAAGAGGTGTTATACCTGCTCCTAGTAGATTAAGTTCAGCCTGATCCTGAATTAATTTGTTAATATATTCTTCGCTGTAAGAAAGCGTTTCTTTCTCTGACATGCTTCAAGTCAAGTAATGGCGTGCACATTGCCATAGCTGTCAATCAAGCTTTGGCAGGTAATACGTGCGGATTACCTCATTCTTTGAAAACTCCCTGTCAAACCTGACGTGCTCTCATTTATCATTTACTGACGCGAGCACTATCAGGTAAGACACATGATTCACTGCACGTTTTCTTTCCCCTCTTCATAGCTTCCCGCATGATTTTAAATTGCCCTTTCTTTTTTCACTCGCACCCAGATTGACATGGACTGATTTCGCACACTGGGAGCATAAATTTACCTAATGGCTGTTTTTAGATTAAGGTAAGACGCCAGCGGCGTCCATTCTCGGTCTGCACAATCGAGCTAATTACTTCTTTAGTTTTAACTTTGTTTCCGACTGCTTGACACACCGCAGTTTGCTCTCTCTTTTAGATTACTCCGAATTTTGAACCTGCCCTGAATTGTGATACATACAAGTACATTTAAATTGAGATTCCAATCTGGGTGATGGAATCTGCCAAGCATTAAAGTTGTCTTGCCAAGTCCCTTCTAAATCAGAGGTATGTTTTTTACGTATTCCAGCCATTTTAGTTAGGCAAACAATGGCTCAACTCCTAATCATGCACTTACCTTGTTACTTTCAGACTCGCTTCTAACTCAAGCACCTTCTGTCTACAAAAGTCTCCAGTGTATGACGCCTCTCGCTGAACTAGATTTACCACTTGGATGCTACAGTATTTGGTAGGTCTTTGTGACCACCTATTTCTGTTAGTTTTCCTTTTAAACAAATTTCTTGAAACACACCCATTTATTTTTCTAAATCGTTTTGCTCTTCCTAGGCTGTCCCTCTTCATTCGACTGTCCTGAAGAAGAGCCGCTGCGACTTTTTGCTCCATAAGCGCACCTCCCAGGGTCGAAACATCAACGCTCCACACCCACTCATGTCGTACGGTTTCATCGCCCCAAAGCTTAAATAAGTTTTGTTCCAGGGTTTTGAGAAAACATGAAAAACTAATTATAGTAGGACAGATGTTATTTGAGTTACTCATCTTACTGTTGTACAGTCTCCTTTGTTGTATATAATCCTTTTATGCACAATATCACATTGTCACTTTATTCACTCCATTCACATAGTCACAAAAAGTCACTCACTTGTCAGAACAATCTGTTTAATGTTCATGTGACAGCCATATATACAAACTGAAATAAGAGTCTAACTGTGTAAATCACTTGAATACGTTTTTGGTGTGTTTCTTTCATTTGTTCATATCAATTATGGCATGCTAAGAAATTGTTCTATTAGACAGAACCAATTGTAGTATTTTGGTTAAATGCCCAGGTTCTGAGGGACACAGGGCTACCCCATTATTATTAATGTTGGTTAAATAATAGGCAAAAAAGAAAACTACTGTTTGTTTACATTTCTGTGCTACCTGATAATTGTTATCAGGACAAAAAAAAAAGGCATGTCCTAATAAAGTAGTACAAATACAGTCATATATTCTACAAAATGGATTTCCCATACATGTGCCTTGTGATTGACTCCATGTTACCACATTAAACACTCCTTCAAAGTTTGGCATTCTACCCCCACACATTTCTTCACACTGTCATTGCTGACACCAAGATATACTCACAAAATAAAACATGTCCTTAGAAAATCATTGAGAATGCGCAATGTGATCTGGAACTTATAAATATAATTAAGAAACATATTCCTAAAGAAGATGTCATGGTACAGAACAACACAATCACTGACCAGCATGAAGCACTGAATTCATTCTTGTGGAGATGACATGGATACCTACTTCACTAGCCCAACTCTCTCTTCTCCAGAGTTTAACAATACTGGGTTATGTATTCAGATTGAGGAGGGGGTGTGATATGGAATTTTACAATATGGTTGTGAGATGATGATGTGGAAGAAAACACAAAACAGGGAATTTGTGTTGAGTTGATTTTGTCAAGGTTGTATGGATCACCCTAATGCCCAACTGTGTACCTTCTCCCACTCTGTTTCTATCTACCTTGAGTTGTCTCCGTATCCCCTACAGAATGGCCCTGTAGTATCAGATATATTCTCATCAAACATTTTGGGCATATTAAGAGTCAAACCCAATAAGGTTGCAATGTAACTAAAGGTTGAATTAGAAGTATTAGGAATCCACACTTTCTAGCAGACACAGCATCAATTCTATCATGTTAACATATACAATTAGCGGTAGACCTATAAAATAATTTCTCTGTTTTCCATGAATTCACCACCTGGGGTGCCAACAGCATGGGGTCAATTTGGCCCCTTTAAACCCGAAGCCTATTTGACCGATCACTTCTTTCAATGCGGGTTGGTTTGTGCCAACTTGGTTATGGTGTACCTTTTTTTGTCAACAGTAGATCAGTTGCACCAATATCATGGAACATTTAATAGTTATTTTCCTTGGAAAGAATCTTAAAAACATAAGAGTTTATCTTAGAAAACAAACATCCTTTGCAACAAAACATTTTTATTGGTAGAAAACAAAAGCCCTTCTTTATGGGAGCCCCAGTGTTATCTTTAATATTATTAAACTTTTTGAGTTGCCTTTAACAGGTTCAGCTTGCAGTGGACCCTTATCAGTCAAGGCAGAAGAATGACTACTGCTGCAGGGAACTAAGAAGAAGAGCAAGTCGTCAAAGGAAAGAAGTCTTCAACAGGTGAGACTTCTGTTCTTGAAAATACAGAGACAACATTTGAGTGTGGTTGAAATAGTGAACTGCACTCATTATGGCAGGTAAGAGTCAAGTTACTGCTAAAGTAGAAATCTCAGAGGATCACAAGAGAATTTAAATGAGAACTACACCTTTTGCTCAAGGACAGGTTGTGGGCTACCACAAGTCCCTTTTTCCCACGTTTACGCAAGTGAAGAGCTAGGAAGAGAGATGTAATTACAGACCACTAAGAGGTTTTGAGTGCATATCCTACATGGGGATTATGCTTGAGATATGGGAATAGGTAACGAGTGAAATCCTGACAAAAGACCTTAAAAGTATCTTCCCATATGGTCTGAATGCTGATGAAATGTTTCACACTCTTTTGAAACAAATTTGCATTGAATAAAGTTGGACAGAGGAATTAGAGGAATCACTGCTAATGAAATTCTTGAAAGTATTAATGTGTCTGAGTATGCATAATTTATTTTAAAGAAAATAAAACCAACCAAAAGTTGGCATATTGAATGATGTGAGAAGACAAAATTCAGTTAGAATTTAATTACTCACAAATTAATAAAATGAGAATCCCTATCCACAAGACGAATGTTGGGGATGTCCACTAAGAGGTGATTTGGAATGTTGTGTATAGAAATGTGCAAGAAACATTCAAAGGATGATTGTATATAGCTGATATATATCTTTAATTGTGGGAAGACATATAAAATCAAATAAAAACAATATGACCCAAGTAGTGCCACTAGCAATATGTACTATGTATAACCACTGTTAGGGTATATGGCAAATGTGCGTTGGAAAACATAGGAACGAGGAATCAGATTAATGTAAACATGTCTTTCTACGAGGCTTTCAAAATGTCTTTACCTGTGCGCTAAATGATCACTGTCCTCATGGCTAATACCACCGTCTGCTCAGATCAAATATATTGAGTAAAATTCCCAAAGGAATGTCAGTTGTAAAAGTTCTTTAAATTGAAAATGACTTGATTTAGGATTCATAGTTATTCCTCAAAAGGTGATTTAGCAGTCATACATTCATTTACTCCCTTGTAAGTTTACAGTACAGCTGGTTCATATTTGGCTTGCCTTGAAAGTTTGTGGATGCCCATTGCCTACAATTTTCTCTTTGGCCCTTTCATACTTTTGGAAATGGTCTAATTGCCCCAGTCAAGGGCTGGAGAAAATCCCTCTCCACATTGAGAAGGGGAACAGAACACAAACGTTGTGGTGTTGTAGGGCAAGAGGTATGTCCATGGGTAAAATGCTTCTGCGTCTTTTTGTGAATCAGTCCGGGTGCCTATTTGTGGATACAAAGCTTGCTTTTAAATCATGTTTAATCATGCACTATCCAGTCCATTTTTTTAAGACACCACTGTATACTAAAAGAACAAGTGAACAGTCATTACCTGCATTGTTAAAGACCATGTTCAGTACCGTCTATCACCATGAAAGGTAATGTTATGTTATTGAACAAGGCATGCATTCTTAGACTATTTTACAGTACCTGATGTTGGCCCTCTTTTATCGTCCACCTCAAATGAGCTCTTCTACTTCCATAAACTTTAGCGAAGTAGAAAATGTTCAAGTTATAAATATACACTCACAACTTGCGAAATAATAGTTACATAATCACTGAGTAATACACCATCAATAATAAAAAAATACATATTATTTTGCTTCCCCGAGTACTTGCATATTCCAAAACTAAACCTTTTCCAATTACAATTTCATCCAAGTTCAAAGTAAAAAATACCAAATCCAATCAATTATGAGTATTTCATAGAACAAGTATGCAAAGAAAATAAAAATGCGAAAGGCCCGTTAAAAGTTAAGGATTTTGGCAAGAATGGCTCACGGCTAATAAAACAATTTGTGAATTTGCAAAGGAATTAATTTCTGAACTTTGAAAAATGAATTCTTATCCGGCAATGATGATTTAACCGAAATTGATATTATTTACCCTATGTTTTGCAATAGTTTTGCTGGAGGGCTGCATCTGTGTTTCAAATGTACTCAGAATGATCTGTGATGATTTTGTTATGTTAAGCAAACAGTCCGGTTTCAGACTTACAAATGTTCCAAGTCACAAATGCTTTACTAAAATGTTTCCACATTCCCAAAAACGTTATATCAAAGAACACCTGAGTAAGGATTCTATATTCATAATGTTGGTTGAATGTAACTGTAGGATAGTTTTGATAGCACACAGCATGTACCCAAGATAGGAAGTGCATCATTTTCTAAATGAGGTGGAAAGCATGGGAATTTTAGTAGGATTGTCTAAATCTCAACAGCAATGAATTCCTGGTTTAGCCTAGAACTGGGCCTGAACCTCTCAAGGAGAAACTATGGGGCTTATTTACAAGCCCCTTGCGCCGCTGGTGTGTTACTTTTAATATGAGAAAAAGTGACATACCTGCAGCGCAAGGGGCTTATAAATAAGCCACTATGTTTAGAACTGAATAGGATTGAAGGCTTCCCTTCATGCATGTTGCTTTGAAGATGACTAAACTACCTGTCAGTGACCATTTAAAGGAATGTCTGTTGTTCTGCATGAACTTCAGCTTCTGTCAGGGATGGCCAAAGGAAACCAGACAGACCATCAAAGTGCTAAGTCAACAGAGAGCAGAGCCATAAGTTGGCACATTTAGAAGCACCCAAGAACAGTCACCTTTGTAACAAAAGACTGCGTTCTTGCCAAATTTTCAATTCTCGTGAGAACAGTGGCCATCTTGGGCGCCGCTGCTTACATAAGCTATGCCTGCCCATGATTGATGCCTTTTATTACTTACCCCTTCTGGAAGCAGCATTCTGCTGATCGTCTCGCTGAGAATCTTTCAGTTCTGCGACTGCCGGCCTTCAGCAATACGATGCTCAAATTCATCACCGCCTTCAATGCTGAACCCTTAAGTAAGAAAAAAGTAAAGACAATTTACCAACAGAGGCATGTGCAGGAGTGAACAATAACACACACTTGCAGTATGCAGTAAACTGCCCATATACTTACCGCACTAGGATCCTCCTGGATCCAATTCTTGAAATTCAAAGCTTGTAGTGTAGACTTTCCTGGAAAAGAAAAACATCACATGATATCCTGTTGTTTTAAAGTTGAAGATAAGGGGGGCGTGTCCAGAAACATAGCCGGCTAGCTGCGTCTATCGGCAGCTCCGACAGCCCACAGCGAATCCTGCAAAAAATCCTGACCTTAGGAAGCCACTTAATACCCACGGGGATGCTCTGTCCCGCCCGAACCCGTTCCCACCCCGACGGAAGCATGAAGAGTCGATCCCAGGTGAGATTCGACTGTAGAAAGAATATCGGGAGCGGCGATCCAAAATGGCGGCATCCCGAAGGTGAAGTGACCTGGCCTTTACGGGAGCCGCAGTGCTGGTGAGCGGGGGTGAATAGAGGAGCCTGGGGTGTCTCCCCCCTCCCTGCCCCCCGCGGGCTCGACTTTGGCCACCCGGCGGTTCTTGTCTGCGGATCACGGGAAGAGGACTGACCCGCTGAGTCAGAGGACTGACCCGCTGAGTCAGAGGACTGACCCGCTGACCCCCCGGAGACTCTGGGAGAGACACGCTGGCGGGAGAGAGTGATGAAGACTGGAGATAGGGAGATCCCCGAGAGGGGGTAGTGACATGGCGAAACGCGAGGAGATCTCTGGCAGCAGAAAGAGATCCACGCCTGCGTAATCAACGTGGTGAGTCGAGGCGCCGGCTGGAGCAGAGCGGCTTCCCCGACCCCCTGGGTGTCCTGCAGGTCCCGCTGAGAAGTACATCTCCTGACCCCGGGGAGGGAGATTGTGGACTGTGGGAGGGGAACACCACAAGGCCCCCCTCCAAAGACTGCCCTTCCAGGGTCACCTCGGGTGAAACTTGAGATTGTGGGCCCCCCTTCGCGGAAGGGGAGCCGCTCTTCAAGGGCCAAGGAACAGGCCTTGTAGGACCCGGGAGTGAGTACTGGAGTGACAGCTTAAGGGTGCAAGGCGGTTTCCTTGAAGTGAGTGGCCCGATCCGATCCGGCGAGGGAGTAAGAGGACCAGATAAAAGGGGCAGACAGCGATCGTGATCGCAAAAACCAGAAAATCCCTGTCCTGCCCTTAGGCACCGACCTTGAGGACTTCAGACCTGCAGAAATGAAGGGACTCAACTAGGACAGTGGAGGACGGGGGCTGGCGGATGCAAGGGGACCCTTGGGAACAACTGATACTGTCTCATACTGCCACCCCCTGAGAGGAACAAAGGAACTGTGTAACCGGGCCCGGGAGGAGCACCTGCGAATAGCGGATATAGGAGAAGGACCCCTCATGGGAGGGCATTCCCTTTCTGCAGAAGGGGTGTACAGCGTGTTTGCAAGAAAGGTAGTCGTGAAATAGCCTGAACAGGGAGACATGACCCGATGGGGGGTGGCTGTCGGGATAAACCCCCCCCCTGAGAGTGACACCCCCTGGACACAGCTGACCAGCTAGCGTGATGATACCGGTTGAAGAAGGGGGCCCAACACGCGACAGGGCCGGAGGATGCATGTGGACCTTTGAAGCTTGCAGGAGTGACTGACCACCGGCGGCTGCTGGTGATCTTGGGCACCTGCCGCCCGCCGGGGAGAAGATTTGGGCGTTGATTGCGGGAGAAATCAAATTAAGCGGGCGGCGAAGACCCGGCTGGAGTTCCTCCCCACACGAGGCTGCGGGAGTGACGGGGCTGCTGGCCCTCACCGATTGTCTGAAAGTGATCCCTCCAGGAAAAAAGACCTAGGTATAGGACCTACTGCGGATGCTGGGTGATCGTGGAGGAGGGTGCTGTGATGGTTAAAGATAAAGCCCCCAAACCTGCAAGGCAGGGGAAACTCGACAAATATACCAAAGTAATGCCCCCACCGCAGAACATATAGAGTGGGGCCTCCGCTTTACCGGACAATGCAGCTATATTACAGGCCATCCATGCCTCAAGAGAGGTACTGGAAGAGAAGATGGCAGAGGTGCGTGTAGAGGTGAACCTGCTGTGCCAAGACCTGCGTAAGGTCTCAGAAAGAGTAACCCAGGCTGAGCAACGTATTTCAGAAGTGGAGGATATCGCCCATGGCATGCGGAAAGAGGTCACAGGACTGACCGCCTCACTAAAGAGGTGGCCTTGAGAGTGGACGATGCGGAAAACAGGGCCCGTAGGAATAACCTCCGCTTTGTAGGTTTTCCGGAAAGAGCAGAAGGGAGAGACCCAGGACCTTTCTTGATGACATGGCTCAGGGACTCCCTCCCGGGCACACAGTTCTCCGCCTGATTCATAATTGAAAGAGCTCACAGAATGCCCTGTTTTCAGCAACCCCCGGGGGCCCCCCGAGGCCCTTGACTGCGCGTTTCCTTAATTTCCAGGATCTCATACTCCAAGAGCTACGACAAAAGGGGGAAATCAAATATTCCAACACCAGAATAATGGTATTTCCAGACTACTCCTGTGAAGTGCAAAAACATAGGCGGGCCTTTGACTCAGTTAAGGCCAAACTGAGAACCCTTAAGATACAATACATGTTGCTGTTTTCGGCAAAACTCAAGGTCATATTCCAGGGGACAACCCACTTTTTCCAAACGCCGGAAGAGGCGTGGTCCTGGCTTGAGGAGCGACCCCCCATAAGATGTAGACAGGGACTGGCGGAGATCTCCCAGGGGGGCTTGCCGGGAAGCTCTGGCGCTGCGAGGCCGAAGGAGAAAAGACTGCGCAGATCAACGGAGTCACGCAGGAAATATACAGGAACTCCTCTCCGGTCCAAAAGACTCATGCACAGGAAGACACAGATTTCTGATTCCGATGAAGAAACCACCCGGGAAACAGAGGGACGGCGGCACACTGGGTCCCATGGCCCCAACACCACTGGGCCTTCCGATAGAGAGGACTCGGCGGAGGTGGAAAGTGACCACCCTCTCCTACAGGGCATTCACCAGCTGGAAGATCTGGGTCCAGAGGCGGCCGCCACCGAGACCCCGCGACAGCAAATTTCCAAAAGTGGCGAAGAAGGTTGAGATGATGGGGCTGGACAGCCACCGAGAGACAGTAAGACACTTACACACTGTATATAGACAATACACGCTAAGCCCACAAGGCAACACAATCCACACGGACCCTATAGTGTTTAGTTAACAGAACAGGGGTTATTGGGAGGGAGGGGGGGAGACAGACCTCTCAAGCTCAACCTGTGCTACAATTGTCATGTTGACCAGTTGGGGAGTAGCGTGGGCAGAGGGAGAGTGTGGGGAGGGGGGAGTTGCAGGGAGAGAAGAAAAATATCAAGGAATAAGTTTGGGGTTCGTTCATTTGTTTCAGATAGTTAGTTATAGAATTACCATGCACAGGGACAAAGACAGACATGACCAGAGGCGCAGCAAGTTATTTGAAATACTGACATCAAACATAAAGGAAGGAAGGAGGAAAAGACATTTATAGAGCACATGGCTACCCGGAAGCATCCCAGCGCTAATAACTGACACGGGGGGCAGAGAGCTAGGGGAAGAGCATGGTCTTTAATTGCTTCCGGAAAGCCAGATGGTCAGGGATTGTGCGGAGGTGGAGAGGCAGGGAGTTCCAGAGTTTGGAGGCATTATAGGAAAAGAGTCTACCGCCACTCCTAGATTTCTTGATCCTGGGGATCTCTGCCAGGTACAGATCATCTGATCGGAGATTCCGGTTGGCTTTATATGGACGAATCATGCTGGAAATAATAGGTGGACCAAGTCCCTGCATTGACTTATGTACCAAGCACAGAGCCTTGAACCTGATCCGTTCCTGAACTGGGAGCCAGTGAAGGGAGCGGAGGGCCGGTTTTGCTGAGAGTCTATTGGTAGTACCCATCAGAAGTCTTGCAGAACTGTTTTGTACTGATTGGAGTTTTGTGACCGCAGAGATGGGGGCACCCAGATACAGAGCGTTTCCATAGTCCAGTCTCGAGAGTATTAATGATTGGACCAGTACTTTCCTGGCCTTGAAAGGAAGGAGGGGCAGGACTTTTCGGGCCATTCTGAGTAGACCATAACAGAGGGCTGCCGTTTTTCTGGCCTGGGTCCTAAGGCTTAGGTCTTGCTCCATCCATACACCAAGGCTCTTAATCTCTGCTTTTGGGACTGGGGCTGGACCCATGCTGGGGGGCCACATCATACTAGGGTTGAAACTGAGAGTGTTGCCCAGGATCATAATCTCAGTTTTTCCTTCGTTAAGCTTCAGCTGGGAGGCATCTATCCAGCTGGAGATATCATTTAAGCATGAGTACAGGGCATGGGTTTTTAAATCTGATTGATTAAGCCCGACCACCAATTGGGTGTCATCGGCATAGGTAATCATCCGGATTCCATGAGGGGCTTCTATGGCTGCCAGAGGGGACATATAAACATTGAAGAGAGTCGGGCTTAGGGAAGAGCCCTGTGGCACACCACTCGACAAAAGGGTGGATTTAGATACAATGTTTTCATCAAAAACCTGAAAGGTTCTCCCCTCCAGAAATGAGGATAGCCACTGAAGCGCCGTTCCATCCACTCCTATATTCCTGAGCGGCCGGATCAGAATCGGGTGATTCACCGTATCAAATGCGGCGCTCAGGTCCAGGAGTAGAATGGCCGCAGAGCCTCCTGAGTCCAGAATTTTCCTACTTTCCTCTATCACTGCAAGTAGAGCGGTTTCGGTACTTTGGCGCGGGCGAAACCCGGTTTGGGAGGAATGATGCAGGCTGTGGCTTTCAAGAAACCCAGAAAGAGTTAGGTTTACATGCTTCTCTGTAACCTTGCTTATGGCAGGCAAAAGGGATATGGGACGATAGTTGCCCAATTCTACCGGATCCAGACTGGGCTTTTTAAGTAGAGCTTTAACTCTCGCCCCTTTCCATTTAGGGGGGACTATTCCAGAGGACAGCGAGGCGTTGATCAGGTTTATCAAATTAGGGGCTATTATTGGGGTAACCTGTTTCAAAATGTTTAGTGGCGCCGGATCAGTGGGAGAGCCGCTCTTTATCGTGGCCAACAGGGAGATGAAGACTTCCTGGGACACAGGAGGAAAGGCCACAAGGATATATTCAGGGGGTTGTGAGTGGGAATCTATCTGATGCTGTGTGGATTTCTCCTCCTCCCCCTTAGGTGGGATGGATTCCAGAATCCGCTCGATTTTGATGTGAAAAAACTCGGCCAATTTATTGCACCGTATGCCAGAGGTATCGGGGGTCGTTCTAGGGGTGGGGGCTTTAAGTAAATTTTTGATAATGTTAAAAGTTTCTTTGGGCGAGTTGGAGGCTGCTAAAATTCTATTTTCATAGTAGGAGGCTTGGGCTTTTCTTAATTCAACTTTGTAAGCAAGGATAGCTAGTCTATAGTCCTGTTTTTTGGAGGGAAGAAAATCTTTCCTCCAATGTCATTCTTTCACTTTACATTGCTGTTTTAAGATGCGCAATTCCGGCAAAAACCATTGGGCATTATGAAGCCCCGCCGTTTTTTTTGTCTTGATCTTGGGGAGGACAGTATTGAGTGACTCCTCTATCCAATCTAAAAAATCCTCATTAGCTTTGACCGGGCAAGGTTTAGGCTGGGTTTTGTCTTTTCCAGCTCCTGGGACCATTTAGCTAGGGGGAGTTTATTCCATGGGCGACCAAAAGTCTAGGTGGATTGCATCCTGGGTCTAGAGGTCTGAGGTGACCAATGAAGGTTTATCAGGAAGTGATCCGTCCATGGTAGTGGGGTAGGATCAGTTCCCTTGAGGTCCACTAGATTAGAGAATACCTGGTCAAGAAGGTGTCCTTTGGCGTGAGTAGTTTGGCCAATTTTTTGGGAAAGTTGAAGAGAGGCAAGGTCTCTGGTCAACTCGCAAGCATTAAAAGCTTGTGGATCATCAAAATGGAGGTTGAAGTATCCAAGGATCGTGAAGTTACTCGCCCCACTGGCCAGGTTTAATGTCGCCTCGAGTAATGATTTATTAAATGCTCCTGTTGGCCCCGGGGGACGATACACCAGGATGCCAGTAAATGCGTGAAGTGGTGAAAAATCAATGGAGAGGCACAGGCAATGGTTTAGGGACCCTATTCAGTTATGACATGGAATGTCAATGGCCTAGGCAACAAAATTAAAAGGGGGCTGGTTACTAAATACATTAAGAGACTCAAACCAGATATCGTACTCCTGCAAGAAACGCATTTAAGAGGCACACAGTGTACCTTCTTAGGGAGGGGCGCATATACTACACTTACACACGCTGGCTTTTCCTCGGGATCCAGGGAAGTTGCCATCCTGATCAGGAAATTACCACCCTTTCGTACCTCCAAAACATGGGCGGACCCAACGTTCGTTGCGGTGAACGGTACTTGGGGCCGCAGAGAACTTACACTGATCAGTGTCTATGCTCCCCCAGATTACAACAGCAAAAGCTAGACAAAATAGCAGGGTTACTGCTAGAATTGGGCCCCTCCACACACATAGTAGGTGGTGACTTCAATGATGTCACAGACCC
The DNA here is from genome assembly GCA_963921515.1 of Calotriton arnoldi. NCBI lineage: Eukaryota > Metazoa > Chordata > Amphibia > Caudata > Salamandridae > Calotriton > Calotriton arnoldi. The sequence continues at coordinate 627,203 of CAWUFW010000384.1, read as the reverse complement.
ACAGAGGGATCGCACACATGTGGGTCAAGGGACACGTTCCCCACCCCACTGGGGCAATTCCAGAACACACTTGGCCTGACCAATCTCTGGCGCAGGCAACACCCAGAAGACCGCGCATATTCATACTTCTCGGGAGCCCATCGGGTTTTTTCGAGACTGGACTACCTCTTCGCCCTGGCGGAGGAGGTTGAGATAATAGAAAAGGTGGAGTACCTGGCGAGGACCATCTCGGATCACTCACCTCTCTGGCTAACAGTGGGGGGAAGACCAAGGGGGAATAGACAGGAATGGAGGCTACAGGCCTGGGTTTTGCATGATAAGGAAATAACTAATGAGATCCGATTTGAATCGGAACTCTACTTCCGAACTAACGAGGGCTCGGTGTCCTCCACAGGAACCCTATGGGAAGCGTACAAAGCGGGACTGCGAGACAAGGCCCAGAATATAATAGCCCATAAGAGAAGGGAGGAGACTCTGGAAATTGAGACCCTGGAAGATAAGCTACTAGAACTGGAGAAACAGGTAGACTCAGACATCGACCAACACAAGTTGCGCCAGCTAGAGATAGCGAGAGGGGAATATAGGGCACTGATGAACCAGGAAGTGAAAATTCAATTACTAGCCACACAACATCGTTAATATGAAACTGGTGATAGGGCAGGAAAGCTACTGGCCTGGCTAAGTAGGAAGTAGAGGGAGACGAGATGGGTAGCCTCCATACAGGAGCTGGATGAGATCCACACCTCCTCCCCACACATAGTGGGCACGTTTGCCCGCTACTACAGAGAGCTGTATAGGGCCAGACCACTGGCAGATACCGCACATATTGACTCTTACTTACAAACCATAGAGGTCCCCACTCTCTCACAGGAAGATAGGGTCACTTTAGAACAAGAGCGGACCCTAGAGGAAGTGACAGAGGCCATAGGCAGACAAAAATCTGGGAAGACCCCGGGCCCAAATGGTCTGCCCGCGGAATTATTCAAACACAACGCAAGCCTACTGGCCCCACACCTTTTGAATATGTTTCGGGATTCTCAAGAAGAGGGAACACTCCCGCCAGACCTGCGAAACGCCACAGTTGTAGTCATACATAAACCAGGAAAACCACAAACGAACTGTGGGTCTTACCGGCCTTTATCGTTACTTAATGTGGAAACCAAAATCTTGACCTCTATACTGGCTACACGCCTCTTGGTGGTGATAATGCCTCTCATACACTGGGACCAATCTGGCTTCATGCCAAAACGTGCCACCTGACTCAACCTTCGCCGGCTAGCCAACTGGCTGAATACGGTGAAAACTAGATCTGAGCCACACGTGTTCCTTTCCCTAGATGCCGAGAAGGCCTTCGATACAGTCCACTGGCCATTCTTACGACAAACCTTATCAAAGTTTGGGTTTGGCCTAGTCTTTATAGCCTGGGTGGAACTTTTATACACTTGTCCAGTGGCCAAAGTCCGAGTCAATGGGGTGACTTTGACGACTTCCCCGATGCAGAGAGGCACTAGGCAGGGCTGCCCTCTATCCCCCCTGTTGTTTGCATTAGTACTAGAACCACTGGCTTGCACAATCAGGGCACACCCAGAAATAACAGGCTTTAGAGACGAGGGAGCGACCATTAGAGATGAGCGCATATCACTTTATGCCAATGACATCCTAATGTATGTTACTAACCCAGAAAAGGTACTCCCAGAGGTGCTACGTCTCTTTGAAGAATATGGCCGACATGCAGGCTATAGTATCAATTGGGATAAATCTAGTTTGTATGTGGTGGGTGGCCCCCTGAACACGCAGGAACTCCCAGGTTGTTTTCGAGTAGCCCAGGAAGGATTCCGCTATTTAGGCTTATACGTCACCACCACGTCTGAACCAAAATATTAGATGGGTCATCTCCGACTTTCACGATGATGTAGAGAGATGGAGGCGGCTCCCACTAACGATAATGGGTAGAGCGGCCCTATACAAAATCATTACGCTTCCAAAAATTCTCTATGTATTGCAGAATACATACTGTCGGATGCCAGAGGCCATATTCACAGCAATAAACACTGACCTACGCTCGCTTCTCTGGGATGGTGCCCATCCGAGAGTGACACTACAGGCACTCCAGCGAAACCAATATAATGGATGACGTGCACTGCCTGACATAAAGTCCTACTATAGAGCAGCCCACCTTGTGGTGGTGAATGAGTGGGGGCATGCAAGGGGCGATCATCCCACATACGCCTTGAAACGCGTACAATTCAGACATCATACACATCTCCATTATTTATATGGGGGCAAAGGATCCCGCCGACTATTGCCAGCCACTCAACTAACAATAGAGGCCTGGAGAGGAGCAGAGAGGCAAATGAAATGGGATAACAAGCTCACGAAAGAGACCCCCCTTTGGGAAGGATCGCGATTGCCAGAAATTAACAGGCTCCAGGGGTTTCGGCAGTGGGACCTAATTGGGATCTCCAAACTGGGAGATATTGTAGTAGGGGACAATCTAGACTTCTTTGACACACTAAAAAACACATATCAACTAAGGGATACCCAAAACTATTCATATCTTCGGCTCAGTCATGCATGGAGGGCGACAGGGATAGACACCATGGACAAGAAGAACTCTCCGATAAAGCCATTTATGGACCTACAAAACATTAATGAATAACATCCCTGATAGGTTGGGACCCCTTAGGGCAAAGTGGGAAAACACCACGGGACCAATGGAAGACATCGACTGGGAGGCGGCCCTAATGCACCCAAGAGAAGTAGCCATTAAACTGCATTTACGCCTCATACAATTTAAGATTCTCCACCGAGTATATTTTGATAGAGCACGCTTACATGCCATGGGTAGAGCAGAAACACCCTACTGCCGCCACTGTAAAACACAACTAGGTAATTATATTCAAATGCTCTGGGACTGTAGCCACATCCAAATATATTGGAATCAGATATTGGGGGGAACTTAATAGAGTATTGGGAGTGCAATTAATTACAGAGTAAGTATGTCCTGTTGGGCATGCCTACTGAGGTAGATTTACTGCGTAGCAAACTCCTGCCACGCAATTTAGGGCTGATAGCGGCCACGGGGGACATATCCCGCCACTGGGGAACCCCAGATCTACCCATACTTACCGAATGGAGGACACACATGGACCTTTATATGGTGGCAGAAAAAGTGACATATCAGGCCAGTGGTTGCCCCCAAAAATTCCGTAAGATCTGGACCCCTGGCTGAAACACTATGGATTAGAGATGGGAGATGGAGAGGACATACCTGATATTGTGTAAGGAGATTTTGAGAAGAAAGGGAGTTGGGTTTCTCTTTCCCCCATCCCCCACCCTATATTATTAGATTTCTGTAGTGTATTTTCCACCAATTCACTACTGTGTAATAATGATCAATACAGATAACAGCCCTGAGAGAGCTCCAGGGGCGGTAGCCCCATCTATGTTTGTGTTAATGAGGTATTTTTTTCAAGTTTTATGTATCATTGCAATGTCAAGCAGTTATTCATGTGTCCCTGATATGTACAATGCCTGCTTTCATAAAAATAAAAACAGTTTTAAAAAAAAAGTTGAAGATAAGGGCACAACACCACTCTAGAAAACTAGGAGTGGTACAAGAGAATTGCACAGCTGATAGCACTAATGTTTGAACATTTGAACTTAAAGACAATAAAATATTGTTGTAAAAGAAAGCTAAGACTTAAAAGGTTCCAAGGAATGAGACTAATTCCTGTGAAGCAAACATTTAAAGTCCTTTTGACTGAGAAGCTAGATAACCATTGAAAAGGTAGTTTTAGAATCACCAAAAGGTCGATTGTGAGAGTAATTTAGCACATGAGAACTAATCACATTGTATCCCTCTGAGAGACTTCCCAATCACTTGAACAACCCCCTAAATGGAGTCTAGATCCTTCCTGTGATACGTCTGTACATTCCCTCAGGAGTCTGCAGGGTCCATCAGGAACTGAGACAGAGAGTGCTGTTGCAAGTTAAGTACATCAATTAATGTACACATATTTCTCCTCTTAAACAACATGAATATGTAAGGTACTCTAGAAGCAGCCAGCTCTGAATATATTAATATTATGTGCATTATATCTTGCAATGGGCAACCACATAGTGCACATACTTTAAAATAAGTTTGAGCTTGCCAGACATATTCCTCTATCAAGAGTCTATTATATAACCTTCTTACAATAATCTATGGGTTTGCTGCTAAATAAAATTGTAGAACTCAGGGAGTCGCTGTGTTACAAAAAAGGGGCAAAACAGGTGATATTTTGACAGTGCTTATAATCACGATTATAACTAGATAATAATAATTTTCTTCAGCCATGCCTTTAATTCAAGGTGAGTTTCCTTCAATAGGACATCACTGAGATTAACATAAATGTTGGATGGAGCATTTGTTTCCATTTCAGAAAATGCATAACAATTATTTATATCAGAAGGCGGCACCCTTGCGATCAGGCTAAGTAAGATGTTTGTGTACGTATGTTGAAGGACATATGGCTATAATAGAATTTCCATCAGTAACTGATGTCACAGGTTTCAATCACATCCCACCCTTACCTGGTTTCTCTTACTTTTACTGAAAAGCCTGTGAGCTGCATCATTGCTTCCTGGTCACAGTCATGCAATTAATAATTACTATCCGGAAAGAATGATGAAAAGTAAAAGTAGTTGTATAATCTATAAATAAATTACACTACAAAACTACCACATAATTGTCATTAAAGAATTTGTAGAATGCAATTTCTTTTATAATTGAAATATCATTCCATAACGTTAATAAAGAGGATCTTCCTGGTGTTACGAAAACTCAAAAATGTTGAGAAAGTATGTTTGTCAGATCTTTTTTCTTGACTTGAGGTTGTTTACTGATAGATTTTTCCCTCAATACCTTAAAGATTATCGGGGCATATTAACAACGGCCAGCGATAATTATCGCTGGCCGTGCTTAGCGTGAGGAATCCTATCGCCGGCTATCGCTGGAAATTATCGCCATGCTAGCGCTGTATTAACAACGCTTAGCGCAAAGGCGATAATTTCCCAGTGATAGCGATGTTTTCCATGGAACATCGCTGGTTTTCCAGCGATGTCCCATGGAAAACGGCGATATACTTGGCGATAGGGCCTGTGGTCTTAGCCACACAATCCACCCCCCATGTTAGGTATGCCTTAGTCAGGAATTTAGCAGACGTTAAATTCCTGCGTTAAGGCATACTTAACGCAATTTAATATATCGCTAACCCACGTTGCTAATATGGCGATACCTGGGTTAGCGATATTTCCCCCTGTTGTATTCACAGGCACGCCCCCTTTGCATCTCATTAGCGATGCGATGGGAGGCGTGCAGGAAACGGATGCTAGGTCAGGAATCACGCGCTAGCGTGTCCTTGTTAATTCGGCGATAAAATTATCGCCGCTTTTCGTCCGAAAACGGACGCTAAAGCGGCGATAATTCATTAACGCCGCCTTGTTAATATGCCCCTATTGTTGGCATAAGGTTGGAGCTACTACAGGAGGGCACAGGTGTTATTGAGTTCATTGTGTAGGAATGGCTATCTTTTGTGCTGTGTACCTACAGATTTTTGCCTTGATTGCTTTTGGTGTCAGCAGAACTCTGCACACCTTACCCCTGCTAAACAGTGGTAAAGCACCTTTGCTCCTACTTTCAACATGATGATATTGGTATACTCTTTATCGGTATAATTAACATACATAAAAGTCCCTAGTATATGGTATAAAATGTAACCAGGGCCTGTAAGTTAAATGCCATTACCAGACTGCAGCAACTATTGTGCCATCCACTACAGATACAACATGGCTTCAAGACTACTATTGTAGCCTGACTGTGCAGTTTAAACATTGCAATTTTACTTGTGAAAAAAAACACTTTAGACAAGTTAAAATCACCATTTTAAATATTAATAAATCACCCCTACGTAGGCTTTGTAGTCTGTAAAGCAGGGTGCATGGTATTTAAAAGTATGACATGTAAAAATGTAATGTTAACTTGTTCTTACAGTGACTAGCACCCAAAAGCTATTTTTTACTGTGGCAGACCTCGCTGCCCTATGTACAAAACTAGGGGTGGGCGGAACTCGCTGAGTTTTACTCCTCAGAATTCCTCAGAGTGTCATAAAAATTGAGTGAGATTCCACAGAATTCTGCCCACTCCTAATGTTTATGTGCTTCTCTCCTGGGACAGTAAACTTATTTTGCACCTCCATTGTATGTACAACTCCACCGTCACAGACAGGTGTGTGCACAAACTCTTAGCACCCAGTGCTGCATTAAACATTTCAGTTTCACAGAGTTCTGCATATACACATCCCATTTTGCACACATGGAAGTGTGAGGCACGCAAAGGCTTATGGTTCAAATCTTTCTTCTTGCACAAAAGACTAGGCGCCCCTCCCTCCTGGAACATGCACTGTGTGTATATCTTCCTCAAAGCACACTAAGCAGTGTGGCTCTAATCTCTCTTCTGACACAGAGGACTCTGCAACCCCCAGCACAACAAATTGTATGAACACATTCTCGTAACCTGGTCGCCATAGTCTGTAGTCTCCAGACAATGCCTTGAGTTTGTTGCCTTCAGCTGTGCCCACAGGACATCATAGTTGTAGCAAATGGCGGCAGAGCTAATTTACTATTATCATTGCCATCCTGGGATAATTATGAGACAGTTTAAAATTCCCCAAACTGTAAAACATGAGTGAAATATTGTAATTTAGTGTGTAGGCGCAATACTGTGGGCTGTTCCCTTAGGGTGCAGCCGAAATTTAAAAAAAAAAACATGCTACAAATATCTCACACTGTGAATGCTTACAGTACACCAATTGTCAATCAGGTGAGGGTGAACCCGTAGCACCATAACCTGGAACCCAAGTTCAGCTGCTTCCCAACGGTGCTTGTGTCGCTGGTCCTCTTGGCACTGATCTCATTTGCCTCTTGCGGGTTGCCTTCCTTCGTACTGGACACCCTGGCACTGCTGTCATGAATACCTGGTGCTTTGGCACAAACCCCCTCAGTGCCTCTCAGTGAACTAAACCCATAGTAACTGAGGTAGAAACCACCCTATCCAAGACAAAACAGACCCAAGAGGTGGAAGAAATGTGGCCGTTGGTGGTGAAATAGGACTAAGTCCCCGGGTGGTTGTGTTTCAGGGTGGCCTCTGGCACCATGCTGAGCCCCTAATAACATTTGGCAACATGGACTCCGCCCACAGAAGTGCATTTGTGATGACTTCTGTTAGCGCTTAAAGGAGCACAGCTACTGTTGAAACCGTAGCATATACAAGTTGAGTGTGCGGAAGGTCATGGAAACAGAGAACAGGCAAGAAGCTGAGATGTCACCACATTTGCAGAGCAATAAATATGTGCAGTAATGCCAAGAAAGCATTATTACATTATCTGTAAAGTACCAACCATCTTTTCTTTAGAGTAAAATATGTGAACGAGATAGTCACAAATCTTGAGCTTATGGACATATGAAAAAACTTCTCAATTGCGTCTATCTTCTTAGAGACTGACAAAGTGCACATCATTAGGCAGTGGAGGACTGCTATCTTGTAATGGGGAGGAACTCATTCTAACATGAACATCTTTAAACGGGAGAAAGTCCTGTTCGATACCGTGTAATGCAGGTAGTAGGCCGTAGTGCTGATTAATTCCCCTGGCAGAGCAGTGGAAGTTTTTTAGTAATTCTGCATTACAAGAGTAATCTGGAATTACTATGTTTGTCCAATTCTGCTTGCAGAGTTAAACGTTTCGCCCACCTCTATAGAAATAGAGTACAGGTCAAAATCTAACACTGTATTTCAGTATTAAAGAAAAGTAGCTTTTAGAAACTTACCTTTTCCCTGACTTAAATTCCTGGATGCTTACTTGCATTTGCTCTCAAACTTCCCCCAGCCAGGGATTAGCATTTGAATGGGTATGAAAAAAGATTTGAAATGCTTCCCAATTGCAAATAATAGGCTACCCTGAATGGGCAGAGTTGACTCCTGTGAGCCTCACTGAATATGCAGGGTTGAGGCTCTAATCAACCTTTTTGACATTACATAACATCTTGCTTAAGTGTCACAACATGGTTTACAGGTCTGTAGGAGTTACATATAACACTTTGAGGTGCACTTGAAAGGCAGAGTACAGGATGGCAAGGCAGTTCTTGTGTACCCACTGTCTGGTTGCTGATAAACGCTGATTTGCCCTACCAGACTTCTGTCTCTGGGTCTTACATAAAATACTGTGGGAAAACATGAAAGGAAGGGATATGGGAGGCCAATACAATTCTTCTTTAGCCATTGTCTGTTTGCTCAAAAACCCTACTTTTGTTCCAACAGACATCTGCCTCTGCATTTATTGTGTGTACAGTAGCTGTCTCAAACTGGATTTTAGTGTTAGAAGTCAGAAGACACTAGGATTACTATACTATAACTTCCAACATGCACCCCCAGTTCTCAGGGCCCAAGTTGAGTGTGGCTGAAGACTTACATCATCTTGAAAATACCCAAAGAGGGTCAGGTTGTTACCAGGAACCTTTACCCAGTTGTTAGGGTGTGACCAGGAGTCATTCCCGCCCACTAGGTCATGCGTGTCATAAATGTGGTATATCCAGAACCCTCCTGGAATTGAGGAAGGCCAGAAGAAAACTAAACCTGCTGTATGTGATCTGAGAACAGGCTGAAGTACTGGGCCTGCTCTCTTCTGTGCGCAAAACAAAGAAGTGAACTACAAGGGTCATACGTCTGACCACCTATTCAAGCTACAGGAATAGAAAACGTTACACAAGATCTTTCCTGTAATTGCCCAGCTGATTAGTGGCAGCAGGACCAGGACTAGATCCTGCTGTTGGCCTTTGCCTGATACCCTGTGAGTCACTAAGTGTTTCCCCAGAGGTCCTGGGGGGCTTTAGAAGTGTACTCATGTGAAGGAATGGGACTTACATTACTAAAATCTGAAGGTAAAATCTTTCACTAGGGCAAACCTGGTTGGTGTATCTGACCTGATGCAGAAGTATTTGAAAGTGGTCCAGAAAATTCAGTTTGTTTGTTGGGTTTTCGGTTAGGGAAATTTCACTTGTAGTGATTCTTTACTTACAGAAAGCTTATTTTGTAGTAGATGTATATTTTTTTAATAGAAACTATGGGCCTGGTTTAGGGTTTTTCAGATGGGTTACACTGTCACAAATGTGATGAATATCCCATCTGCCTTATTTCAAGTGCCTTAGGATAGAATATGTGTTGCAAAGTCATCCTGCGTGCCCTGTGCACCCCTATTTTTTGCTGACTGGTACTGGTGGTAACTGACTTTGACTGTCCCTGGGCTCCTCTTAACCAAGCCCAGGGCCAGTGCTATATTGAAAATACAGTGAAAACACACACATACATAAGGGTTTACTATATATTAGGGTACACCTATAATTGGGATGACCTCCCCTATAAGTCCCTAGTATATAATAAGGCATTACAGTTTAGAGGCCAGCAGCTGCTTCTGCACATGCATGTGTGCACTGCTGAGAGCCTGAGGTCATTTTAAAAGCAGCCCTTTGTTGCAGCACTGCTTTTAAGTGTAAATTGTGCCCAAACTCGACATTGGTGGTCGGGGAACTTAAAAAGTGATAGACTACAATATTTTGGCATTTTAGGTACTCCCTGGGTCTCCCCTAGGTGTTCTAGGGGTGGGGGTCATGTCATTATAAGAAGGGCCCTAATAAAATATGTTTTAAATGCCCTGGGGATAGAGAAATTGCACATTTCACTTTTCCCCATTGTAGTAATGTGCCTCCCAAAATTGACTTTGGTGTTAGTAGCACTGTGGAGTGAGGATCTACAATATCTTTGCATATTCAGGACCCCTAAAGTCTTCCCTAGGTGTTCCAAGGGTGAGGGTCATGTAACTATAAACAGGGCCCTAATAAAATATGTTTTATATGTCCTGGTGATGGAGAAATTGCTCATTGCATTTACCCTATTGTAGATACCTAGCCCCATAGAATAACATGGGAATAATTTATGAATGCATAACTATCGCTATGAATGAAAGAGACATATGATTCTAGGACTTTTAGGAGAATGGTATTGATAAATCCAACAATATACTATTGTTGAATTTATCCAGAAATGTACAGAAAAGAAGTTATAAGACTTTCTTGTCTGTGAGCCAAAATTCTGCCTTCTTGTGCTCCTCCCTGATTGGTCAAAGTTAACAGGATTAGCAAGGCTGCTTTGATGAAGTGATAAGTGGCTCACCCACAGAGAGGCTATCTGTTGTACAGAGCTCTGTTACACAGGAATGCCAGAGCATGGGGAGGGGTCGTAAAGCATGAGCTTAAAAGGAGAGATAGGACAGGCAGGGAAGGCCTGGTCCATCTATCCCCTCCAGCCCTCTGACCGAGCCAGATGGCAGGTTTAAGGCAGGAATTTGCAGATGATAGGGGGAGGAAAGCAATGGAAATGAGCCATACAAGAAGTTGGATTAACTAGTACTTGCTCCTTGCTGAGACTTTAGCCATACAGAATTTTTGAAACAATTGTGCTTTCTGAGAGAAGATTATGCCACACTTTGGAGGAAGCGGTCATGCTCTAGGGTGTTGTCCTGTACCTCATTGGACAGGAGTGCTCTCTTGCTTGACCCCAGACAACACTGAATAAATATGTGAGAGGTGCAGACCCTGTCAGATCTGCTGCTTGAAACAAAGAGAAGAAGAAGGCTTGCCAAGCTGGAAACTTGATTTGCACCATCAGGCCCTGTAGTCTGACTGACTGGCCTGCTGCATTATCTGGAACTGCAGCCCTTTGGATGTACCTTGCTTCAAGAGGAATAAAGAGTGGCTCCCTACAAGCTACAGGTTATCAGATCTCACCTGGACCATCACCATCAAGAATCCCCAGCCTGGAATGCGCCCAGTGGATTTGTAAGGGTTTTGTCCAAGTTGATTGTGGGAACTGAAGTCTGTAACTTTCAAGGACCATCTTGGAGATGCCATACCCTTGTATTGTGTTTTGGACACTTTGGACCCCCAAGAGGAACTTCAGGAAGAAGTTCTAGAAGTTTGGAGAAGTTTGGAGCATCTTTGGAAAAAAAAGCTCCATAAGGTGACCGACTCAACTGCAAGAACCAAGCCGGCGGCCTTCAACCATGAGCCGGCCTGCCCTGCTGGGCCATCCCGCTGAAAAGCTCCATAGGTCTGGCTTCCCGAGTTTGATTGGGAACTCCCTGGAAAGCAAGTCAGCAAACCCTCACCGAACCCAGACTGGTGAAGAGCATCGAGGGACCCCGGCAGAAAAAGCTCCAGAAAAGTTTCTAAGTCAGAAGGTCAAAATCTTGGCCGAGGCCTACCGCCAGGGGTATCTGAGCAGGGCTCAATCGAGGTCGTCCTGAAACGATGACTATGTCCTGGTCAAGCGCAACCAGATGTCCAAAGGTGGCACTATGGGTTTCTAAGTGCTATGAAGTGCTAAATCGTTATTTTTTCATTGTTTGGTGTCATTTTAAAGATACAAATATTTCTTGCATTTATAAAGTGGTGTAGTATTTTAATTGTGTGTTGTGTCTTAATTATTTATTGAATTGGTGTTTTTAAATGCTTTACATACCTGTCTCTTATGTTAAGCCTGTCTGCTCGCAGCCAAGCTACCAAGGGTTGAGCATGGGAATAATTTATTGAGACCTATTCTGAGCCCTAGACCATGTTAGTGGCCTTATTGGCAGTGGTAGATGCATATTTACCACTACTAATAATCCACTTTTCAGCAATGTGCTTGTAATAAGGTGGACAGGATATCTACCATGTTTGTAACAAAGTGTCCTGACTTCTAACCTTTAAAAGAATGCTGCTCTCATCAGGTGGGAGCACAAACGTTTCTCCCTGCCAGTGCCCTTGGGCAGGTACATAGAATTGTTCCTGCCTGGTGGCAGCTTCCATTGTTGGATATATTGTGGGGTTCCCCAGGTAGGCACCAGGTTACCCCAAATAAAAAAACATAAGTGTCTGACTCCTGTCCGGTCCCATAAAATAGGGCTGCTTGCAGGGAGGCAGTGGGGCCGCGGGGTCCCTGGGGCTCCCCCTGAGGCCACTAATGTAAAAAATGATGTGGGGTTCCCAGGATGGGCACTGTGGTACCAAAGTGGTCTAAAAAAAAAAAAAAAGGTATTTTTGCCGGCTCGTGCGCAGCGCCATGGAATGGGTCTGCTTGCAGGGAGCCGGCAGGACCGCAGGAGTCCGGGGGCTCCCCCACGACCTCCAACAAAAATTAATGATGCGGGTGTCCCAGTTGGAAACAGGACACCTATAGATAGAAAAAAAAAACAACAAGAGCACAAAATGTGCGGCTGAGCCTCTCATTTACTATTTGCTGCTGCTAGCAAGGAGAGCCCCATAATGCCCTTCATGAGCTAATTTATATATATATATATTGCTGGTGGTGGTGCTCTAAATCTGGGCAGGGGCACCACCAGCATGTTTTGTAAGTGTTTTGGGAGGCTGCAGCGAGTGCAGCAGCCGCCACAAATACTTAAAAAAATAACCTCAAGTTACCTGGAGTCTACAGACTATGACCTCTGGAAAGGTAATTTCTTTTTTTAAGCTTTCCCAGAGCTGAAACTTTTGCACATCAGCTTGGGAATGTAGGGATACCTTGTGTTTGGGTTATGGCACCTTTATGTGGCCTGAAGAATGTAAAAAAGAAGACTGGCACCTGTTTTATTTATTGCTATAAAAGCTTCATTTAAATGTTTATTTACAAAACCAAATAGGTTTGCCTTTTAGATATTCAAAATAATTTACATTAAATAAAATGCTAGAAATTCACTGACAAAAACAAAAGTTTAAAGTGATAATTCTAGTTAGTATTCAAAAATACCTTAGAAATTCACTGGAAAAAATCAAAGGTTAATGGAATGTTATAGTTAGGTAAATGTAAGTTATAACATACCATTTTAAACAAACAAAATCACTGAAATTCACTATAGTTACCATAACTTATTTCCCTAAAGTAACTTAAACTTGCACCCTCACTATACACTGATAATGAATTCACATATTACATCACTCTTGACAGGTTTTATGACATCATTGAAAACAAGACTGCAACATCTGAAATCACATAATTGATGACAGCATTATGCATAATGTGCACAATATAATTTGCTAATTCTAGGATCACCCAATTCTTTGTCCAATCAATTAGAAACGTAATGGCATGTGCACCTTCCCCAAAGTCTTGGAGAAATGCATGTGTAGTGACCTTCTGCAAAAAATGCTAATCCCTATTATGCATAGAATTAAAGTGACCAATATCCTCGCTATCTGTCAATTATAAAATCTGTACCCAAGTGTTAGATGGGCAGTCACTAGCTTAGTTACTCCTTGCCTATACTGCTCTATACCGGTCAGGGAGACCCCATCTTATACCAGTCTAGCTTAAGAATAACAAACAGTGCTGGGTGGAATGCTTGAATTAATCTCAGCCATTGATAATTACTCAGACTGCATCCCAGTCCATCATTTTTTGCCAACCATGCCACCTCAGACAGGCCCAGCCATATGCAAATTAGCCTTGGTACTGTTTAATAGCAACAGTCCAACTTGAACTGCCAGGCCATGTCCCCTCACAACTGGAACACAAGCAACCCTAGACCGGTTTTGACATATTTGGGCTTCATCAGTAAGGGGCAGCTTGATTCACTGGCCCAGTGAGCACGGGACCAACATCTGGGCATACCTGTCGCACTTAGGATATTTTAGTGAATAGTCTATGGCTACAGACTCAAATGATAGATATCAGATTAATGAATTGCTGCTAGGTGAATGTCCCTTGATAGTGAGGTCAGAGTATGATCACCAGGGTATATTGGATCACTACAGATGTGGAGAAAGAAACATATATAATAGTGTGGTTAAATGAAAGACACATTACATGAATTTGGCAATGTGTCAGCAGTCATTGAAAACTGACAGCTGTGTACTGAGTGACAATTAAGGACAATAGAGGCATGTTGCAACATAACTGCAATGAAATTGAACTTATCATATCATGATTGCCTCCAGTGGGGACCTGGGTTAAATGAATAGGTGGCAGTAGCTATTCACATGTATTTACCAGTCATACATGGCTTTGGAAGTCATGTGCAGACATGGATTGTCTGATATGGTAAGAAACTCCATATATTTATGCATTAACATGTAAAGTTGTCATATGCTAAAAATTAGAGATGACATTAAACTTCCATGTGTGAGTACAGACTTGGGATTCTTGACATCTATGTTGCAAAAGTCAAGGCTATATATTCTGCATTGTGGAAAAAGACTGTTACTCCCCCCATCACATCTATAGGTGACCAAGACAGAAAACGGTCTCCTTTCATTGAAAATGACTCACAGTGTAACTGTTGAAAGATTTATGAAAGGAAGAAGCACATAGATGGCTACTGACTGACATACCAGGTTCTGTAGTACTTCTAAACATACAACAAAGTGCAGTTTGTGTATGGGCCCTTGAGTGTTTAGTATTTTGGCAACTTTAACTGTTGAACCTGCCCTTCTCTTCAAGGTCATCCCAAACTTTTTGCCTTCACTACCTTGCTTTGCTAAATCCATTTTGTTGGTTTTTATTGCTCTGTACACTTTGCCACTACTGTCCAGTGCTAATGTGCCTGTGCTCTTTCCCTAAAACATGGTAAAACTGGCCTGCACCTGATTGGCACATTTAATGTACTTTTAAGTCTCTATAAAATAAACTACCTGCACCCAGAGCCTTTAAATTGTACTTCTAGTGAGCCAGCAGCACCTACTGTTCCATCCACTTAAAGTAGCATTTTAAAACATGTCTTATAACTGCCACTGCAGCCTGTGGTGCATTTTTAAACTGTCATTTTGACCTGGCAACATAAACCTTTTGCCAGACCTAAGCCTTCCATTTTAATACATATAAGTCACCCATAGGGCAGGGTGCATTGTATTGAAAAAGTGCTATATGTGAGTTTATGTTTTACATCCACTGGTAGTTAAACACTCCTAAAGTTGTTTTTCACTACTGTAAGGCCTACTTCTGCCATTGGCTAACACTGGGTTACCTTATTACATTTAATAAGTGCTATTTTTGTATTTGAAGTAGGTAGAGATATGAGACTGATTCATGAAGGCTCTTACTTGTAGTAAAGTTACAAGTGCAGAGTCTCCACACTTGTAGCAGAGCCTCCTAACTCGTGGCAGAATCTGAACACTCGGGGTGGAATCTCTGCATGGCACACAGTCTGCAGTGCACTGGGAGGAGAGTTGGCCACGAGTGCGGAGATTCCGCCACTAGTGTGGGATCTGCACTTGTAACTTTACTGCACATAAGTACCTTTGTGAATCGGACCAATGCTGTTTAGACTCAAATTAATTGTAATTTAAAATCCTCATTAATGGTATAGCCAAAATTTTAGATTACAATTTTGAAAACACCACTTTTAGAAAGTTATGTTAAACCACACTAGGGCAACCCAATATTCCCCCAGTAAGTTGGGTAATTAAGTCAAAAACCAATGTCCCTGATGGGATTATTTCCAGTATGCTTTGCTTTTCACTGGTCTTTAAAACTAATACTATAATTAATATGCAGAAGACACCATGTACAATATAACCACTATAAGGAAATAAAACTTGGGCGTACTGGTCAATCAAAATTTTTCTTTTTTTGTTTTCACAATTTTTCTATTTATTGTACACAGATTATTAATCATATAAACAATATATATTCAGGGTTAGATTTACAATTGGCAATATTCATACAACAACACTGTCACGCCCCACATCATCAAATTAACAAATACAAACTAATTCTACAAAAGATCACTGGGGAACAATATATCCTCATAACCACATGTAGTCTCAAATACACAGTCCAATTAGGTTTCTTCATTCTTGTTCCAAAAATCTTCTGGACATATGAATTAAATATCATTGTGACTGCTGTTAGATCAGAGTAACCGTTAACGTGTCGGTCTCTTACGCCAAGTAGTCCACAAGACCTTCATCAGGACACAATGTAGAAATACCCAATAAGGGACAATCCCCTGAAGGGTCCAAAAAAAATAAAACAACAATCAGTAAAACTGAACAGCATGCCAAAGAGCACCATGTGCACTGCTTGCCCACAATGTGGCTCCTCTATACCACCAAAAGTGAAAGCCACTCAATTAAAAGCCAGAGAGTGCCTCCAAATGAACACACCAAAAATACAAGCTCTATGTGCTTATCTAACCTTACTTACACGTGCATCACTACACCAGGTGAGTATACTAAAAACTGCACATGGATATATTGATTATCTTGCCTATAATTCAATCACCACATAACACATTGCAATCTTACCCTGCTTAATGCATGTAAGTTTTTCCAGTGTGAAGTAATCTGCAGACATGAATCACATCCAACATCAGTATATGTTGGCTTCTCAATAATATGCATATACAGCTCTACCCCACAAATCCAAGTCTATTACAACACTTACTTCACTTATGCATGCATCCGCGTTCATCAGCTCAGGACCGCATCAAAGATTGCAATCTACATAACCCAGTCTGAAGACGTTATTAAAGCATGGTGTACTTCTGAGGGCACCACTTAGCCTTGTGCCAAGCTACCAGAGCGTTAAGGTTAATTTAGTGACTTTTGTGGATCACCCTGACAAAGATGGCTGGTGTTGCTTGAGTAGGGTTTTCACCCCCTCAACTAATCAACAGAAATTATTGAATTGGTGTTTAATCATAATATTGGTACTTGTTTCGTAGAAATTTTAGATTTCTCAGCAAACTCAGCTTAGTATATACCGTCAGTAAAAGTTAACATTTATCCTGATGTTATTATAGGTGATAATGATTGCATTGCCAAAGCACAACAGTTTCTCTTCCCAAAGAGGGAGATGTAAATACCCAATATAGAATTTGGGTTAAGGAACTTTTGAGTAGAGAAAACAGTGGAGAGCATTAATGTATCTATTTAAGGGGATCCGAGTAGAAAGATAAAAACAGGCTTTCATTAAAGACATGTTTTGATAAATCCAAAAGGCACACAGTTGGAAGATGGTTTATTAGTAGGGGTAAGAAGACACCTACATTAGCAATAAGGCCACCAATGCAATATAAGGTCCAGACAAGGTCTCAATAAATTAGTCTCTTGCTAAACCCTTGGTAGCTGGCAACAAGCAGGCAGGGTTAACTTAGGAGACAGGTGTGTGAAGCATTTAAGAACACCAATACATTGAATAAGTAAGATACAACACACAATAAAAATACACAACCAATTTATAAACATAGGCAATATTTCAATAATTAAAATGACACCAAAATGACAAAAATCCAATATAGGGTACCTGAGATATACATTTTTAAAGAATAAATACTTTCTAGTGCTTAAAAACGTATAGCGCCAACTTGGGACATCTGGTTTTGCTTGACCAGGATAAAGTCAAAGTTTGAGGCTGACCACGATGGAGCCCTAGTCGAATACACTAAGCGGGAGGCCCGATCAAAAGTTTACCTTCGCACTTAGAAACTTTTCTGGAGGATTTTCTCACGTTTTCCAGTGCGGCTCCTCTTTGGGCCGGGATTCGAGCTGACGAGGAATGCCTGGCTCAGCGCAAGGCCTCAGTAAAATCCAGGAAGTCTTAAGCACTGGAGCTCTCAGCGGAACAATCCTGAAACCCCGGCCGGGTCACGGTTTGACGTTGGCGGTCTGACTCTCGTCGACTGGTTGCTCACCATATGGAGCTTTTTCCCAAAGTTGCTCCAAACTTCTGGAACTTCTTCCTGAAGCTCCTCTTGAGGGTTCAAAGAGTCTACATCACAAATCCAAGGTTCCAGAGTCTCTGAGTTGCTCCTTGGAAGTTGGGACTACAGTTCTCACAATGCAACTGGCCAAATCCTTAAAAGTCCACTGGATGCACTCCAGGCTGGGGACTTCTTGGGGAAGATGGTGCAGGGAATCTCTGTTAACCTGCTGCTTTCACGGATTCCACTCTTTAATTCTTTTTTGAAGAAAGGCAAAGTCCTCAGGGCTGTAATTCCAAATGTGCAGCAGGAGCAGTCCTTCAGAGTGCAATCCTTTGGGTGCAGACCAGGGTTACAGCAGGGCAGTCCTTCTTCTCCTTGTAGTTTCAGGCAGCAGATCTGAGTTGCTATGTAGCTCTCACATATTTGTCCAATGTTCTAGGGTAGCAAGCAGGGGGGCACCCCTGACCAATGGGTACAGGGTGCCACCCAAAAGCCTGACGGCTTCCTCCAAAGTGTGGCATATTCTTATCCCATAAAGCACTGCACTTTAAAATTAAAGATGGAGAATTATTCTCCTTGGGAGTAAGCCCTGGCTAAGCCAACCCAATGGTGTGGCTCATTTCAGTTAACACTCCCATTCTCTAAATTCCACTCTTGGGGCTGCCATCTGACTGGGGTGTACAGGGAGAGGAGGGTAGACCTGGCTGGTATTCATTACTGTACTGCTCTCTTTGAAGCTCAGTTTGATTTACCCAGCCCCTGTCTTGGCCTGTTTTCTGAAGCTGCAGAGCTCCCCCCAATCAGATAACCTCTGTCTCTGTGCAGGCCACTTAGCACCTCATCAAATCAGTTTGGCTAGCCTTGCTATAAGGCTGGATTTTGGCTCACAGAAAAGAAAGTTCTATAATGTCTCTTCTGTGTTAGTTATGACAAATTCAATAGTGGCAAGTTGTTGGATTTATCATTACCAATCTATTAAATCCTTGAAATATTATTTTAGCTCACTCCTATCAATAGTTACACTGTATTACAGTATCCCCATGTTAGCCTATGGAGCTAAAGCGCTACAATGGAGGTAAAGAAATTGCTCGTTTTCCCTCACCAGAGCATATAAAACATCTTTAAAATGCCCCTGCTTATTTTTAAATGGCACCCTGCCCTTGGTGCACATAGGGTAGACCTTAGGGGTGACTTATATGTACAAATAAGGTAGTTTAGTACTTTGGAAGTATCTTTAAATTTAAAGTCAAGTTTGCATGTAATTTCAATTTAAAAGCAGCTCGCAAAGAAGGGCGGACTTTTAAAATGACAGCAGGCGACTCAGCAGTGCACACTTAAGAGCCTCAAAGCTGCTGGGTCTCTAAACCTACATGCCCTACCATATACTAGGGACTTACAGGTAGGTTGTCAGTTCCAATTGTAACTACACCTAATTACCATGTACATTTTGAATCAGAGCACTGGCCCTGGTCCTGGCTAGCAGAGTATTGTGGGCAAACTGGAAAATGCACACCGCAGGTTAAGGCTGAATTAGAACTGTGTTCACTTGTACCAAAGTTAAATGTGTGCACCAGGGTATCACCCTCTGATCGTGGGTGTCAGTACTAACAATTGTGCAAGTTCACTGGTAGGGAGTAACGTCCCCAGTGCATTCTCTGAAGAAATGAATCGCATTTAATCTTGGTAACTCAATAATCCAAAGAAGTGTAATCCAATGTAAAATGAAAAGTCCTTCTAAAATTCAGCTTCGTGGTTTTTCTTTATTCATCAATAAATTATATTTTCTTTGAAGCATATCATGTAGTGTCATCACATTATTTCTAACAAATAACATGGGTATCTCATGATCCCGATGCATTTTGGGCATGGCCCTTCCTCAGGGGAATGGTATTCCTAAAGCATGGTGAAACAACAAAATACCATCATCAAGGTGACTGGTTATATATTCCACTTTCTGGAAATCATGCTATTCACCATGCAGTCCTGCCGCTGTCATCCCCTCTCAGTACTCCAGCTAGCTTGTGGAACACCCTTATGGGCAGCCACAAATGTGGACACACCAGAGCTGTTCAGGCGGCACGGTCACCCAACAGGCCACTGAGGGCAGCTTGTTAGAATACACCAACTGTCAGTGTAGACCACACTTCTTTCTTTTATTCAAATGCCTCTGATAAGTTCCCAGCTCCATTTTGGCACAGTTGCAACAGGTAGATTAATTGAAGGGAGAGAAACAAAGACATGATCCCAGTTTCTTACCAGGAAGGGCCTTTGCCACATGGAGATGTTGACTGGCTTCACAATGTCTCCCTGCACAAAGGGGAAAAAGGCAGATCTCAGAGTATGGAATATATTATGTGTTTCCCCTAATGATGATTGTGAGGTGTGTGTAATTGCCAAGTGCGTGTGTTTTATCAGTTGTGTGCGATTTTCTTCAGGAAATTGCTGTTTTCCTATTCTTTTCAAATTCTAGTTCTCTTTGGTATGTTTAGAGCCTTTTATGGAAATTTTCATTATTATAAAAATACTCTGCATCATAAGTGGTCATTTTGGCAGTGGTAACTGTGTCACATAGTCCAGTCAGTGTTGGCACACTTTTTTGTGCTAAACAAAGTAATACCTACAATTTGCATTAACTGTTACAATATTAACTAAATATATGGGGGTGCCTGAGAATATAGATCCCTTTTACATGGACTTTACACCTATTATATGCCCAAAAAGGGCTGCATTAATGGTTCTTTATGATATATATATATATATATATATATATATATATATATATATATATATATATATATATATATATATATATTATATATATATATATATACATGTACACATATATATATACATACACACATATATATATTCACTGAAAAAACCATAGGTTTCAGGGGCGTTATAGTTAGTTGGACATTTCACTCGTACAAAACCATAGAAATTCCCCCGTTATAGTTAGTTCAGCTAACTATAACTCGCGCGCCCGCAATGCACTGCTGATGACGTCACATATTACATCACTCATGACATGGTCAGTGACATCACTCATGACATCACTGATGACATCTCAAATGACATCACTGATGACATCACTGATGACATCATCCAGTGAATGTGTGTTTTTCTGAAAATTAAATATGTTTTATATATGTATATCTCAAGGTCGATGGAAGAATAAATGGGTATATAAGTGTCTAAATGGATGATTTTTTTGTAAAATTGATTGTATAACTGACTGATTAAGTGTATCTTAGTGAATGAATACATGGGTTAGTGAGTAATGTTTAAATATGAAAATATCTGTATCAGTCTCTCACTTTGTGTATAAGTGGCTGCATGGGTTGGTGAGTAGCTACATGAGTGTCTATATGGGTTATTAGTTGGTTTTTGAGTATCAGTATGAGTGTCTGTATGGTTCGGTGGGGGTATTACTTAGTGCATAGATGCATGAATGAGTGACTCACTGTTTGTATGTGTTGAAGACAGCATGTGTGCAGGACTGTATAGGTGGATGAGTGTGTGTATGGGTGTGTTAGTGAGTGAATGACTGTCTCAATAGTGTCTTTATGAGTAACTACATATGTTTTAAACTAGTATATGTGAGTATTGGTGTATATAAGTGAGTATATGTGAGAGTGAGAGATTGGAAGAGTTCCTGTACAAATAAGTAGGTGTTTCTATAAGTGATTGTTTAAGAGAGTAAGTATGTGTAAGTTTCTGTAGAAGTAAGTGTGGTAGTGTGTGTATAACTGTATATGCAAGTAAATGGATGTTTGATTCTTTGTTTGCATGTGTGAATATGTGTGTGAGTAACTCTAAGGATGAGTGGCGGTGTGTAACAGGATGTATAGGTATATGAGTACATATGATGAGTGAGTACATGTATGAGTGACTGTATAGGGACTGTTGGTGAATGAGTGGATGTGTGTGTAGATCTTGGAATTACTGAATAGGTGTGTTGTAACTGGTATTGGTATGTCCATTGTTTTGAAAATGTCAGTTTGTATTTTTGAGTGTGTGTATCAAAGGTTATATTAGGGTGAGAGGAGGTCTGCCACTCTATCACAAGGATGATGTCATCAGTGATGTCATTTGAGATGTCATCAGTGATGTCATGAGTGATGTCACTGACCATGTCATGAGTGATGTAATATGTGACGTCATCAGCAGTGCATTGCGGGCGCGCGAGTTATAGTTAGCTGAACTAACTATAACGGGGGAATTTCTATGGTTTTGTACGAGTGAAATGTCCAACTAACTATAACCCCCTCAAACCTATGGTTTTTCAGTGAATTTTTAAGGTTTTTTAAATGCTAATTTCTAACTATAATGTGCCTGAAACCTATGGTTTTTTCAGTGAATATATATATATTTATTATACTATGTATACATGTGAAAATGTCTCGGTCCGCCTGTTTGCCTCGGTGGCACGGAAAAAATGGGTGGAACTGACGTCAGCACGCCGACGAGGTCCTCTTATGGCTCCGATGAAGTCATACGGTGTCGCGAGCGGAGCCGTGCTATTATGACGTCCTCGTTGACGTGGGAGAGCTAGGAAAGAATTTCCGTGGAATGCTGGTGCAGGGGATATTCACCTAAGTGTTCAGGCTAGTCCTTTGGGAGCAACTGTTTATGTTGCCACTCCAGAAACCAAAACCAGTGATCAGAGGGCAGAGGCCATGCAGATGGCACACGAGGTGGGGTGCCCAGTCGTGTGCACCGGCGGGGCAGCGAAGTGTCAAGCACCACAACCCACAAAAAAGGTAACGAGGGCACTGAATAACACAGGATCTTCTCTTTGTATCTGGCAGGAACAACGAAGTTAAAATGCCCTAGTACCAAAATGTAGAATTAGTGCTACAACGGTCTTCAAGAGGACCTGCGATGCCGCTTCTGCCTCCCGTACCCTGGAGGCGGCACATGGGTCACGCGATACTGCGGTGGGACGCACACTCGTTGACCTCTCATGGCACTGCTCCACACTTCAGGGAGGACGCTTTCCATTAGCTATGTTTTCTGATGACGTTTCGCACCGGCCCCATCCAACAACAGAACTCCTTTAGATCCAAACAGACTCTTTCACTCTCTCACCGGAAGTGAAACCAGGCCACGCGGACACTTTCACAATACAACAGCTGGGAATGCACTTTTCGGTAAAAAAAACACATTCCTTCCTCCTAATTAATCAAATAAACGTCTCACTGAAGAACAGGGGCCAGCTTCGATCGGTAAGCAGCCGTTACAACGACTTTTTTACTTTGCGATACCATTACAACGCATGCATTACCACGCATGCGTTGTACATCGTGAAGTCATTACTACGCATTTTTTTTAGAACGCATGGTCATTTACCACGCATGCCTTTACAACGAATTTTGTTGTAAAGGTATGTATGGTAAATGACCATGCGTTCTAAAAAACATGTAGATGATCCACGTCGTTGTAAGGAAACAGAGGCAGTTCCATTTCCTCACAACGACGTGCACCGCCCCTCAGAGACGACGTGAAGCAGGAACCACGAGGAGAGAGGAACCACAAGGAGTGAGAGGTAAGGGGGATTGGGCATGGGGTGGGGGTTTCTTTTCTAGGGTTTAGGGTAGTGCAGTGGTGTTTGGGTGGTGTAGGGGGTCGTGCTGGGGGTAGTGTTTTAGGGTTTAGGGTAGTGCAGTGGTGTTTGGGTAGAGTATGGGGTCGTGCTGGGGGTAGTGTTTTAGGGTTTAGGGTAGTGCAGTAGTGTAGGGGGTCGTGCTGGGGGTAGTGTTTTAGGGTTTAGGGTAGTGCAGTGGTGTATGGGTAGTGTAGGGGGTCGTGCTGGGGTAGTGTTTTAGGGTTTAGGGTACTGCAGTGGTGTTTGAGTAGTGTAGGGGTCATGCTGGTTGTAGTGTTTTAGGGTTTAGGGTAGTGCAGTGGTGTTTGTGTAGTGTAGGGGGTCATGCTGGGGGTAGTGTTTTATGGTTTAGGGTAGTGCAGTGGTGTTTGGGTAGTGTAGGGGGTCGTGCTGGGGGTAGATTTAGGGTTTATGGTAGTGCAGTGGTGTTTGGGTAGTGTAGGGAGTCGTGCTGGGGGTAGTGTTTTAGGGTTTAGGGTATTGCAGTGGTGTTTGGGTAGTGTAGGGGTTCATGCTGGGGGTAGTGTTTTAGGGTTTAGGGTATGGCAGTGGTGTTTGGGTAGTGTAGGGGGTCGTGCTGGGGGTAGATTTAGGGTTTAGGGTAGTGCAGTGGTGTTTGTGTTGTGAGGGGGTCGTGCTGGGGGTAGTGTTTTAGGGTTTAGAGTAGTGCAGTGGTGTTTGTATAGTGTAGGGGGTTTAGGGTAGTGCAGTGGTGTTTGTGTAGTGTAGGGGGTCATGCTGGGGGTAGTGTTTTAGGGTTTAGGGTAGTGCAGTGGTGTTTGTGTACTGTAGGGGGTAGTGTTTTAGGGTTTAGGGTAGTGCAGTGGTGTGTGTGTAGTGTAGGGGGTCATGCTGTGGGTAGTGTTTTATGGTGTAGGGTAGTGCAGGGGTATTTGGGTAGTGTAGGGGGTCGTGCTGGGGGTAGATTTAGGGTTTAGGGTAGTGCAGTGGTGTTTGGGTAGTGTAGGGAGTCGTGCTGGGGGTAGTGTTTTAGGGTTTAGGGTAGGGCAGTGGTGTTTGTGTAGTGTAGGGGGTCATGCTGGGGGTAGTGTGTTAGGGTTTAGGGTAGTGCAGTGGTGTTTGGGTAGTGTAGGGTGTCGTGCTGGGGGTAGATTTAGGGTTTAGGGTAGTGCAGTGGTGTTTGTGTAGTGTAGGGAGTCGTGCTGGGGGTAGTGTTTTAGGGTTTAGGGTATTGCAGTGGTGTTTGGGTAGTGTAGGGGTTCATGCTGGGGGTAGTGTTTTAGGGTTTAGGGTATGGCAGTGGTGTTTGGGTAGTGTAGGGGGTCGTGCTGGGGGTAGATTTAGGGTTTAGGGTAGTGCAGTGGTGTTTGTGTTGTGAGGGGGTCGTGCTGGGGGTAGTGTTTTAGGGTTTAGAGTAGTGCAGTGGTGTTTGTGTACTGTAGGGGGTAGTGTTTTAGGGTTTAGGGTAGTGCAGTGGTGTTTGTGTAGTGTAGGGGGTCATGCTGTGGGTAGTGTTTTAGGGTTTAGGGTAGTGCAGTCATGTTTGTGTAGTGTAGGGGGTAGTGTTTTAGGGTTTAGGGTAGTGCAGTGGTGTTTGTGTAGTGTAGGGGGTCATGCTGTGGGTAGTGTTTTAGGGTTTAGGGTAGTGCAGTCATGTTTGTGTAGTGTAGGGGTCGTGTTTTAGGGTATAGGGTAGTGCAGTGGTGTTTGGGCAGTGTAGGGGTTGTGCTGGGGTAGTGTTTTAGGGTTTAGGGTAGTGCAGTGGTGTTTGTGTACTGTAGGGGGTAGTGTTTTAGGGTTTTGTGTAGTGCAGTGCTGTTTGGGTATTGTAGGAGTCATGCTGGGGGTAGTGTTTTAGGGTTTAGGGTAGTCCAGTGGTGTTTGTGTAGTGTAGGGAGTCGTGCTGGGAGTAGTGTTTTAGGGTTTAGGGTAGTGCAGTGGTGTTTGTGTAGTGTAGGGGGTCATGCTGGGGGTAGTGTTTTAGGGTTTAGGGTAGTGCAGTGGTGTTTGTGTACTGTAGGGGGTAGTGTTTTAGGGTTTAGGGTAGTGCAGTGGTGTTTGTGTAGTGTAGGGGGTCATGCTGTGGGTAGTGTTTTAGGGTTTAGGGTAGTGCAGTCATGTTTGTGTAGTGTAGGGGGTCGTGTTTTAGGGTATAGGGTAGTGCAGTGGTGTTTGGGCAGTGTAGGGGGTTGTGCTGGGGTAGTGTTTTAGGGTTTAGGGTAGTGCAGTGGTGTTTGTGTACTGTAGGGGGTAGTGTTTTAGGGTTTTGTGTAGTGCAGTGCTGTTTGGGTATTGTAGGGAGTCATGCTGGGGGTAGTGTTTTAGGGTTTAGGGTAGTCCAGTGGTGTTTGTGTAGTGTAGGGAGTCGTGCTGGGAGTAGTGTTTTAGGGTTTAGGGTAGTGCAGTGGTGTTTGGGTAGTGTAGGGGTCGTGCTGGGGGTAGTGTTTTAGGGATAGGGTAGTGCAGTGGTCTTTGTGTAGTGTAGGGGTCATGCTGGGGGTAGTGTTTTAGGGTTTAGGGTATTGCAGTGGAGTTTGGGTTGTATAGGGGTAGTGCTGGGGTAGTGTTTTGGGTTTACGGTAGTGCAGTGGTGTTTGTGTAGTGTAGGGGGTGGTGCTGGGGGTAGTGTTTTAGGGTTTAGGGTAGTGCAGTGGTGTTTGTGTAGTGTAAGGGGTAGTGTTTTAGGGTTTAGGGTAGTGCAGTGGTGGTGTACTGTAGGGGGTCGTGCTGGGTTCTAGTGTTTTAGGGTTTAGGGTAGTGCAGTGGTGTTTGTGTAGTGTAGGGGTCGGGTTTTAGGGTTTAGGGTCATGCAGTGGTGTTTGGGTAGTGTAGGGGGTCGTGCTGGGGGTAGTGTTTTTGGATTTAGGGTAGTACAGTGGTGTTTGGGTGGTGTAGGGGGTCGTGCTGCGGTAGTGTTTTAGGGTTTAGGGTAGTGCAGTGGTGTTTGAGTAGTGTAGGGGGTCATGCTGGGGGTAGTGTTTTAGGGTTTAGGGTAGTGCAGTGGTGTTTGTGTAGTGTAGGGGGTCATGCTGGGGGTAGTGTTTTATTGTTTAGGGTAGTGCAGTGGTGTTTGGGTAGTGTAGGGGTCATGCTGGGGGAAGATTTAGGGTTTAGGGTAGTGCAGTGGTGTTTGGGTAGTGTAGGGAGTCGTGCTGGTTGTAGTGTTTTAGGGTTTATGTTAGTGCAGTGGTGTTTGGGTAGTGTAGGGGGTAGTGCTGGGGTAGTGTTTTAGGGTTTAGGGTAGTGCAGTGGTGTTTGTGTAGTGTAGGGGTTAGTGCTGGGGGTAGTGTTTTAGGGTTTAGGGTAGTGCAGTGGTGTTTGGGTAGTGTAGGGGATCATGCTGGTTGTAGTGTTTTAGGGTTTAGGGTATGGCAGTGGTGTTTGGGTAGTGTAGGGGTCGTGCTGGGGGTAGATTTAGGGTTTAGGGTAGTGCAGTGGTGTTTGTGTTGTGAGGGGGTTGTGCTGGGGGTAGTGTTTTAGGGTTTAGAGTAGTGCAGTGGTGTTTGTATAGTGTAGGGGGTCATGCTGGGGATAGTGTTTTAGGGTTTAGGGTAGTGCAGTGGTGTTTGGGTAGTATAGGGGGTAGTGCTGGGGTAGTGTTTTGGGTTTACGGTAGTGCAGTGGTGTTTGTGTAGTGTAGGGGGTCGTGCTGGGGGTAGTGTTTTAGGGTTTAGGGTAGTGCAGTGGTGTTTGTGTAGTGTAGGGGGTAGTGTTTTAGGGGTTAGGGTAGTGCAGTGGTGTTTGTGTAGTGTGGGAGGTCATGCTGGGGGTAGATTTAGGGTTTAGTGTAGTGCAGTGGTGTTTGGGTAGTGTAGGGAGTCATGCTGGGCGTAGTGTTTTAGGGTTTAGGGTAGTCCAGTGGTGTTTGTGTAGTGTAGGGAGTCGTGCTGGGGGTAGTGTTTTAGGGTTTAGGGTAGTGCAGTGGTGTTTAGGTAGTGTAGGGGTCGTGCTGGGGGTAGTGTTTTAGGGTATAGGGTAGTGCAGTGGTGTTTGTGTAGTGTAGGGGTCATGCTGGGGGTAGTGTTTTAGGGTTTAGGGTAGTGCAGTGGTGTTTGGGTAGTATAGGGGGTAGTGCTGGGGTAGTGTTTTGGGTTTACGGTAGTGCAGTGGTGTTTGTGTAGTGTAGGGGGTCGTGCTGGGGGTAGTGTTTTAGGGTTTAGGGTAGTGCAGAGGTGTTTGTGTAGTGTAGGGGTAGTGTTTTAGGGTTTAGGGTAGTGCAGTGGTGTTGGTGTACTGTAGGGGGTCGTGCTGGGTTCTAGTGTTTTAGGGTTTAGGGTAGTGCAGTGGTGTTTGTGTAGTGTAGGGGGTCGTGTTTTAGGGTTTAGGGTCGTGCAGTGGTGTTTGGGTAGTGTAGGGGGTCGTGCTGGGTGTAGTGTTTTTGGATTTAGGGTAGTGCAGTGGTGTTTGGGTGGTGTAGGGGGTCGTGCTGGGGTTGTGTTTTAGGGTTTAGGGTAGTGCAGTGGTGTTTGTATAGTGTATGGGGTCATCCTGGCGGTAGTGTTTTATTGTTTAGGGTAGTGCAGTGGTGTTTGGGTAGTGTAGGGGGTCATGCTGGGGGAAGATTTAGGGTTTAGGGTAGTGCAGTGGTGTTTGGGTAGTGTATGGAGTCGTGCTGGGGTAGTGTTTTAGGGTTTATGTTAGTGCAGTGGTGTTTGGGTAGCGTAGGGGGTAGTGTTTTAGGGTTTAGGGTAGTGCAGTGATGTTTGGGTAGTGTAGGGGGTCGTGCTGGGGGTAGTGTTTTAGGGGTTAGGGTAGTGCAGTGGTGTTTGTGTAGTGTGGGAGGTCATGCTGGGGGTAGATTTAGGGTTTAGTGTAGTGCAGTGCTGTTTGGGTAGTGTAGGGAGTCATGCTGGGGGTAGTGTTTTAGGGTTTAGGGTAGTCCAGTGGTGTTTGTGTAGTGTAGGGAGTCGTGCTGGGGGTAGTTTTTTTAGGGTTTAGTGTAGTGCAGTGGTGTTTGGGTAGTGTAGGGGGTCGTGCTGGGGGTAGTGTTTTAGGGGATAGGGTAGTGCAGTGGTGTTTGTGTAGTGTAGGGGGTCATGCTGGGGGTAGTGTTTTAGGGTTTAGGGTAGTGCAGTGGTGTTTGGGTAGTATAGGGGGTAGTGCTGGGGTAGTGTTTTGGGTTTACGGTAGTGCAGTGGTGTTTGTGAAGTGTAGGGGGTGGTGCTGGGGGTAGTGTTTTAGTGTTTAGTGTAGTGCAGTGGTGTTTGTGTAGTGTAAGGGGTAGTGTTTTAAGGTTTAGGGTAGTGCAGTGGTGTTGGTGTACTGTAGGGGGTCGTGCTGGGTTCTAGTGTTTTAGGGTTTAGGGTAGTGCAGTGGTGTTTGTGTAGTGTAGGGGTCGTGTTTTAGGGTTTAGGGTCATGCAGTGGTGTTTGGGTAGTGTAGGGGTTGTGCTGGGGTAGTGTTTTTGGATTTAGGGTAGTGCAGTGGTCTTTGGGTGGTGTAGGGGTCGTGCTGGGGTAGTGTTTTAGGGTTTAGGGTAGTGCAGTGGTGTTTGAGTAGTGTAGGGGGTCATGCTGGGGGTAGTGTTTTAGGGTTTAGGGTAGTGCAGTGGTGTTTGTGTAGTGTAGGGGGTCATGCTGGGGGTAGTGTTTTATTGTTTAGGGTAGTGCAGTGGTGTTTGGGTAGTGTAGGTGGTCATGCTGGGAGAAGATTTAGGGTTTAGGGTAGTGCAGTGGTGTTTGGGTAGTGAAGGGAGTCGTGCTGGGGGTAGTGTTTTAGGGTTTATGTTAGTGCAGTGGTGTTTGGGTAGTGTAGGGGTAGTGCTGGGGTAGTGTTTTAGGGTTTAGGGTAGTGCAGTGGTGTTTGTGTAGTGTAGGGGTTAGTGTTGGGGGTAGTGTTTTAGGGTTTAGGGTAGTGCAGTGGTGTTTGGGTAGTGTAGGGGATCATGCTGGGGGTAGTGTTTTAGGGTTTAGGGTATGGCAGTGGTGTTTGGGTAGTGTAGGGGGTCGTGCTGGGGGTAGATTTAGGGTTTAAGGTAGTGCAGTGGTGTTTGTGTTGTGAGGGGGTTGTGCTGGGGGTAGTGTTTTAGGGTTTAGGGTAGTGCAGTGGTAATTGTGTAGTGTAGGGGTTAGTGTTTTAGGGGTTAGGGAAGTGCAGTGGTGTTTGTGTAGTGTGGGAGGTCATGCTGGGGGTAGATTTAGGGTTTAGTGTAGTGCAGTGGTGTTTGGGTAGTGTAGGGAGTCATGCTGGGGGTAGTGTTTTAGGGTTTAGGGTAGTCCAGTGGTGTTTGTGTAGTGTAGGGGTAGTGTTTTAGGGTTTAGGGTAGTGCACTGGTGTTTAGGTAGTGTAGGGGGTCGTGCTGGGGGTAGTGTTTTAGGGTATAGGGTAGTGCAGTGGTGTTTGTGTAGTGTAGGGGGTCATGCTGGGGGTAGTGTTTTAGGGTTTAGGGTAGTGCAGTGGTGTTTGGGTAGTATAGGTGGTAGTGCTGGGGTAGTGTTTTGGGTTTACGGTAGTGCAGTGGTGTTTGTGTAGTGTAGGGGGTCGTGCTGGGGGTAGTGTTTTAGGGTTTAGGGTAGTGCAGTGGTGTTTGTGTAGTGTAGGGGTAGTGTTTTAGGGTAGTGCAGTGGTGTTGGTGTACTGTAGGGGGTCGTGCTGGGTTCTAGTGTTTTAGGGTTTAGGGTAGTGCAGTGGTGTTTGTGTAGTGTAGGGGGTCGTGGTTTAGGGTTCAGGGTCGTGCAGTGGTGTTTGGGTAGTGTAGGGGGTCGTGCTGGGGGTAGTGTTTTTGGATTTAGGGTAGTGCAGTGTTATTTGGGTGGTGTAGGGGTCATGCTGGGGTAGTGTTTTAGGGTTTAGGGTAGTGCAGTGGTGTTTGGGTAGTGAAGGGGTCATGCTTGTGGTAGTGTTTTAGGGTTTAGGGTAGTGCAGTGGTGTTTGGGTAGTGTAGGGGGTCGTGCTGGGGGTAGTGTTTTAGGGGATAGGGTAGTGCAGTGGTGTTTGTGTAGTGTAGGGGGTCATGCTGGGGGTAGTGTTTTAGGGTTTAGGGTAGTGCAGTGGTGTTTGGGTAGTATAGGGGGTAGTGCTGGGGTAGTGTTTTGGGTTTACGGTAGTGCAGTGGTGTTTGTGTAGTGTAGGGGCTGGTGCTGGGGGTAGTGTTTTAGTGTTTAGTGTAGTGCAGTGGTGTTTGTGTAGTGTAAGGGGTAGTGTTTTAGGGTTTAGGGTAGTGCAGTGGTGTTGGTGTACTGTAGGGGGTCGTGCTGGGTTCTAGTGTTTTAGGGTTTAGGGTAGTGCAGTGGTGTTTGTGTAGTGTAGGGGGTCGTGTTTTAGGGTTTAGGGTCATGCAGTGGTGTTTGGGTAGTGTAGGGGGTTGTGCTGGGGGTAGTGTTTTTGGATTTAGGGTAGTGCAGTGGTCTTTGGGTGGTGTAGGGGGTCGTGCTGGGGTAGTGTTTTAGGGTTTAGGGTAGTGCAGTGGTGTTTGAGTAGTGTAGGGGGTCATGCTGGGGGTAGTGTTTTAGGGTTTAGGGTAGTGCAGTGGTGTTTGTGTAGTGTAGGGGTCATGCTGGGGGTAGTGTTTTATTGTTTAGGGTAGTGCAGTGGTGTTTGGGTAGTGTAGGTGGTCATGCTGGGAGAAGATTTAGGGTTTAGGGTAGTGCAGTGGTGTTTGGGTAGTGAAGGGAGTCGTGCTGGGGGTAGTGTTTTAGGGTTTATGTTAGTGCAGTGGTGTTTGGGTAGTGTAGGGGGTAGTGCTGGGGTAGTGTTTTAGGGTTTAGGGTAGTGCAGTGGTGTTTGTGTAGTGTAGGGGTTAGTGTTGGGGGTAGTGTTTTAGGGTTTAGGGTAGTGCAGTGGTGTTTGGGTAGTGTAGGGGATCATGCTGGGGGTAGTGTTTTAGGGTTTAGGGTATGGCAGTGGTGTTTGGGTAGTGTAGGGGGTCGTGCTGGGGGTAGATTTAGGGTTTAAGGTAGTGCAGTGGTGTTTGTGTTGTGAGGGGGTTGTGCTGGGGGTAGTGTTTTAGGGTTTAGGGTAGTGCAGTGGTGTTTGTGTAGTGTAGGGGTTAGTGTTTTAGGGGTTAGGGTAGTGCAGTGGTGTTTGTGTAGTGTGGGAGGTCATGCTGGGGGTAGATTTAGGGTTTAGTGTAGTGCAGTGGTGTTTGGGTAGTGTAGGGAGTCATGCTGGGGGTAGTGTTTTAGGGTTTAGGGTAGTCCAGTGGTGTTTGTGTAGTGTAGGGAGTCGTGCTGGGGTAGTGTTTTAGGGTTTAGGGTAGTGCACTGGTGTTTAGGTAGTGTAGGGGGTCGTGCTGGGGGTAGTGTTTTAGGGTATAGGGTAGTGCAGTGGTGTTTGTGTAGTGTAGGGGGTCATGCTGGGGGTAGTGTTTTAGGGTTTAGGGTAGTGCAGTGGTGTTTGGGTAGTATAGGTGGTAGTGCTGGGGTAGTGTTTTGGGTTTACGGTAGTGCAGTGGTGTTTGGGTAGTGTAGGGGGTAGTGCTGGGGTAGTGTTTTAGGGTTTAGGGTAGTGCAGTGGTGTTTGTGTAGTGTAGGGGTTAGTGTTGGGGGTAGTGTTTTAGGGTTTAGGGTAGTGCAGTGGTGTTTGGGTAGTGTAGGGGATCATGCTGGGGGTAGTGTTTTAGGGTTTAGGGTATGGCAGTGGTGTTTGGGTAGTGTAGGGGGTCGTGCTGGGGGTAGATTTAGGGTTTAAGGTAGTGCAGTGGTGTTTGTGTTGTGAGGGGGTTGTGCTGGGGGTAGTGTTTTAGGGTTTAGGGTAGTGCAGTGGTGTTTGTGTAGTGTAGGGGTTAGTGTTTTAGGGGTTAGGGTAGTGCAGTGGTGTTTGTGTAGTGTGGGAGGTCATGCTGGGGGTAGATTTAGGGTTTAGTGTAGTGCAGTGGTGTTTGGGTAGTGTAGGGAGTCATGCTGGGGGTAGTGTTTTAGGGTTTAGGGTAGTCCAGTGGTGTTTGTGTAGTGTAGGGAGTCGTGCTGGGGGTAGTGTTTTAGGGTTTAGGGTAGTGCACTGGTGTTTAGGTAGTGTAGGGGTCGTGCTGGGGGTAGTGTTTTAGGGTATAGGGTAGTGCAGTGGTGTTTGTGTAGTGTAGGGGTCATGCTGGGGGTAGTGTTTTAGGGTTTAGGGTAGTGCAGTGGTGTTTGGGTAGTATAGGTGGTAGTGCTGGGGTAGTGTTTTGGGTTTACGGTAGTGCAGTGGTGTTTGTGTAGTGTAGGGGGTCGTGCTGGGGGTAGTGTTTTAGGGTTTAGGGTAGTGCAGTGGTGTTTGTGTAGTGTAGGGGGTAGTGTTTTAGGGTAGTGCAGTGGTGTTGGTGTACTGTAGGGGGTCGTGCTGGGTTCTAGTGTTTTAGGGTTTAGGGTAGTGCAGTGGTGTTTGTGTAGTGTAGGGGTCGTGGTTTAGGGTTCAGGGTCGTGCAGTGGTGTTTGGGTAGTGTAGGGGTCGTGCTGGGGGTAGTGTTTTTGGATTTAGGGTAGTGCAGTGGTGTTTGGGTGGTGTAGGGGTCATGCTGGGGTAGTGTTTTAGGGTTTAGGGTTGTGCAGTGGTGTTTGTATAGTGTAGGGGGTCATGCTGGGGGTAGTGTTTTATTGTTTAGGGTAGTGCAGTGGTGTTTGGGTAGTGTAGGGGGTCATGCTGGGGGAAGATTTAGGGTTTAGGATAATGCAGTGGTGTTTGGGTAGTATATGGAGTCGTGCTGGGGTAGTGTTTTAGGGTTTATGTTAGTGCAGTGGTGTTTGGGTAGCATAGGGGGTAGTGCTGGGGTAGTGTTTTAGGGTTTAGGGTAGTGCAGTGGTGTTTGTGTAGTGTAGGGGTTAGTGCTGGGGGTAGTGTTTTAGGGTTTAGGGTAGTGCAGTTGTGTTTGGGTAGTGTAGGGGTTCACGCTGGGGGTAGTGTTTTAGGGTTTAGGGTATGGCAGTGGTGTTTGGGTAGTGTAGGGGTCGTGCTGGGGGTAGATTTAGGGTTTAGGGTAGTGCAGTAGTGTTTGTGTTGTGAGGGGTCGTGCTGGGGGTAGTGTTTTAGGGTTTAGAGTAGTGCAGTGGTGTTTGTATAGTGTAGGGGGTTTAGGGTAGTGCAGTGGTGTTTGTGTAGTGTAGGGGGTCATGCTGGGGTTGTGTTTTAGGGTTTAGGGTAGTGCAGTGGTGTTTGTGTACTGTAGGGGATAGTGTTTTAGGGTTTAGGGTAGTGCAGTGGTGTTTGGGTAGTGTAGGGGGTCATGCTGGAGTTAGTGTTTTAGGGTTTAGGGTAGTGCAGTCGTGTTTGTGTAGTGTAGGGGGTCGTGTTTTAGGATATAGGGTAGTGCAGTAGTGTTTGGGTAGTGTAGGGGGTCATGCTGGGGTTAGTGTTTTAGGGTTTAGGGTAGAGCAGTGGTGTTTGGGTAGTGTAGGGGGTCATGCTGGGGGTAGAGTTTTAGGGGTTAGGGTAGTGCAGTGGTGTTTGTGTAGTGTAGGGGGTCATGCTGGGGTTGTGTTTTAGGGTTTAGGGTAGTGCAGTGGTGTTTGTGTACTGTAGGGGACAGTGTTTTAGGGTTTAGGGTAGTGCAGTGGTGTTTGGGTAGTGTAGGGGGTCATGCTGGGGTTAGTGTTTTAGGGTTTAGGGTAGTGCAGTCGTGTTTGTGTAGTGTAGGGGGTCGTGTTTTAGGGTATAGGGTAGTGCAGTGGTGTTTGGGTAGTGTAGGGGTTCACGCTGGGGGTAGTGTTTTAGGGTTTAGGGTATGGCAGTGGTGTTTGGGTAGTATAGGGGGTCGTGCTGGGGGTAGATTTAGGGTTTAGGGTATTGCAGTAGTGTTTGTGTTGTGAGGGGGTCGTGCTGGGGGTAGTGTTTTAGGGTTTAGAGTAGTGCAGTGGTGTTGGTATAGTGTAGGGGGGTTTAGGGTAGTGCAGTGGTGTTTGTGTAGTGTAGGGGGTCATGCTGGGGTTGTGTTTTAGGGTTTAGGGTAGTGCAGTGTTGTTTGTGTACTGTAGGGGATAGTGTTTTAGTGTTTAGGGTAGTGCAGTGGTGTTTGGGTAGTGTAGGGGGTCATGCTGGGGTTAGTGTTTTAGGGTTTAGGGTAGTGCAGTCGTGTTTGTGTAGTGTAGGGGGTCGTGTTTTAGGGTATAGGGTAGTGCAGTGGTGTTTGGGTAGTGTTGGGGTTCACGCTGGGGGTAGTGTTTTAGGGTTTAGGGTATGGCAGTGGTGTTTGGGTAGTGTAGGGGGTCGTGCTGGGGGTAGATTTAGGGTTTAGGGTAGTGCAGTAGTGTTTGTGTTGTGAGGGGGTCGTGCTGGGGGTAGTGTTTTAGGGTTTAGAGTAGTGCAGTGGTGTTTGTATAGTGTAGGGGGTTTAGGGTAGTGCAGTGGTGTTTGTGTAGTGTAGGGGTCATGCTGGGGTTGTGTTTTAGGGTTTAGGGTAGTGCAGTGGTGTTTGTGTACTGTAGGGGATAGTGTTTTAGGGTTTAGGGTAGTGCAGTGTTGTTTGTGTAGTGTAGGGGGTCATGCTGTGGGTAGTGTTTTAGGGTTTAGGGTAGTGCAGTCGTGTTTGTGTAGTGTAGGGGGTCGTGTTTTAGGGTATAGGGTAGTGCAGTGGTGTTTGGGTAGTGTAGGGGGTCATGCTGGGGATAGTGTTTTAGGGTTTAGGGTAGTGCAGTGGTGTTTGGGTAGTGTAGGGGGTCGTGCTGGGGGTAGAGTTTTAGGGGTTAGGGTAGTGCAGTGGTGTTTGTGTAGTGTGGGAGGTCATGCTGGGGGTAGATTTAGGGTTTAGTGTAGTGCAGTGGTGTTTGTGTAGTGTAGGGAGTCATGCTGGGGGTAGTGTTTTAGGGTTTAGGGTAGTCCAGTGGTGTTTGTGTAGTGCTGGGAGTCGTGCTGGGGATAGTGTTTTAGGGTTTAGGGTAGTGCAGTGGTGTTTGCATAGTGTAGGGGGTCCTGCTGGGGGTAGTGTTTTAGGGTATAGGGTAGTGCAGTGGTGTTTGTGTAGTGTAGGGGGTCATGCTGGGGGTAGTGTTTTAGGGTTTAGGGTAGTGCAGTGGTGTTTGGGTAGTATAGGGGTAGTGCTGGGGTAGTGTTTTGGGTTTACGGTAGTGCAGTGGTGTTTGTGTAGTGTAGGGGGTCGTGCTGGGGGTAGTGTTTTAGGGTTTAGGGTAGTGCAGTGGTTTTTGTGTAGTGTACGGGGTAGTGTTTTAGGGTTTAGGGTAGTGCAGTGGTGTTGGTGTACTGTAGGGGGTTGTGCTGGGTTCTAGTGTTTTAGGGTTTAGGGTAGTGCAGTGGTGTTTGTGTAGTGTAGGGGGTCGTGTTTTAGGGTTTAGGGTCGTGCTGTGGTGTTTGGGTAGTGTAGGGGGTTGTGCTGGGGGTAGTGTTTTTGGATTTAGGGTAGTGCAGTGGTATTTGGGTGGTGTAGGGGGTCATGCTGGTGGTAGTGTTTTAGGGTTTAGGGTAGTGCAGTGGTGATTGTGTAGTGTAGGGGTCATGCTGGGGATAGTGTTTTATTGTTTATGGTAGTGCAGTGGTGTTTGGGTAGTGTAGGGGGTCATACTGGGGAAGATTTAGGGTTTAGGGTAGTGCAGTGGTGTTTGGGTAGTGTAGGAAGTCGTGCTGGGGGTAGTGTTTTAGGGTTTAGGGTAGTGCAGTGGTGTTTGTGTAGTGTAGGGGTTGTGCTGGGGGTAGTGTTTTAGGGTTTATGTTAGTGCAGTGGTGTTTGGGTAGTGTAGGGGGTAGTGCTGGGGTAGTGTTTTAGGGTTTAGTGTAGTGCAGTGGTGTTTGTGTAGTGTAGGGTGTAGTGCTGGGGATAGTGTTTTAGGGTTTAGGGTGGTGCAGTGGTGTTTGGGTAGTGTAGGGGTTCATGCTGGGGGTAGTGTTTTAGGGTTTAGGGTATGGCAGTGGTGTTTGGGTAGTGTAGGAGGTCGTGCCGGGGTAGTGTTTTATGGTTTAGGGTAGTGCAGTGGTGTTTGGGTAGTGTAGGGGGTCGTGCTGGGGGTAGTGTTTTAGGGTTTATGTTAGTGCAGTGGTGTTTGTGTAGTGTAGGGGTCGTGCTGGAGGTAGTGTTTTAGGGTTTAGGGTAGTGCCGTTGTGTTTAGGTAGTGAAGGGGGTCGTGCTGGGGGTAGTGTTTTAGGGTTCAGGGTAGTGCAGTGGTGCTTGTGTAGTGTAGGGGGTCATGCTGGGAATGTTGTTAATTTCTATGGCAAAATGAACCCCCTCATTTTGTTCCTTTTTAAATTAAATGTTTTAAGTGTTACCAGTTTATTCCAATCAAGATGGCTTCAGGTGTGCCATAATTTTGTCATAAGTAAGACTGTTAGCTCTCTAGTTGTTCTTTAGAACACTCTGGGAAGCTGCAGTAGAACACAAAGGCATCAACTGGCAGGCTGCTCCTGTTGAAATATAACAGGAAGATATTTGAGATCTCACTTGAAACATGTCCTAATTTTTCTTTCTACAGCACTAACCATAATTTCTATGACAAAATGAACCCCATCATTTTGTTCCTTTTTAAATTAAATGTTTTAAGTGTTACCAGTTTATTCCAATCAAGATGGCTTCAGGTGTGCCATACTTTTGTCATAAGTAAGGCTGTTAGCG
The DNA here is from genome assembly GCA_963921515.1 of Calotriton arnoldi. Lineage (NCBI taxonomy): Eukaryota > Metazoa > Chordata > Amphibia > Caudata > Salamandridae > Calotriton > Calotriton arnoldi. The sequence goes on along the minus strand of CAWUFW010000384.1, from coordinate 590,392 downwards.
CTCTAGTTGTTCTTTGGAACACTCTGGGAAGCTGCAGTAGAACACAAAGGAATCAACTGGCAGGCTGCTCCTGTTGAAATATAACAGGAAGATAGTTGAGATCCCACTTAAAACATGTCCTAATTTTTCTTTCTACAGCACTAACCATATTTTCTATGACAAAATGAACCCCCTCATTTTGTTCCTTTTTAAATTAAATGTTTTAAGAGTTACCAGTTTATTCCAATGAAGATGGCTTCAGGTGTGCCATAATTTTGTCATAAGTAAGGCTGTTAGCACTCTAGTTGTTCTTTAGAACACTCTGGGAAGCTGCAGTAGAACACAAAGGAATCAACTGACAGTCTCTGCCCTTGTTGGATGTACATGTTTTACTGAGAATGTCAGACTTCATTCTCACATGACTGAGAAAGATAATGTGAATTTACAGAAAATATGCTCTCATTTTTGCTTCTGGAGCACCTTCCAAAACTCTATGGGACAAGCATGTGAAAATAGTTTTCTCTCAAACATGATTCATGATATCCCAGCAGAAGGTTTTTCACAGGGTAAAATCACCTTAGAACACACCACAATTCCTGAAATTAGTATGGTACCATCAACAAATGAATTCTAATGTAACTAAAGTCTGTTATCACCCTTTATAGTTCTCCTTTTGGTAACCCTCAAAATCTTTGATTCACTACAATGCATTTCAATGGGGTACTATCATGTATATTGGTCCCAAGATGGCTGCCAGCAATTCCAGGATGAAGTGCTGACAGCCAATCAGATCTCACAATGACATGTGTGGTTAGGCTCCGCCCAGATATATATGTGATTTTACTTTTGATTTTCTCAGGAACTACTGAACGGATTTACACCATTTAACCAAAAGGCACGACTCTGAACCAAGGGCTACCTTTTGCCAAATTTGGTGTAATTCCGTTCAGCAGTTCGGGCTGTAGCTGCGACTAAAGGTTCCTATGGAAAATTGCATGGGGAAAACACGTTTTGGGACCCCCCCTTTTTCTCGGCCTCCACTTGACGAATCACCCCGAGACTTTCAGGATAGGAGCGGACCGGAGCGGGCCATAGGTTTTGAAAATTTCGCGAAGATTCGTCGACCGGCGCCAAAGTTATTGGAAATAGAATGTTGTGAATTTCCTATGGAGAATAGGTCCTAACTATAACTATATAATATATATATATATATATATATATATATATATATATATATATATATATATATATTCGTACTACTCGTCTCGTATGCACTCCCATAAGTCAGGAAAAAGACGATGCGAACCCAAAATGCTGGTGCTGATATTTTATTTTGCTTTGTGCCCTGCACCAACCGCCATTACGTGTTTCGGCCTTCCAAAGGCCTTGATCACATGACGCGCTTATTCCTGGTTTACATCTATTTAAAGTGACAGTGCTTGAAACTGGTGATTAAACTAACAATAGACATAGAAGAGTCTGTTAACTCATCAGCACTAATAACCGCATTCAACAATAAGTTAACTGATGTTAAATCCATTTTCAACAGTTTGATTAAATATCAATAAATATGCAACCATAAAAAATAAATAAATATTTAAATAGGTGCAAAACTGCTAAAAACATGTGAATGCAAAACGAGACTTCATAGTAAAATACAGGATAAAATACATATAAAAAAGCTTTTCAAATAAAACCTTTCCATGTATAAACATTCCCAACAGTACTAAGAAATCCCAACTTGTCAAACATGCTGAGTGAATAGTTAATACAGCCCAAGTGGGCCTTTTCGACCCTCAATGTCTAGTCATAAAAAAGTGCAAGTGCTATTAAAATAAAGTGCCACCAAAAATGCAATGTGCAAAAATACAAATAGTAATCAAGGAATGTTAAAAACAATTGCGGAGGCAGCAGATAAAAATATGTACAAGTATGCTGGGAGCTGTAAAACTATAAACAAGTATAAAAATCTCCACTAGAATTAAGACCAAGAGGTGTTTTACAATCTAATTCTAGTATATGCCTTGTCTCAAGTTGTCTAAGGAGAGCCTCTCGGTCACCTCCTCGTCTCAAAGGGGGCACTGTGTCCACCACAAAATATTTGAGGACACTGGCATCTTTCTCATGGTACTCTCCAAAATGCCTAGCTACGGGATACGACTGATCACCATTGTCGATTGCCCTTATGTGCTGGAGTATCCTCTTGTGCACCTGCAGCTTCGTACTTCCTACGTACCGCAAGCCACAGGGACACTCCAGCACATAAACTGCAAACTCAGTTTTGCATGTTAGTTTCTTTTTTATGCGTGTGGGCTCATTTTTAAAAGGTGTGTCATATTCTGTTTTATTTATCCCGTGTTTACATGCCTTGCAAGTAGCACATTTACGGAAACCCTTGCTAGAATCTAATCAAGAGCTATTAGTTCTTATTTCTGGACTGCTCCTGACCAAAGAGTTACTCATGGACCTGGCCTTCCTGAATGTTAAATTGGGCGATTTGGTGAGATTGGCACCCAATACCGGATCATTTTTTACCAAGATCCAATTTTTATTAACTATCCTACGTATTGCTTTGTGTTGATTACTGTACGTCAGGATCAGTCTTGTTCAGATAATGTGGGCTTTTCTGTTATTATGTCAGCTTTGCAAGTCAGGGCCTGTGATCTTTTCATTTTTCTAGTTTTCTCTATGGCCTTGTTGATTTCGCCTACAGAGTAACCCCTAGCCAAGAATCTTTTACGGCTATCATGTTGTGCAGATTCACATTCAGAATCAGTGCTGCAAATTCTATGAATTCGCAGCATCTCACCATAAGGGATGCTACGGACCAGGTGTGCCGGATGGTGACTCGAGGCATGTAACAGCGTATTACCAGCTGTTGGTTTCCTAAACAGTCTGGTTTCAAGCTTGTTGCAAACAACCATAATTTCAACATCCAAAAAGAAAACGGAGGCCCTGCTGAAATTGCCTGTAAATTGTAAATTCAGATTATTGTCGTTAATCTGCTCAATAAAATGGAGGGCACTCTCATCAGTGCCCTTCCATATTATGAGCAAATCTGTTCCCAGAAACCCATGTGTAAGCAGGCGTAGCTGGGGGAAAAACAGGCCCCCATAGCCACGCCTCTCACCTGTTGAAACACCTGGTTCTGGAAAAGAAAGTAATTATGTTCTAAGCAAGCTGTAATCATTGCCAGTAACATCTTATTGTGTTGGTGAAAGTACAAAGGTCGAGTGTCAAGGTAATGCTTGATCGCCTTCATTCCATCTCTGTGATTGATGCTCGTATACAATGACGAAACATCGAGCGAAATCAAAAGATATTCAGGTTGCCACTTGATGTTAGTCAATTTTCTTAACAGATCGCTGGTATCTCTCACAAAGGAAGGAAGGTTTTTCACATGTTCTTGTAAATGATAATCTACATACTTGGACACATTTTCCATTATGCTGTTGCAGGCAGATATTATAGGCCTTCCGGGTGGTTTGTTCACATTTTTATGTATTTTTGGAATGAAGTACACCACAGGCATAACGGGATGGTCATTTTTAAGGAATTTAAACTCATCAGTAGTCAGCAATCCTGCACTTTTCCAAGCTATAAGACTAGAATAGAAATTATTCCAAGATGACCTAACAATTAGCATGGTGCTGCGCCTGTAGCAATCTCGGTCGTTAATATATATATATCCAACACTGGTTGCTTGCTTAACCCGCCGCTGCTCCAAACCAGAGGGCGCGTCGTCTTGCGGACCACCCAAGCACGGTCCGATACGAATCAGCACACTTCCCTTCGAACACCAAAGGATGACGACGCCGTGTCTTGACAAAATTATGATTTAATTGTCAGCTGTCGGACGCGTTTCGCCTGACCTGCAGGCTTGCTCACCAACCAGGTTGGTGAGCAAGCCTGCAGGACAGGCGAAACGCGTCTGACAGCTGACAATTAAATCATAATTTTGTCAAGACACGGCGTCGTCATCCTTTGGTGTTCGAAGGGAAGTGTGCTTGATATATATATATATATATATATATATATATATATATATATATATATATTGATGGAAGCAATGCATGTGTTCTGGTTGTTCTAAACCTTACCATGTCATTCAACTCCATTGACCTTCCCATCCTGCCCAAATGTATACATTTGATTGGAATCAAAAACCTATCTCTGAAACATATCCAACTATTTTCCATTAAACAGACATTCTTTGGCACCAGTCCAGCAATAAAAAAGCAATGAAAGGAAGAAATTGTGATGAACAACTGGATCTACCAACTTAGCAATCCTATGTGACTACTATAAGCAGACTAAGACCAAGCTACTGCATGCATCAGGCACACATTTATTTAGGGATGCAGTTTATAGTACGCAATTCAATAGTTCTACAGAGAGGAATAGAACAGGATTGTCAGCATAAAGGTTGAATCAGTAAGTACCTAATAATGATGAATTGATGTGTGTGTTAGACCTGAAGTTTATTTCTAATGGCTCAATGAACAAAGCAAAAAGAATTGCAGACAAACGATAGCCCTGCCTGGCTTCACATGTAAACCTCAAATCTTTGACCACTTTGTTATTTACTACAGCTAATGCTGTTGAACTTGTATAAAAACCAGTAAGCAATTGCATCAGCATAGATGGAAAATTCATAGTTTGAAGGACTGTGAACAAAAATCCCAGCTCATGAGGTCAAATACTTTTTCCCCATTGAGGAAAACTATAGTGCCAGGAATGCTAAGAGAAGTCTTTTAATATACCCTTATAGAAAGAAGATGGAATTCTGCCTCCATTCAAGATGTTGTTGAACAGTATAATTAATGGGGCCTTTTGTTCTAGTGAGAAGGTCTTGTACCATCCTGATAGAAAGCCATTGTGTCCAGAAACTTTGTATTTTGGTGATTTATTTAGCACATTCATTATTTCATTATTTCATTTTCTGAGAATGGTTGAGATGTCCTCACTAGAAAGAGTGGGTACTTTGAATTGTGCCAAATACTTCCATATAGGTTCACTAGAAACATACATTATATTTAGTGTAATATATGTTTTGATCATGCCCATGAAAATCTAACCTATCTCTTCAAGGTCTGTAATGTACTTACTAGTCTTGGGATTTTTCACTAAACTCGTTGTTAACATTCTAAGCTGTAATTTGTCATACCCATATTTTTCTGCCCACTTTCCTTCCTCGTATATCTATTAGCCAATCATCTAGTAGCACTAGATTTATCTTTCTTTAGAATGTCCTATAATATTGTCCTTGGCCTTCTCCCATTTTAGATAATTTCGTTTGATATTGTTTGTGTTTGGCATGGATTCTACCTTGGATGATATATCTTCAAGAGATTTTAGCTGTTTATTGCCTAATTCATGCATCTGGCTGTGATGTGAAGTAATGTCTTCATTTACTGTGGTTCTATAAGCATCCCAGACATTTTCAATAGTTGTTGGATCCCCATTTTCATTAAAATAGCAGAGTGATCTGTATTTCTTGAGTGGTTTTTACAAGTATTCTTGTTACTGTGCGATCTGAAAAACAGCTGGGTGTGTGCCTTGCTGAGATTTAGAGACTAAACATTTCTCTAATTTGGATGCCATCTGAAAATCCTTAAAAAATAAGTGCGTTGAGGAAGTTATTTTGTGCTGTTGAAGGATCACTGATTCCTAATTCTTTTTTATAAGCCTCTATTACCCTGCCCATTTTTGCTTCCCTTTGAATGTTGAAAATGAAATTCTCCTCCCGATTGATTGAGTCGGGAAATGATGCCATGGCTACTAACAAGAAATGGATTGACTGAGTATTTTCTTCTATTTGACCACCATAAGAAACAATGGTGAACTTCTGCTATCTAAATGTAATAAAAGCAAAAGAAACAAATGGCCTGATTTGCATATAGATGGGTTCAAACTGGAATGGCTTGGGGAGCAAAAAACAATGGATATAGGCCCAGATCTCTGTACCGGTGTGAATGTTTGACATCGTTCAACATTCTGTCCATCAATTGTTCTTTTTGCATTTGTCACCCCGAGTGGGACGGGTAAGCCCAGACGTGGGTCCCGTGCTCTCAATGCCACTGGAGTCAAGCTAGCCTAGCTGATGATGGGTGAAACCCCGAAAACAGTCCCAGGATGCTTGTTTCTGGTCCAAGGAGGACTTGGCCTCGCAGTTTGGGCTGGACAGTTCCCATGGGGAGCGGGGTCAAGACTGATTTGCATATGGCTGGGTTTAAACTGGAATGGCATGGAGCACAAAAAAACGATGGATTTAGGCCCAGATCTCTGTATTGGGGTGAATATTTGACATTGTTCAACATTCTTTCCATCAATTGTTCTTTTTGCATTTGTCACCCTGAGTGGGACGGGTATGCCCAGACGTGGGTCCCGCCCTCTCCATGCCACTGGAGTCAAGCTTGCCTGGATGATGAGGGGTGAAACCTCGAAACCGGTCCCAGGATGTTTGTTTCTGGTTCAGGGAGGACCTGGCCTGGCAGATTGGGCTGATCTGTTCCCATGGAGAGCACAGTCAAGACTGATTTGCATATGGCTGGGTTTAAACTGGAATGGCTTGGGGAGCAAAAAACAATGGATATAGGCCCAGATCTCTGTACTGGTGTGAATGTTTGACATCGTTCAACATTCTGTCCATCAATTGTTCTTTTTGCATTTGTCACCCCGAGTGGGACGGGTAAGCCCAGACGTGGGTCCCGTGCTCTCAATGCCACTGGAGTCAAGCTAGCCTAGCTGATGATGGGTGAAACCCCGAAAACAGTCCCAGGATGCTTGTTTCTGGTCCAAGGAGGACCTGGCCTCGCAGTTTGGGCTGGACAGTTCCCATGGGGAGCGGGATCAAGACTGATTTTCATATGGCTGGGTTTAAACTGGAATGGCATGGAGCACAAAAAAACTATGGATTTAGGCCAAGATTTCTGTACTGGGGTGAATGTTTGACATCGTTTAACATTCTGTCCATCAATTGTTCTTTTTGCTTCTAAATGTAATTGCCATTGCAACCCTGTGACCTAGATAATTATGTGCTACTATCAAAACACACACAGGAAAATCATGAGCAAGAAAATAATTACAACTCTATGTGCAGCAGAAGCTGAATTTTGGTATGATTGCCTGAAACAAAGCCAGTTTTTGTTTGGCCTCACTTTTTTGGGACATACGTGACATTTGAATCATGGCAACTAAGTACTTTAAGCCATTAGCCCAAGAAGGAATTGCCTTTCTTTTCTTGTTTTGGGCTTTGCTCTCTCTTCAGGATCACCCCCAAATTCTTTGCCTTTACCCATGCCGTTTTCTGAACCCATTTTTGTTGGCTTTCTGCACTCTGTGCACTTTACCACTGGTAACAGGTGGCAAAGTGCTTATGCTCTCCCCTTTAAACATGGTACACATGGCTTACACCCTATTAGCCAATTGAATTTACTTATAACTTCTCACTACTTGTACTACATGTATTAAGGGCTCGAAATTAAATGCTACTAATGGGCATGCAACACTCATTGTGCTGCCTACTAAAGTAGCCTTTTTAAACAAGTTTCAGACCTGCCATTGCAGCTTGTGCCCAGTTTCAAAATGCCATTTCAACCTGGCAACATAAACCTTTTGCAAGGCCTAAACCTTTGTATTTAATTCATATAAGTCAACGTAGGGTAGGTTTTAAACAGCCGGGTGCACTTTATTTAAAATTTAGACATGTACTTTTAAGTTTTGCATGGGCTGATAGCAAACAACTCCTGAATTTGTTTTTCACTACTGCTAGCTCTACCTCTCCCTTAGAATAACAGTGGCTCACTATAATACATTTAATAAGTGATAACTATTTTTTGGGAACAGGTAGAAAGGTCATGTTTGGTCTCTAAAGAATTGTAATTCAAAATGTTCTTTAGTGGTAAAGTAAGATTTTAATTCACAAGTCAGAAAGTGCCACTTTTAGAAAGTTGGCATTTTCTTGTCCTAACTATTTGGGGCCTGCAGCCTGTATCCTGGGTCATATGACTAGACATAGTTGGAAGTTGAACTTTGTATCTACCTCCCAGAATGTATCACAAAGGGGGATTGGGTGTTGGCAGGATGGGCCATCCTGACCTAATGGAAGGAGCGGAGCTGTCACTTGCAAAAGGATCGCTGATACAATATTGTGGTAAACAATATCGCTGACAAAAATATTGTGTCAAAAAATTATGTAACATAATATCGTGGTCCTATACTTCTAATGGTAAATACAAACATATCAGAAAAAACATATCAGTGACACTATACAAAAATATAGATTTTTTTTAATATAAATGGAATTTAAAGTAGTACATTTTAAGTTTTTTAACATATAAATGAATTAAAATGTAAATTAAATAAATTGCACTAATATTTAATTCTATATATAAATATATACTTATATAAAGACACATATATAGTAGTATATGTTAAACATTGTAATATATAAATTTAATATGTTGTAAATTAAATAGATTCTACTAATCTTTAATACTATATATAAATACATACTTATATAAACACACACACAAAGACATATATATACATGATTGTGTTTATATAAATATATATATATATATACATAGTCATCAGTGATGTCACTGACCATGTCATGAGTGATGTAATATGTGACGTCATCAGCAGTGCATTGCGGGGCCGCGAGTTATAGTTAGCTCAGCTAATTATAACAGCCAAATTTCTCTGGTTTTGTACGAGTGAAATGTCAGCCTAACTATAACGTCCCTGAAACCTATGGTTTTTTCAATGAATTTCTAAGGTTTTTTAAATGCTAATCCCTAACTATAACGTCCCTCAAACCTGTGGTTTTCACAGTAAATTTCTAAGGTTTTTTAAATGCTCATTTCTAACTATGCCTACATAGGTAGGACATGTGCAGAAAGAGGAAGAAAGGCGCAGAACGTAGCAAGAGAAGTGCAGAAAGAGGCAAGAGAGGTGCAGAAAGAGGAAGTAAGGTGCAGAAAGAAGCAAGAGAAATGCAGAAAGAGGCAACAGAAGTCCAGAAAGAGGAAGAAAGGTGCAGAAAGAAGCAAGAGATGTGCAGAAAGAACCAACAGAGGTGTAGAAAGAGGCCTACTTTGTCTGTACCTTACAACAGACTCATACAAAGTACCCTAATCACTAATCCTTCTCCAAAAATGTCTTAAACCTCACTTTTCTGTTGAAGGTTCACTATTAATCGACTGCTCAGAATGTTAGGCCTACCAAATATAAAACAGCAATCCTAAGCCTATCACTGTTGTAAGTCTGACCAAGTTTGTGAAGGTATGCATTCGTGTCTATGCTTTTACCTAGTGACATGTTAAATGAAAATAAACATACAAACACTTGAATACCTGTGTTTCAAACAGCATACTCTGTACATTTGTGTAAAAAAAGGTGTATGCATTTCTTTCTGCTCACAATACAGGGCACATGGGTATTCAATAGTATATTTGAGGGTCTCTATAACACATATATACATAAGACATGTCTGCCTGTGCAACCGAATGACAGAGCTGAACTGAGAAGATTTGACCACCTATAGGAGTAGTTACCCGCTTTTTAAGCTACCATCTTCAGATGTATAACACATGTAAGAATACATATACAAGTAGACATGTACCTCAGTCACGAGAGGACGTAGACCTTTAAACTTAACAGCTTGCACTTCCCATTTGAGTACAGAAAGAGGCGAGAGAAGTTCAGAAAGAAGCAAGAGAGTTACAGAAACAGGCAAAAGAGGTGCAGAAGTAGGGAACAGGGGTGCAGACAGAGGCAAGAGAGGTACAGAAAGAGGGAAGAGGGGTGCAGAAAGAGGCAAGAGGAGTGCAGAAAGAAGCAAGAGAGGTGCAGAAAGAAGCAAGAGAAGTGCAGAAAGAAGCAACAGAGGTTCAGAAAGAAGCAAGAGGGGTGCAGAAAGAGGCAATAAAAGTACAGACAGAAGCAACAGAGGTGTAGAAGGAGGCAAGAGAAGTACAGAAACAGGCAAAAGAGGTGCAGAAAGAAGCAAGAGCAGTGCAGAAAGAACCAACAGAGGTGCAGAAGGAGGCAAGAGAGGTGCAGAAAGAAGCAACAGAGGTGCAGAAAGAGACAAGAAAACTGCAGAAAGAGGCAAGAGAGTTGCAGAAACAGGCAAGAGAGTAACCCTGGGCGGAGCTGGTGTAGTAAGACTACGTGGAGGTCCACGGAGTTGGGGGGAAACTCCATGTAACTCCGCTCCGCCTCCACAAAAAACAGTTAAGATTATTTTAAAATTAAATAAAAACACACTTACCTGTCCTGCGGCATCCCCGGGCTGCCCTCCTCCTCCTCGCCATCTCTCTCCTACGTGGGGTACATCTTGAGAGAACTACGCAGGAGCACGTGCATGCATGCGCAGTTCTCGCAAGACGTCTTGCGAGAAATGCGCAAGAGGAGTGCAGAAAGAAGCAACAGAAGTGCAGAAAGAAGCAAGAGAAATGCAGAAAGAACCAACAGAGGTGCTGAAGGAGGCAAGAGGGGTGCAGAAAGAGGCAAGAGTGGTGCAAAGATTTGCAAGTAAGGTGCAGAAAGACGCAAGAGCAGTGCAGAAAGAAACAACAGAGGTGCAGAAGGAGGCAAGAGGGGTACAGAAAGAGGCAAAAGAAGTGTAGAAACAAGCAAAAGAGGTGCGGAAAGAGGGGTGCAGAAAGAGGCAAAAAAGTGCAGAAAGAGGCAAGAGAGGTGCAGAAAGAGGGAAGAAGGGTGCAGAAAGAGGCAAGAGTGTGCATAAAGAAGCAAGAGAGGTGTAGAAAGAAGCAACAGAGGTGCATAAAGAGGCAAGAGGGGTGCAGAAATATGCAAGAGAGTAGCAGACAGAAGCAAGAGCAGTACAGAAAGAACCAACAGAGGCGCAGAAAGAGGCAAGAAGGGTGCAGAAATGTGCAAGAGAGTACCAGGCAGAAGCAAGAGCAGTGCAGAAAGAACCAACAGAGGTGCAGAAAGAGGCAAGAGGGTGCAGAAAGAGGCAAGAGAAGTGCAGAAAAAAGCAAATAAGGTGCAGAAAAAGGCAAGAGGGGTGCAGAAAGAGGCAAGAGAGGAACAGAAAGAGGCAAGAGAAGTGCACACTGAGGCACGAGTAGTGCAGAAATTTGCAAGAGAGGTGCAGAAAGAAGAAAGAGAAGTGCAGAAAGAAGCAACAGAGGTGCAGAAAGAGGCAAGAGGGGTGCAGAAAGAAGCAATAGAAGTGCAGAAAGAAACAACAGAGGTGTAGAAAGAGGCAAGAGGGGTGCAGACAGAGGCAAGAGAGGTGCAGAAAGAGGGAAGAGGGGTGCAGAAAGAGGCAAGAGGGGTGCAGAAATTTGCAAGACAGGTGCAGAAAGAAACAAGAGCAGTACAGAAACAACCAAGAGAGGTGCAGAAAGAGGCAAGTGGGATGAAGAAAGAGGCAAGAGAAGTGCAGAAAAAAGCAAAAGAGGTACAGAAAGAGGCAAGAGGGGTGCAGAAAGAGGCAAGAGAGGTGCAGAAGGAAGCAAGAGAAGTGCAGAAAGAAGCAACAGAGGTGCAGAAATAGGCAAGAGGGGTGCAGAAAGATGCAAGAGAAGTGCAGAAAGAAGGAACAGAGGTGCAGAAAGAGGCAAGAGGGGTGGAGACAGAGGCAAGAGAGGTGCAGAAAGAGAGAAGAGGGGTGCAGAAAGAGGCAAGAGGGGTGCAGAAAGAAGTAACAGAGGTGCAGAAAGAGGCAATAGAACTGTAGAAAGAGGCAAGAGAGTTGCAGAAACAGGAAAGAGATGTGCAGAAAGAGGGAAACAGGGGTGCAGAAAGAGGCAACAGAGGTGCAGAAAGAGGGAAGCGAGGTGTAGAAAGAGGGAAGAAGGGTGCAGAAAGAGGCAAGAGGGGTGCAGAAAGAAGCAACAGAAGTGCAGAAAGACGCAAGGGAAGTGCAGAAAGAAGCAACAGAGGTACAGAAAGAGGCAAGAGGGGTACAGAAAGAGGAGTGCAGAAAGAATCAACAGAGGTGCAGAAGGAGGCAAGAGAAGTGCAGAAAGAGGCAAGAGAGTTACAGAATCAGGCAAAAGAGGTGCAGAAAGAAGCACGAGCAGTGCAGAAAGAACCAACAGAGGTACAGAAGGAGGCAAGAGGTTCACAGAAAGAGGCAAGAGGGGTACAGAAATTTGTGAGAGGTGCAGAAAGAAGCAAGAGCAGTGCAGTAAGAAACAACAGAGGTGCAGAAGGAGACAAGAGGGGTATAGAAAGAGGCAAAAGAAGCGCAGAAACAAGCAAAAGAGGTGCAGAAAGAGGCAAGAGGAGTGCAGAAAGAGGCAAGAGAGGTGCATAAAGAGGCAAGAGAGGTGCATAAAGAGGGAAGAAGGGTGCATAAAGAGGCAAGAGGGGTGCAGAAAGAAGCAAGAGAGGTGTAGAAAGAAGCAAGAGAAGTGCAGAAAGAAGTACCAGAGGTGCAGAACGAGGCAAGAGGGGTACAGAAAGAGGCAAGAGAAATGCAGAACGAAGCAACAGAGGTGCAGAAAAAGGCAAGAAAAGTGCAGAAGGAGGCGAAAGAGTTACAGAAACAGGTGGAAGAGGTGCAGAAAGAGGGAACAGGGGTGCAGACAGAGGCAAGAGAGGTACAGAAAGAACCAACAGAGGTATAGAAAGAGGCAAGAGGAGCGCAGAAATGTGCAAGAGAGTAGCAGACAGAAGCACGAGCGGTGCAGAAAGAACCAACAGTTGTACAGAAAGAGGCAAGAGGGGTGCAGAAAGAGGCAAGAGAGGAGCAGAAAGAGGCAAGAGAGGTGCACACATAGGCACAAGGGTGCAGAAATTTGCAAGAGAGGTGCAGAAAGAGGCAAGAGAAGTGCAGAAGGAAGGAACAGAGGTGCAGAAAAAGGCAAGAAAAGTACAGAAAGAGGCAAAAGAGTTACAAAAACAGGCAAAAGAGGTGCAGAAAGAGGGAACGGGTGCAGAAAAAGCAAGAGAGGTGCAGAAAGAACCAACAGAGGTGCAGAAAGAGGCAAGAAGGGTGCAGAAATGTGCAAGAGAGTAGCAGGCAGAAGCAAGAGCAGTGCAGAAAGAACCAACAGAGGTGCAGAAAGATGCAAGAGGGTGCAGAAAGAGGCAAGAGAAGTGCAGAAAAAAGCAAATAAGGTGCAGAAAAAGGCAAGAGGGGTGCAGAAAGAAGCAAGAGAGGAGCAGAAAGAGGCAAGAGAAGTGCACACTGAGGCACGAGTAGTGCAGAAATTTGCAAGAGAGGTGCAGAAAGAAGAAAGAGAAGTGCAGAAAGAAGCAACAGAGGTGCAGAAAGAGGCAAGAGGGGTGCAGAAAGAAGCAAGAGAAGTGCAGAAAGAAACAACAGAGGTGTAGAAAGAGGCAAGAGGGGTGCAGACAGAGGCAAGAGAGGTGCAGAAAGAGGGAAGAGGGGTGCAGAAAGAGGCAAGAGAGGTGCAGAAATTTGCAAGACAGGTGCAGAAAGAAACAAGAGCAGTACAGAAACAACCAAGAGAGGTGCAGAAAGAGGCAAGTGGGATGAAGAAAGAGGCAAGAGAAGTGCAGACACAGGAAAGAGATGTGCAGAAAGAGGGAATAGGGCTGCAGAAAGAGGCAACAGAGGTGCAGAAAGAGGGAAGAGAGGTGTAGAAAGAGGGAAGAAGGGTGCAGCAAGAGGGGTGCAGAAAGAGGGAAGAAGGGTATATAAAGAGGCAAAAGGGGTGCAGAAAGAAGCAACAGAGGTGCAGAAAGAGGCAAGAGGGGTGCAGAAAGAGGCAAGAGACGTGCAGAAAGAAGGAATAGAGGTGCAGAAGGAGCCAAGAGAAGTGCAGAAAGAGGCAAGAGAGTTGCAGAATCAGGCAAAAGAGGTGCAGAAAGAAGCAAGAGCAGTGCAAAAAGAACCAACAGAGGTGCAGAAGGAGGCAAGAGGGGTGCAGAAAGAGGCAAGAGGGGTGCAGAAATTTGCAAAAGGTGCAGAAAGAAGCAAGACAGGTGCAGAAAGAGGCAAGAGAAGTGCAGAAAGAGGCAACAGAGGTGCAGAAAAAAAGCAAGAGAAGTGCAGAAAGAGGCAAGAGAAGTGCAGAAAAAGGAAGAAAGGTGCAGAAAGAAGCAAGAGAAATGCAGAAAGAGGCAAGAGAGGTGTAGAAACAGGCAAGAGAGGTGTAGAAAGAGGGAAGAGGAGTGCAGAAAGAGGCAAGAGAGGTGCAGAAAGGGGCAAGAGGGGTACAGATGAGGCAACAGAGGTGCAGAAAGAGGCAAGAGAGGTGCAGAAACAGGCAAGAGAAGTGCAGAAAGAGGCAACAGAGGTGCAGAAAAAAAGCAAGAGAAGTGCAGAAAGAGGCAAGAGAAGTGCAGAAAAAGGAAGAAAGGTGCAGAAAGAAGCAAGAGAAATGCAGAAAGAGGCAAGAGAGGCGCAGAAACAAGCAATAGTGGTTTGCACACCATTAGTACCAATCTAACACCCACATTTAGCAATAAGTAAGAGGTGACCATTCTAGGTTTGCAAAGGGCCTTCCATCACGCTATACCACTTGTCGCTGCATTTTTGGTAACGTTTCAGCCATTTGAGCTAGAAACAAGGTTTTTTTTGTTCAAATCTCCAGATTATGCAGCAGATGATGGATTATGTGGCAAATGCGGAAAATGTATAATAGTGCGGAAGTTGGTGCAGCCAAACAGTCGCATAATTCCAGTGGCCCTGCTCATACCTCTGACTAGGTCCAGAAGTGCTCATCAGTGAGTCCTTCTTTTTTTGTCTCATTGAGTTTATAGTTTTGCTTCTATGGAAATGAGGAAGACTAAACCTGAGGTTACCACTCCACAACACAGACTACCATACAACATATTTACTCTCCATAACACATAATCCCACTCTACATAATTCCTATACACTAAATACCACATACTTTCTATCCACATAATTTCACTGCACAACATACCACATAATTTCACTACACACAACATACAGCCACTCCACTCCAAAAACACATTAGTAAAAAACTTTTAAATTTATAACGCCAATAGCTCTAACTCTCACAAATGCGAGACCTATTACATTGCATATGCTTCTTTAACTGGTAGTCGCATTTGCAGAGTGGTGGAGAAAGGGGGCTGGGCCTCCGACCAGCCCTCAGGAATTCCACTGCGTAGGACTTACAGGAGGTACCAGGAGGGCTACTTGGCAGCCAAAGTCCCTCAGGAGTAAAGTGGACTTCATCCCCCAACCAGTACTGTGCCAGGAGGTGCATTTGCAGAGTGGTGGAGAAAGGTGAGCTTGGCCCCGAAGACCTCTTAGCAATCCCACTGTGTGGGTCTTACTGGAGATAACAGGAGGGGTAGTTGGCCCCTAAGGGCAACCTTGGGGGCCAACTACCCCTCCTATTACCTCCAGTAAGTCCCACACAGCAGGATTGCTAAGTTCTCATAGCAGGCCATGCCTCCTTTCCCCACCACTCTGCCAACGCACTTCCTGGCGCGCTCTTGGATGGGGATTAAAGTCCCCTTCACTGCTGGGGGACCTTAGGGGCCAACTAGCCTACCTGATACCTCCAGTATGCCCCAGAAAGTGGGATTGGTGACAGGTGGACACAGAACATGACCCTTTCTCCACCACTCTGCAAACACGCCTCCTGGCATGTTCTGGGCTGGGAGATTAAGTCCCCTTGAATCCTGAGGGTCCCTGGGGGCCAACTAGCCCACCAGGTACCTCCAGTAAGCCCCACACAGCTGGATTGCTGAGAGTGGTCCGAGGCCATGCCCCCTTTTTACACCACTCTGCAAACGCACCTCCTGGCGCACTGCTGGTGGGGCAATGATGTCCTCTTGTGTCCTGAGGACCTCAGGACTAAAGTAGACTTCATCCCCCGAGCAGCAGTGCGCCAGGAGGTGCGTTTGCAGAGTGGTGTAAAAAGGGGGCATGGCCTCAGACCACTCTCAGCAATCCAGCTGTGTGGGGCTTACTGGAGGGACCTGGTGGGCTAGTTGGCCCTGAGGGACCCTCAGGATTCAAGGGGACTTAATCTCCCAACTTATAACGCACCAGGAGGTGCGTTTGCAGAGTGGTGCAGGTAGGGGGCGGGACCTCTGGCGAGATGCCGGCTTTTCTTTTTTTTTGTTAGAAGGGGGGCTGTGTGGCCCCCCTTCTCTTAATATTTTGTAGGCCCTGGGGACCAATCCCCCAGGGCCTGAGCCATTTAAAAAAAATGTTTTGGAAAAAACGGGACGGGGGCTGCATGGCCCCCCTCCTGAGGCTGATTTCGGCCCCGGGAACCCATCCCCTGGGGTATTGCCTCTTTTTTAATTTAAATAATATTACAGAAGAGGGGCTGTGTAGCCCCCCTTCCCTGGGCCACTTTTGGCCCCGGGGACCCCATCCCCGGGGCCTGGCCTCAGTTTAAAAAAAATGTTTTCTTTAATTACGGGAGGGGAGCTACATGACCCCCTTCCTGGGCCACTTCTGGCCCCGGCGACCCCATCCCCAGGGGCCTGGCCAGCCTTTATTTTTTATTTTATAGGCGGGCCGTGTGGCCCCCCTCCTGAGGCCAATTATGGCCCCTGGGACTCCATATCCCAGGGCCTGGCCTCGTTTAAAAAAAAAAAAATCTTAATTACGGGAGGGGGGCCGCGTGGCCCCCCTTCCTGGGCCACTTCTGGCCCTGGGGACCCCATCTCCTGGGGCCTGGCCTCGTTTAAAAAAAAAAAATCTTAATTATGGGAGGGGGGCCGCGTGGCCCCCCTTCCTGGGCCACTTCTGGCCCTGGGGACCCCATCCCCCGGGGCCTGGCCAGCCTTTATTTTTTATTTTAGAGGGGGGCCATGTGGCCCCCCTCCTGAGGCTAATTATGGCTCCGGGGACCCCATCTCCCTGGGCCGGCCTTCCATTTAAAAAAAAAATTAGAGGGGAGGGGGGCTGAGTGGCCCCCCTCCCGGGCCACTTCTGGCTCCAGTGACCTCATCCTCTGGGGCCAGCCCTCACGTTGGGGACCTCGGGGGGAGCTCCAATGCCCCTGCGGTCCCTGCTGGCTCCCCGCCTCCTGCGGGAGCCAACATTGCTTTTGGACAAGGGGAGCTGCTGACATGCAGCTCCCCTTGTCCAAAAGTAGTCTGCTTTGCTTCGTGGAAGGGAGAGCAGGTTTCCTGCTCTCGCTTACACAAAGCAAAGCAGTGTTTGCAATGACAGGGCGGGAGCAGTGCCATTGCAAACTGCAATGTCCCAGAGGTAGGCACCCCAGGACATTGCTGGAGCCGGCCATGGGGGTGGCGGTCCCCAGGGCCATCTAGGGCTCCAGGAGGGGGGCCGCAAGGCCCCCCTCCCAATGTGAAAATAGTCCCGGAAGGTGGTGGTCCCCGGGGGTCCGCAATGGACCCCTGCATTTAAATAAAGTGTGCCCCCGTGAGGTGGTGGGCCCTGGGGCAGTGTGGGGGGGGCAGGAGCCCCCCACACTTAATTTAAATTGAAGCCCCTGGGGAGGTGTTGGTCCCCGGAGCTTGGGGGCCCACAAGGCCCCCCACATAATTACACTAATGCCCGGGGAGGTGGCGGTCCCTGGGACAGCGTGGAGGGGCAGGAGCCCCCACGCATTTTATTGCAAAACCCCGGGGAGGTGGCGGTCACTGGGGCTGCGGGGGGGTTGCGTGCCCCTGCACATTATTAATAAAGACCCGGGGAGGTGGCGGTCCCCGGGGCTGCGTGGGCCCACACGGCCCCAGCATATATTATGCGCATTGCCCCCGGGACCTGGCCCACCCAGAGGCTCATTAAAACAAAGCAAGGGATCCTGCGCTTTGTTTTTTTTTCCGCCAATCCCGCTGAATTTTGTTTTTAAAAAAATGCTTTTTTGTCCCTGGGGTCTCTTTGGGACCCCCTGACCAGGCCTAGGGGGTCAGGGTGTTTCTACCCTGCCCCTTTTCTTTTTATAATTTTGTTCCCTATTTGCTTGTGACTCGGTTTTACAGAGTCACAAGATGGCTGCTAACACTTCTTGGTTTGAAGTGTTGGCAGCCAATCAAAATAAAGCTTGTGATCGGGAGGGTTCGCGAATCCTCCTCGGTCACCAGATATCAATATATATATATTTTTAATTTCTCAGGAACTACTGAACGGATTTACACCATTTAAAGCAAAGAGTGCACTCTGGACCAAGAGCTACCTCTCAATTTGGTGTAATTCCGTTCAGCAGTTCGGGCTGTAGCTGCAACAAAAGTTCCTATGGAAATTAACATGG
Source organism: Calotriton arnoldi (assembly GCA_963921515.1). Lineage (NCBI taxonomy): Eukaryota > Metazoa > Chordata > Amphibia > Caudata > Salamandridae > Calotriton > Calotriton arnoldi. The sequence continues at coordinate 572,243 of CAWUFW010000384.1, read as the reverse complement.
AGAAAACGTGTTTTGGGACCCCCCTTTTTTCTCGGCCCCCGCTTGACGAATCACCCCAAAACTTTAAAGACAGGAGCTGACCGGCGCTCTCCATTAGTTTTGAAAATTTCGTGAACATTTGTCAAACTGCAGCAAAGATATTGGCAAATCAAAAAACGCTTTTCCTATGGAAACTAGGTCCTAACTACAACTGCCTACTATATATATATATTTGAAAAATGAGAGTTGCCACTCCGGTGGGACTGCACTCGCTGGAGGTGAAAGCCAAAACTAAAGGCTGCTCCCATGAAGCACTTCCCCATGCGTCCACTGCCGACGCGTTTCGGGATACTCCCTTCCTCTGGGCAGATCTTGGCAGACAAAGGACAAGTAAACAGCATACCAGATTATCCCCTCCTTTATTTCCACACTTCGGTTATGCTCTGTTGAGCAACACTTGAATTATGGGACTGGTAGTCTCGTATTACCCATGTGGGCGCTGCTTTTAAAAACCATTAAAAATCAATTCCACGGGACAAACAATGTTCCAAGGGGATCCTTTACAATAGATGACTCCTCCAACTCCGCATGGTTATTTTATGGGAATTCCCATATTTAATCATATTTTATCAACAATGGTTACACACTATAGGTTCCGCTCTGAATGAGCTTTCCTTACATAAAAGCGCTCTAAGCAAATCATGTCAATAATTTCATAGATCTTTACATTACATTGACCTTATTTCTATATCAATGTTTAGTGATTAAGCTCTGGATGCGCATTATAAATTCCGCTCTGAATGAGCCTAAGCGAATCATGTCAGTAATTTCATGCATCTTGACATTCCATTGACCTTATTTCTATATCAATGTTTGGTGATTAAGCTCTGGATGAGCATTATCATTCCACAATTTTAACAGAAAAACGGCGTGACCTTTAGAATTATTAAATCATTCAATTAGGTGCATCACAAGGAGGTAAATTGACATTACATGGTTCATAACATTCACAGTATTTATATTTCAGCCCACATGAATGGCCAATTCTTCCTCAGTGTTTAGACCTCCCGGAGTCCTAGTCTGAAGATTAATTATATATCTGGACTCGAGTCTACGTAAGCGGAGCTCTCTATTTCCTCCTCTTTCGTTCCTAGGAACATGATCAATACAGAAAAACCGTAAAAGGTTTCTGTTACTGGAATGTGATTTAAGTTAAATTTTATTTTAAAATCTTATGTAGACTACTTAATAATGGCGTCCACATTTCAATGGCGACGAATTGATGATGTCCGCTTTTTATCTTTATGATGGTACTGCATGCGCGCATGTGCGAATGTAAATTAAAATGGTGGAGCCAAATCGGTAAACATAGTGGTCGAAAAAGGCGCGAGCCGAAACGCGTCCCGCTTTTTGTTGAAATAAACATTAGATGAATTCACCCGTGTGTGTGGCATCTTCTTTCCGGAAAAAAGAAGCCTGAGCTATTATATATATATATATATATATATATATATATCGCTGACTTCGTCTTTAAAGTATCCACTGCCAAGGACAGACGAACGCGGACCCAAAGTTCCTTGTGCAAAGTAGGTTTATTACTTTTTGCCCTGCATCTCCGCCATAATGCGTTTCAGCCCCACCTGGGCCTTGATCACATGACGCGTTGCAAATATTACCACCCTTATTTAAAGTGCCAGTGTATTAGTGACGTTTAAACCATGTGACCACTCTATAAACATGAAAGAGGTACTCAAAAAGTATTCAAATCACCGCACACCGTCAAGCCCGACATCTTAAATGTGCAAAAAAAGGCATAATTTGGTTCGCATAAATACATAAATGTAAAATATGGCTTTGAATAAATATATATATAAAAAAGAAAACAATTAATATAACATTCATTCAAGTAAAACCTTAAGGCTTAAAATTAAGCACATTAAAACCAAGGAACTAAGCTAAAATCATTCTAAAATAATGACTTTGAATTTCTTCTTTGTGCAAAAACGCAATGTGCAAGCAATGAAGCCCAAGTGGGCAGAATACATATTTCATGTAAAGCTAGTCAAAATAAAATGTGCTATGTGAGATATAAAACGTGTCACCACTTGGACCCAAAGGTTCCAATAAAGTGCTATGTGCCTTAAAATATGCAATTATTTACAAAAATTCTTTTCAGATAAAAGGTATTACGAAATGATTCAATAATTACTATAGAAAGTTACAAGGGAAACTATTGCCATCTGTGCTGTTGCATCAGGGTAAAGAAAAACATTGATGCTAATGTTGGACAAGCAAAGCAAACGAAACGGTGGTCCAGATGGATACTCTATAAACAGGTAAACAAGTCCTCACTGGCGTTCAGCCCAGTGGGTATCTTGGTGTCTAGTTCTAATATGTACCTTGTTTCAAGGAGTCGCAATTGGGCTTCACGATTACCTCCCCTTCTTAAAGGGGGAATTGAATCAATGACATAGTATCGCAGATCTGCCAGGTTACTCTGATGGCTTTCCTCGAAATGTCTGGCCACCGGGTACGCTTGATCCTTGTTGGTAATTGCTCTTATGTGCTGGAGTATCCTTTTATGTACTGGCAATTTAGTACTGCCTATGTATCTTAAATTGCAAGGACACTCCAGCACATAGACCGCATACTCGGTTTTACAAGTTAGTCTTTTGCCAATCATAACTGGATCTAGTCTGAAAGGGCTTGGAACACTTGTCATGTTCTGTGCATATTTGCAAGCTTTGCAAGTAGGGCATTTGGTGAAACCCTTATGAGAAGTTAGCCAATTGGTAGGGGGTCTAATTTCCGGACTATTCCTCACAAGGCTCTGGCCCATAGATCTAGCCCTTCTACACGTGATCTGTGGTTTCTTCGGTTGATGTTCACCCACAACTGGATCACTACGTACCAAGTTCCAATTCTTGTTTAGTATCCTCCTAAGAGATTGATGCTGCCTGCTGTAAGTTAGGATCATTCTACAAGGTTGATCTAACTGGTCTGTAATTGGAACTTGTTGCTTGATTTTAGTTGTGAGGGCCTGTATTCTGGTAATTGACATGGTCTTATTAATAGCCCTGTCTACAGTCTCTGATGAATAGCCCCTTTCCAAAAACCGTTGTTTACTTGCCTGTTGTGCTACATGGCAATCCTCCTCGCTGCTGCAAATACGTTTAACCCGAAGCATCTCCCCGTAGGGGATACTTTCAATTAAATGCCGTGGGTGTTGACTCGAGGCATGCAGCAAGGTATTGCCAGCAGTTGGTTTACGGAATAATTTGGTAGCTATATTTCCGTCTTTAATGTAGACTTCTACATCTAAAAAATAGACCGAATTCTTGCTGATGTTAGCTGAGAAATGGAGATTGAGACTATTACCATTGATCTGTTCAATAAACTTAAGGGCATGTGGTGTGTGTGTATATATATATATATATATATATATATATATATGTATATATATATATATATATATATATATATATATATATATATTTGTGTATATTGTACGTTGTGTGCACTGTTTGGTTAGAAGTATAAGTATCTATACTTCTATAAATTCTCTTTTTTGCTGCTTGCCACGAATTTGCACTTTGAAATATGTTTACAGTGCACTTGCACTTTATTCTTCATATGATCAAGGCATACCTCTGGCATCCGTTATTTAATTATTTTTAATTATTTTTACATTGTCAACTATGTATGATAATAGCTGATGAAGTTTGTTTATTGTTTTGCACTTGCACTTTATCTTTATGCACTTTCCTCCCTTTTGTCTTACTGACATAGGCATCAATTCAATAACGTGTACTTATGGATCTTCACTCAATATATTTCTTTGTAAGTCATGTTTGACTAAATCGCCACTAACCATTCGGTTTTATTTTTACAATGTTTTTACTTGTATATAATATTGGCTGGTCTTCAATGATTTCAGAGATTTTTTTAGTTGGATCCATTAGTGATTATGAGTTAAATATCTGTTGCAGTTTCATGGATTCACAACACGTAACTTTGTTGTTAATTTTATCCCTATGTCTGCACATTATGTTTTCTAGCTCTATTATGAGAGGGGAGTGACTTACTTAATTAATTTCACCAGATCAGTATTTAATGTTGTGATGGGGTCCGGTGTGTCATGTGATCAAGACCGTGGCAACGCGGTCGAAACGCGTTATGCTGGGCACTTGCAGTGTTACTTTGATTTTGATGCCTCATACCATGGAATAAAGCACACCACGTTCTGAACTGCACGCTGTGGTCCGTACCTGATTTCCGCCGAGGTATTGGTGATTCAGGATTGTGGTCTTTTCATCTATCTTTGGCGAAGGACGGCTGTCTTCGTTTATACGGACCCTCCCTCCAAGCTGTGGCTGACCGGTATACAGCCGACATCGCGGACGCGATAGTTGTTCAACCCGGAAGGAGTATTTTCCGCGTCAGCCCCCCACAGCCATGACAGGAAAGAAGCAGAGAACCATGTTTCCCGTAGGAGTTTTGGTGGTTCAGAGGAGTCGGAGGACGCCGAAGAGCTAGTCGTGCTCCAAAGTGGTAAGCGGTTCGAGCGCTTTCAAAAGGACATTTGCAGGTGGAAGGGATTGTGCACTTATTCACTCGAGTAATCTGCTTAAACACTCCAGCAGGCACTGACGTGCATATCTATATGATATAAAGCATCAATCTATGACATCTTCAGCAGACACGCTACGGGACCGGGAGGCCGTAGCTGAGGCCTTGTTTTTGAATTTGCCAGATATTGAGGATGGGCAAATAGGGCAAAGCAACAATAGCAATACCAACAAGGATGTCAAAACGTTATTAAAAAATTTGGAAAAATTGCTCCGTACGGAGCTTACAAAATGGTGGGAGAAGAAATCTCTAGAAAAGTACAAAGAGGTGGGCCGGATACCGCGAGGCTTAAGGGTGCTGATAGCACCATCATTCGAAAATCCTAATCCTCTCATGTTAAAGGAATGGGCCACCAACAATCTAGAAGCATCCATGAATATGGTATCCATCCTGATTAAATACGCAGAAATCGACAGGATTGAAATTCTAAAAGAAATTGACAAAACTAATCAGATATTGGAAGCCCACGAACAAAAAGAACTAATTAAGAAGGGCAGAGAAGAAATCGACGTACGATTAAAAAAGCATGAAGAGACTATAAAGGCACGAAAGGTATTTAAGTTTGCCCGTGACAAGCGAGATTATGAAACGGGTAGAGTTTTTACATTTTCGAGAAAATTTGATACGGTTAAGAGGCAAGCACTGGATTCAAAAACATCAGATATCTCAGCACCCAGGCAACCAGATACAGAATCATCAAATACAGATATGAGCTCTGCGGGCAGCAGCATTGACTCTGATGACAGCAGGGCTAGCAGCTTACAGGCACAGCTGCCGACTAATTTTTTGCCTTCGGAAGAATTGGGTTTTTTAATCGAAGACCGCCGCCAAACATTGCGGCCACGCAATCAGGTGAAAAAAGCCGATGAAGGAGGAACCAGCGCAGGAAACAGAGGCGCAAACACAGGAGGCAACAACAGGGGGAGAGGTGCGAGAACAAAGAGGTGGCCCCAATAATAAAGAATTCTAACAGTTCGGATAATACGGTTATCAACCTCTCGGATATTGAACTTACAGTGGCAGAATTAAAATTGCTTTCATTAGGACTGTCCTTTTGCCCTGTGAATGGTTTCAAATATGTGCAAACCTGAGTGGATATATTCAAATTTATCCGTAAACTCAAGCTCCTAAAACACTTCAAATTAAGTAAAGCAACTGAAATTGCCTCACAAAGTGCGCCACAGGATAGGACTGGCACAGCTCTTCAAGTATCGGACATTACTGTACTCAGATCTATGCATGCGTTGGCCCTTAATGAAGATAACATCACTGATTCCACACAAGAGGAACTTCAACAAATGGGTATCCGTGGTAATAGTCCTTCATCGAGCCCTTTTCGTCCACCGTCAACCTTTATCCCCCTAATGCCTAAAGACGCAATCGACACATTCAGTGACTGTGTCGTTGAAGATTTAAAGAAATTGAATCAGAAGGTGCTGTGTAAACATAAAAATAGAAAATATTGTGAAATACAGTACACTAACCTTATGCACAAATTACAAGAAAGTAACAATGTAATCATCAACAAGGCAGACAAAGGGGGCAATTTTGTGTTATGGCCTAGGGCCCTCTAGTTGGAGGAAGCACAACGTCACCTTAATGACACGTCATGCTACAGAAAAGCCACTTTCAATGATCTTAAAACAATCAAAGACTCGATATTTAAATAACTAGCTCAATGGAAACGAATGGGATTACTCAGCAAGAATGAATATGACTTTTTAAAAAACGATCACCCTATAACACCTGTACTCTATTTTATCCCCAAAATCCACAAGAATGTTACACTAGTACCTGGGAGACCAATAATATCAGCCCAGAAAAGCCTGTTAGAACCAATGTCAAAATATGTGGATTATTTTTTACATGACTTTGTGGAGAGGCTTCCTTCATACATTAGCGATACGGGTCATTTCGGGTACTTCGGAAGGTACCTGGTCAAATAATGAGTTCCATGCAGTGAATTAATTATGAATGTCCCAGTGACCAAACCTGTCATTTGAAAGTATGTGTGCTAGAGTGGAAGTTTGGAACTCGACAGTATGTGTAGGAATGGTATAATAATTGCACTCATTACCGTTGGTCTTTTCACTTCGCACTTAGACATTTTACTAATGACCTCCCGTCAATGTGGGGAATTCTGAGATTTTGCGAATTACCCTGAGAATTACCCCGAGATATGCCACTGGCTTGAGCAATTCTATTGTATGGGTTATAAATTGTATATTATTGCACTTGCACTTTATGCTGTTAACAACCGATGCCCTCATCAAAATGAGATACAGCAATGCCCTCATCAAAATGAGATACAGCCTTCATAATAAGCAACTGTGATTCAGCAAGATGTAATCGCAACAGGAAATGTTAATTTTATTTAGAATTTAATTCTATTTCATTTTTTTTACTGAAGAATTATAAACAAACATTGATGTATTTAATCATGTTGTTTCTTGGAGTCGGGGAGATTGGTAAATTGTAAAAGTCCCCCGTACGAGTAGAACGCATCGAGTTTGTTTTCAGTGGCTGTGGAAGCAGATAATCATGTGACCAATGGTTCTGGTATTTTAAAAGTAACAATTGAGTAATGCTCTTTGTGTGACCAGGGCAGAAATGCCGAAACGCGTTATAGCGTTAAGATAAAAACGCAGAAAATTCCAAAGGAGTCATGCCCCAGTGTTGGCATCTGATCTCTACTGTGGGAATCAGAAGTGGTGTGTGTGTATATATATATATATATATATATATATCCAAACTACAGCCGCTCCTTCCGGACCGCTGGGACCCATGGAGAGTGGCGCGCACACCGGCGGAGCACACCGATAATCCAGTATCCTACAGTAACAAAGTCAGCGCGCTCTCAGTAACACACACGACTCCGTATAGATGTCCAAACACCGTTTAATCCACAACGCGTTTCAGTTCCAAAGAACCTTGATCACGTGAATTTTACACCAAATCAGAGGGACTCAAATAGTTCATAGTATAAACAGTGAAAAAGGACAAGTGAGCAATAATAATAGCGGACATGTTGGAATGGCACAGAAGTCCTGAGAAGTATACAAAACTTAATACAATCAAAACACATGTTGAGTTTAAAAATATGTGCATATATGTATCACATGTTAAGTACTAATGCATCTTACATAGTGTATGAGAAAACAAAAGTCAGCACGAGCCCTGGGTATCAGTACCTGTTATCAGCGCCACGTAATAATCGGCGTGTAAACAAAACTTTATTGCTGCCCTAATTGCAGACAAAAAGTAAAAATCAGTACAAATAATGTTACTACATATTAAATGAATGCTGATCCAAGTGGACAAAATCCTCCTTCTGACACAACAGCCCCATCAAAACAATCTGTGCCATGTAACAATGCTAACTCGTAAATGCCAAGATTCATAGGCACATTATGATGGACAAGTGTCCTAGACAGAGACAACACGTCTGATCACATAACGGGCAAGTGCCCGAAAACTCCAGTTTAAATGTGCAAAACATATCAAACACTCCAAACAGAAGTCCTACTGTACTTGACGGTGGAGACAGAGCCCTGTCTCCATCTTTCCACTGCTCTTATGCCCAATAAAAGTCTCTCTTAAGTGCAGAAGTGCCTCGATAAAATGAGGGAAGAAAGGGTAGGCGGCCCGTGCAGGTGAATACGGGTGAGTGGGCCCCTTCCTTCTTCCTATCTGAAAACAAGAACAAGAAACACTGAATTAAAAAGAGCGTGGATACACAATTCCACCTCAACATCATCATCTTACACAACAATAACTACAAATTGCAAAATAGAATTACAGTTACATTGTTCATGGAGAAAGACTCTGAGGTAGAACTATAAGGAAAAACATATATATTAGGGCAAACTATCATAAGCAGAGTTCAGGCGCAGTCCCCATACCCCCAAGAAAAATGATAAACAACTCTACGAAAAGTTAAACGAAAGGTGGGTGAGAAAAGGGAGTACAAAAGAAGGAAGGGGGGAAGGGAGAAGAGAGGAAAAGAGAGGGGGGGGTGAGGAGGGAGAAAAATAGGACAGAAAGGGGGGAAAAGGGGGGAGGGGGGTAGGGTGGGTAAGGGACGTGAAGAGGAGGGGAAAGGAAGGGCGGAAAGAAGGGGGAAGGGGAGGAAGGTGAAAGGAAGGGGTAAGGGAAAAGGGAACAAAGAGAGGGGTATAATGTGGAGAATATAGTATGGTGGGGTTACTATCGGATCTCATGGAGTGTGCAGGACCTTATATGCACACTGAAAAATCATTAATCCTTCAAGTGTATAGCTAATTCTTCATCTTGGTTAAGTCCTCCAGGGTTCTTGGCCAAAAAACGTGTATTGGAGCATTATAGAGCCATCATACATTGCGATCAGAAATATCCCGTAGCACGTCACTTTCAGGACAGACACTTTTCCAATGCTAATAGTCTCAGTTTTCTTATCCTAGAACAGGTGAGCAAAGGACCCCGGGGAGGGAATAGGGTTTTGAAACTTAGGCAGATTGAGTCCAAACAGATTATTCATTTTCAAACAAAGAACCCTGGAGGACTTAACCAAGATGAAGAATTAGCTATACACTTGAAGGATTAATGATTTTTCAGTGTGCATATAAGGTCCTCCACACTCCATGAGATCCGATAGTAACCCCACCATACTATATTCTCCACATTATACCCCCTCTCTTTGTTCCCTTTTCCCTTACCCCTTCCTTTCACCTTCCCCCCCCTCCCCCCCTTCTTTCCGCCCTTCCTTTCCCCTCCTCTTCACGTCCCTTACCCACCCTACCCCCCTCCCCCCTTTTCCCCCTTTCTGTCCTATTTTTCTCCCTCCTCATCCCCCTCTCTTTTTTCCTCTCTTCTCCCTTCCCCCTTCCTTCTTTTGTACTCCCTTTTCTCACCCACCTTTCGTTTAACTTTTCGTAGAGTTGTTTATCATTTTTTCTTGGGGGTATGGGGACTGCGCCTGAACTCTGCTTATGATAGTTTGCCCTAATATATATGTTTTTCCTTATAGTTCTACCTCAGAGTCTTTCTCCATGAACAATGTAACTGTAATTCTATTTTGCAATTTGTAGTTATTGTTGTGTAAGATGATGATGTTGAGGTGGAATTGTGTATCCACGCTCTTTTTAATTCAGTGTTTCTTGTTCTTGTTTTCAGATAGGAAGAAGGAAGGGGCCCACTCACCCGTATTCACCTGCACGGGCCGCCTACCCTTTCTTCCCTCATTTTATCGAGGCACTTCTGCACTTAAGAGAGACTTTTATTGGGCATAAGAGCAGTGGAAAGATGGAGACAGGGCTCTGTCTCCACCGTCAAGTACAGTAGGACTTCTGTTTGGAGTGTTTGATATGTTTTGCACATTTAAACTGGAGTTTTCGGGCACTTGCCCGTTATGTGATCAGACGTGTTGTCTCTGTCTAGGACACTTGTCCATCATAATGTGCCTATGAATCTTGGCATTTACGAGTTAGCATTGTTACATGGCACAGATTGTTTTGATGGGGCTGTTGTGTCAGAAGGAGGATTTTGTCCACTTGGATCAGCATTCATTTAATATGTAGTAACATTATTTGTACTGATTTTTACTTTTTGTCTGCAATTAGGGCAGCAATAAAGTTTTGTTTACACGCCGATTATTACGTGGCGCTGATAACAGGTACTGATACCCAGGGCTCGTGCTGACTTTTGTTTTCTCATACACTATGTAAGATGCATTAGTACTTAACATGTGATACATATATGCACATATTTTTAAACTCAACATGTGTTTTGATTGTATTAAGTTTTGTATACTTCTCAGGACTTCTGTGCCATTCCAACATGTCCGCTATTATTATTGCTCACTTGTCCTTTTTCACTGTTTATACTATGAACTATTTGAGTCCCTCTGATTTGGTGTAAAATTCACGTGATCAAGGTTCTTTGGAACCGAAACGCGTTGTGGATTAAACGGTGTTTGGACATCTATACGGAGTCGTGTGTGTTACTGAGAGCGCGCTGACTTTGTTACTGTAGGATATATATATATATATATATATATATATATATATATATATATATATATATATATAACCTACTGGCGGTCGCCAGTAGGTAGTTATAGTTAGGACCTTGTTTCTATTCAAAAAGCGTTTTTTCTTTTGCCAATATCTTTGGCGCCGTTTGATGAATCTTCGTGAAATTTTCAAAACTAATGGCCCGCTCCAGTCAGCTCCTGTCTTGAAAGGTTGGGGGTGATTCGTCAAGTGGGGGCAGAGAAAAAAGGGGGGTCTCAAAACACATTTTCCCCATGTTAATTTCCATAGGAAACTTTAGACACGGCTACAGCCCGAACTGCTGAACGGAATTACACTAAATTTGGCAAAAAGGTAGCTCTTGGTTCAGAAAGCACTTTTTTTTTAAATGGTGTTAATCAGTTCAGTAGTTGCTGAGAAATTCAAAAAATAAAAATATCGATATCTGAGCACCGAGGAGGATTCGCAAACCTTCCCGGGAACAAGCTTCACTCTGATTGGCTACCAACATTCCAAACCAGAATGTGTTGGCAGCCATCTTATGACTCGGTAACTGAGTCACAAGAAAACAGTAGAAAAAAGATACAAAACAAGAAAAGGGGCAGGGTAGAAACACCCGGACCCCCTAGGCCTGCTCCCAAAAAAAGCATTTTTTTCTTTTAAAAATGGCCAAATTCGTGCTGGGTGCGTGAATCCGGCCGAGAAAACAAAAAAAAACAAAGCGCGGACTCCTGCGCTTCCTTGTACTTAAGCCCCCAGGTGGGCCAGGTCCCGGGGGCAATCACTAATTAATTTGCGGGGGCTTAGTTAATTGCAAGCAGTGCCCCGGCGCGAGCCAGCACAGATCGGAAAGTGATCTGAATACTAGGCAGCGCACTGTACATATTCGATCGGTATCAATGGGCGCGTTGCGCACGGTACACAGTGCAGGTGGAAATGTTTCTGAATCACACAACAAATCATCAGTTTCCATGCTCGGATTGTGAAAGTGAATTATTTCTAGCACGCTGTGCCAGCAGCAGGAACCTAAAGTTGCGGAGGGAATCCTTGAGCCCTAGGATCCCGCGGCCACGTGTTAATGCTGTAAAATTGACAAGCCCCGGTTCCCCTCATCTGTTTCTGCTGCCTTTCTATGCCTGGTTCACAGCAGCAGGTGGTGATGTGGTCTCTCGCTGGAGGTGACATCTCTTGCTGCGCTCACTGATGGGCTCTCCTATGTGGCGGGGGAAGGAGGTGGGAGGGAGCCCAGCCAGACCCAGAGCCTGCTGCCGCACCCCAGCAGAGAGGCGCTGCCCTGCCCAATGAGAGCCAAGGGAGGCAGAACTGTCAATGACTGGGGCTCTCTTCTCCCCTCCGCTCACAGACCCCGCGCGTCGCATCCCAACGCAGGACCGCTGTGAAGACTGCCGCGGACTCGCTGTCTGCTCCTAAGCTGCTGTTCAGGAATCACAGCAGCTTGCCTTTCTCTCGTGTTCTGCTTGGTTTCATAAGAAAACTGCCTTGTTTTCCTAATTAAAAGTCTACTTTTCCTGGTAGGAAAAAGCCACCAAGCAACAGATCCGTGCTATCGGCTTGGGAAATTAATAAACGAGAACAAAAGGTATAAAAAAAATGAAGAGAGGGCATCCCACGCCCGGCAAAATGAAAGATGCTGACAAAATACATTTTCAGATAAGCCCCGTCTTGTGTCAGGAGTAGGAAGGATTGCGAAAGGGCACCCCACGATCGCGAGCCCGAGAGGAATATGGATTTTCCGTTTCTCGTTGTGGAAAGTCGCGTGGGGAGATAGTATGCTCAGTCTAAACAGCCCTGAAGGATGTCGGAGGGTTCCTGCGCAGCCTTGCCCCGCTCCTGGGAGCCTCGGATCAAAGCTCCCCAGTAGGACAGGGGTGCCCCCCAATGCCAGCTCTCGGTTTTATATTGCATTTATCCTCATACTGCTCACGCTGACCCCCCGTGCTGACTCTTCTTGGTGGTAAGTGCCCTTCATGCTCTTAACACTTTAATTTTCAACTCGATTATAATCCACGGTGATGGTGGAGGTGGGTTCGTGGGGCTCCGGTGGGGTGGTTTGCAGGAAGCCTTCTTTGAAAAAGTGAGGTGTCATGAATACAGATACACGTCCTCAAGCACCCCGCCACTCTAGAAGCAAGACTTCCCTCAAGGTTAACACATGTGCCTAGGTAGTGAGGCTGCGAGGGCTGGTGCTTGCCACCTAGTGCGTGCCTAGATGTAACGTGCACGCATATAGCGCCTTAGCGTGGTGTCCTCTAAGTGTTTTGACGCCCCTGTGGGTTCTGTTATTCTCCTCAGCCGGAGTCTCTGTGGGCTGCTGGGAGTGTGTTTGCTGCGGTTCATATTGTTTCCGAGATGAGTTATGTTGGAGAGAGAACGGAAGGAGCGGGTGTTACTTTGGTGCAGAAACACTCCACGCTCTGGGCTCCAGTTTCTACCTGCCCGTTGGGGCAGTATCTGTCTTTCTGTCTGTCCTGCTCATGAAAGGAGACCACGGAAGTGCTACTAATTCCCTGTTAGGATGTGACAGTGCCAGCCCGTTGGAGGCAGGGGTGCCCTGCCTGGAAGTGAGGGTGCGTTTGTTTACAGCGCTAGGGCAGCTGGTACCTGGTGTCTGGTGATACTGCCCATTCAGTCAGTCAGTCTATTTGTCTGTCTGTCTATCTATGCATGCCTTGGTTTCTACCGGTCCACCTGAGTCTCCAGACATGGTCCTCCTTCTGCATATCGTGTGCACATCCTTCGCGTGCCTGAGTATATGCTCAGTGTCTGACTGATGCTTCAGGGAGTGATGTGATCATGCAGGTGAGAGCGTCTCAGAGAGGCAAAGCGCTACTTCAGTGAATGATGCTGGGATGCAGGTGAGAGCGCCCCAGAGATATAAAGTGCTGCTTCAGTGAGTGGCTCTAGCAGGCAGGGGAGAGAGCGCCTAAAAGACACCAATAGCTGCTTCAGTGAGTGATGCTACTATGAATGTGAGAGAGTCTCAGACAAAGTGCTACTTCAGTGAATGATGCTGGGATGCAGGTGAGAGCGCCTTGGAGATATAAAGTGCTGCCTCATTCAGTGATGCTGGCAGGCAGGGAAGAGCGCCTTAAAGAAACCAATAGCTGCTTCAGTGAGTAATCGTATCATGCGTGTGACAGCGCCTCAGAGAGACAAAGTGCCACTTCAGTGAATGATGATGGGATGCAGGTGAGGGCGCCTTGGATACATTAATAGCTGTTTCAGGGAGTGATGGTCACATGAAGATGAGAGTGCCATAGAGACACATAGAGCTGCTTCATTGAGTGACGCTGGCAAGCTGGTGAGAGCGACTTGAAGACACCTAGAGCGGCTTCAGTGAGTGATACTGTTATGCAGGTAAGACCCTGGCATGCAGGTGAGAGTGCCATAGAGACGTTATAGAGCGGCTTCAGTGAGTGATACTGTTATGCAGGTGAGACCCTGGCATGCAGGCGAGTGCTCCTTGAGATCCCAAGAGCTGCTCCAGTGAGTGATGCTGCATGCAGGCGAGAGCGCCGTCACATGCCCAGAGCTGCTCCCGTGAGTGATGCCAACATGCCGGTTCCACGGCTCCCCTCTCACTGTGCGCACTGTTAAAGCCTGTACCTCTGCGGAAACTGGCAGCTCGTAACTACAAGTGAACTTTACTTACCACTGACTAGACCCGCCCTGTGCTTCCATTCAGTCCTAAAGGAGGGGATGTCCTTTGACTTCTCTGTCATACATCATCTATCACCAGTCCCCGGATTATTACGTTCTATTCACTGTACTTCTGGGCAGCGGTGTTTCATCGCAATAAACTGGCAGGGAGGCGGATAAAACCTAATAAACCGATAGGCCTTAAGGGTGTCACTCAGTAACCAGGAAGGGCGGCGGTTGGGACGCAACAACCCGCCAGGACAGAGTGTGGGACACGAAAAGGTCGGTCAGTGGGGGAAGGCAATAAACCTGTAGGTCAGTGGGTGGAAGGCAATAAACCTGTAGGGCAGTGGGTGGAACGCAATAAACCTGTAGAGCAGTGGGTGGAACTCGATAAACTTGTAGGGCAGACGGTGGAACGCAACAAAGTTGTAGGGTAGTGGGTGGAACACAATAAACCAGTAAGGCTGTGGGTGGAAAGGAATAAACTTGTAGGGCAGTGGGTGGAACGCAATAAACTGGTAAGGAAGTGGGTGGAACGGAATAAACCTGTAGGGCAGTGGGTGGGACGCAATAAAGAGGCAAGACAGTCGATAGAAAGCAATAAACCTGTAGGGCAGAGGGTGGAACGCAATAAACCGATAAGCAGTGGCGGCTTGCCGAGGGAGTGGTGTGGGGTGCTGGGGCTGGGCGGGGGAGGAGCAGGGGGGGGTAGTGGACTCGGACTTACGACGGATAGAACTCCCGCCCCACTGCCCTGCACCACTCCCTCTGCGAGCCGCCACTGCTGATAAGGCAGTTGGTGAGACGAAATAAACCTGTAGGGCAGTGGATGAATTGCAATTAACCGATAAGGCAGTGGATGGAACACAATAAACCGATAAGGCAGTGGGTGGAACGCAATAAACCGATAAGGCAGTGGGTGGAACGCAATAAACTGATAAGGCAGTGGGTGGAACGCAATAAACCTATAAGGCAGTGGGTGGAACGCAATAAACCTGTAGGGCAGTGAGTGGAATGCAACAAACAGGACAGTGTGCTTGATGAATTAACAAACTCAAGTTATATTTTCGGATTTGTAATTTCCTTCCCATGGTTCACTTATAGTAACCCACGAAAGCCGCAGACACCAAAGAGGTCATTTAAACTGGAACTGCCCGCATTAAAAACGTAAACTCGCACAAACACCAGCACCTTGAAGCAGGGTGTAGTTTCATCTTCCTCAAAAATGAGTGCGCCTGGCTGAGATTTCCCGATATATACGTATGTGTGATATTAGAATACCGGTCCGTGCTTCGACGCACCCAGTGTAAGCAGGAACACAGAATCAAAATCAAATAAATAGCATGGAGTGTGGACGTCCTGACAAACTCTGGCTCGTGCCGGGTTTCTTGGCCCTCAGCTGGGACTCACGGAGGTGATGTCTCGCCTTACAGCAAGGCAGCGATCACACAGCAATAGGCTGAGATAAACAGCGACACGAGCACAGATCTTGCGTGAGCGCACCTGCCATAGACATGAAAACAAACATAAACGTCTTGTCTGTGGAATACGCAGCAGTTATAGCAGTTGTAACTATTTTACCTAACACCAGTAACCCACAGGTGAACTCGCCGGGTCTATAGAAAGTCGGCTTCAGTATTTCCTTATTTACATTTGAAGTGCCCAGATTTTATATATATATTAGGCCTGGGCGGAAAACTACGCTACGCTCGCGTAGTTTGCGCAACTACGCGCTAAGCGAATTGCACGTAGCACAGTGCAAAAACGCGTAGCTTAGCGGGCATTTTTTGCTTGCTCGCGGTCCTCAACGTCAAGTTGGCGACCGTGAGCGAGCAAAATGACATCCCGGCGAGACTTTTTCCTCGTTCGCGATCAGCAACATCAAGTTGCCGATCGCGAGCGTGGAAAATAAACCTCCCAGCGAGATTCTCAACGCGAAGAGGTCAGGTTTCTCATTGCGAGAGGTCGTGACCGCTCGCGATGAGAAACTACCAGTCCACGTTGAGAAAACTGCCGCTCGAGTACAAATCTACTCGAGCGGCAGAAAACGACCGCTTGCACTGTGCAAGATGCCATTTGCAATGATTGCACAGTGCGGACAAGCATCCGGCACTGTGCAATCATTGCGAACAGCATTTCTTACCGCACTACGCAGATCGCGTAGTGCTACGCATAGCTCGCGTAGTGCGAAGTGTACTTCGCGTAGCTACACGTAGCGCTACTACGCGAACTACGCCCAGGGTTAATATATATATATATTCACTGAAAAAAACACAGGTTTCAGGGACGTTATAGTTAGAAATTAGCATTTTTAAAACCATAGAAATTCACTGAAAAAAACATAGGTTTCAGGGACGTTATAGTTAAAAATTAGTATTTAAAAAACCATAGAAATTCACTGAATAAACCACAGGTTTCAGGGACGTTATAGTTAGTTGGCGTCATCAGCAGTGCATTGCGGGGGCCCGAGTTATAGTTAGCTCAACTAACTATAACGACCGAATTTCTCTGGTTTTGTACAAGTGAAATGTCCAACTAACTATAACGTTGTCTCCACCTGTGACCAAGGCAGAAAGACGCCGAAACGCGTAAGGACAATGGAGATATTTTTGCGCTGCTGAGCCCGAGATTAAATTGCTTCTACTCCGGTATTGGGCCTCATGTGGTTTCTTGACAAGATGTTAAATGGACGATCTGCTCCGTGCTCGTTGTTATGAGGCCGCCCTGTAGGGTCGGGGGCTCCTGTGCTCGGAGGCTGGTTTGTGTATATTTAATCTGGAGCATGACCCACTCGCCACTGCAATCCTAACCAAGGATACGCTACTGTAGCAAAAATGCGGTGGCTGAAGGAAGGGATTCAGAGAGGGGGATACCTCTCATTCTGATCGTGCCGGAGCTGAGGCATTATCATAAGGCTAACATGGAATTACTGCACCATGCAAACGAAAACATCCATGTGACAGCGTGAGTAAATGTACCCACTGTTATCTGAAGCGCGCACTGAAAAGAATTGCATTTTTAAAGAGAACTATGATCTACTCAGATTCCATGTACTGAACATAACTAACAGTGCAACGCATCATGGGGATTGTATTTTGAAAGACTGTCACGTGACTTTGAAGCTTTAAAAGTGCGCACGCATGCACTGAGCACCTTATTGTCTCCACCTGTGACCAAGGCAGAAAGACGCCGAAACGCGTAAGGACAATGGAGATATTTTTGCGCTGCTGAGCCCGAGATTAAAATGCTTCTACTCCGGTACTGGGCCTCACGTGGCCTCTTGACAAGATGTTAAATGGACGAGCTGCTCCGTGCTCGTTGTTATGCGGCCACCCTGTAGGGTCGGGGGCTCCTGTGCTCGGAGGCTGGTTTGTGTATATTTAATCTGGAGCATGACCCACTCGCCACTGCAATCCTAACCAAGGATACGCTACTGTAGCAAAAATGCGGTGGCTGAAGGAAGGGATTCAGAGAGGGGGATACCTCTCATTCTGATCGTGCCGGAGCTGAGGCATTATCATAAGGCTAGCATGGAATGACAGCACCATGCAAACGAAAACATCCACGTGACAGCGTGAGTAAATGTACCCACTGTTATCTGAAGCGTGCACTGAAAAGAATTGCATTTTTAAAGAGAACTATGATCTACTCAGATTCCATGTACTGAACATAACTAACAGTGCAATGCATCATGGGGATTGTATTTTGAAAGACTGTCACGTGACTTTGAAGTTTTAAAAGCACGCACGCATGCACTGAGCACTTTATTGTCTCCACCTGTGACCAAGGCAGAAAGACGCCGAAACGCGTAAGGACAATGGAGATATTTTTGCGCTGCTGAGCCCGAGATTAAAATGCTTCTACTCCGGTATTGGGCCTCGTGTGGTTTCTTGACAAGATGTTAAATGGACGAGCTGCTCCGTGCTCGTTGTTTTGAGGCCGCCCTCTAGGGTCGGGGGCTCCTGTGCTCGGAGGCTGGTTTGTGTATATATATATAAAGGGGACTCAAGGAAGTACTTTTGGGTATTTCATCCATCAGGACTATTACAATCGGACACACCGCGTTTTGTCCTGTCAAGCACTAATCCACTTGGACTGCTATTACCGAGTCCATCCCCACGCAGCATCTGTCCCGGGAAGGTGAACTCTGGGAGTTGCAGTGCCTACAACACTGCCTGTGATGTGCGGTCACGTGATCGGGGACTGTAAGTGCTTCCACCAATGGGATGGTACAGGACTATTCAAAACGCGGGTGGGGCAGCATCCTGTTGAACAGCGGCATCCGAAGAAGGCTGTTTTGAGCCGAAATGCATTATGCCTTATGCTGTAAATAAAAGGCTTCCGAAGAAATTCCCCGAGTGGCCTCTACCTTTCTTGACTGGAGGGGTTCTGTGTATGTTTCCACATCCGCCATAGGCGTGTTCTAGAGGCCCCGTTCCGCAAGTTGGCTGTAGCACTGCTGGTTTCTGCTTCTGCAGTATTGTTTTTTCTAAGGTATTGGATTTGCTTCAGCCCGCCTCGACGAGTGAGCAATGCAAGGGCCGCTGTGATGTGCAGCTCGTGACTTCACGAGGAGTTGGATACATTGATTTTCCGGTTCACGGCCCGGTGGATACTCAGTTCTCTAGGCTGGGACATAAAGGGGACTCAAGGAAGTACTTTTGGGTATTTCATCCATCAGGACTATTACAATCGGACACACCGCGTTTTGTCCTGTCAAGCACTAATCCACTTGGACTGCTATTACCGAGTCCATCCCCACGCAGCATCTGTCCCGGGAAGGTGAACTCTGGGAGTTGCAGTGCCTACAACACTGCCTCTGATGTGCGGTCACGTGATCGGGGACTGTAAGTGCTTCCACCAATGGGATGGTACAGGACTATTCAAAACGCGGGTGGGGCAGCATCCTGTTGAACAGCGGCATCCGAAGAAGGCTGTTTTGAGCCGAAATGCATTATGCCTTATGCTGTAAATAAAAGGCTTCCGAAGAAATTCCCCGAGTGGCCTCTACCTTTCTTGACTGGAGGGGTTCTGTGTGTATATATATATATATATATATATATATATATATATATATATATATTCACTGAAAAAAACAAAGGTTAGAGTACCGTCATACTTGAGTGAATTTGTCAGTGACAACATTAAAGTTTTGTACTAAAAAACACAGAAATTCACCTGTTATAGTTAACAGTACTAACTATAACTTGCACCACTGTCATGCACAGCTTATGACCTCACATGTGACATCACTCATGACATGTTCTATGACATCATCTTTAACATCACCGATGACATCTCAAATCAAATCATTGATGACTTGACTGATATCATCATCCAATGAGTGTGTTAGTTTTTTTTATAGTTTGCATAGTGGAAAATAACTACCATAATAATTTTCTACCAAATTTTGTACAGTCTGTGTCAAGCTAATGGGTGTGTTTACAAAACACATGTGCTCCTAATGCATCATAACTGTTTAGAGTTATTGAACATGTTATAAATCTTTGTACTGAAGAGTAACTCTGGGTGCAGGTGACACCCTCAGCATGTTCCACACAAGTTTTTTGGTACTGTAGAAACTTTTTCCAACAGGGCAAAGATTTTACTTACTACATACTAAGGGTGTAATTGGTGGGGTCATTTTTCATACCGCCACATTATGACCTTGGAGGTCGTGCTGCCATAGGACTGCCGACGCCACACAGGAACGGTGGTTCTGCCAAGCAAATAACGACTTTCCTCACTGCCACTGATTTCATGGATGGCATTCCTCCATGAAAACAGTGGCAGTGAGGAAAGAAAGGGGGCCCTACAGGGCCTCCTTGTGTCTCACTCCATGTGGATGCACACAGGGGGGCACAACATGTGCCCCACTTTGTGTATGCACTCCCAGTTCCAGCATGGCATGGACTTCACAGTCCATGCCATGCTGGAACTTCCTTTGACGTTCCCATTGCGGTGTCTATTTTATTCCCACCGCACTGGGAACGACAAAATAACTGCCCGCCAGTGACTAAAAAAGTCATAATACGACGGGCGGTTCTCACGCGGATTTGGCGAGGCGGTCCTGCCGCCGCACCGCTAAAGTCATAATCAGCCCCTAATTATTGTAAGCAGCCTTGAGCTATTAGACAGAATCATCTCAGTATGACAATTGCTACTTAACATAGAAGACTGTGTACACCAGGTACTAAACTGTGTACATGTGCTTGTGCTTGAGAATATGTGCTATCTGTAAAGTTTTCATTATAGTATGAATGCTGCAGGTAGTATGATCTTTAGCACCCTCAGACCTTGGTTATTTTAAGTGAATAGTTGCTGTTTGGACAGGTTTTGCATAGAGTTTACTATATGCTTAGTAAATACTTTTTAATACCCTGCGGTGTACTTCTCATGAGAGTTTCACTGTCTGCAAGCAGTGTGGTACAGAATAAACTTTCTCCATAGAGTAAACACTGTTAACAGTACCCACTTTTCCACTCATATCCACTTCATTTCTCAATGTAGGTTTAGTGGCTGTCAGGGGTTTGATATAGGTAAAGAGTGTCTGTAGTAGGGGATTAGTTATGTAACAGGACTTTATTATCTTGAGGACATCGGATTTCCCTGAATAGCTGTATACAGATTGAACAGTGTGCAGGATAGGTTACCATTTCATCTGTGGTTCAAAGTCAACATGTGCTCAGCTACCCATGAAGTGTATGGTATATGGTCAATTTTATAAATAACACAAACTTGCTTTACCTATAGGGGTTGTATGCATGATAGCAGTAAAGTCAGTAAAGATGCTTCATAATATTCTAACCTTTTTTGCACTTACTTTCATAGATATAATGGTATATCAGTTTAAAGAGCAATGTGTATAAAAGAGGCTTGGATGATGTCATCAGTGATGTCATGAATGATGTCATTTGAGATGTGTTAGAAATGGGATTCCTAGTTGGCTGAGGTATGCATCCAGGACAGGCAGGAACCACCACTCTAGTCTGGGTAAGCTAAATATACACTTAAAGATAACCTGTGCTCACCCTCTGGTAGCTTGGCACAGATCAGTCAGATTTATCTAAAGAGGCAATGTTTAAAATATTTGTGCAACACACACACGCACACACAGCAACAGAATGAATATCCCACAAAAATACTCCACACAGGTTTAGAAATATAGATTAATATTATATTATGAGAAAAACAAGACCAAAACTACAAACATCCAATGTGTAGAAATTGAGATATTACATTTTAAAGGAATAAATGCAGTAAAGTGCTTAGAAGCAAGTAGCACTAAAAAGGTTTTTTTAGGTTGCAATGGCCCAGGGCAAAGTCAAATTTTGGGCCAACCGCGAAGGAGCGTTGGCTGGCTACAGGTCCCGTGCAGGCTTCGGTGAACAAAGCACCTTTCCTGGTCACAAACAGCAAGATACGTCAATGTTGAGACTCAGAGATGCAAGATGTGTCAATCTTCTCCATGCAGTGAAGGCAATGCATCAGTTCTGAAGACTGATGTCGGAGTCGGGAGGCATCGAGCGATGCACTGGATTCTGCCATGCAATCGAGGGATATGCCGATCTCACCAAGCTGCAGCAGCAGTGATACGCTGTCCAATGTGTCATTCTCTGGATGCGCCGATTTTACTCTCGTAACCTGGTCGATGCACCAGTTCTGCTACTCGCAGACAGGAGATGCTGTTGAAATCCATATTGAAAGTATCTGGGCCACTTCCAGTGAGCCAGGAGCAGGAGTAGAGACATTGATATCCCTGAGTCTCAAGCAACAGGATGCATGCAGAGTCAGAGAGCAGCAGGGCAACAAACAGAAAAGCAGGCCTCCCAGATCAGCAGTCCAGTTGAGTCCTTTAAGCAGCACAGCAGTTATTCTATCAGAGCTTCAGTTACAAGTCCAGTAGTGTCTGATTTTAGGGGGCCTGAGACACAGTACGTATACCCAAAAGTGCATTTGATGTAGGGGGTGACTTTAAAGCATCTCTCTGAAGTGCACAAGGATCCCTTTCACACCAGTCCTGTCTTTATAGGCTAACTGTGGGGGAGTAAGTCAGTGCTTTGTGTGTGGACAGGATACTACCTATTGTAAGTGTGTCAGCCCCTCTCATTCCTCCCTGCCCAGGAAAGACCCATCAGAATGCAGAAAAAGGCAGATGAGTATTCAGAATGCAAAGGAGCCTCACCTTCGTGTGCTTGTGACTGTCTAGAGGGAATTCACAAAGTATAGCTGTCACCCACCCCAGACGTGTGCTGGAGTCAGGCACATAAAGCAGTAAGTGCAAAGAAATGTCCACTTTCTAAAAGTGGCATCTCCAAAACAGTAATGTGAAATCCAACTTCATCAGTAAGGAGGATTTATCAATGCCATTCCAAAGATATCAACCATGAAAAAGCTACTCCTCTCTGATAAAGAATTACAGCTTAAAAGTGCATTAAGGAATTCCCAATGTTGGCCTATGAGAGGGGTAGGTCTCACAGTAGTGAAAAGCAAAATAGGCTGTTTGGCACTACCAGGACATTCAAAACATAAAAGTACATGTCCTACCTGGCACCCTGCCTGTAGGGTTACTTAGGGCCTACCTTAGGGGTGACTTATATGTAGTAAGAAGGGAGTTTAAGGCCTGGCAAGTGGCTTTAAACGCCAAGTCGAAGTGGTGGTAAACTGCACACACAGGCACTGCAATGGCAGGCATGAGACAGGTTTTAAAAGCTACTTCTATGGGTGGCACAAGCAGTACTCCAGGCCCACTAGTAGCATTTAATTTACAGGCCCCGGGTATATGGTATAACATTTGCAAGGGGCTCACAAGTAAATCAAATATGCCAAACAGGTGTAAACCAATTATACCATGTTTAGAGGAGAGGGCACATGCACTTTAGCACTGGTCAGCAGTGGTAAAGTGCCCACAGTCCTAAAGCCAATGACAAGAACGTCACAAAAAAGGAGAAAGGTAAAACGTTTGGGGTCACCCTTCGGAGAGGGCTATTTTCAACATGATGTCATGATGTCATCAGCAATGTCATAAATGATGTCATAGAACATGTCATGAGTGACGTCATATGTGAGGTCATAAGTAGTGCATGGGGGCGCAGGTTATAGTTAGAGCTGCTAACTATAACTGGTGAATTTCTGTGACTCACTGACAAATTCACCTAACTATAACTTTACTTTAACCTTTGGCTTTTTCAGTGAATTTCTAGGTTTTTAAAAATGAAAACAGATATTTCTATTACACCTAACTATAACATTACTTTAACATTTGACTTTATCAGTGAATTTCTAGGTTTTTAAAAATGAAAACAGATCTTTCTATTACACCTAATTATAACGTTACTTTAACCTTGGTTTTTTCAGAGAACTTCTAGAGTTTTTTTAAAAGTAAGTGAAGTATTTTTTGAGTGTATGTATGGTAGAATAACTGAAGAATATATCCTATGTGCGTACATTATTTTGAAAGGGAATGGCTTTGTATTCTAACATAACGGATGTGCGTAGTAGGTTGTGGGATGGCTGGCCTCTCCTTTCAGACCTCTCTCTCTAATGACGGGTGTGGTAGGAGTGTGCGGGGAGGTACTGGCCCCTCCTGTCAGACCTCTCTTTCAGATGAGGGGTGTGCCTAGTACGGTGTGTGGATGGACATACCCTTTCCTTTCAGACCTCTTTCTGTAATGACAGGTGGGTGTAGTAGGGTGTGTGGATGGACTGGCTACTCCTATCAGGCCTCTTTCTTAGATGACAGGTGTGCATAGTAGTGTGTAGAGAGAAACTGCCCTCACCTTTCAGAACTCTCTCTCAGATGACGGGTGTGCATAGTAGGGTGTGTGGAGTGACTAGCCTCTCCTTTCAGACCTCTTTCACAGATACTGGGTCTACATAGTACGGTGTGGGGAGGGACTGCCCTCCGACTATTCTCTCAGATGACAAGTGTGTGTAGTCTGCTGTGGGGAGGTGCTGGCCTCTCTGCTGAGACCTCTCTCTGCAATGACGGGTGTGCGCAGAAGGGTGTGGGAGGAACTGGTTTCTACTTTCAGACATTTCTCTCAGGAGATGATTGTGCATAGTAGTGAGTGGGAGTGACTGTGCTCTCTCCAACATAACAGGTGTGTGTAGTGGGGTGTATGGGGAGCGACAGATCTCCCTTGCCAAACTTCTCTCTCAGATAACGGCTGTGCATAGTAGGGTGTGTGCATGAAGTGGCTTCTCTTTTCAGACCCCTCTCTTAAATGACGGGTGTGGGGAGGAGGGCATGGGGAGGAACTAGCTTCTCCTTTCAGACCTCTCTCTCAGATGACAAGTGTGCATAGTAGGATGTAGGGAGGGACTGGCCTCCCCTTTGAGATATCTCTCTCAGATGATGGATGTGTGCATAGTAGGGTGTGTGGAGGGACTGGCCTCTACGTTGAGACCTTTATGTCAGATAACAGATGTGTATAGTAGGATGTGTGTATAGACTGGTCTCTCCACCGTGAACTCTGTCTCAAATGATTGGTGTGCATAGTAGGGTGTGGGAAGAGACACTGGTCTCTCTGCTGAGACATTTCTCTCAGATGATGAGTGCGCATAGTAGTGAATGGAGAGGGACTGCCCTTTCCTCTCATACCTCTCTCTGACATGACAGGTGTGCATAGTAATGAGTGGAGAGGGACTGCCCTTTCCTCTCAGACCTCTCTGAGATGACAGGTGTGCATAGTAGTGATTGGACAGGGACAGCTCTGTCCCTTCGGACCTCTCTCTCAGATGAGTGTGCATGGTAGGGTATGTGGAGAGAAATTGGCCTCTCCGCTGAGACTTCTCTCTCAGATGACGGGTGTGCATAGTAGGATGAGTGGATAGACTGGCCTTTCCTTTCAGAGCTCTGTCCCAGATGATGGGTGTACATAGTAGTGTGTAGAGAATAACAGGCTTGTTCTCTCACACATCTCTCTCAGATGACAGGTGTGCACAGTAGTGTGTGGGGAGGCACTTGCCTCTCCTCTCAGACCTCTCTCACAGATGAAGGGTGTGCATAGCAGCGTGTGTTGAGAGAGATTCACCTCACCCCTGACACTTCTCAGATGATGGGTGTGTGTAGTAGTGAGTGGAGAGGGGCTGTCCTCCCTGCTAACACCCCTCTCTCTGATAATAGGTGTGCATAGTAGGGTGTGGGAAGAGACTGTACTCTACTCACAACTCTTACGAAACCAATGGGCATAAATAGTAGACTCTGATAAACACCATCTCCAATAATACTCCATCCTACAATAGCAAGTGTGCATAAAACAGTGTATTCAAAGATCACCTACTCCTTTCTACTTTTCATGATCCCACAAGATTCTTGCAAGATCATAACTTTTTTTTAAATACAAATTAACTATTTACTCATCACAGTACTTATCTCTTACAAGCTTCCTCTCAAAAACAAGGACCACAATATGCATTCCTACTAATAGAGCATATTAAGAACTCATCTACTCCTTTTTACTATTCACAATCCTGCGATAGTCCAGCGAGATCATAAAAAAGTAGTTAAAACAATATAAATTTATTTTCTTCACTGTAATTATTCTTTAGAAACATCCACTCTGAATATAGGAGGACAGCATGCCTTTCTGCTTCCCCCTTATATAGCTTTTTTACTTAATTTCCACAATACCTCCAATTTTTCACAGAAAACAGTAACATTTAATTTCTAACATTCCAACGGCCAGCCAAACGGAGCACTCACAAGACTCGCAGGAGACTCTTGCTCCCGCGAGAACATGAAGGCTCACAGGAAAAACAGGCCTCTTGACCAATCACAGGTTTCCATTTTTGATTTCGCACTCTTGCGGGACACTTACAGGACTCTCGCGGGCCCAACAGCCAAAATATATATTTAGTTTTCACCCTTAACTTATCAAAAACTACTGAATGAATTTACATCAAATCACAATAAGCACAATCTGTGGAACAAGATCTCGCTCCCTGCAGAATTTGGTGTAATTACTTTCAGTAGTTTTTGCTGTAGCCCTGCCTAATGAAGTCAATGGAAAATGCATGGGGATTTTGTGTTTTGGGACCGTCTTTTTTTATCGGCCCCCACTTGACGGATTACCCTGAAGCTTTCCAGAAAGTAGCTGAGGTAGATGAACTTTTTAGTTGGAAAGTTTTTGGAAGATTTGTCAAATGATTTTGATTTGATAAGCTTTATTTGACAACTTAGTCATAAAAGCACATAAAGATAAAACAAAATACAAATATATATCGCCATAAAAAAATGTTAAAGTGCAAGTGTACAACTTATATGGTATTCAAGGGGCACAAAAAGTTAACATAAAACTAAGATAACATAAATCATGATGATCCACATGAAAAATAAAACAATTAAAACAGTTGGGAATGGAAAAAACTCAACAGGGAAAAGGGAAAATTCTGACGGAAGGACAAGTTGATTTAGGGCAGGTCGACCAGAGATACTGCTTGATTAAAACACAGTTCATTACTATTCAAAATATAAAACCAGTGTTATATATTGCAGACATGAGGCTAAGCAAGTTTATTCATGAAGATCTTGCTCTTATAACCCACATCCACCCCAGAAACATCCCAATTGCACAGGTGTAGGTTAAGTTTGATCGGATGTCAGAATTCTCAGTGCAAACCAGCTGCTGCAGGTACCCAAAAAAAGCCCACAAAGAGGTTTAATACATTTCTGGCGAGGTGAAATATATCCTGGGCAGCCAAAGAACACATAGCCAATGGTTTCTTTAAAGGTCTTACAGGTAGGGCAAAGTGGATCACCATTAGGGGTCCATTTGTTGGTAAACATTTTTAGAGCGAGGGTACCAATGCTGAATTAAAAATATAGCTTTCTGTCCAAGGGGATGGTAATAGCGTCCCAATATGGCTCCAGGAAGCTATTTGATTTAAAGTCCCAGGTAGGGATGAGTTGAAAACCAAAGTAACAGCCGATTGTCTAACCCAGAACCTGTGGTGTTTTTTAAGGCCACCGATGTGATGGGCATGGCAGATGGGGGATTGTCCCATAATGTGATAGGCCAATGGATGTCAATGATTTTTTAATCTGAGGAAGCCATAAGATTTTGTTATATGTGTAAGCCTCTAAGTCATCCATTAGTGCCAATCTATATGGCGCCAGTTCAGGTTGGGACCAAAGCCTTCTCCAGAATAGTAGTGGTCGAAGTCTGGCCTTATCAATGACTGAGTTGCTGCCCAAATCAAGCATCAGTAGAGACAGAGGAGTGCTAGCTGGGAGGTGAGTCAGGCTTCTTAGGAATTTATCCTCAGAGCTTGCGAGAGAAGTTAAATCAGAAAAAGCCCACAATTCAGAACCATAGAGTGTGGAACCTAATGCTTTAGCATCATATATGTGTATGGCCGCAATGTTTCAAGTAGGAGGAGCTATGCTCTTTAAGTATGGCACCTGCAATCTGTCTGTGCTTAAGAGAAGAGAGATCAACCTAGGGTTTCCAAGCAAGGGTTGAGGAGAACGTAACACCAAGATATAGATCGCAAGAAAGAGGGCTGGCATCAGGGGTCCCTCAGGGATCGGCCCTGAGTCCAACCCTCTTTAACCTTTACATGGCACCACTGCTTTATCTGATGGACATCTATGATGTGGAGTGCATCGCATATGCAGATGATACTCAACTGATCCTTACCCTAGACAAAAATTCGACAGCGGCTGAAGAGAAATTTCACCACTGTCTAACAGCAGTGATGGATTGGATGAAGCTTAATCACCTGAAATGCAATAGCTCTAAAACAGAGATAATGTTGTTTGGCAAGACCAACGTTTTCAGACCGGACCAATGGTGGCCGTCCAATTCGGCCCCACCTCCCACTACAGTAGATACTGTAAGAAATCTGGGAATAAAATTCGATCAGTCATTATCCTTTCACAAACAACACTTGCTGTGGCAGGTACCTGTTTTCAAGTAATAAAAACTCTCAGAAAATTTTTCGATTTTCTCCTAATGTCAGCCAAAAAGACAGTAGTAGCAGCTTTAATTCTATCCCGCCTGGACTACTGTAATAGTCTCTATGCAGGAACTAATAGAAAAGTCCTACAGAGACTACAGGTGGTCCAGAATGCCGCAGCGAGGTTGGTACTCAATTTGCCTAGAGATTCCTCCTCAGCAATAGCATTAAAAACCCTTCACTGGCTGCCCGTCCATAAGAGGGTTCTCTACAAGGTTTTGACCATCATTTATAAAACAACTAATAATACTGGACCTGAATATCTCAATGTCAGAACTAAGCCATACATTACCCAACGTACTTTAAGGTCATCCTCAGAAAACCTTTTAATAACACCCAATTTTAAACGTAAAACCAGGGGCGGAAAGACACTGGCGGCCATAGGGATCAAAGCCTGGAACTCCTTGCCAACTCAACTTAGACATACACAAACTGAACTCAATTTCAGGAAGTCCTTAAAAACATGGATTTTTGGTATCCCAGATAATATTGCTTGGGCTTTTCTTTGAACCTCTACTATCTAAATCTACATCAGCTCTCTCTCCTGGTAGGTGCTCCCCTTTCCGCATACAGCGCCAAGATACTCCTTGGAGTGAACGTTGCGCTATACAAAAACTCATTCCTTCATTCATTCATTCAGGTAGGTGAAGACATCTACCCTCTCTAGCTGGGTGCCCCCCAGCTCTAGACAGCCCTTGAAGGTTTTATGTTTCTGAAGGATCATGAACTTAGTTTTTGCCGAGCTGATCTCAAGTCCTCATGTGTTATAAAAGTCTTCAAAGAGGAGCAATGCTCGCTGAAGACCACTAGGGGTTTTCGAGATTGACAAGGTGTCATCGGCAAACAAAAAGATTAGTGTTTTTGTGCCAGTCAGATCTGGGGCATCAGTAAGAAGACTCAAAAGATGTTGTACAATATCATTCAAAAATAGAGAAAATAGAGTGGGGGTGAATACACAGCTATGGCGAACCCCTTTAAGAATGAGAAAACGTTCTGTTAGCTCTCCCTGTTGGCCCCAGTGGACCTGTGCGTAGTTATCCTTGTGCATACGAATGAAAACAGTCAGGAGAGCTACAGGCATGCCCATGCAAGAGAGGGTGTGCCACAGTTTCTTGCGGGGGACCAGGTCCAATGCCGATTTAAGATCAAGGAAGGGAACATACAGGCTGCCTCCGTTGATCATGACTGACTTCCAGTATAAAACAAGGAAGCGAAAGACCTGGCCCATGGTGCTTACCCAGCCTGGAAGGGAGACAGGATATTATTGTCATCGATCCAGTCCTGTACTCTACCTAATAAGAGATGCACAAACATTTTCTGTGCACAGTCAATTAAACTAATTGTCCTGTAATTGCATGGCAGAGCGTTATCGCCTTTCTTGTATATCGGGAGGACTTTGGCTCCCTTTCAGGATTCCAGGATGCAAGCTCCCCCAGCAATGGCATTGACCAGAAAAAGAAGATACATGGACCAGTTCCTCTTGTCCTGCAGAAAGAGGTCTGCTCGCATGCCTTCCGGGCCAGGGGCCCTGCCTCTGGCTATTGCATTCAGAGTGAGGATGACTTCTTCTAATGCAAACGTGAGCTCTGTCGGGGCATTGAGCTAATCTAGAGAAAGGACAGTCGCTAGAGCATCTGTTGAGGGAGTAATCTTGGTTGGTGAGTACAAAGCTGAAAAGTACTCTACCCAGGCAGAAGGAGCACCGAAGTTGGATGGGGTAGACTTGTGGCCCGGTCTGCCCAATTTGACTAAAGCCCAGAATTTAATAGAGTCTTTGGCAAAGCAGGCTGTTTTCAGATCCTGCCATCTCCCATCATCCCATTCCATCCCAGCACTAGTTTGTAGTCCTTCTTGGCTGGGTGGATACTGGGAATAGCCATAGATCTCAATGCCGGTGGCGTAAATGCCTGTACTCACTATTATACCACGTTTTGGTTTCTGTTTGGTGTTTCCAGTGTTTGCTGGCCAGAAGAATAAAAAAAGTTAAGATATATGTTTTAATTTGTTGCGACCATCAGCTATGGGCACTATCCCTCTACCACTTGCAGTGCTTTCATATATCTCTGCCAAAATTAACTATAAGTCAGCACCAATTGAAGTTAAACGGTCAGGGGTCTCTATTAGTCGTGATCATTTAAGACGATGTATGTCATTGGGTCGCTATATCTCTCTAGTGCTGGCTACAAATTGGTATTGAATAATCATCCTGGAGCAAAAGGATTTCATAGTGAAACACAAAGAATTGTGGTCAATTTAGTCCCTCTGAATGACAAAAATGCCACTAAGGCATGACCAAAGATGTAAGTCAATTTAAATGTAATCAATGTGGCTTCAGTTAGGTGGATTTTTAAACATGCTGACCCCCCCTCCTGTCAGATTCAGTTCTTCAATTCTAATGTAAGTGATTTGAACTGGAGGGCTGTCTGTGTCCATTTATGAATCAGAGGCAGATCAAGCTGCGGTACACCCTAAGTCGCATCCTCATCCACCCCGAAATAAATATCATCAATGTCTAGGGGTTTTAATGTGGAATTGAGATTACCTTCTATAATTAAGTGTGCTTCCCCTCGATGTTTCTCCAGAGGTTCCTCTAGGATGGAGATAGTTGCTGACCTTAGGCCTCCCTTGACCCCTCTAATGTAAACATTGCAAATGTCAATATGATTTGAGTTGCTTAGTCTAATACGAACAGCGAGAATGTCAGGGCAATCTGTTTGAAGCTGACTGGCTCTAAGATCCAGATCTAATCTGATCCATCTCATTAAGCCACCCGGTGTTTGCCCTGCAAATCCACGTGTGGCAGGGATCGAAAAATTAAGATATCCTAATTTAAAAACTGTTTCCAAAGCCCAGGTTTCCTGTAACAAACATATCTTTTGACTCTATATAAGCATTCCAGTCCAGAGAAACGATTTTCAAATTCATGCCGGCCACGTTCCACGATATAATGGAGATCGGTTCCAAGGACTGGGAGCAGTGGGGAGGGGTTGAGAATTTGCCGTTGTCCTGGCCTCCCAGTTGGAGGGGGGGCAGAAAGGTCAATTCATCAGGGTGTCCAATGGAGGTGACAGGAGGATGAGCATTCTGTGAGGGTAATGGGGGTGGTTACGAAGAGAGCTAATCATATGCTGAACACTATCATCCAATTGTCAAGATTCACCTATTGGTGTAAGATTTGTTCCGTGATTTAACTGTCAATCTACTTCCCACAAGGGAGAATTATGTGCGTGGTATGTGGAAGAAATACACCCATTTATGGCATTATTCTGGTCCTGACGTCTATACTTAAAATGAATATTTGTATCAGTGAGAGTAGATGTCCTAATATTGAATGTCACTAGGGCATCCGCTAGGTCACTGCTAGGGAGAATTAGCTCAATAGTGTCATAGTTGGAGCCGATTTCCAGCTGCCTGGGGGCACTCAAAATGTCCTCTATTTTTAGGGAGCGACAGCCTCTCACTTTGTGAATTCAAAGTATGGATTTATTTATGTGAGTCCTCTCCTTCTTTGATACTTCTCTGGTCACGTTTAGGAACACTGGTCATGAATATTGAGCATCTGCTATGTGGGGCTAATGTAGCCTTCTGTGGCATGCCGTTCGGCGGCTGTGCAGTGTATTGTCAGTTTCATACTGCAGCATGCCTAGTTTCAGTTGGAATGCAGATGGTTCGAATGGAGCGTTCGTTTAGATGCAGCTATGAGGTCCCCCGCTCCACCTTCTCTTTTGGCATCTCCTGCGATTTAGACACATACCTATGCTCTTTGGCCAGGAGCAAGTGGCCAGGAACAAGAAGTTTACTGACCGTGTTCAAAGACTTCCTCTCTAAGCTGGATTTAGTGAGCAAGACAGTGTCGTTGGTGGTGTTTCTAGCAGTGATTACATTATTTAGGAGGGTAGACAAGTGAAGTACCATTGATTTAAGTTCACCTACATCATTTTTAGGTCGAGCATTCGAGACCTCTTGTATATACTTTAGTATATACTTAGATGTGCATGTACTTTGTGGGCTCTGGAGATCAGCCCTAGGACTTGTCTGCTTCTGCACTTTTTTTTCTATTCAACTGCCTCTATTTAACTGTCTTGATAGAAAACGACCAGTAGAGGTCAGTAAAATACCAGAATTGCTTTCTGCTTGTTCAACTGCCTCTATTTAACTGTCTTGATAGAAAATGACCAGTAGAGGTCAGTAAAATACCAGAATTGCTTTCTGCTGAGGGACTTTATTTTTTAAACTTTTTCTGGCAACTGCCTCTATTTAACTTTCTTGATAGAAAACGACCAGCAGAGGTCAGTAAAATACCAGAATCACTTTAGCATTCTCTAGATTCCAGTCCATAGAAATTGTCTCCCACGAACACCCGTAGACAATAATATTTTTTTCAAATCTTGAATTTTCAGTGATATGACCACCAAAGGCCCTGATTTTATATTAAAAACAGAGCTTTGGACTATACCATTTCCCGCTGAAAGGCAATATTTCTCTCCATGTGTTCCCATACCTGGCGTGTCACGCAGTATGGTGCTTACTTTCCCTCAATGTAAAAGAACTGTAGATGTTTCAGCACCCAGGCTAATGTGCTGCATAGCTAAATATATATAAGGTCCCAAAGGCAAGACCGATTGCATTGCAAATGCTTGTTGATTTCTGCGATTTGCTGTCTTAGGGGAGCTAAACCACCCTGAACAGCAACGCTAGGATTTTCAAGTGACGGGGCGATGCAACAGTCTGTGTTAGCACTTCGAGAGGAAGGAATCTGTTGCTACACAGAATCAAATATATTTGTGTGTGTAGTCAGATTCGGCATGCCCAATACATTTATTAGATCTGTGTCAGGTAAATCTGGTGCCATGGATGGTTCCTTTAACAGTTTTACCATAAATTGGCCTTTAAACACCTTTGATATGCTTATGGTGTCCCACTTACCCATAGGGCCTGACCAAACATTTGCTTTAAGATCACTCTGATGCCTTACTTTAGGAATGGCGCCCGGGTAACATGGGGTGCTACAGCATTTCTATCTTCCTTTGGTGGTAGTGTATCAGAGCTAATAAGTGTCTCCACTTCCTCAATTAGCAAATCAATCTAACTAAGCATGAAATTATCAGGTTTGCTGGAACTTTTAGATTGTTTGGCAGTACCAGGTGCTAGATCTGAAGCCTTATGTTTTCCTACTTTGCTAAAACACGAGATAAGTTAATTTAAAAACTAAAAAAAACTACACATTGTTATTGAAACTACTAAAAGCCAGCACAAGCAAAAGCATTTAACAACGAGGTATAGAGTTTTGCCAGCGGGAGTGCATCAAGAGACAGATAAGTCAAGAGTGAAGCAGCCTCTGTTCAGAGACCTCCAGGCCATGTAGCGTTAGAGGGCTCCATGGGGCACAGCACTATCCACAAGGAAAAAGCACCTTAGCACATCGAAACCAGAAAGTGCAGCCAACTCAGGCCAGCCTTCTCTGGTCACTGACGGGTATGGATGGGCTCGTCCTTGGCCCAGGCTTTGCCTGGGCGCGGCCCGCATGCATCCCACATAGCGGGGATGCAGTGCGCTTAAGTAGCGCTGACTAGACAGAGGTGAAGCTTCAGGAGGGGCTCCTGGGACATGTAGTCCCCTGCGGTTGTGGTCCGTGACAGCTCACTCCCAACAATAATGGTAGTGCCCCCAGCAGTGATGGCCAACAGGGCCAAGTGTAGGTAACATCCCTGCAGCAATGTGTGTCAAAAGAGCAGCCAAAATAGTTCCAATGCAGCCTTTTTTTTCGGAGGCTGCATTGGAACTATTTTGGGTTGCAGCGTCAAATGGGGACCAAGTTATTAGCAAACCAAAAAACACTCCATCTATGGAAAGGCAGACCTAACTATAACTACATAGTGCGACCGCCAGTAGAAATATATATTTGTTTTTATTGGTAGCCTAACTATAGCTATTTACTGGTGACCGCCAGTAGGTAATAGCTATATATATATATATATATATATATATATATATATATATATATATATATATATATATATATATATATATATGTATATATATATATTTGCCACAATGTGATCCTGTCAGTCCAGAGCGCTCAACAGCGGGTGCTCAGTGTATGGGCCGGATCCTGGCCCCAATTCAATTTCCAAACAACAAATGACGCGGCACTCCAAAGCAGGATACTTGTGAATTTATTTTATCACAACACCACTCAACCAACGCGTTTCAGCCCTCACACAGCTTTCTTCACGGTATATATATATCCATCAACAGAGATTTGCCTCAAACGAAGTAGCCCAGAACAACGGGTAAGTAGTGCTTTCAAATCTTTAATCAGGGCTGCAACGCAAGTTGGTTAGGAACACAGGCAATTAGTGTACAAAGTCGACGCATTTCGGGACTCTTCCCTTTTTCACAGGCTGGTTGATCCTGACATCAAAAGACGAATGGTGCACCTGTATGTCCATAAGAACCCCGCCCCAGTGGGCATAACTGCATGCACGGCCCCATGGTACTTGAAGTGCTACCCATGTTTTGCTGCAGTGAGCCGTCTTGAAGTCAGTCCATAAAAACAAAATAAAACCCCAGTGGGTTGCTCAGCGTCCTCCTTTCTTAGCGCACACACCTTGTTGCCCTGATTAATGTAGCTCCCGTCCCGTTATGATGGAACCAAATGGTGTCATCCGGGTCTGCGAGGACGCAGCAGAGCTCCCTCATGGCTAGGCAATAGCCGTTACAATCCATCAACAGAGTTTTGCCTCAAACGAAGAAGCCCAGAACAACGGGTAAGTAGTGCTTTCAAATCTTTAATCAGGGCTGCAACGCAAGTT
Source organism: Calotriton arnoldi (assembly GCA_963921515.1). Taxonomy (NCBI): domain Eukaryota; kingdom Metazoa; phylum Chordata; class Amphibia; order Caudata; family Salamandridae; genus Calotriton; species Calotriton arnoldi. The sequence goes on along the minus strand of CAWUFW010000384.1, from coordinate 537,187 downwards.
GGTTAGGAACACAGGCAATTAGTGTACAAAGCCGACGCGTTTTGGGACCCTTCCCTTCTTCACAGGCTGATTGATCCTGACATCAAAAGACGAATGGTGCACCTGTATGTCCATAAGTACCCCGCCCCAGTGGGCGCAACCGCATGCACAGCCCGATGGTACTTGAAGAGCTACCCATGTTTTGCTGCAGTGAGCCGTCTTGAAGTCAGTCCATAAAAACAAAATAAAACCCCAGTGGGTTGCTCAGCGTCCAGGACTACTTACCCGTTGTTCTGGGCTCCTTCGTTTGAGGCAAAACTCTGTTGATATATATATATATATATATATATATATATATATATATATATATATATATATATATATATATATATATATATATATGTCGCCAGTAGGTAGTTACAGTTAGGACCTAGCTCCCATAGGAAAAGCGTTTTTTGACTTGCAAATAGCTTTGGCACCATTTGACTGATCATCACAAAATGTTCCCTATAAAGTGCCCCATTGTGTCTAGTTGTGCATGGAAAGTGTTGGGGTGATCAGTCAAGCGGGAGGAGAAAAAAACATGGGGTCAAAAAAGTGCGTTTCCCATGTTAATTCACATAGAGATGTTAGACATGACTGTAGCCCTAACCAATGAACGGAATTGCACCACATTTGACAGAAAGCTAGATCTTGGTCCAGAAAGAGTGCTTTTTGTGATTGGTGTAAATCCGTTCAGACATTTTTGAGATATTAAAGAAATCGGATCGTCTGCGGATCCACCTGCAGGGGATTTGCTAACCAATGCGCCACCAGCTACGCTGTGATTGGCTGGTCGCATCCTGAGTAGAAAGTTGCACCTGCCATTTTAGATATCGGGGAACGGTTCCCGGTTGGAGAAATTCAGATGTAATGAAGAGCAAGGGGTAAAAGTAGAGGTACCCAGACCCCATGGGTGCAATATAGGGGTCTGTGAGGGACCACTTAGATGCTAACACACCTACTCAGAGACCTACTCAGACACTCATGAACCCACTCACACACCCACTCAGACACTGTTGCACCCACTCACAGACCCACTCAGAAACCCCTACACCCACTTACAGACCCACTGAAACACTCTCACACCCTCTTACCAACCCACTGAGACACACAGCCACTCAGAGACCCCCTCAGACACCCACACACCCACTCACACACACACTCAGACACTGTCACACCCACACACAGGCCCAATCACGCACTCTTATACCCACTTACAGACCCACTCAGACACTCTCACACCGTCACCAGCCAACTCATACACTCATACACCCACTCACAGATCCACTCAGACATTGTCACACCCACTCACGGACCGATTCAGATGCTCTAACACCCACTTGCAGACCCACTGAGACAATCACAGTCCCACTCAAATATCCACTCAAACACTGTCATACCCAGTCACAGACCCACTCAAACACTGTCATACCCAGTCACAGACCCACTCTGTCACACCCACTCACAGACCCACTCAGACACTCTTACAACCATCCATAGAGCCACTCAGACACTGCCACACCCACTTAAAGACCCACTCAGACACTGTCCACCAACTGGTAGATTCACTTAGACCATTTTATACCCACTCACAGACCCACTCACACACTTATACACCCAGTCACACAACCCACTTGGACACATTCAAACACCCATTCACATACCCACTCAAACACTGTCACACCCACTCACAGACCCACACAGACACTCTTACACCCATCCATAGAGCCACTCAGACACTGCGACACCCACTCAAAGACCCACTCAGACACTGTCCACCAACTGGTGGATTCACTTAGACCATTTTATACCCACTCACAGACCCACTCACACACTTATACACCCAGTCACACAACCCACTTGGACACACTCAAACACCCATTCACATGCCCACTCAAACACTCTCATACCCACTCAGAGACATACTCAGACACTCTTATACCCACTCACCAACCCACTCAGACACTCAAGCACCCCCTCACAGACTCACATAACCACTCACAGACCCACTTATACACTCTCAGACCCACCAACCCATTCAAACACTTTTTTTTTTAAATTTCAAGTGTTTTTTATTAAATTTTATAAACAAGTACATTCGCTTTATCGTTACAGGGTACCAGCCAGACGTGGCTGTATTTGCAATAGATCCAGGTATTTGACAAGCGTGTCTCGCTGGGCCCCCTTTCATTGCTTTACTAGGAAATTAAGGACAGAATCAGAAAGAGATAGAGGATAGGAGGGAGAGGGTGGAGAAAGAGTGGGGATACAAGAGGTGAACTGTAGCCGTACGACTATTCTGGGTTTTGTAGACCTTCCACATCCACTGGCAGACCCACTCAGGCTCTTATTCACCCACTCACAGACTCTTTCAGGAACTCTCACACTCACTCACAGACCCACTCAGACATTCTTACAGAAATGTACAAACCTACTCAGACACTCACGCACACAGTCACAGACCCTCTGAGACTTTCACACACCCACTCACAAACCCACTCAGACATTCAACTCTAACTAACAGACTCATTGAGACACTTATGCAGCCACTCATAGACTCACTCCGACACTTACACGTCCACTCCCACTCAGATGCTTACACTCACACTCACATGGCCTTTGGCAGATGCACTGAGTCAATCACATAGTCACAAATCCTAAAGATGCTGTTGTGTATTGAATTTGTGGATTCATGACTGATTCACAAAGTTGAAAAATAAATTTAAAAAAGTGATTTAAAAAGAAAACGAACCAGTGTTTGGGAAAAGGTGTGGCTCTTAGAAGACCCTTTGTGTTTATTTTGTGTAGATGATAACTATACATAAATCAGGATGCAGTCTTTCAAGTTGTTAATGAGCACCCTGTTGCCTTTTTCTGGGAAATGAACTCCATCACTTCTATAGATACTGTCCGTGTCAAAGTGTAAATTCTTGTGGTATATAGAGCCCATGTTATGGTCCCTGAGAAATGCAGAAGCAATTTTGTTGACATGTTTCCTGGCCTTGTCTATCTGTGGATAAAATTTGTTTGACCACTTCCATTTTTGCCTTTGGCAAATGTTGGAAAACACCAAGGTAGTGTGAGATAAAAGTGCCATTAATTGCCGAAGGGTATCCTTCATTAGGATTTCCAGTCCTACCCCAGTAAGTGTACCAAGGTCATTGCCACCACAATGCACAATCATGAGGTCTGGAAGTTGGTAATCCACTATGCTTTCAACCAAAGGCAGCAATTGATACCACTTTAACCCTCTCTGGTCAACCCAGGTAATATCCACATTAGGCAGACCCAAGCCCCTGACAATTCCAGTCTTTCTAGCACGCTCTCAGGCCCAAAACACAAAGCTATGACCCACAATCCACACTCTAACTATTTTGAAGACAAGGAGGAGTAGCACACAGGAGAAGGCTGGGGGTGACTGAGACAGTTTTTAAAATGAAAAACAGTTGAAATGGAGTGCAGCATCTAGTTTAAAAATATTTAATTGGTGGTGTATATATGTAGGTAGTTAAAATAAGGTGGTGATTTTCAGCAGAAATTAAGTAGATTATGATTGGCTCTGGAAAAATGAGAGAAATGTTATGCTATTTTGGGTATGTTGTTATTTCCAAATAGTCAACCAAACCTGCTACAGTTGAACTTGAAGCTATTATGCTGCTTACAGAAAGTGTTGTGAACGTTTGACCTACTTGTACAAGAGAGTGTTCCAAAGGGGGTTGCTATGGAAATTTAGCTACAACAGTGTGGGGGAAAGGGTTCTAAATAGACTGTACTTCAAAAGTTAAAAGGAGATGGTTTAGACACATTGGTTATTATGAAGTACTTATTTTCGAAATCAGTCCTATCTTATAAAGTAGAATGTAGATGGCAAGTCATAGTAGTACAATGTTAAATGCTTTCACAATCAATACCCATTGAGTACTTGTGGTCCCATCTATATTTCCAGACCCGCGGAAGTACAGCGGTACCCCAAAAATAATTAAAAAAATAAATAAAACTTGTTCAATTACTTTTAGGAAAAAATTATATATTTTACATTAAGTAAATATCTGATTTTTACCTTTTAAAATGTATATAAATTATATGTTTTTAAAAAAAAGTCTACAGTTTAAAAAAAATATTACTAACATCATAAGCAAAATAAATTGTAGTATACGTGGTACTAAAAATAAACCCTAGATATTAACTCAAAAATTAAAGGGACATAATACTTTGAAAATGGAATTTGAAAAACCTTTGAAATTTACTGAAAAAAAGGTTAACAGGACATTATAGTTAGGAAATAGAATTAAAAAACCCTACTGATGTCATCAGTGAGGTCTTCGGTGATGTCATCAGTGATGTCGCTGACCATGTCATGAGTGGTGTAATATGTGAGGTCATAAGCAGTGCATTGCGGGACGTAAGTTATAGTTCGCTCAGATAACTATAACTGCTGAATTTCTATGGTTTTGTACAAGTGAAATCTGAGCCTATCTATGATGTCCCTGTAACCTTTGTTTTTCAGTGAATATATATATATATATGACATGTAACGAGAAATACAAATTATACAGCACCAGCAACATCGGAGTCCGTGCTTATTTGTATCCTCGAGTGGTGAATTGCATTGGGAAGTGATACTATATATATATATATATATATATATATATATATATATATATATATGTTACCAAAGGTGCCCTGAGCTTTAAGGACGCCACTCCGTGTTTATTAATAGCACTACAATTCCCAGCATGCAGGAACAATTGGGCTCACCTGGAAGCAGCATGAAGATGGATTATAAAAAGACTGTAGTGCGCAGCCGTGAACTGACAGCTTTCCCTATGATTAAGGGGCAGGAGCCCCGAAACGCGTCAGGGAGAAAAGGATTTTAACTCAGAAAGAAGAAGCTGGTCTTTTCAATAAAGTTCGTGATGAACAATCCCTCACGGAGTGGCGTCCTTAAAGCTCAGGGCATCTTTGGTAACATATCTCAACACGGCAGTCCGGCCGTGGAGGATGCACCGCCCACGTAAAGGAAGTGTGGGGCTGCTGTGCTGGAATCTTTCTGAGCCGATTTAGCAGCGTGAAGGATTTCTACAATCTAAGACCGTTTTCTTCATTCTGAGGCCCACTGGAGGGCAGCAATTAACTTTAAAAGCGAATAATGTGTCAGAACTCGGACCCCACTGGAGGGGATTTATTAATAGCACTACAATTCCCAGCATGCAGGAACAATTGGGCTCACCTGGAAGCAGCATGAAGATGGATTATAAAAAGACTGTAGTGCGCAGCCGTGAACTGACAGCTTTCCCTATGATTAAGGGGCAGGAGCCCCGAAACGCGCCAGGGAGAAAAGGATTTTAACTCAGAAAGAAGAAGCTGGTCTTTTCAATAAAGTTCGTGATGAACAATCCCTCACGGAGTGGCGTCCTTAAAGCTCAGGGCATCTTTGGTAACATATCTCAACACGGCAGTCCGGCCGTGGAGGATGCACCGCCCACGTAAAGGAAGTGTGGGGCTGCTGTGCTGGAATCTTTCCGAGCCGATTTAGCAGCGTGAAGGATTTCTACAATCTAAGACCGTTTTCTTCATTCTGAGGCCCACTGGAGGGCAGCAATTAACTTTAAAAGCGAATAATGTGTCAGAACTCGGACCCCACTGGAGGGGATTTATTAATAGCACTACAATTCCCAGCATGCAGGAACAATTGGGCTCACCTGGAAGCAGCATGAAGATGGATTATAAAAAGACTGTAGTGCGCAGCCGTGAACTGACAGCTTTCCCTATGATTAAGGGGCAGGAGCCCCGAAACGCGTCAGGGAGAAAAGGATTTTAACTCAGAAAGAAGAAGCTGGTCTTTTCAATAAAGTTCGTGATGAACAATCCCTCACGGAGTGGCGTCCTTAAAGCTCAGGGCATCTTTGGTAACATATCTCAACACGGCAGTCCGGCCGTGGAGGATGCACCGCCCACGTAAAGGAAGTGTGGGGCTGCTGTGCTGGAATCTTTCCGAGCCGATTTAGCAGCGTGAAGGATTTCTACAATCTAAGACCGTTTTCTTCATTCTGAGGCCCACTGGAGGGCAGCAATTAACTTTAAAAGCGAATAATGTGTCAGAACTCGGACCCCACTGGAGGGGATTTATTAATAGCACTACAATTCCCAGCATGCAGGAACAATTGGGCTCACCTGGAAGCAGCATGAAGATGGATTATAAAAAGACTGTAGTGCGCAGCCGTGAACTGACAGCTTTCCCTATGATTAAGGGGCAGGAGCCCCGAAACGCGTCAGGGAGAAAAGGATTTTAACTCAGAAAGAAGAAGCTGGTCTTTTCAATAAAGTTCGTGATGAACAATCCCTCACGGAGTGGCGTCCTTAAAGCTCAGGGCATCTTTGGTAACATATCTCAACACGGCAGTCCGGCCGTGGAGGATGCACCGCCCACGTAAAGGAAGTGTGGGGCTGCTGTGCTGGAATCTTTCCGAGCCGATTTAGCAGCGTGAAGGATTTCTACAATCTAAGACCGTTTTCTTCATTCTGAGGCCCACTGGAGGGCAGCAATTAACTTTAAAAGCGAATAATGTGTCAGAACTCGGACCCCACTGGAGGGATTTATTAATAGCACTACAATTCCCAGCATGCAGGAACAATTGGGCTCACCTGGAAGCAGCATGAAGATGGATTATAAAAAGACTGTAGTGCGCAGCCGTGAACTGACAGCTTTCCCTATGATTAAGGGGCAGGAGCCCCGAAACGCGTCAGGGAGAAAAGGATTTTAACTCAGAAAGAAGAAGCTGGTCTTTTCAATAAAGTTCGTGATGAACAATCCCTCACGGAGTGGCGTCCTTAAAGCTCAGGGCATCTTTGGTAACATATCTCAACACGGCAGTCCGGCCGTGGAGGATGCACCGCCCACGTAAAGGAAGTGTGGGGCTGCTGTGCTGGAATCTTTCCGAGCCGATTTAGCAGCGTGAATGATTTCTACAATCTAAGACCGTTTTCTTCATTCTGAGGCCCACTGGAGGGCAGCAATTAACTTTAAAAGCGAATAATGTGTCAGAACTCGGACCCCACTGGAGGGGATTTATTAATAGCACTACAATTCCCAGCATGCAGGAACAATTGGGCTCACCTGGAAGCAGCATGAAGATGGATTATAAAAAGACTGTAGTGCGCAGCCGTGAACTGACAGCTTTCCCTATGATTAAGGGGCAGGAGCCCCGAAACGCGTCAGGGAGAAAAGGATTTTAACTCAGAAAGAAGAAGCTGGTCTTTTCAATAAAGTTCGTGATGAACAATCCCTCACGGAGTGGCGTCCTTAAAGCTCAGGGCATCTTTGGTAATATATATATATATATATATATATATATTAACTGAAAAAACCATAGGTTTCAGGAACGTTATAGTTAGTTGGACATTTCACTTGTACAAAACCATAGAAATTCCGGCGTTATAGTTAGTTCAGCTAACTATAACTCGCGCCCCGCAATGCACTGCTGATGACATCACATATTACATCATTCATGACATGGTCAGTGACATCACTGATGACATCACTGATGACATCTCAAATGACATCACTGATGACATCATCCAGTGACTGTGTGTTTCTGTAAAGTTTAATTTTGTTTTATATATATGCCAAGCTGTATTGAGGAATGAGTGGGTGTATAAGTGTCTGTATGGAGGATTTAGTAGGTACGTGACTGACTGTATAAGTGAGTGATTAAATGTGTCTTACTGAATGCATGGGTTAGTGACTAAACTGTGTGAAAGTCTGTATCAGTCTGTCTGTTGTTGTGTAAGCTGCTGCATGGGTTGGTGAGTAGCTGCATGAGTGTCTATATGGGTTATTGATTACTTGCCTGAGTATTTGTATGGCTGCCTGAGTGTGTGTGTGGGTGGGTGGGAGGTGTGTGACTCTGTGCATAGATGTGTGAGTGGTTGATTCACTGGGTGTATGGGTTCAAGAGTGCATGTGGAAACAGCTGTATGGGTGGGTGAGTGTGTGTATGGGTGTGTTGGTGAGTGAATGGATGTCTCAGTGGTACATATGCAAGTAACTACATATGTAAAAGGCAGTATATGTGTGTGATGGTGTATATAAATAACTATATGTGAGAGTCAGTAATTGTGAGAGTGGCTGCATGGATGAGTGTGTATTTGTATCAGTGATTCTATAAGAGAGTAATTATGTGTTAGTATCTGTATGAATAAGTGAGGTTGTGTCTGTATAACTGTATAGGTGAGTAAATGGAAGTATGATTGATTCTTTGCATGACTGACTAAGTGTGTGAGTAACTCTGGATATGTGGCAGTGTGTGAGTGTCTGTATAGGTGTATGAGTGCATATGATAGTGTTGTACTGATGAGTGACTGCTGTATGAGTGACTGTATGGGTGAATGAGTGGATGTGTGTGTAGACCTAGGAATCAGTCAGTGCGTATTTAGTAACTGGTATTGATGTGTCTATTTTTTCGAAACTGGTAGTCTGTATTTTAGAGTGGGTGTATCAAAGGTTATATTCAGGTGTGAGGAGGTGCATCAGATTTTCACGTGGATGATGTCATCAGTGATGTCATCAGTGATGTCATTTGAGATGTCATCAGTGATGTCATCAGTGATGTCGCTGACCATGTCATGAATGATGTAATATGTGACGTCATCAGCAGTGCATTGCGGGGGCGCGAGTTATAGTTAGCTGAACTAACTATAACGCCGGAATTTCTATGGTTTTGTACAAGTGAAATGTCCAACTAACTATAACGTTCCTGAAACCTATGGTTTTTTCAGTTAATTTCTATGGTTTTTTAAATGCTAATTTCTAACTATAACGTGCCTGAAACCTATGGTTTTCTCAGTGAATTTCAAAGGTTTTTTAAATGAAAATTTGTAAGTCTAATGTACCTCAATCCAATGTTTTTTTTATTTTATATATATACATATATACATATTTAAAAAAAATTGTGAATCATTTTTAGTTAGATAAACTATATTCATTCTTTTTTTTATTTTTTATATTATACAGAAGTCGCGCACCCTTTGCGCATCCTACACGATGGCTGCGGGCATTCCGGTAGCCATTTTGAAAAGTCGCGCTGGGGTCGCGACTTCGGCGTAATTTGTAAAGTATGAAATATCTTTAAATTAATTATAAATAAAAGTTTTCCTTTAAGTGTTTGTCTAAATTTATTAATAAAAGTATTTTTAAAGTATTATTTTCAATATAATTTCGACTAAAAATTATTAGATTATTATTGGATTCGGAGGTTAGGAGGGATGGCCATTTTGCTCGATCTGTTTTGCAAGATTTTTTGGTCTAGTCAGGTGGACACCCTCCTCCGGGTGAGGTACGGCTTGAGGATTCTATTCAAAAGGTGAGGAATCAACAGGCAGAAGTATCCATCAGAAGAGCAAGTTACTTACCTTCGGTAACGCTTTTCTGGTGGATACAGTATCTGCCTGTGGATTCCTCACTGTCCCACCCGCCTCCCCGTTGTCCACCTGTTTCTACCAAAAAGATGCTTTTACTGTTTGGCATGAATGTTTTTAATATGTCTTAATCATGCTTATGTTTTAATAGTGAGAAATGCTTGATCTGTTGCTATTTCTTTATACCTTTATTGGTTATGCATTTGTATATATATATATATTTAGTATACTATGTATACATGTGAAAATGTGTCGGTCCACCTGTTTACCTCGGTGGCACGGAAAAAATGGGTGGAACTGACGTCAGCACGCCGACGAGGTCCTCTTATGGCTTCTATGACGGCATACGGTGTCGCGAGCGGAGCCGTGCTATTATGACATCGTCGTCGACGTGGGAGAGCTAGGAAAGAATTTCCGCAGAATGCTGGCGCAGGGGTTATTCACCTAAGTGTTCAGGCTAGTCCTTTGGGAGCAACTGTTTATGTTGCCACTCCAGAAACTGAAACCAGTGATCCGAGGGCAGAGGCCCTGCACATGGCACACGAGGTGGGGAGCCCAGTTGTGTGCACCGGCGGGGCAGCGAAGTGACAAGCACCACTACCCACAGAAAAGGTAACGAGGGCACTGAATAACACAGGATCTTCTCTTTGTATCTGGCAGGAACAACAAGGTTAAAATGCCCTAATTCCAAAATGTAGAATTAGTGCTACAACGGTCTTCAAGAGGACCTGCGATGGATGCCGCTTCTGCCTTCCGTACACTGGAGGCGGCACATGGGTCATGCGTTACGGTCATACTGCGGTGGGACGCACACTCGTTGACCTCTCATGGCACTGCTCCACACTTCGGGGACAACGCTTTCCATTAGCTGTGTTTTCTGATGACGTGTCGCGCCGGCCCCATCCAACAGCAGAACCCCTTTAATCCAAACAGACTCTTCCACTCTCTCACCGGAAGTGAAACCAGGCCACGCGGACACTTTCACAATACAACAGCCGGGAATGCACTTTTCGTTAAAAAACACATTCCTTCCTCCTAATTTATCAAATAAACGACTCACTGAAGAACAGGGGCCAGCTTCGATCAGTAAACAGCCGTTACAACGACTTTTTTACTTTGCGATACCATTACAACGCATGTATTACCACGCATGCGTTGTACATCGCGAAGTCATTACTACGCATTTTTTTAGAACGCGTGGTCATTTACCACGCATGCCTTTACAACAAATTTTGTTGTAAAGGTATGTATGGTAAATGACCATGAGTTCTAAAAATGTAGACGATCCACGTCGTTGTAAGGAAACAGAGACTGTTCCGTTTCCTCACAACGACGTGCACCGCCCCTCAGAGACGACATGAAGCTGGAACCACGAGGAGAGAGGAACCACGAGGAGTGAGAGGTAAGGGGGATTGGGCATGGGGTGGTGGTTACTTTTCTAGGGTTTAGGGTAGTGCAGGGGTGTTTGGGTAGTGTAGGGGGTCGTGCTGGTGGTAGTGTTTTAGGGTTTAGGGTAGTGCAGTGATGTTTGTGTAGTGTAGGGGGTCATGCTTGGGGTAGATTTAGGGTTTAGGGTAGTGCAGTGGTGTTTGTGTAGTGTAGGGGGTCATGCTGGTGGTAGTGTTTTAGGGTTTAGGGCAGTGCAGTGGTGTTTGTGTAGTGTAGGGGTCGTGCTGGGGTAGTGTTTTAGGGTTTAGGGTAGTGCAGTGGTGTTGGTGTAGTGTAGGGGGTCGTGCTGGGGGTAGTGTTTTAGGGTTTAGGGTAGTGCAGTGGTGTTTGGGTAGTGTAGGGGGTCATGCTGGAGGTAGATTTAGGGTTTAGGGTAGTGCAGTGGTGTTTGGGTAGTGTAGGGGGTCATGCTGGGGATAGATTTAGGGTTTAGGGTAGTGCAGTGGTGTTTGGGTAGTGTAGGGGGTCGTGCTGGGGGTAGATTTAGGGTTTAGGGTAGTGCAATGGTGTTTGGGTAGTGTAGGGAGTCGTGCTGGGGGGAGTGTTTTAGGGTTTAGGGCAGTGCAGTGGTGTTTGTGTAGTGTAGGGGGTCGTGCTGGGGTAGTGTTTTAGGGTTTAGGGTAGTGCAGTGGTGTTGGTGTAGTGTAGGGGGTCGTGCTGGGGGTAGTGTTTTAGGGTTTAGGGTAGTGCAGTGGTGTTTGGGTAGTGTAGGGGTCATGCTGGGGGTAGATTTAGGGTTTAGGGTAGTGCAGTGGTGTTTGGGTAGTGTAGGGGGTCATGCTGGGGATAGATTTAGGGTTTAGGGTAGTGCAGTGGTGTTTGGGTAGTGTAGGGGGTCGTGCTGGGGGTAGATTTAGGGTTTAGGGTAGTGCAATGGTGTTTGGGTAGTGTAGGGAGTCGTGCTGGGGGAGTGTTTTAGGGTTTAGGGTAGTGCAATGGTGTTTGGGTAGTGCAGGGGATCGTGCTGGGGTAGTGGTTTAGGGTTTAGGGTAGTGCAGTGGTGTTTGCGTAGTGTAGGGGGTACTGCTGGGGTAGTGTTTTAGGGTTTAGGGTAGTGCAATGGTGTTTGGGTAGTGTAGGGGGTACTGCTGGGGGTAGTGTTTTAGGGTTTAGGGTAGTGCAGTGGTGTTTGGGTAGTGTAGGGGGTACTGCTGGGGGTAGTGTTTTAGGGTTTAGGGTAGTGCAGTGGTGTTTGGGTAGTGTAAGGGGTCATGCTGGGGGTAGTGTTTTAGGGTTTAGGGTAGTGCAGTGGTGTTTGTGTAGTGTAGGGGGTAGTGTTTTAGGGTAGTGCAGTGGTGTTTGTGTAGTGTAGGGGGTCGTGCTGGGGGTAGTGTTTTATGGTAGTGCAGCGGAGTTTGTGTAGTGTAGGGGGTCGTGTTTTAGGGTTTAGGGTTGGGCAGTGGTCTTTGGGTAGTGTAGGGGGTCGTGCGGGGGTTAGTGTTTTAGGGTTTAAGGTAGTGCAGTGGTCTTTGGGTAGTTTAGGGAGTCGTGCGGGGGGTAGTGTTTAGGGTTTAGGGTACTGCATTGGTGTTTGGGTAGTGTAGGGGGTCGTGCGATGGGAAGTGTTTTAGGGTTTAGGGTAGTGCATTGGTGTTTGGGTAGTGTAGGGGGTCGTGCTGGGGGGAGTACTTTAGGGTTAGGGCAGTGCAGTGGTGTTCGGGTAGTGTAGAAGGTCGTGCTGGGGGGAGTGTTATAGGGTTTAGGGCAGTGTAGTGGTGTTCGGGTAGTGTAGGGGGTCGTGCTGGGGGGAGTGTTGTAGGGTTTAGGGCAGTGCAGTTGTGTTCGGGTGGTGTAGGGGTTCATGCTGGGGGGAGTGTTTTAGGGTAGTGCAGTGGTGTTCGGGTAGTGTAGGGGGTCGTGCTGGGGGTAGTGTTTTAGGGTTTAGGGCAGTGCAGTGGTGTTCGGGCAGTGTAGGGGGTCGTGCTGGGGGTGGTGTTTCAGCGTTTAGGGCAGTGCAGTGGTGTTCGGGCAGTGTTGGGGTCGTGCAGGGGGGGGTGTTTCAGGGTTTAGGGCAGTGCAGTGGTGTTCGGGCAGTGTAGGCGGTCATGCAGGGGGTGGTGTTTCAGGGTTTAGGGCAGTGCAGTGGTGTTCGGGCAGTGTAGGGGGTCATGCAGGGGGTGGTGTTTCAGCGTTTAGGGCAGTGCAGTGGTGTTCGGGCAGTGTTGGGGTCGTGCAGGGGGGGGTGTTTCAGGGTTTAGGGCAGTGGTGTTCGGGCAGTGTAGGGGGTCATGCTGGGGGTGGTGTTTCAGGGTTTAGGGCAGTGCAGTGGTGTTCGGGCAGTGTAGGGGGTCATGCGGGGGTGGTGTTTCAGGGTTTAGGGCAGTGCAGTGGTGTTCGGGCAGTGTAGGGGGTCGTGCAGGGTTGTGGTGTTTCAGGGTTTAGGGCAGTGCAGTGGTGTTCGGGCAGTGTAGGGGGTCGTGCTGGGGGTGGTGTTTTAGGGTTTAGGGCAGTGCAGTGGTGTTCGGACAGTGTAGGGGGTGGTGCAGGGGGTGGCGTTTCAGGGTTTAGGGCAGTGCAGTGGTGTTCGGGCAGTGTAGGGGGTCGTGCAGGGGGTGGCGTTTCAGGGTTTAGGGCAGTGCAGTGGTGTTCGAGCAGTGTAGGGGGTCGTGCTGGGGCTGGTGTTTCAGGGTTTAGGGCAGTGCAGTGCTGTTCGGGCAGTGTAGGGGGTCGTGCTGGGGCTGGCGTTTCAGGGTTTAGAGCAGTGCAGTGGTGTTCGGGCAGTGTAGGGGGTCGTGCTGGGGCTGGCGTTTCAGGGTTTAGGGCAGTGCAGTGGTGTTCGGGCAGTGTAGGGGGTCGTGCTGGGGCTGGTGTTTCAGGGTTTACGGCAGTGCAGTGGTGTTCGGGCAGTGTAGGGGGTCGTGCAGGGGGTGGTGTTTCAGGGTTTAGGGCAGTGCAGTGGTGTACGGGCAGTGTAGGGGGTCGTGCTGGGGCTGGTGTTTCAGGGTTTTGGGCAGTGCAGTGGTGTTCGGGCAGTGTAGGGGGACGTGCTGGGGGTGGTGTTTCAGGGTTTAGGGCAGAGCAGTGGTGTTCGGGCAGTGTAGGGGGTCGTGCTGGGGGTGGTGTTTCGGGTTTAGGGCAGTGCAGTGGTGTTCGGGCAGTGTAGGGGGTCGTGCTGGGGGTGGTGTTTCAGGGTTTAGGGCAGTGCAGTGGTGTACGGGCAGTGTAGGGGGTCATGCTGGGGCTTGTGTTTCAGGGTTTTGGGCAGTGCAGTGGTGTTCGGGCAGTGTAGGGTGTCTTGCTGGGGGTGGTGTTTCAGGGTTTAGGGCAGAGCAGTGGTGTTCGGGCAGAGTAGGGGGTCGTGCTGGGGGTGGTGTTTCGGGTTTAGGGCAGTGCAGTGGTGTTCGGGCAGTGTAGGGGGTCGTGCTGGGGCTGGTGTTTCAGGGTTTAGGGCAGTGCAGTGGTGTACGGGCAGTGTAGGGGGTCGTGCTGGGGCTGGTGTTTCAGGGTTTTGGGCAGTGCAGTGGTGTTCGGGCAGTGTAGGGGGACGTGCTGGGGGTAGTGTTTTAGGGTTTAGGGCAGAGCAGTGGTGTTCGGGCAGAGTAGGGGGTCGTGCTGGGGGTGGTGTTTCGGGTTTAGGGCAGTGCAGTGGTGTTCGGGCAGTGTAGGGGGTCGTGCGGGGGGTGGTGTTTCAGGGTTTAGGGCAGTGCAGTGTTGTTCGGGCAGTGTAGGGGGTCTTGCAGGGGGTGGTGTTTCAGGGTTTAGGGCAGTGCAGTGTTGTTCAGGCAGTGTAGGGGGTCTTGCTGGGGCTGGTGTTTCAGGGTTTAGGGCAGTGCAGTGATGTTCGGGCAGTGTAGGGGGTCTTGCTGGGGGTGGTGTTTCAGGGATTAGTGCAGTGGTGTTCGGGCAGTGTAGGGTGTCTTGCTGGGGGTGGTGTTTCAGGGTTTAGGGCAGTGCAGTCATGTTCGAGCAGTGTAGGGGGTCTTGCAGGGGGTGGTGTTTCAGGGTTTAGGGCAGTGCAGTGTTGTTCAGGCAGTGTAGGGGGGTCTTGCTGGGGCTGGTGTTTCAGGGTTTAGGGCAGTGCAGTGATGTTCGGGCAGTGTAGGGGGTCGTGCTGGGGGTGGTGTTTCAGGGTTTAGGGCGATGCAGTGGTTTTTGGCCAGTGTAGGGGTCGTGCTGGGGCTGGTGTTTCAGGGTTTAGGGCAGTGCAGTGGTGTTCAGGCAGTGTAGGAGGTCGTGCTGGGGCTGGTGTTTCAGGGTTTTGTGCAGAGCAGTGGTGTTTGGGCAGTGTAGGGGGTCGTGCTGGGGGTGGTGGTTCAGGGTTTAGGGCAGTGCAGTGGTGTTTGGGCAGTGTAGGGGGTCTTGCTGGGGGTGGTGTTTCAGGGTTTAGGTCAGTGGTGTTCGGGCAGTGTAGGGGGTCTTGCTGGGGGTGATGTTTCAGGGTTTAGGGCAGTACAGTGATGTTCGGGCAGTGTAGGGGGTCGTGCTGGGGATGGTGTTTCAGGGTTTATGGCAGTGCAGTGGTGTTCGGGCAGTGTAGGGGGTCGTGCAGGGGCTGGTGTTTCATGGTTTAGGGCAGTGCAGTGGTTTTCGGGCAGTGTAGGGGGTCGTGCTGGGGGTGGTGTTTCAGGGTTTAGGGCAGTGCAGTGGTGTTCGGGCAGTGTAGGGGGTCGTGCAGGGGGTGGTGTTTCAGGGTTTAGGGCAGTGCAGTGGTGTTTGGGCAGTGTAGGGGGTCATGCTGGGGCTGGTGTTTCAGGGTTCAGGGAAGTGCAGTGGTGTTCGGGCAGTGTAGGGGGTCGTGCTGGGGGTGGTGTTTCAGGGTTCAGTGCAGTGCTGTTCGGGCAGTGTAGGGGGTCGTGCTGGGGCTGGTGTTTCAGGGTTTAGGGCAGTGCAGTGGTGTTCGGGCAGTGTAGGGGGTCGTGCTGGGGCTAGTGTTTCAGGGTTTAGGGCAGAGCAGTGGTGTTCGGGCAGTGTAGGGGGTCATGCTGGGGGTGGTGTTTCAGGTTTTAGGGCAGTGCAGTGGTGTTCGGGCAGTGTAGGGGGTCTTGCTGGGGGTAGTGTTTCAGGGTTTAGGGCAGTGGTGTTCGGGCAGTGTAGGGGGTCGTGCTGGGGCTAGTGTTTTAGGGTTTTGGGCAGAGCTGTGGTGTTCGGGCAGTGTAGGGGGTCATGCTGGGGGTGGTGTTTCAGGTTTTAGGGCAGTGCAGTGGTGTTCGGGCAGTGTAGGGGGTCTTGCTGGGGGTAGTGTTTCAGGGTTTAGGGCAGTGGTGTTCAGGCAGTGTAGGGGGTCTTGCTGGGGGTGGTGTTTCAGGGTTTAGGGCAGTGCAGTGGTGTTCGGGCAGTGTAGGGGGTCGTGCTGGGGGTGGTGTTTCAGGGTTTAGGGCAGTGCAGTGGTGTTCGGGCAGTGTAGGGGTCGTGCTGGGGGTGGTGTTTCAGGGTTTAGGGCAGTGCAGTGGTGTTCGGGCAGTGTAGGGGGTCATGCTGGGGGTGGTGTTTTAGGGTTTAGGGCAGTGCAGTGGTGTTCGGGCAGTGTAGGGGGTCATGCTGGGGTAGTGTTTTAGGGTTTAGGGCAGTGCAGTGGTGTTCGTGCAGTGTAGGGGATCGTGCTGGGGTAGTGTGTTAGGGTTTAGGGCAGTGCAGTGGTGTTTGTGTAGTGCCAGCGCATGCGCTGCATCGCTAGTCGAGACCTAAAAAGCATTGCACCAAGATGGCTGCCAACACTTCCTGGATTGAAGTGTTGGCAGCCAATTAGAGCCAATCTCGTGCTTGTGTAGTTAGGTCCCACCCAGATATATAAAGATTTTTTTCCTTTAATATCTCGAAAACTACTGAACGGATTTACACCATTTAAAAAAAAGGGCGCTTTCTGAACCAAGCACTACCTTTTGCCAAATTTGGTGTAATTCCGTTCAGCAGTTTTGGCTGTAACCGTGTCTAAAGTTTCCTATGGGAAATTGATTTTTTGACCTCTATTTTTGAATTTCTCAGGAACTACTGAACGGATTTACACCATTTAAAAAAAAGGCGCTTTCTGTACCAAGGGCTACCTTTTTGCCAAATTTGGTGTAATTCCGTTCAGCAGTTCGGGCTGTAGCCGTGTCTAAAGTTTCCTATGGGAAATAACATGGGGAAAATGCGTTTTGGGACCCCCCTTTTTTCTCGGCCAACGCTTGACGAATCACCCCGAAACTTTCAGGATAGGAGCTGACCGGAGCGCCCCACTAGTTTTGAAAACTTCGCGAAGATTCGTCATCCGGCGCCAAAGTTACTGGGAAAAGAAAAAACGCTTTTCCTATGGAAACTAGGTCGTAACTATAACTATCTACTGGCGACCGCCAGTAGATAATATATATATATATATTATAGGAAGCATCTCTTTACCAATTGATTCATGATATCATGAGGTATTTCATTAGTTATTTACACATAACATATACTGCATTAAAGGAGGGAATGTTAGGCAGCAGAGTTTCACTTGAAATTATTTTGGCTGCGCGTCCTTGACTTCAACCTGAGCGTGACTCAAAGTTATAACCACTTTATTATAGCTCAAAGGCATGTTCGTGGTTGTCAAACTCTGGATTCAAATGTGGTTCTTAATTATTTCCATACTAATCCTAATGGGTAAATACAATGCCAAGATAAATTTTACTGAGCAAATAGAGAGGATGAATACTGTTGAAGGTCAGGCGTAAAGGGCGAAATATTTATTCGACTAGGAGAAGAGTGCCAACAAGATGGGAGGTGAACCCCTGGCCAGAATAAGTCAATCAGGCACACACAATTTTGAAGCAAGCAGCAATAAGAGAGACACAATAAATGCACTATGCTTTGTTGAGGTATTAAATATAACTACTAACTTGTTTATTAAACATTAAGGGGCATATTTACTCCTCTTTCATACAAAGCAGGGCAGGAAGCACAGTTGCTGCACAGCGTTTTGTGAATGGGAGAGAGCAGAAATGCTCCATGTTTACAAAGATACGGAGCATTTATGCACTGTCCTTGCGCTGGCACACAGTGTGCTGCCTGGCGCCAACACAAGTTCCCTTGCTTCAGAGTGCAATTTACAAATAGGATTTTTTTTGCGCAGGAAGGGATACTTCCATTTTCCCTTTCTATGTGTGCTGCAGAATGTTAAAGAAGAATGCCTCACTGGGGAAGTGTTGGACTTGGCCCTTTCTGCAGGGTCATCCCCAAACTTTTTTGCCTTCACCTTCCTGTTCTCGGAACCAAATTGTCATGGCCTTAGGATTCTGTACACATTACCACTACTAACCAGTACTAGAGTGCTTGTGGTTTTTCCTCTAATCATGGTAGAAGAGGCTTACACTCAAACTGCATTAAGTGTGCCACCCATGTAAGTAGCCCTATTAAAATGTCTCAGGCCTGCCATTGCAGCCTGTGTTCAGTTTTAAACTGCCATTTCAACCTGGTAAAATAAACCTTTTGCCGGGCCCAAACCTTCCTTTTTAATACATACACATCACCCCTAGGCCCTGGACAGCTCAGAGGGCAGTTTGCAGTGTTTATTCGAAAGTAGGACATGTACTTGTAAGTTGTACATGTCCTGGTAGTGAAATATTCTTAAATTCGTTTTTCGCTACTGCAAGGCATACCACTCCCATAGGATAACATTGGAGCTACCTTATTTAATTTAGTAAGTGATAACTTCCAAATGGGAACAGGTAACCAATTCATGTTTAGTGTCTTTGCAATTGTAATGAAATATCCTCTCTAGTGGTAAAGTCGGATTTTAAATTACAGTTTTGAAAATGCCACTTTTAGAAAGTTGAAGTTTTCCTTTCTTCACAAAGATAAACGTACACTTTTGTGTAAGTTTATGATTGTTTGCTATTCACAAAGGTATTTTATGGGTAGTATCTTTACGACTGTGGAGTGTATGCACATAAAACGATAGGACTGTCCTACCTTTTTATGTTCAGAGATTCCGCAATTGTAAAGATAATACTCGTAAAATACCTTTCTAAATAGCAAACAATCGTAAACTTATACAAAAGTGTAAGTTTACCTTTGTGAATCAAGCTCTTAGTGCCTATACCCTGTCTCTGTGTCACATGACAAGGTGTAGCTGACAGCTGAGCTTTGTGTATAGCCACACAAAATAGAGGGCTTAGGTGTGCCTGGATGGGCCATCATGGCAGGAGGGGAGGGTGGAGCTGGGCACTGCCCCACTTATACTTGAATCGGCTGTGTTCCTACTCCACACAAAGGGTTCAATACCCCCTGCAGTTAGTGGAGCCAGGACAAGGAAGACAGGAAACCTGTGCACTTCAAAAGAAAACCTCTAGCAGCTTCTCCCACTTCAAAGAAGGCACCTGGTATTCATATTGGACCTCAGACACCAACTCTTCAGGGCGCTTCTGAACCTGTGAAGTCTCTGCCAGTAAGAAGGACTGATGTGCTGCTTAAAGGGTTGCCCCTCTGCTGGACTCCTGCCCTGCTGGACTACTGCCTTGCTGGATTGCTGCCTTGGTGGATTGCTGCCCTGCTGGCATCCTACCTGATTCAGAGGGATTTGGACCTGTACCTGAACCAAGGACTCCCAGAGTGACTTCAATGGCTAGTCTGCTGGCCTCCTGTTCAGAGTCACAGGGAGATAGCAGGGTCTAAACCACCTGCATCAGAACCCAGATCCAACTAGAGCCAGCCCATGATTCCAAACTGGTGCCCCTCAATTCCTGGACTCTTGGTGTAGCCTCAGAGAGGCTGAATTGAAGTTTTTGAGCTCCTCGCGACTGCCAAAACCTTGTCGCTCATACAGCCCTCCAATGTGAAGTTCCGTCAACCCAACTCTTCACTCGAAACCATCCATCACTCACGGGGAGCGCCACCACAAAGCTCCAGCCTGCAAGCTCACGATGACAACAGGAGCTTCATTCTACAGTGACAACCATCTGAGATACCAGGCCTGATCTTTACACTACATCAACGGTCGTCTGTGATGTATTTCTGCTCCTCGCAGCCCCCTCCACTGTCAATTGGACTCTTTGCTCTGGACTGAGAAGGTAACTTTTCAGCTGGACTAACCTGGTCCCTGTATACTGTAGTGTCCTCCCCAACCCAGGTACATGCAAATGATCACACCATACATGGAGCTTGGTCACACAGTCTTTATTCCTCAGCGTGTAACTGTTAACTGAACACCCATGCACTTACATCATTTTTCTATGGAGTCCGACAGGAACCAAAAGGGTCCCGTCATCTCTAACTCACAAGACACTACATCTACCCCTTTGTTAAATAAACAGTGTCAATAATACATAAGTGCATTACAACTCTTTAATAAGTCGTTTTGGTGCTCAAATCAATGGCCCAGATCTGGTCATGTGAGGTCACAGAGATACAAGAAAAGTGTCAAAGACTGGCACTGGTGACAGAGACACTGGTACAGTTATTGGGCTCTCTGGAGTCTCAGGTGGATCAGGCTCACTACTGACATCTGGAGCTGGCGAAGGTCAAGGCAGGTGCTTGAAATGCAAAGAATCTCACGTAATGGACTTTCCAGGATGGTTAGCAGTCACCACGTGTCCTTTACTAGTCACAACCATCAGTGGGTCTGCATCAAAAGGAACATTAGACTTGCATTTCCGTGCTTCTGCCTGCTGATAACTTAGTCTCCTCTTTTGAAGACAGTGCTCCAAACACAACGGCATCTATTAGCATAGGTCTTCATTTTGCGTTGGTGAGATGTATCAGTAGTGCAAAGTTTATAGATGTCATTAGATCTCTCGGTGGTCCATTGTGGCAATTTGGTGCCTATGGCTCTCCCAAACAGTAAGGTAGAAGGACTTTCACCCATGGCATAAAGGGAAGTTGACCTGTATGCACGAAGGTTAGATTGAAGAATTGATTTGAGCTCAAGCTTTTCCAGCACATTGTGCTAAACGGTCTTCTTGATGGTGCTTGTAAATCTCTCAGCCGCACCATCCGCCTGGGGACAGAGAGGTTTGCTTTTCTGATGCTTGACATTTAGATGAGTGAGAAAATCTTTAAATTCTCAACCATTGAAAAGTGGGCCATTGTCAGATTTTAAAATCGTAGGAACACTCCAGGTTGCAAAAATACTTTCTAATCTCTCAGTAACTCTGTTATGAGTAGTTGACAACAGACCTTCTACAAGAAGAAAGCAGAGAAAATTCATCAACAATTACTAGTAAATGATGACAGCTAGAGCAGTCGACCTGGAAGCTGGGGAACCGGGTTCAAATCTCAGCAGGGACGCTCAACATCCTGTGATTCTGGGCAAATCACTTAATCTCCCCATGCCTAACAAAATGAATGTATCCATCTGTAACGCAACTGGTGGTCATGTAAAGTGCTCTGGTACCTTCGGGTCGAGTTCATGCTATGTAAAACTCCCCAAAAATAAGAGGTCCAAAGAAATCAATTGCAATCTTCTCCCATGCATGCTTTGGAAGATCAGACATATTTACTGGATGTGGTGTTCTTTTGGATAAGAAGCAGTTGCACAAATGACATGCCTTTAACTCTTTTTCAACTCTATCATTGAGACGAGAAAACCACACTTAGTCCCATAGAGCTCATTTAGTAGCAACAACTCCACGGTGTCCCTCATGGGCCAGTTCAATAACTTGCCTCAGATTCTCTGGTATGACAATTCTCGTCCCTCATAAGATGATGCCTTCTGGGGTAACTGAAAGTTCTTCCTGCAAATATTTTAACTTTTTAGTATTCAAGGTCATCAGAGGTTGAGTATGTTTTCGCCATGATTGATGTGGAATAATGTCTTTGAGTATCAGCAAATCTCTATCAGTGCTTGTGACAGCAATTATTTGTTCCACTGATATGGCAGCAGGGGTATTAGATTTCACAATGAAGTTAACATAAGTATCATCCGCTTTAGAAGTAGTGCCATGGCACTGTATTGGCACTCATGAGAAGTAGTCAGCAAGTTTTTGATCTTTTCCTGGACGATGCACAATCGTATAATCATACTCCTGCAATCGTAACCCCCACCTCTCAATGTGAGGGGGCATCTTGGCTTTAGGATTGCCAAAAATGGTGAGCATGCTTGGTGGTCGGTGATAACTGTGAAATGCTTTCCATATAGGAACCCATGAAAATGTTCACAAGCCCACACCACAGCGAGGCTTTCTTTTTCAGGTTGTAAATAGGCATAAAGGGCCCGATTCACAGAACTAACTTACGACAAAATCCTAAACTTACTACCATTTTGGTATTCACAGAATGAACTTACTCATTTTGGTATTCACAGAATGAACTTACTACCATTTTGGTATTCACAGAATGAACTTACTCATTTTGGTATTCACAGAATGAACTTACTCATTTTGGTATTCACAGAATGAACTTACTACCATTTTGGTATTCACAGAATGAACTTACTACCATTTTGTTATTCACAGAATGAACTTACTACCATTTTGGTATTCACAGAATGAACTTACTCATTTTGGTATTCACAGAAGGCACTTACTCATCAATGAGTAAGTGCCTTCTGTGAATACCAAAATGTGTAAGTTACACAAAATGAGTAAGTTACACAAAATGTGTAAGTTACACAAAATGTGTAAGTGCCTTCTGTGAATACCAAAATGAGTAAGTTCATTCTGTGAATACCAAAATGAGTAAGTTCATTCTGTGAATACCAAAATGGTAGTAAGTTTAGGATTTTGTCGTAAGTTAGTTCTGTGAATCGGGCCCGTTCTGTCGATGACAAACTTTGGCTGGCATAGGGGCACTGGGATGTCCAAAATGCTGGGCAAGGATGGCACCCAACCCCACTGGACATGTATCAACAATAACCTCCATCTGCAATTTCGGATCAAAGTATGTGATTTCAGTGGTGTTCTCAACTGCATGCTTGATTTTCTTGAAGCTTTGTTCGCTTTCACTTGACCATCTTAATGGGACATTTCATTAGGTTAAGTTTTACATATATACCTTGAACAGTAACTAGTCATACCAAGGAAGGATTACATCTTGAGTGGGAGAAATGGATGACAAGTCATGTACTTATTTGGGTCCAGAGTCATCCCCCCATCAGAAAAGATATGACCAAAGAACTTGAGTTTGGTTTGATGAAACTCACACTTTGCTGCATTTAAAGTGAGACCTGCATCGGCAAGTATACAACATACTTGTGTAGGAACTTACTCATGTTCCTTTCATGTGGCACCAAAAATTAGTATGTCATCACTGTAATTGAAAGCATTTGTGTATTATGCGACAAATGCCATCCTGAAAGTGTTCTGCAGCTGATGACACTACGAAACTCAGCCTTCTATATATTTAAATATACCAACATGAGTCATAAAGGTAGTAATGTAACTGCAATTCTCTTCCAGTTCGAGCTGGTGATACCCTATGTTCAAATCAAGGCAGGAAAAGACTTTCACTCCATTCAGCTGCCTAATAATGTCAGCAATGTGTGGACTTGGATGTTGTTCTCTTTCAATTGCCTTATTCGCTTGGTGCATATCAATGCAGATGTGTACGGCTCCTCCACTTTCCTTTTTCAGCACTACCACTATGGGTGATACCCATGGCGTAGGGCCAGTTGATTGCTCAATGATGTTCTGCTTTAGGAGTGCATCAAGTTCTTTCTCAACAGCCTCTTGTAAATGAGATGCAATTCAATGATGTCATTGAGCAACACAGCGAATGTCCTTATTTATGTAAAGTTGCACTTCCATGGTCTTATGTCTTACTAGTTCCTGAAACAAGGATGGAAACTGATTCACTATCCCATGACAGTCATTGACATTGTAGTTTACAGAAATCAGTGCCATGTTAGCAGCAGTACTGACACTGAGTAAACATGCACTCGATGAAGTGCCTGGAAAGTACGTTCTTCATTTTATGCTTCATAGTCACTATGAAAAAACCTTGGCTTTGCAGTAGGGTCGAAGCAGCCTTCGTATACGTTTTGGTTTCAAAGGGGTTAAAC
Source organism: Calotriton arnoldi (assembly GCA_963921515.1). Classification (NCBI taxonomy): domain Eukaryota; kingdom Metazoa; phylum Chordata; class Amphibia; order Caudata; family Salamandridae; genus Calotriton; species Calotriton arnoldi. Next base: position 513,411 of record CAWUFW010000384.1, on the reverse strand, counting down.
AGGGCACTGGAGACAGTTCACTGTACTTTTCCACTGGCATAATGTTTATCGATGCACCACTGTCTAGGATTAAAGGTATAGAGCGTTCAAATGAATTTCACACTTTCACTTGTCGACCTACCTTTGACCAGCATTCTTCCTTGCTCGAAGATAAGTCTACATGTCCAGCAGTCAACATTGACATTGCACACCCATCTTTCTCACTTTCGCTTGACAATGAGGGTGACAAACTCCTCAACGAGGAATTTGACGACAATCAACATTGATCAGGTTCTCCTTACCTCAACTGATGTGGTCGGTTGGCCTTCTGGGCGCACATAGAGCATCACGTCTGGAACGTCTGGCATCCATTTTATTTCCTCGACGTGACTCACTTGATCTTTCCAATAGTAAAAGAACAAGGCCAAGCCCCTAGGGTGGCTTGGACAAGGTGTGCACTACTGTAATAATATACCTTGGATGTTTAACAACCCTTGATCACATTCATGAAATATTTCAAACAAAACATATTTATTCCTTGTTAATGATTAATCAACAAATGATGCTAATACAAAACAATCACTCCTATCTCACAATAGGTTAGTGCAATAATTTAAACAAAAATGCTTTTGAACCAAAACTTTCTTGAAATCTGTGATCAATCCACAATTGAGAATTATGCCCAATGGATTTCGGGACGTGACGTTCCTTCCTCAGAGGCCAATCTGTAAAAGAAAAACACAATTGTACAGGGATGGCCTGCAAATAATAAACATACTGTTTCTGAACAGAAAACACTGTTATATTACCAAATCAAACATTATGCCAGATACTCTAGTCAGGTACGGTGTTTGAAACAAAGTTTCCCGGAACTCTAGATTCCTCTAGCTGTGCATTGTATGTGCTCAGCATCAGTACTGTGTGCTGTGTGGAAAATGCCGCCCTTGCATCTGAAACATGCTGATGGTAAAAAGTGTGCCAAAGTGACTCCGAAGCCTGCAACCAATACCGCAACGAACACACTGGTGAGGAACTTACTAATGTCAATCGATGTCAAAGACAAACAATGCCAAAGAAAACGAATGACCCAATCTGCAAAATTCTAAAAGAAATGAACTAAACATCAGTTCAGAGTCGTGGAAACCAATGACAAACCAACTACATGTCTGAGCTGATGTGCATACCTACAAACGCCAACACGTGCCTCAACACGCATATCAACATGCGTCCTCTCCAGACTTCTGTCACAAGTCTCCAACCTTTTACTTGACGCAGCGATCCCACTCCGAAGATAACTCACAATGTGAGCATCCACTCGAAGCTACGTGAGGAAATTCCAACTACAGTTTGTAGAGCTTACCTGTCAGTCAATGAACTAACTTAACAGCACGCTGTCCCGTGTGCAGTCATCAGCCTAGTTCTGGTCCTGCATGTCCAGTCTTTACTGTGCAGAAAGGGGAAGTGACCCCAACTAAATGAGCCCTACGATGGACCAAGACCAATATATTTGTGGCGGTCTCTGACCTACCAGATGCACCACATTTTAACAGCCAAAAGTCTGAATTTATACCCCGTGTGCTGGACAGCACGCAAACCATGCTGTGTCCCATATAAAATTACATCCCATAGTGTGCTCGCGAAATTACCTTTCTGATGTCTAAGCCATGAGCCAAAGCGTGCCATATCTGTGCTTCAAGATAAAACCAATGTGCTTCGTAAGAAGCAGTGACAACATAACCTGTGTACCCCTAGTGGAATAACATAAAAATGCAAGATGACCCTTGAAGATTTCCCAGTGACTCGTGGGATCTTAAATACGTATGCTTGTTAAAGAATCCCATAATGTGGTGTGCTTGAAATGATATAGATAAACATAACACATGCATCATACCCTCTAACCTATACCTATGGCTATGACCTGTAGTATTGCTATGGTGAGTAAAAAATGTGTGAGCCTAAATCCTATCTCCTATTGAAGTTGTGATGAGATTATACCAAATGTTATCACAGAAAGCATCCCATGTTCATTTTGTCATTAAGACCTCTTGGGTTCATTGTGTCCAGCTTCCATCTTTCCACCTTTTTGTTTGCTCGATGTGATGCACTTGATCTTTCCCTTGCTTTGCAAACCGTTACATAATGGTTCTCTTTCTCGGATCCTCTTCATATCTGTCTAATGGCGGGACATTTACCTTTATGTGGAAAGGAAAATCCATGTCGAAAACACAACTTCTTTTACTTTGGAGACATTAGTTTATGGGTCTCCACCTTGTATTTCAACGTCCTTGTCACACTCAGCACTGATTTATTTTGGCCCGTCCTACCCTCCATGTTAGCTGCTTCTCTGTTACCTCTTTCTTCCGCTCTGTCAGCCATGAGTACTCACTACAAGCTGAGCATCTCTTTCAGCATTCGTCGCCTAAAGGGATGGGAGAGACAACCATTTATTACTCTGTGACACATGGCCTCTTCTTTTTTAGAAACTTTATTTTTCGATTTTTCAAAAAACAATACATTGGCATCAAATAAATACGTATGCATACATTTCGTTGATAGCAATTATAGTCGCATGAGACACAAGGCCGCACCAAAGAGGGAAGGGACAAGGGGAACAGGAGAATCATCCACAAACATGTCCCTGTGGGGGGAGGGGGCGGCAGAGAAGGCACCCCTACCCAATGCGGACCCTATCAGAACTAAGCGTCGTGTTCCCCACTAGAAACAGACCCCCCGGGTATATCTGCATCACTCTGCTCACTAGCAGTAACATCCCGAGAGGATGGCTCCCCCTCCGCTAACCCAGTGGCACACAGGACCCGCCAAGCCATCAGGTCATCCTGCAATTTCTCATCCCGTCGGGTATGTTTCATGTGTGCCTCTTCAGCCAGCGACCACTCTCGAACATCTTTGAGCCAAGCAGGAAGTTCAGGGGCCCTCTGCCCCATCCAAGTTATTGTCACCCTGCGCCTGGCAAGTACCAACATTAACTGTAAGAGTTTATAGGGGAGTTTCTTCCTCTTGGGCCTGCGAACCATCGCAAGTAGACATTGCAAGGGATCGAGAGCCACCTGAAGCCCCGTGGCGCTTACAATCCTAGTCACCACCCCCGTCCAGAACTGCGCAACCAATGGGCATTCCCATGCCAAATGCAAAAAGCCTGCATTCTCTGCGGCACATCTAGGACAGCCAGCGCCCCTGCTACTGTCAATGCGTCTCAGAGACACCGGGGTAAGGTAGGTGCGGTGTAGGTAATTAAAGTGTGTTAGCTTAAATCTGGCATTGCATGAGACAGTGTGTGTAAGGGAGCCTATGCGCGCCCACTGTGCCTCCTCCAGCGGGGCAGCGAGGTCCCTCTCCCAGGCAACCCTAGACGGCGGGACCGGGGGGGTGGAATCCTGTTTCATCGCTTTATATAGGAGGGAGATCAAGCCGCGCCCCTTGCCGCACGTGAGCATAACATCCAGTGTATGTGTCAGTGGTGGAATATCTGGGTACTGGGGCCAGGTGATTTTCACTACATCTTGCATACCCCTGAAATGCAAAAATTGGCCTTGTCCAAGGCCAAAGTTCTCCACCGCCTGCTCGTAGGTGATAAAGGTTTCATTAGGATATAGATCAGCGAGAACCTCGCACCCTCCCTCCCTCCAAATTCGGAAGGACATGTGACGTGCCATAGCTATAAATGGAGCCAGTATCCAGAGCAAGAGCTCCCTGTGAAAGGGCGCCCTTCGAAGGACCCTCTCAACAAAGCGCTGCCATATGCCAGCTGTATGTTGCACAGTATAGGGGAGATACATATCTGATCCCGCACCCTGCATCAGCGCCTCCTGCAGTGTCTGGGTGTCTGCCCCATCAAGCAAAAGGCGCTTCTCCCAGTTGTCAGTGTCGGTGAACCAACGGGCCGCATGTTGGAGATGGGCGGCATAATAGTATAGGTCAAATCGAGGGGCTTCGAGACCACCCTCCTCGTAACTGCGGACAATGGTGCAAAGGGCTACCCTACTGCGCCGACCCGCCCAGAGCAGAGATGTGAGCAATGTGTTGAGAGTTTTAAAAACTCGAGGTGGCAAAGGGCACAGTGAGTTCTGTAGCACATAGAGTACCCTGGGGAGCATCACCATTTTCGAGATGGCGAGACGGCCCATCAGTGAAAGTGGGAGAGTATTCCAGAAAAGCACGGACTGCCGCAATGCCGTAGTGACGCGATCCACATTCCGGGCCAGCGCTTGTTCGTCCGTCAGGGTCACCTGAATACCCAGGTAACGGAACGCCGTCCGCTCCCAACGCAGTTCCAGATCTGGCAAATCCTCCGGAGGGACCGCCGCTAGTCCCGCCAATGGGAAAACGAGGGATTTACCACGGTTCAGCCACAATCCAGAGACCTCACCAAACTGATCTAGGTGGTGCAACAGCACCGGCAGGGCATCGCGGGGAGAGGCCAAATAAAACAAGGCGTCATCCGCATATAAAGAAATGACGTGAGTCATGTCCCCCAGCTTAATACCCCACTGCGCCATATCCGCTCTAATCCGGACCGCGAAGGGCTCTATAGCCAGGGCAAACAAGAGTGGGGAGAGGGGTAACCCCTGTCGTGTACCCCTCCCGAGTTGCCACTCTTCGGACCGCGCGCCCCCGAGCTTAACTCTAGCGCATGGGGCTGTGTATAAGATACAAACCCAGCGACAAAATTGGGGACCCATCCCCACAGCACGCAAGACCTCGAGAAGATATCCCCAATCCACCGTGTCAAAAGCTTTGGCAAGGTCAATGGAGACCAACACCATCTGCTCCTCCCTGTCCCGCACCTCATGCAAAATGTGAGTCAGTCGCCGGAGATTCATAGCCGTGTTTCGTCCCGGTATGAACCCACATTGATCCTCGTGGATTAGGCGGGCCATATGCGGCGCTAAGTGAGATGCCAAGAGCTTGCAAAGGATTTTTATATCCGTATTGATCATCGTAATCGGCCGATACGATGAGGGCTCGTGGGCATCTCCCCCTGGTTTCAAAATTATACAGATTTCCCCCTGTGTCATACTTGGCGTGAGGATTCCTCGTTTAAAGGCCTCATTGTAAACGTGCAGGAGGAGGGGGGCAGAATATCGGAGAATGCTTGGTAGAACTCGGGCGGAAAGCCATCACTACCCGGAGATTTGGCCCGCGGGAGCTGCTTCAACGCGGATTGAACCTCACATAGCGTCAGTGGCTCATCAAGTTCCTGCCGCGCCTGTTCAGACATGGTACTCAGGGTCAACCCATGTAGATACGGGAGATAAGACGCCTCCCCCACCACGGGATCCGCGGTATACACCGCCTGAAGATGCGATTGAAGGACCCGCAATAATCCCACCTGTGAATGCACCAGGCACCCAGTGGAATCCCGTAAGGCCTCAATCGCAGCAGGAGCGTGTTCTCGGCGGAGGATCCAGGCCAAGAGACGACCTGATTTATCCCCTTCTCTGTAAAGGCGCTGTCTGTATTGCGTGAGCATGTATTTATCAAGCCTGTCTAAGATGTCATGGATGCGCTCCTGGATCTCTCGTTCCCCATCCCTCTCGGCTGCGTCAGTAACTATCAAAGTCTGTACCTTCAACAAACGGCGTTCCTCATCTTGTAGCTCTTGTTGGAGCTGCTTCCGAACCCCATACGTCACACTCAGACATGCCCCTCTCATTACCGCTTTCAGGGCCTCCCATGTGGTGGCATGCAATAGGTCTGTCCCGCCCCAATTGAGAACGACATAATCAGTAAGGGCAGTTTCTACATGGTGCCTCTCCACCTGATCCTCAAGAATCTCTGCCTGCAACCTCCAAGTCCGCGGGCGGCACCTCGGGGCTCCCCATTCCATCACGCATGCTACAGGGGAATGATCAGATAGGAATCGCGCTAGATGAGTCACCTCCAGAGACATGTTGGGATCGGGATTCGCGACTAAAACCCTGTCGAGGCGGCTATATGTGTTATGAGTAGATGAGAAGCAGGTGTATACTTTCTGGGTTGGGTGTCTTTGGCGCCATACGTCTTGGGCCCCTAGATTCCCCATGACCTCCCGGAGTTTCACCGTCATTCTGGGTTTTGTGCCAGTGCGGGGGGGAAATCTATCCAGGACAGGATCGAGAACACAATTAAAATCTCCCATCCACAGCAGTGGAACCTCTAGTTCTTATACCAGGACCTCCTGCAGGGACTGATAAAAGCCCGGGTCATCAGTGTTCGGCGCATAGGTGTTCACTAGGGCCACGTCTCGACCATCTAGCTTGGCTCTGAGGAGCAGGTACCGCCCCTGGATATCAGCTTCCACATATTGGACGGCTAAAGGAACCCCGGGCGCCACCCACACAAGGACCCCTCTAGCATAGCTTGAAAAGGAGGAGTGAAAGATCTGGCCCCGCCACTTCTTTGCCAATTGTTGAGCCCCTTCGTCCGTGAGATGGGTCTCCTGGAGGCACGCTAATGAGACCTGATGTCTACGAAGGAAAGACAGGACCCTGTACCTCTTGGTGCATGTACCCAGCCCCCTCACATTCCAGCTTAAAAATTTAAACCCCATAGTGGTTGTAACGCCCAATCCCCGGGCAGTCCATGCCCCACGCAGCTACCTACATTCTGTGCCTCAACTGTGATGCATACGATGCCAACAAAAACCCAACAAAACCCCCTTAAAGCCCCCCTCCCCCCACCCACGAGCAATTTACTGTCAACCAAACATGCAGAAATGCCCTTCCCGTGCTGGTGCCAGGACGTGCACAGCGATCCCATGAGCCCAACAGGGCCTAACTTCATTTGTGAATGAAAGAAAAAAAACCCTCCCCCTCCCCAAAAGCCGACCCCCGACCCGTACCAACCGCTCATGTCATAAATTTGTGTCCCGGGCCACCCAACGAAAATCTGAAACACGTAGTGCAGAACAAAGCAAGCAGCGGAGCCCAATAGACACAGCCATCATCATCTCTGTGATCTCGGCAAAATCACTGAAACCCCCAATGTGCCATAATCCCCGATCCCTCACAGCCCAGCCCCAACCACCCCAACTTTGGGAAAAACAACAGGATAACAGCCAGGGGGGCCCGCAAGGAGCCCATATCACCAGAAGAAAGTACACAGGCAATGTACAGGTGAGGGACCGGCAGCGGATCCCCCCGAGCCACATCCACAACCACTGAGCCACCACGGACCAACTGCCTGCAGTACAAAAGTGAAGCAGAGGGCCACTGCGTACTCAGGGTGGGTCCGCAGCAGCAGGAGGCGGATCCATAATGGTTTCTGTGATCACTTGATTAGTGGATAGAAGGGTGTCCGGCACCAAGCTCTCCTCAGGTGGTCCCGCCATCGTCCACGGGGGAGAAGCGTCCGAGTCCGAGGAGTCCACACGCAGAGCACCATCATTCCCCACCGTGATCCGCTGTCGTTCCTCCCCGGCGCCGGCCATGGCCCGGCCCCCGCGTCTGCTTCTGCGTCTTCTCCTGGGTCTGGTCCCCCAGGTACTCCGGGAGTCCCTCTGCTCATGCTCGGGGAGGGCCTCTCCCCGGACCTCGAGCCACTCCCATACTTCCTCCGGTGAATCAAAGAATTGAGCCTTTCCCTGGGAGATCACCTTGAGTTTCGCGGGGTACAATAGCATGTACTGCAGACCAAGTTCACGGAGCTTTTGTTTAACGCCCAGATAGGATTTTCGCTGTTCCTGAACGTGGCGGGTGTAATCAGGATAAATAGATATTCTAGCGCTATCGTAAGTGATGTCCGTTGCCTCCCTAGCGGCTTTCAGGATACAATCCCTGTCCCGGTAGTTCAGGATTTTAGCAATGAGGGCCCTAGGAGGGGCCCCGGGCGGAGGTGGAGGGGTCAATGCCCTATGGGCCTGCTCCACCACAAAGACCGCGGACAGGCCCGTGGGGCACAGCTTTGTTCGGATCCATTCCTCCAAGAAGCGCTCCGCATTGCCCTGCTCCGCGTGCTCCGGGATACCCAGGACCCTGATGTTACTGCGTCGGGCCCTGCCTTCCGCCTCCTCCGCTCTGCGCTCCATTGCACCGGTCGTGGTGGTGAGCTGAGTAACCTGGTGTTTCAAGGAGGCCACCTCCCCCTGCAGCTGGACGATGTCCCCCTCTGCCGTGGAGACCTTATCTGCCACCTTCCGTAGATCCGCCCGCAGTAGGTTCACATCAATGGACACTGTCTCTATTTGCTTTCCCAGGGCGGAGTGAGAGCCCCGTATAGCCTCCAGCAATTCGGCTCGGGACGGTTCGGTAGGGGTGTCGCCCTCGCTGTCTAGGCCTGTCTGGCAAGTGATCCTCTGCGTGGGGAGGCGCTGCGTGGTGTACTGCGTGATCGTATTGGGGTTAGAGGCACGTGGGGGCTTATCCTTACCCATGGTGCAGAACTCAGGCCGTCAAGTGAGGTGTTCACCTAGCCCAGTCCGGCCTTGTATGGTAGTCTCTCCCCCTCCGCCGACACAGGGTGCACGGCAGAACAATCCGGAGTCCAGGGGACCAGCGTCACTCCCCAGGACACCAACTCTGGGATGGCGTCAACCACAGGAGATCAGGCCGGCCAATCCGGCTCCCCAGGACCACTTCACCACTGCATCGGTGCCAGGACGACGACGCGGGCCCTCTGCGCACCCACCACCGGGGTCCACGCCACCCCTCCCGGTTCCAGAATCACTGTTCGGAGTGCCCCGAAAGAAGGGCCAGACACCTCCGCCGTCACTCAGGAGGGCACTCCGCGACCAAGGGTGGGCCGGATAGGAACCCCCACTCCACTCGCACTGCTCACTGTGGCAGGCCGGCCCTCACCGCCACGTTCGCCACTCACCGGGTCAGTGCCGCCAAGTAGCCGCGGCCCACGCCCTGTGCTCTCCGTCACAGGAGCTCAAGCCGGCTGGAGGAGCGCGCGACTCCAGCACCCCCCAGACGGCCGCCGTGTGTCGTCGCAGGCCTCGCAGCTCAGGACCTCTCCGCAGGGCCCCAATCACGGTCCACTGCTCAATGCGGAACCAGGCAGGTAGGCGCCGCCTCCCCTGGGGCTATAAAAATTCCGCCAAGCCCCGGGGCCCCCGTAGGTTAAGGCCCGGCACCCGTCAGCGCGCTGCGCAGGCCTCCAGCCCGCAGGGCCATGTCACAGGGATCAGGGCCAGCACCCCACCGGGAGCCTCCGGTGGGCAGGATCGTCAGCCGGGCCAGTCCGATGGCCACAGCACGATGTCAGGGGGAGCTCCCCCACTCAGGGCCCAAATCCCGCTCACGCTAGCATAGGCCGCATCCCCGGCCTCTCGTAGGTGCGGCCCGCCGGGGCACCAGCCGCTGGGACGATTCCGCTGGTCTCCAGGTCGGATTTGGTTCCAAGACGGGTGCGGAGCACCGCCGCTCGATTCAGGGCTCCAGGCGCTCAGAGAGTGCTGTTGTGGGCGCCCGTAGTAGGGAGTTAGCAGGATTTTTTGCGGCTGGCAGGTCGGGAGCCGAAGGAGCTTATGTCCTGTCGGCCATGTTGCTTGGCCACGCCCCGACACATGGCCTCTTCATCGTTGAACTCGTTGAACTTGCAATTCTTGATGAGCTAATCAAGTCTTTCTACAAACTCATCCATTGTTTTACCAGCTCTCTGCCTTTCCTGACTGAAAATGTACCTTTCATAGTCGACATTCGGTACTGGATTGAACTTGGTGTTTAACGTCTCTTTGATTTGACAGCATGTCACTTGACTTAATCACCTTCTGGTATTTTCTTTATCACTTCTTTCACTCCTTCACTCACTAAATTATTTAGATATTTAATGATCTTTTTGTCATTTGCTTCTTCCAGTGCATCAATGAAAACACAGAAGGTTTCAATCAAGGCAGTCCATCTATCACCAATATTTATATTTTTGACAGTATCGAAGGGAAGCGAAGGTTCTAGGAATGCAGCAGCATCATAAACTGTGGAACTTTCTGCTACCGGGAATGGGGTTTGCTCCAGCAGCGTCTGCTGCCCACTTGGATCAGCACCATCATCAAGCACTAGCCGTGTGCTGACATTTGGATCGTCATGCCTGCTATCTGGTTGTGAGGCACTGTTTTCTTCTATGGCGGTGAATAGCGGCTTTGTTTCTTGTGTGGCTATCACTGCTTTTAGCGCTTCTCTGTACCTGGTTGTCACTGCCTTTAGCGTTGTTGTACTGTATGAATGATGGCTCTGTGTTAGGCTGTGGCACAGTGTCTCTCGTCTCGACTTTACCAGCAAATTTCTAGCCAACGACAAACAAGCTTTCTGTAAGACCTTCACTTTCTTCACAGGCCTTGCACTGGCTGGAGTGGCGCTTTGACTCCACATATGCCAACCATCAATTTTCACTATGACTGAGGCACACGTGGCACGCATGAGCAGTTTGCTGGACTACAACAAACTCTCAAGGAGAGCACTCTCGGTTTCTTTGTGTTGCAGGGCTTACGTAATCCCCTATCTCGTCACCAGTTGTAGTGTCCTCGCCAGCCAGGGTACATCCAAATGATCATGTCACACATGGAGCTTGGTCTTACACGTCTTTATTCCTCAGCGTGTAACCATTAACTGAACATTCTACATCATGAATTCTATCACCTCGCACTTACATCACTGTTCTACGGAGTCTGTCAGAAACCAAAAGTGTCCCGTCATCTCTAACTCCCAGGACACTACATATAGGAATCTCGCTCCATCACGGTTGGCCTGAACTTGTGACTTTCTCCCAGTCTCGCACTATTTTACATACATTCTTAAAAATGCACTTCGCCAGTTCTACTGATTGGATGTTTGTCATTTTGGTCTTGATTTATTTATTAGATGTTATGCTGATGTTCTAAATTGGTGTGGGATTTTTCTTGTGTTGTGTTTTCACTTTATTACTGTTTGAAGTGCTGCCTAATACTTTATATACTGCCTCTAAGTTATGCCTGACTACTCTCTGCCAAGCTACAAAAGACTTGAGCACATGGTAATTTTGAATTTGCTTGTGCCCCAACATGACAAAGATTGTGATTGCTGCCTATGTAGGGGTTCATCCCCCTCAACCAGTAACCAAATTTCTCACAGGAAGGTGTAGCATTTTGGTGTATTCCCAGGTGTACTAGCTTTAGTAAATCTGGAAATGCGCCAAAATCCAGGGTAAATGCATGTGAATGCCCATGCTTTGCCCACTGGAACACCTCCCAGCTTGAAATGTGACAAAGCGAAGCGCATACAGCATTATATTTCTTTAGAAAGCAACACACAAGGCTGTGCAAATAGACCCTTGAATGTTTTTGTAAATATTGCTGAAGCCTTTGCATTGTTCTTGCGTCTCCTTCTGCGATGAAAGGATAATGCAAAGGATTCATAAATCTGGGCCTTAGTCACTCTGCAGACACAGCCCACTTCCCTCATGTCCATCAATGATATGCTCGACTCATCTTTGTCACCACGCCATTCTACATGATGTACTTACATCACAGTACATGCACTGCCACAGCAATATATTTTTGTGGAAGACAGGTAAGATTGTTATGTGCTATGCAAGACACTATCTGTTTTAGGAACTATCCTGCAAAGGTACCTACATGAGACAATAAGACAGAGCTGGTTTCAGGGATGATCAACTTTGAAGGGAACTATATATATATATATATATATATATATATTCACTGAAAAAACCATAGGTTTTAGGGAAAGTTATAGTTAGTTGGACATTGCACTCGTACAAAACCCGTGAAATTCCCCGTTATAGTTAGTTCAGCTAACTATAACTCATGCCCCCACAATGCACTGCTGATGACGTCACATATTACATCACTCATGACATGGTCAGTGACATCACTGATGACATCACTGATGACATCATCCAGTGACTGTGTGTTTCTGTAAAGTTTAAATATGTTTAATATATATAGGGAAAGGCGTATTGAAGAATGAGTGGGTGTATAAGTGTCTGAATGGATGATTTAGTAGGTGCGTGACTAACTCTATAAGTGAGTGATTAAACGTATCTTACTGAATGCATGGGTTAGTGACTAAACTGGGTGAATGTCTGTATCCGTCTGTCTGTTGCTGTGTAAGTGGCTGCATGGGTTTGTGAATAGCTACATGAGTGTCTACTCTATATGAGTTATTGATTGGTTGTCTGAGTATCTGTATGGGTGCCTGAGTGTTTGTGTGGGTGTGGTGTGTGTGACTCTGTGCATAGATGTGTGAGTGGGTGATTCACTGGGTGGATGGTTTCAAGAGTGCATCTGTGATAGACTGTATGGGTGGGTGAGTGTGTGTAAGAGTGTGTTAGTGAGTGAATGTATGTCTCAGTGGTACATGTGTGAGTAACTACATATGTGAAAGGCAGTATATATGTGTGTTGGAGTATATAAATAGCTATAAGTGAGAGTGTGTGATTGTGAGAGTGACTGTATGGATGAGTGTGTGCTTGTATCAGTGATTGTATAAGAGCGTAAGAATGTGCTAGTATTTGTATGAGTAAGTGAGCTGGTGTGTGTATAACTGTATAGGTGAATAAATGGCAGTATGATTAATTATTTGCATGACTGACTAGGTGTGTGAGTACCTCTATGGATGAGTGGCGGTGTTTGAGTGTCTATATAGGAGTATGAGTGCATATGATAGTCCTGTACTGAGTGACCGTAAGTATGAGTGACTGTACGGGTGAGTGACTGGATGTGTGTGTAGACCTAAGAATCAGTGAGTGGGTATGTAGTTATTGGTGCTGGAGTGTGTATGGTTTTGAGAATGGCAGTCTGTAATTTAGAGTGGGTGTATCAAAAGTTATATTAGGGTGTGAGAAGATGCATGAAATTATCACATGGATGATGTAATCAGTGATGTAATCAGTGATGTCATTTGAGATGTCATCAGTGATGTCATCAGTGATGTCACTGACCATGTCATGAGTGATGTAATATGTGACGTCATCAGCAGTGCAATTGTGGGGGCGCGAGTTATAGTTAGCTGAACTAACTATAACGGGGGAATTTCACGGGTTTTGTACGAGTGCAATGTCCAACTAACTATAACTTTCCCTAAAACCTATGGTTTTTTCAGTGAATTTCAAAGGTTTTTTAAATGCTAATTTCTAACTATAACGTGCCTGAAACCTATGGTTTTTTAAGTGAATTTCAAAGGTTTTTTAAATGCTAGTTTCTAACTATGCCTACAGAGGTAGGACATGTGAAAAAAGAAGAAAAAACGCACAGAAAGAAGCAAAAGAAATGCAGAAAGAAGCAACAGAAGTCCACAAAGACAAAGAAAAGTGCAGGAAGAAGCAAAAGATGTGCAGAAAGAACCAACAGAGGAGCAGAAAGAGGCCTTGTTGCAAAATCATCCTGTGCCCACAACTTTTTCAGACGGGAACTGGTGGTAACTTACTCTGACTAACCAGAGCCAGTGCTATGCTAAAAGACACTTAGAATACAGTGAAAACACCTACATACACTAGGGAACACTATGCATTGGGGTACCCCTGTGATTAGCATGACCTCCTCTGTAAATCCCTAGTACATAATAGGGCAGGGGAATTAAAACTACCTCTTAATACGCGCTACAGGGCACCTTTGCACAGTGGTGAAGGGAGGGGGGGCCTGAGGTGACATGTGTGCAAACGCGCCCGTGGCGCGTTTTAAGTTGCAGGATTAAGTCACCTTGAATCCTGAGGGTCCCTGGGGCCCAACTAGCCCCCCAGGTACCTACAGTTAGGACCACAGAGCTGAGTTGCAGAGAGGCATTCCGAGGCCACGCACCTTTTTTCACCTCTCTGCAACGCAACTCTGTTGTGTTTACTGAAGGTACCTGGTGGGCTAGTTGGCCCCCAGGGTCCCTCAGGATTCAAGGGGAATTAATTCCCCAACTTAAAACGCACCACAGGGCGTGTTTGCGCACATGTCACCTGAGGCCCCGCCCCCTCCCTTCACCACTGTGCAAACACGCCCCGTGGCACGTTTTAAGTTGGGGGATTAGGTCACCTTGAATCCTGAGGGTCCCTGGGGCCCAACTAGCCCACCAGGTACTTCCAGTAAGCACCACAGGCCTGCATTGCAGAGAGGTGGTCCGAGGCCATGCCCCTTTTTACACCTCTCTGCAACGCAGCTCTGTGGCGCTTACTGGAGGTACCTGGTGGGCTAGTTGGACCCCAGGGACCCTCAGGATTCAAGGGGACTTAATCCCCCAACTTAAAACACGCCACGGGGCGTGTTTGCACACATGTCACCTCAGGCCCCGCCCCCTCCCTTCACCACTGTGCAAACGCGCCCCGTGGCGCGTTTTAATTTGCGGGATTAGGTCACCTTGAATCCTGGGGGTCCCTGGGGCCCAACTAGCCCACCAGGTACTTCCAGTAAGCGCCACAGCCCTGCGTTGCAGAGAGGTGGTCCGAGGCCACGCCCCTTTTTACACTTCTCTGCAACGCAGCTCTGTGGCGCTTACTGGAGGTACCTGGTGGGCTAATTGGACCCCAGGGACCCTCAGGATTCAAGGGGACTTAATTCCCCAACTTAAAACACGCCACAGGGCATGTTTGCACACATGTCACCTCAGGCCCCGCCCCCTCCCTTCACCACTGTGCAAACGCGCCCCGTGGCGCGTTTTAAGTTGGGGGATTAACTCCCCTTGAATCCTGAGGGTCCATGGGGTACAACTAGTCCACCAGCTACCTCCATTAAGCGCCACAGAGCTGCGTTGCAGAGCGGTGTAAAAAGGGGTGTGGCCTCAGAACACCTCTCTGCAACTGATGGAGCAGAGAAAATAAAAATTTTTAACCCCTAACAAATTTTATAAATAATTAATAAAATGTTCGTTTAAATGTATTAATCAACACTTTGCGTGTGGGAAGGGTAATACGCAAGTATATGTGCTGAATAATTTATTAACGAATGTCTGTGTTTCTAATTATAACATAAAAATAGTTGCATACTAAATTATAATAAATGCATGATTTGTGCTTCATAGAAAATAAACGTGTCGTTGCAAAAACAATAGTGATGGTAAGTAAGGAACAGCTTAAATGTTGCTTTCTGCTAGGTAATAACTAATTGGGGTACGTAGACGACGGGAGGGAAACGAAAAGGCTATGTTTCTTTATTTTAATTATGTTTTGTTTATTTCAAAATAGTGCTTCTAAGTATAAACGAGTGGTGATATAAAATGGCTGCCAGTTAATGAAGTGCGCAAGTGCGGGAAAACACGTGACAAGGGAGAAAAGTTGGAGAAAAACTAACCTCGTGATGTTGCTGAGAGGCTAGGATGCGAGAATGGTCAAGGCTGATGTGACCTAATTGAACTGATAGTGTGCCGTGGTGATCAGCAAGGAACCGTGGGAAACCATTTTAAGAGAAAGGACAATGCCTGCTGAGTTCTCGAATGTATCGAAAGAAGTTACGAATGTACTGATCGAAGCGGATGGAAACATGTCTTGAACTGTGAGAAAGGAAATGATCCAAGGACCAGTTGGATCCGAGAGAACTTGATTAAAGAATGAATAAGATGACATGCATGGACCAATGAAAGAAAAGCGTGTTATTAATGTTGCAACAATTAGTTAGCAAAGTTAGAATTAGGGTATAAGAGGGCCTACTCTTAGTGGGAGGGGGTCACAGTCACGATCGGAGTTGGAGAGTCGCAGTCAGAGTCGTGTTGGTGTTGGTGGCTTCCAGTGCTTGGTGGTCCTGATCGATCCATTACTGAGCGGGAGATGCTGAAAGACTGTTAGATGAGACGGGTTGCAGGTAGCTGATGCTGACGAGCTGAAGTTTCTGTTGCTGTCTTAATTTTCCAGTTGAGTATGAGAATTAGGTTATTTTTAATTCTTAAACTTAGGTTAGAAATCATTAGGCTAAATTAGGAAGGTAGGCAGGTAATTAGGGTTTTGCTTCATGACAAAAATTTCCTTTCTGCAATAAAATTGATTATGCTTAATAAATATTTGAATGAATAATGAATGAATAATTGAATAAAAAGTTTAAATTCTTTCTCATGCTTTTAAAATTATATAAAATTTAAGATTCTTTAAATCAAACGACTCAGTGGTTATTTTACTAAATGATTGTGACACCAGTAATTGGTTATTGTGATTTAGCTGGTCTTAATCACTATGAACTAATTTCTTACATGAATGATTCATCGACAAAACAATGAGCAGGAATATCTTAAGAAATAACTAAGAGAAAGCGATAGGTTAAGGTAATAAGATATCCCGGCTCTTTCCAGGGGTACATAAATGGTGTTTTCCATTTAATTCTCATGCTTCTCCTAGGAGTACAGAATTTCGTAAAGGTATAAAGGAAATCCAGGTGTGTGTATGTGTGTGATAGGCGATGTTTATGGGCCCCATCGTCATGTGGATGTGAGAAAATATAGTTTACCCCTGGATGACCAATAAGTGACCTAGGAGGAGAATAGTTTTATTGTACGCGCTGCATCAGATTTCTTGGTAGCAGAGTTATGGTTTTCTATAGATTAGTTTAGTGATTATTGTTTATTGATTATTGATTATTTTTGATGACTAACACTATATGTTGAGTCGCGTTATGTTATATGTGAGTTTTCACGCTTCTGGGATGTAGGAAGTGGAACACGTGTGGCAAGAGAAGTCACATGGAATTTGGTACATGGTCTGAATTCATTTTGGTAATAACACAGGTTGTGTTATGTTAGGGATTTTCTGTACGAAAGGTGTGTAAGTGAGATAGCAAATCACGTTTTCTTGTGAAACTTTGGCCTTAATTCTCAGGAGCCTAGTCTCCACATGTGTCTTATCCCCAGAGAAACGGGTTTACTGTTTGCTTGAAAGAAGGGTAAGGTAGAGGGATGTGATACTTTATCGGCGAGAGTTAATAATTCTGTGGTAGGGTAGAGGTAAGCTCTGCCTACTGGAAATACAGGATTCTTGTGTAAAAGGACAAAACTGTTACTTTTGTTTAGCGAATCGGACTATGGAATTGTTTTAATTGTTGTAACTAACGGAGAAAACAGTGAAAAGAAAAATTGCCGATAAATTTTGTAAAGGAGGGGTAAAAGAGCAGGAGTGACATCGACAGTGCCGCGCTAGGATTGGATAGTGCGCTAGTCACGTGAACACAGAGTCAGGAGTGACGTAGAAAAGTGCCGCGCTAGGATTGGTTGGTCCGCGGACGAAGGGAATTGTTCTGATTAGTGCGTTAGTGTGAGTCGCGCTGTGATTGGTTGAAGTTCCGTACACGGAATAGTGTTGGTTTGAAGAGAAAAACCAATCGAAAACATGCCTTATTACGAGTATGAAAGGGAGAGAACGTCATGGACGACAAAAATAAAGAATTTCTTTAAGAAAGACAAAAAGGTTGTGACTAGAGAGGGACAAGTAATTCCTCCGCCGAAATCAGCAGCTTCACATATGATGCTGAAATATGGATATCATACATGCATATGGTTGGAAAATTGGGCAAAGTATACGAAGAATGATGGTGCATTAGCTTTCCCTGAGAATGGTTCATTTAGTGTAGCGGTTTTGCGAAATTTGAGAGAAAAGATGACAAATCTAGAACCTAGACCTAGACCGACACAGTTTGAAGCGTTGACAGAATGGGAGGATGAGATGTATGAGCGAGAGAGATTCAGAGGTTTAAGAGATCATGAGTTTATGCCTGGAAGAATGTGGGGAATAAATCATGAGGATAGAATAAAACGATGGAGATGTGCTAACATGACAGGAGGTTTGTTTCCAGCTTTTACAGTTGAGGAAGAGACTAAGAGAAAACGTACTGAGAAAAAGAAACATATGGAGAAGGAGAAATATATGCATGAGAGCGAAACGGATGATGAATTGCTGGAAGATATTTTAAATAGAAATCCACCTCCGTATCAGCAGAGTTCTACAGTGGTGACACCAAATGCGCCGCTAATAGAGACTATGCGAAATAAAAGTCCGGAAAAAAGAATTGAAATAAATAGGTCACAAGATCAAATGAGAACTTCACAAAATGAAGGAATAGAAAGCGACAATGCAAGCGAATTAGCAAGGACAACAAAAGAACTAACTGAGAAGATTAGAGAATTAACGAAAAATATGGAAGCAGTGACTGTACCTGTAACAATAGGTCCAGTAATACCAGTTTTTGAGAATCAGAAAATTGATGAACGATCTTTAGTGATTCCCATGAGTTCACAATTTCAGAGAGAAAAAGAAAGGATGGAACAAAGTGCAAGTACAAGTAATTTGGCTAGTACTTACAGACCAAGTCCACCTACAAATTTGACTGTGAATGAGTGCAATGGTAGGAAAATGCATATGGTAACAGAATCTGCAACAGAGACTCCTGAAAAGAGTGGTAATTGGGTAGAACTAAATAATACACCCATAGGTCCGACTCCTGATGAGTTAAATGAGTGGATGAAGGCATTTAAAATAAAAGAACCAGAAGAAAAACCATTAGATGTAATTAGGTTAAAAATTGACATGGAAGAATTAATTCTAGGAACGATTGGTACAGAAAAGATAAAAAATTACCAGGATGATGAAATAATGTTTCTGTGCAAAAGTATTACATGGAGAGCAAAGAATTTACATGACAAACTAGAAGAAGTAGCCAGTGAAATTGGAATAGACTTTGCGAAAGTGAAAACATTGCAGAAACCATATAGAGTAGACTTTTGTGAAAAAGATATTGAAAATTTGAACACGGCAGGAAGGCTGACACAGATAAAAGAGTTAATTGTGTTATTGAGAAAATGGGGTGATGTGGACAGATGGAAGGTTAGATGGACCAAAGAAGAATGAGAAAACTACAGACAAAGCTTCTTTGGCTTTTATGATAACTGAAAAAGAACCTGTTGCCAGAGAATACCCTATGAGAGAAACTCCAGGTGGTAGTTATGTGCATGTTCCCTGGACTAGGCAGGATATACTGTCATTCACAAATGACTTTCCGAAGCTAAGAGAGAAACCAGTTGAATGGTACCGACAAGTAGAGAGGTTTGTAAAGGTTTCAAAGGTGTTGTGGATAGATTTAGATGGATTATTTGACATAGTGGTACCAACTGATTTGTGGTCAGAGTGTAAGATTACAGTTGACTGGCCAACTACAGAATATCCAAGAGATCCTAAGACAGGAGCTCCAGGTCCCGAGGTGATGAAGAAGTATGATAAGGTGATTACCTTTTTGAAGAATAAGATTCCTCCTAAAGAGACAGATTGGGTAAAAATTGATAGAACTACACAGGAAAGTAAGGAGTCTGTACACGCATATTATGAGAGGTTGTTGTTGGTTTTCAAGCAGTATAGTGGATATGAGGAATTAAGTGAAAAAGATATGAGTCATTTTGTGTACAGATTTGTGTTTGGATTGAAACCAGAGATTAGTGAAATGATTAAACAGCATATGATTAATTGGCAGAATGGCACAGTCGA
This sequence comes from Calotriton arnoldi, assembly GCA_963921515.1. NCBI lineage: Eukaryota > Metazoa > Chordata > Amphibia > Caudata > Salamandridae > Calotriton > Calotriton arnoldi. Next base: position 494,064 of record CAWUFW010000384.1, on the reverse strand, counting down.
TGATGTGCTGAGGTATGCTAAGTATTGCAGTGATGATATTGAGAGTAGACAGCGTAAATTGAAAGAGAAGGCAATGTGGGCACAGGTGAAAGTGGCAGAAAAACAAGAAGCTCAATTGGACAATAATAGTGGGAATGAAACAGGACAGAATAAAATGCGACCTAACATAGGTAAAGGGAAAGGTCAAGTGAGTCTAGAGGAGGCAAAGAAGAAATGGCCATGTCATAATTGCGGAAAATTAGGGCATTGGAGAAACGAGTGTAAGTTCCCACCTAAACCTAATCCGGAAAATCAATCATTAACTCCACAGGTGCAGAATGAGGTAGTTGTTCAACAAAGTCAGGTGCCGCAACCACCACTTCCCAACACTGTTAACCAGCAAAGATACAGTACAGAAACAGGATTCTACGGAGGAGAGCAGGTAACACAGTTGCCGCGAGCAGCTAACATTTCTCAGTATTGGTTGCGTCAGAGTGAGGATGAGCCGGATGAAAGTTTCTGACGGTGCCCAGGAGAGGGGAAAGAGTGCGTACTTGGCGCAACTCTAGAGGTAGATCAGTCTGGTCCCTTTGTGGATGGAGAAGTGAATGGTGCAAATGTAACATTCCTTGTCGATACTGGAGCTACCCGTTCTACTGTTAGATCAGTGGAAATTCCAAACCTTCCTCTCTCAGGTGAATACATCCAAGTGGTAGGAGTAGCAAATCAGCAGATTAAAACACCACTTACTGAATTAGTGGAAGTAAAAATTGGTTCTTTTAGCAAAATGCATAAATTTGTAGTGTGCGATTGTAGTCCTGTAAATCTTTTAGGTCGTGACCTCTTGTGCAAGATGAATTGCACAATTTATTGTACACCAGATGGAATTGGATTTCAGACCTCAGATGAAGATGTATTGTATAAAGTAACTTTGATGAATCAGGAACCTGAAATGAATGGTTTGTTTCCTGCATTTGATGCAGAAAAACTTCCAGAAGAACTAAAAATTGCAGTGAAAGAAAATGTGTGGGATTTTACAGGAGAAGATATTGGATTAATGAAAGAAGTTGATCCAGTAAAAGTAACAGTAAAAGAAGGAACAACTTACCCGAATACGCCACAGTACAAATTAACTCCAGAAATAATTGAAGGAATAACTCCTGTAATAAATAAAATGATTGAACAGGGAATTCTAAAAGAAATAATGAGCAGTCCATGTAATTCACCTATTATGGGACTGAAAAAGCCAAACGGAACATATAGAATAGTACAGGATTTGAGAAAGATCAACAAAATAGTTGTGCCCTGTTGTCCAATAGTGCCAAACCCTGCAGTAATTCTATATCAAATTCCACACGAAGCTGAGTGGTATACAGTGATAGATTTGTGTCACGCATTTTTCTCTATTCCTTTGCATCCAGATAGCCAGCCATTATTTGCGTTCCGGTTCGGAGAGCGTATTTTGGCATGGTGCCGAATTCCTCAGGGGTATACAGAAAGCCCCTCAATCTTTAATCAGATTCTAAAGAAATCTCTGGAAGATTTGAAAATGCCAGAAAAGTCAGTGATGGTGCAGTATATCGATGACCTGTTGGTGGCATCGAAAACAAAAGAAGCATGTGTAAGTGATACAATTGCTTTACTGAACCATCTAGAGAAAAGAGGACATAAAGTGTCCCCTTCAAAATTGCAATTTTGCCAAAAAGAAGTTCAATATTTAGGGCATAAAATTGAGAAAGGAGTGCGAAAGATAGCGACAGAAAGAGTAAGAATGATTCAAGGAATGAGAGCACCAATGACGCAAAGAGAGGTAAGAATGTTTCTGGGAATGGTTGGATATTGCCGACAATGGATAAGTGGTTTCTCTTTGATTGCAAAACCATTACAAAAATTGACCAAGAAGGATGTAAGAGACCCTTTTGAGTTAAATAATGAAGAAATGAAATCTTTCAAAGAGTTGAAAAAGAAATTGTGTGAGGCCCCTGCTTTAGGCATGCCTGATTATGAGAAGGATTTTGAATTGTACTGCAGTGAAAGAGATGGATGTGCGTTTTCAGTACTGGTACAAAAACATGGAACAATGAAAAGACCAATTGCTTATTTTTCAGCTGTTTTAGATCCTATAGCAAAAGCATTGCCTGGATGTCTGAAAGCAGTTGCTGCTACTTGTGTAAGTCTGGAACAAAGCGAAGGTATAGTGATGGGGTATCCACTGAGAGTATATGTTCCCCATTCAGTAGAAATTCTTTTGACAAGAACAAAAACACAGTACATGACACATAGTCGGCTGACTAAGTACGAAAAAGTCATCTTGAGTGCTGAAAATGTGACCATAGATAGATGCATGAATGTGAATCCTTCAACATCATTGCCAGATGAAGAGAGTATAATTGAACAAGACGAAGTAGATCATGATTGTCTGAATGTGCTGGAATATTGCACAAAACCAAGAGCTGACATAAAAGATGAACCGTTAAAGGAATCAGATTATGTCATGTTTGTGGATGGCTCATGTTTGAGAACGAAAGAAGGAGTTTTAAGCGCAGCTTACGCAGTGTGCACAGTGGCAACTGTGATGGAAGCGTCTTGTCTGAAAGGAATAAGGTCTGCACAAGTTGCGGAACTGATTGCTTTGATTCAAGCATGTAAATTGGGAAGAAATGTACGAGTTACGATTGTGACCGATAGCCAATATGGTTTCGGTATCGTACACAACTTCGGTCAGATTTGGTCACAAAGAGGTTTCTTGACGTCTGCAGGAACACCTATCAGAAATGGAGATTTTGTTAAAAAGCTGCTTGAGGCGATACAGCTGCCTAAACAAATAGCTGTAGTGAAGTGCAAGGCACATAAGAAAAATGAAGATTACATAGCTGTTGGCAACAACTATGCTGATGAGATCGCCAAATATTGTGCAGAGAACATGGTGTCCCTGAATCAAAAACAGAGAAAGGGAGCATATCTCTTCTCCTTTGCTTTTTACTAACACTGTCGAGACATGGGATGAAGTGAGACAGTTACAGGAAGCTGCAAATGATGAGGAAAAAGATTACTGGATAAAAGCAGGATGTAGAAGACAGGAAAATAATGGTGTGTGGGTGTACAGAGATGAAAGACCAGTTATGCCTGATAGCATGATTGCAGACATGGCACGGATGTACCATGGACAAGCTCATATTGGGAGAGATGCAATGATCAGACTTTTCAGACAAACCTGGTATAACCCAAAATTCAGAGCGATAGCTGAAAGCCTTTGTCAAAGATGTCTTATTTGTCAGCAGTTTAATCCAGGAAGAAAGACGGTAGTGAGTCTAGGAACAATAGGACGAGAAGGAGGTCCGTTCACTAGAATGCAATTGGACTTTATCGAAATGCCCCCTTGTAACAGACTAAAATATGTTCTAGTGGTCGTCTGTTTGTTTTCTCGTTGGGTGGAGGCATACCCCACTAGAAGGAATGATGGAACAACGGTGGCAAAACTTATGCTGCAAGAGTTCATTCCAAGGTATGGTTTTCCAGTCACGGTTGAGACAGATAGAGGAACACATTTTCAAAATGAGTTGATCCAATTGATTTGCGAAGCATTGAGTATTAAACAAAAACTACATTGTGCATACAGACCAGAGGCTTCTGGGGTAGTAGAGCAAATTAATGGAACAATTAAGAACAGATTAGGAAAAATGTGTCAAGCTACAGGACTCAAATGGCCAGATGCACTGCCTCTTGTTCTGATGACCATCAGAAGCATCCCTGAAAAGAAAACTGGACTTAGTAATCATGAGATGATCATGGGACGAGCAATGAGACAAGCACAAGTACCTGTCAACAAGTTATTGACTATAACTGATGATCTAGTACTGGATTATTGCAAGGGACTGGCTGATGTGGTGCGTTCTGTGTTTCATCAGGTTGGACCGGATGCGACCACTCTTGAAAGAAAACCAGCCCACGACTTGAATCCAGGAGACTGGGTCCGCATAAAAATCCACAGGAGAAGAAACTGTCTAGTTCCTCGCTGGGACGAGCCACGACAGGTAATCCTAGTGACAACGACTGCAGTCAAGTGTGCAGGAGTGAAGAACTGGGTCCATGCCAGCCACACAATCAGAGTTCAAGAACCTACTGATCGACATGTGAGTCGACGTCTGGAAGTGTGGGATAAAAGTTTAACGGCTGGGACAACAGGAATAAGAGAAAGGGTGCCAGAACTTGAAGATCGACCTGAAAGTCGACATCTGGAAACCCCAACTGCGAGCACCTCTAGAGAAGAAGAGGAGGAAGAAGAAGAAGGAAGAAATTCAGAAATTCCAGAACCTGAAGATCGACCTGTAAGTCGACATCTGGAAATATCTGATACAAGTTCAGGATCTGATGATTCAGTTGCAAACTGTGAAGAATTTCGAAGGAGAACTTGGGGTTATAAACCAATTAGAGAAGAAAATGAACAAGAAAATGATCTAGATGAGCAACCAAGTACAAGTTATGGTGGAAATCCTTCAGAAATAATATTAATAGACGAAGTAGGGAAAGAAGTACACAAAAAGTTAGAGAATCGAGAAGAACCCCGAGGAGCAATAGGGACAGATAGAGAAACAAAAGAACAGGGAAATTTAGAAGTAGAGAGTGAGGAAAACACCAAATCGGAAGAACACCGAGGAGGGACAGTAATAAGGGAACACAAGAAGGAGAAGACAGATCCACCTGTAAGAGACGACGAGATCATAAGCTTCAAAATAAGAGACAATAGTGAAACAGTTGAAACCGAATCTGAAGAGAGTGGAGAAGAGGAGAAAGCAAAAACTGAATCAAGAAAAAGAAATTGGAAATCAGAAAGAGAAGAAAAAGAAGGTGAAGCCAAAAGGCCAAGAAAAGGAGATAATTGGCCCAGCAACTATATAAGAAAATTGAGATATAGAATAATAAGAGCAGGAGAAGAAAGTGCTGAACAAGTGAATGAAATAACAAGTCAAAAGGGACAAGAAAAGCCAAGTGGAAAACGACTGCAAAAGTCTAAAAGAACGAAGAAAGTGAATGCAAAGTATAAGTCACCTGAGTGGCTATATATCGCACTGACGGATTACAAAGAAGAAGGAAACACTCACGAGAACCAGAGACTAAGAAGTCGAATGGGTAAAGGTGAGATGCAACAAACCTGAAGTGAAGACTTATAGTGCTTCTGCCGGACATGACAATTTTACTGGATGTGACAAATCACCGGATGTGACCACAAAAGAATTCTGGAGAGAATTAAAAGAAAGTACCAAGCAAAGACTTTTTGAAAGCAGAGTGGCATCTAAGTCATTTCTGAGGTGTAGTGACACAATTTTCTGAAACTTAACAAAAAGATAAAAGCAAAATGGAAAATACTAGGGATAGAAGAGATAAATGTGAGTTTGTAAAAAGATGGTGTAAAATGTGCTGCTTTTGTACAGGTTTATTAATGACCGTATGGATAGTTTTAGCAATCACAATTCCTATTAGTTTAGCTGTAATAGAAGCGAAGAATGATACTAAACCAGAAAAAGAAACTAATATTAAAGAACCAGTTATTTTAAGAAGTAGTGCAGAATTACATAAGGATAAGTCAGTAACAGACTTTTCTAAAAATGTTTTTACAAAATTGTTGTACGAATATGTAGAGACAATGGATGTGAGAGATTGTTATGTTTGTATGCAGTTGCCTGCATCAGTGTCAGAAGGTGTGACTTATCATCACCTACCTCTAACTTATGGAATAACCTGTAGTGTAATAGCAAGTTTATTTTATAAAACAGGTAGATTAGAGTCTTATTATACTGATATAGATAAGATTTTTGCAAACGTTCCAGTAGTACCAGAACTTAACAAAGTAAAACCAGCAAAAGTTTTAGGAGAATTCTTTCTAGAACATAGAAAATTAACCTTAGAAGAAATAGTTAATAACAACCTTACCTGTGAGTTAAAGAAAGAAGAAAAGGTATTTTTAGAAATGGTTGAAGAAAGAAGAATGAAATTTCAAAAAGAAGCAATAAAAGAGGAAGGAACACATCTATGGACGTTTGAGGAAGGAAATCATGAAGGGAAAAAGATAAATGCAGCAATGACATTAGATTGGCCGCAAACAGGAAAGTTGTGTATTAGGAGAAATAAGACAGTCTATGACAATTACTTTGTAGGTTCCAGTATCTGCCATGACAATTATCAAATTTTGGGAGGTTGGGGATTCAAAGGTGGAAAAGATCCAATATTTCCAGGTATCTATTATATTTGTGGGAATAGAGCTTATTACAGGTTACCGGACCATTGGTATGGAACTTGCTATGTAGGCCTGGTCTTTCCAAAAATCTTTCATATGGACAGAGAAGAAAAAGGAACATACAAGATGATTAATAGCTTTACACGTAGAAAGAGGGAAAGTTTTTCAGAAATTGTAGGTGATATTTTTGGAGCATTAATACCAGCAGTGGGAATATCTTTGAATGCATTTAAAATTCGGAAATTATCCACAGTAGTAGATCGTTTGTCTACAGATACTGCGGGAGGGTTCTTGATGGTAAATACCGAAATGGTTGCCATGAGAGCTATGGTGATGCAAAATCGGCTTGCCCTTGATATTCTTTTGGCAAAAGAGGGTGGAGTCTGTGGAATGCTGAAAGTCCAACATTGTTGCACTTACATTCCTGATAAAAGTGAAAATATACAGAAGTATATCACAAATATTACAAATTTGCACAAAGAACTAGTTCCACTGGAGGTTGAAAGTGTCTTGGGAAAACTTGGTAGAGGGTTTTCTTCTGTAGCAAATTGGTTGACCAGAATGAGTAGACTAATGATAGGGAAAGTTATAATAATAGCAACTGTAGTAATATTGTTAGCCATGGTGTTGAAAATTGTAATAACATGTATAAAAAGAAAAGTAAGACAAAATAAGATAAAAAGAAATAACAGAATAATGAAAGAGAGAGAGAGAGAAATGGGTGAAATTGAGCTAGAGAAAATGAAAGAAAGCATGTATAAGGAGACAAGAAGACAAGATGAAAGGGAAACAGATGTGTAACTAACAAAAATCAAAAGGATGAAAGACATATGCTGCCTGAAAAAGAAGTATAACTTGGGTTTTATGTGGATTTAAAATCACCAAAGGGGGAGTTGATGGAGCAGAGAAAATAAAAATTTTTAACCCCTAACAAATTTTATAAATAATTAATAAAATGTTCGTTTAAATGTATTAATCAACACTGTGCGTGTGGGAAGGGTAATACGCAAGTATATGTGCTGAATAATTTATTAACGAATGTCTGTGTGTCTAATTATAACATAAAAATAATTGCGTACTAAATTATAATAAATGCATGATTTGTGCTTCTTAGAAAATAAACGTGTCGTTGCAAAAACAATAGTGATGGTAAGTAAGGAACAGCTTAAATGTTGCTTTCTGCTAGGTAATAACTAATTGGGGTACGTAGACGACGGGAGGGAAACGAAAAGGCTATGTTTCTCTATTTTAATTATGTTTTGTTTATTTCAAAATAGTGCTTCTAAGTATAAACGAGTGGTGATATAAAATGGCTGCCAGTTAATGAAGTGCGCAAGTGCGGGAAAACACGTGACAAGGGAGAAAAGTTGGAGAAAAACTAACCTCGTGATGTTGCTGAGAGGCTAGGATGCGAGAATGGTCAAGGCTGATGTGACCTAATTGAACTGATAGTGTGCCGTGGTGATCAGCAAGGAACTGTGGGAAACCATTTTAAGAGAAAGGACAATGCCTGCTGAGTTCTTGAATGTATCGAAAGAAGTTACAAATGTACTGATCGAAGCGGATGGAAACATGTCTTGAACTGTGAGAAAGGAAATGATCCAAGGACCAGTTGAATCCGAGAGAACTTGATTAAAGAATGAATAAGATGACATGCATGGACCAATGAAAGAAAAGCGTGTTATTAATGTTGCAACAATTAGTTAGCAAAGTTAGAATTAGGGTATAAGAGGGCCTACTCTTAGTGGGAGGGGGTCACAGTCACGATCGGAGTTGAAGAGTCGCAGTCAGAGTCGTGTTGGTGTTGGTGTTGGTGGCTTCCAGTGCTTGGTGGTCCTTATCGATCCATTACTGAGCGGGAGATGCTGAAAGACTGTTAGATGAGACGGGTTGCAGGTAGCTGATGCTGACGAGCTGAAGTTTCTGTTGCTGTCTTAATTTTCCAGTTGAGTATGAGAATTAGGTTATTTTTAATTCTTAAACTTAGGTTAGAAATCATTAGGCTAAATTAGGAAGGTAGGCAGGTAATTAGGGTTTTGCTTCATGACAAAAATTTCCTTTCTGCAATAAAATTGATTATGCTTAATAAATATTTGAATGAATAATGAATGAATAATTGAATAAAAAGTTTAAATTCTTTCTCATGCTTTTAAAATTATATAAAATTTAAGATTCTTTAAATCAAACGACTCAGTGGTTATTTTACTAAATGATTGTGACACCAGTAATTGGTTATTGTGATTTAGCTGGTCTAATCACTATGAACTAATTTCTTACATGAATGATTCATCGACAAAACAATGAGCAGGAATATCTTAAGAAATAACTAAGAGAAAGCAATAGGTTAAGGTAATAAGATATCCCGGCTCTTTCCAGCAGTACATAAATGGTGTTTTCCATTTAATTCTCATGCTTCTCCTAGGAGTACAGAATTTCGTAAAGGTATAAAGGAAATCCAGGTGTGTGTATGTGTGTGATAGGCGATGTTTATGGGCCCCATCGTCATGTGGATGTGAGAAAATATAGTTTACCCCTGGATGACCAATAAGTGACCTAGGAGGAGAATAGTTTTATTGTACGCGCTGCATCACAACGCAGCCCCCTGGTGCATACTGGAGGTTCCTGGTGGGCTAGTTGGCCCCCAGGGACCCCCAGTATTCAAGGGGAATTCGTTCCCCATCTGCAAACGCGCCAGCGAGCTCGTTTGCAGAGTGCTGCAAGGAGGGGGCATGGCCTCCAGCGCGATGCCGTTTTTTTTTTAAATTTTATTTTTAAGAAGGGAGGCTGTGTGGCCCCCCTTCTTTTTGTAATTTATTTGCCCTGGGGACCCCATTCCCCCAGGGCCTGCCCCCTAATTTTTTTTTTTTTTTAAACCAAAAAATTTGGAAGGGGGTTGCGTGGCCCCCCTCCCGAGGCCTTAATCGGCCCCGGGGACCCCATCCCCCGGGGCTTGGCCTTATTTTTTAAAAAAAATCTTTTGGAGGGGGCTGCGTTGCCCCCCTCCTCATGCCACTTATGGCCCCGGGGACCCCATCCCCCGGGGCCGGCCTTTGTCTATTTTTTTATATTTTTATTTCAATTTTGGGGAGGGGGGCCACGTTGCCCCCCTCCCGGGCCACTTGTAGCCCCGGGGACCCCATCCCCGGGGCTGGCCCTCTCCGCTGGGGACCGTGGGCGGGTCCCCAATCCCCCCACGGTCCCGCCGGCTCCCCGCGTCCCTCGGGAGCCGGCATTGCTTTTCCACAAGGGGAGCTGCTAAGATGCAGCTCCCCGTGTGGAAAAGCAATCGTCTTTGGTTTTTGGCAGAGAGAGCAGAAAAATCTTCCAAAAACCAAAGCAGTTTGCTATGGCAGGGCGGGAGCCGCGAGGCTCCCGCCCTGCCATAGCAAATTACAGTGTCCCGGGGTGGGCACCCCGGGACACTGCAGGAGCCGGCCCTGGGGGGTGGCGGTCCCCAGGACCATCAAGGGCTCCAGGAGGAAGGCCACGCGGACCCCCCTCCCTTCGTGTGCACAGCCCCGGGGAGGTGGTGGTCCCCGGGGCTCGGGGGTCCGAAACGGACCCCCACATTCAAATTCTTAGTTCCCCGGGGAGGTGGCGGTCCCCGGGGTGTGTGGGGGGGCTCGAGCAATGACCCTGCAATTACAACAGCATTTGGATTGCCTGCGGAGTTGCTTACCATTCAGTTGCATTATGGGATTCGGAGTCCCGAGGGGTTTGGAGCATGTGCTCGATTGACTTGGAGGTACAAGTTTACTCTTTGTTTCAATATGCAACGCCAAGATGGGACTACACTTCATCCGGTCCCTGTGCCACATATCAGCAGCAGTGTGATGTCAACATCACGGCATAATTCACTGTGATTTTGCATTTGGGGTCAGATGTCATGTTGATGCGGATTTGATAGCAGCTCGTGAGAGCTTTCCGGGTCATTGGCAATGCTTATGGGACATGAACAGCAATGAACGGCAACATCGATGTTTTAATTTGTTATGATACATTTTATGATATATAGGCAACATAGGATTTACGTTTGGCTGCACAGTGTTTATGCCTGTATTAATCCCACTGTGCTGGATGTCGATGTAATTTACATGCACAATTGTCCATGCTATATTCATTATAGGTATTACAAGCAAAACTAAAATACACGCACTGCGCGCATTATTATGTATGATATGGCTTACCTGCATTTTATGCTGTTTTTCAGCTGTAGACAGCATGCATATGATGTATTTTAGCTGTTAGTGGATTTCATACCTCATAGTATGTCTTCTATGTTTATCCATTGGTCCAGTGGGAAGGGCTATATAACACAGGGGCAGTATAGTGCCAAACTAGATTGATAAAGGCCTCTTGGAGGCTGAAACGCGTCTCTCCTTGTGCTTGGGATTGAGGGCGACCAGAACCAATAAAGAAGATGCTGAATCCTGAACCTTTTCGTGTCCGTGCCTTCTTCCATGGTGTTGCTGTGGGAGGTGGTTGTTTGTTTCATATATATATTTTCACGTATAGTCGTCAGCAAAACTCTCTACGAAAGATTGTTAATAAAAACTGGCCTGTCGTCAAAAGTGATCCTGTGTTGGGCAGATTTTTACCAAAATATCCCTGCATTACATTTAGAAAATCGAAATCAATTCGGGATTCTTTGGTTAAGAGCAGTCCTGAACTCCTAACATCGGCAAATTGGCTAACTGCCCGCCAAGGATTTGTCAAATGCAAGAATTGCCGGGCGTGCAATTATGCTGAAAATAAAACCTCATACAAAACACCTTTTTCTGAGGAGGACGTTAAGATTATCAAATTCTTAACTTGTCGCACAGAGTTTGTAGTCTATGTGTTGAGTTGCTCTTGTGGGTTGCAGTATGTGGGCAGTACTAAGTTACAGGCCCACAAGAGGATACTGCAACACATGAGAGCCATTACCAACCATGACTCCACATACCCAATAGCCCGCCACTTTAATGACAAACACAATAGTGATCTTAAACATTTCACGTATTTCTTGATTGATTCTATCCCAACATCCAGACGTGGGGGCAACAGAGAGGCTAAATTGAGACGTTTAGAAACTCAATATATTGTGGAACTTGATACTAAGACCCCCAATGGACATAATTCAAGTGAAGATTTTTACACATGGTTATAAGCAATTTGGCAATGATAACCATACATGTCCAAGATGTGATACAAGAAATCAATATATTGTTCAGTGATTTTTCCTCCATTAAAAATATGAAAACAAAAATATAATAAAAGAAAAAGAATAATATCACAATAACGACATGTCCTCTATATAGATATAAAAGTTGTGATTTCTTCAGCACGCTGCCACAAGCTAATTTTAGCTTTTTTATCAGTTTTTATAAACAGAGCTTTTAAGATAATTTAAGGTTGTTTAACAAAACTCCTGTTTATATTTTTAGCAATGTTGTGTCATTTATGTTTAAGTACAGGGACCTGCACTTTAACAGCACTTTTTTCACTTTAAGCACTTTTAACCAGTACATTTTATTGACATGGAATATTGCCCTATTATGAGTGGATGCATATTCGGTATTATACCGTCAGGATTTTAATTTAGGTACCTGCCATAAAAAATTGAGTTAAACTGCATTATGGATAATGTATTATACTGATATATATTTTTTAATAATTGCAGTTTCCTAGAACGTATACAAAACATATGAATTTTATAACAATATGTTTTTAAAATTTTCCATTAATATTGTGATGCTATGTAAACATTCATACATGAAATTTTTAAGTATTTTATATGAAAATGTGTTTTATGTATTTAAACATGCATTTACAGGATGGATTCAATTTAACACTGTATATATATTTATAATTTATTTATAAGAAATATATATATTTATGGCAGCATTTGCACAATTCACACTGCGATTGTTGCACAAACATATGTATAGACAGACTAATATGCGGAATTTCTTCCATGTCTATGTATTGGTTTATCACGTGTACTGCACTGGCACTTTAAATAAGGCATCTTGGCTTCAGTACCGCGTCATGTGATCAAGGCCGTCTCAGGCCGAAACGCGTCAGGGCGATCATGGTGTTGTGAGCAATAAATAATTTCACGCACGAAGCTGGGTTTGTGTTTCGTCCTTTTCCATGTGAAAGGAAGTTACGAAGAGCGGCATCTGCTATATATATATATATATATATATATATATATTCGCTGAAAAAAACAAAGGTTCCAGGGACGTTACAGTGTTATAGTTAGATTCTGAATTTACTCGCACAAAAGAATAGAAATTCAGCTGTTATAGTTATACTTATAGTTAAACTTATGTTCAAAAACTAGGACTCGTTGCCTTAAGTTACTTAATGCAAAAAGAACAATTGATGGACAGAATGCAGAACAATGTCATACATTCACCCCAATAGAGAGATCTGGGCCTAAATCCATCGTTTTTTTGCTCCCCATGCCATTCCAGTTTGAGCCCAGCCATATGCAAATCAGTCTTGACCCTGCTCCCTATGGGAACAGTCCAGCCTGAACTGCCAGGCCAGGCAAAGAACAATGGATTTAACCCAGATCTCTTGACTTGGGGTGAATGTTTGATTTGTTCTGCATTCCGTCCATCATTTGTGTGTCTTCTGCTTTCTCGCCCTAAGTGCGCCGGGTATGCCCAGACGTGGGTCCCGGGCTCACTGTGCCACTGGATTCAAGCTAGCCTGGCTGATGAGGGGTATAGCCCCAAAACTGGTCCCAGGATGCTTGTTTCCGGTCCACGGAGGACCTGGCTTGGCAGTTCGGGCTGGACTGTTCCCATGAGGCATGGAGTCAAGACTGATGGCTGGGTCTGAACTGGGGTGGCATGGTGAGCAAAAGAACAATGGATTTAACCCAGATCTCTTGACTCTGGGTGAATGTTTGATTTGCACTGCATTCCGTCCATCATCTGTGTGTCTTTTGCTTAAGTTACTTAATGGCACGAGATATAGTTTCTTCAGATATGTTTAACTATAAGAATAACTATAACTGCTGAATTTCTATGCTTTTGTGCATGTAAATTCTGAACTTAATTAGAACGTCACTGTAACCTTTGGTTTTTTTCACTGAATTTCTATGGTTTATTAGCACGCACATTAATATAACCAGCACCACGCACGGCTGTCGGGGTTTGCCTCATGCACCCAAACACAAGCTGCTCATGGCATTTGGCCGTGGGCAGCATGGGAATGGATGAGGTGGGTGCTTTATTTTTTTTCTGGATCTGCTGATCTTTGTTCTGGATCTGAGAATTTACGCAGGTGGATCCGGAGATTGGACAAAAAAAAGTTAGTCCATTTTTTGTCCGCCGGGGGTCCCTAACGGACCCTTCAATGTGTCCTATGGGGTCAGGATACTTATATGATGAACCCTTATGTGTTTCTGCACTCTCATTTTCCCACCCCCAGCTGATGGGACAAACAAAATAGCAGCCGCAACTTTTCTGTGAGGTTGCGGCCAGCCAATCACAATCTTTCTTTGGCGCACATATCTACGAGTCCACTGTAACGATCCGCGTCCATATATATATATATATATATATATATATATATATATGAACAAACAAAGTGCCCTAAAGCATTTGAGAAAGCACTCGACTGCATCCTCACCATCCGGTATGACCATGCAGCTCGCCACACTGATCCGTGAATGTTAATCTTTTGCCGACACGTTTCGTGGCTTCACGCCACTTCTTCATGGGCAGCTTGTCAATGTGCATTAAAAACTCACAACTTCCTATTTCCGGCAGTTTTATTCACAACATTGCCCCCAGTGGGCTTTGCTTAGTGCAATACTTTGATGCCTGATGGGATATGTAGTCCCTAGGTGAGTGCAATATGTCCTTCAGTAAATTAAATGCACGTTGAAAATATAAAAGCATGTTTTTCCTCCAGTAGGATACGGAACCATAGCGACGAGCCTTTGTTCGCATCTGGGGTGCAGTACTGTACGGAGGTGACTCGTTCCACTCCACAGCCTCTCCTTATTCGAGATGGTGCCTTCTCCACGGCAAGAGCGGCCGTGCAGAAAATGAACAAACAAAGTGCCCTAAAGCATTTGAGAAGGCACTCGACTGCATCCTCACCATCCGGTATGACCATGCAGCTCGCCACACTGATCCGTGAAAGTTAATCTTTTGCCGACGCGTTTCGTGGCTTCACGCCACTTCTTCATGGGCAGCTTGTCAACGTGCATTAAAAACTCACAACTTCCTATTTCCGGCAGTTTTATTCACAACATTGCCCCCAGTGGGCTTTGCTTAGTGCAATACTTTGATGCCTGATGGGATATGCAGTCCCTAGGTGAGTGCAATATGTCCTTCAGTAGGTTAAATGCACGTTGAAAATATAAAAGCATGTTTTTCCTCCAGTTGCTTTAGGGCACTTTGTTTGTTCATTTTCTGCATGGCCGCTCTTGCCGTGGAGAAGGCACCATCTCGAATAAGGAGATGAATTAATGAATTAATACCGGAAGGTGTTCATTGGCTGTCGAGTGCATTCTCAAGCTTTCGGGCGTTTGTTGAATAATTTACCACACGGCTGCCCTGCCGTGGAGAATTGCACCATCCCTGAAGACGAGAGGCTGCGTGGTTTGAAACTGTGTCGAAACCGATCTAGCAGCACAGCTAATGTGGAACAATGAACCTGCGCTGTATCCTGGGGCCCACTGGGGGTTTGTGAAAAGCTATAAAGAGAAGACTGTAGCACAGAACTCACTGAGAGTAATATCTGATCCAATGTGGACCACATGTCCCAGCATGCTTTAAAAATTAATCGCACTAAGCGTAGCCCACTGGGGGCGTATATATAAACAAAGCATGCAACTAATTGGAACCTTTGTGCCGTAGATCAAAGCTGCCTGTGAAGAAGAGGCTGGAGCCTCGAAACGCGTTGGCAAATAAAGACTTTTAACCTGGAACACAGATGCTGGTTTCCAAATTTGAATAAATACCGGAAGGTGTTCATTGGCTGTCGAGTGCATTCTCAAGCTTTCGGGCGTTTGTTGAATAATTTACCACACGGCTGCCCTGCCGTGGAGAATTGCACCATCCCTGAAGACGAGAGGCTGCGTGGTTTGGAACTGTGTCGAAACCGATCTAGCAGCACAGCTAATGTGGAACAATGAACCTGCGCTGTATCCTGGGGCCCACTGGGGGTGTGTGAAAAGCTATAAAGAGAAGACTGTGGCACAGAACTCACTGAGAGTAATAACTGATCCAATGTGGACCACATGTCCCAGCATGCTTTAAAAATTAATCGCACTAAGCCTATCCCACTGGGGGCGTATATATAAACAAAGCATGCAACTAATTGGAACCTTTGTGCCGTAGATCAAAGCTGCCTGTGAAGAAGAGGCTGGAGCCTCGAAATGCATTGGCATATAAACACTTTTAACCTGGAACACAGATGCTGGTTTCCAAATTTGAATTAATACCGGAAGGTGTTCATTGGCTGTCGAGTGCATTCTCAAGCTTTCGGGCGTTTGTTGAATAAAATATATATATATATATATATATATATATATATATATATATATATATATATATATATGTGTGGAAAATAAAATAATTTGCACTAGAATTCTGGGTCTGTGTCCCGACATCTCATTGGGGGGATTGGCGCAATGGGTATTCAAAGATTTAGTAAAACGAAGACCACTACCTTCATGTCTACAGACCCCCTCTCTTTTAGTTGGCCGAGCGGCAGTTAGCCACACCGACAGAAGTTGGGCACGGAAATACTATCTTGGAAGAAGATAGCCGCAGCAGCCCCCTGTTGTTTGGAGAGAAACCAGTGGTGTAGCTTCTGAGTCGGGGTCGGAGGACGCGAATGACGCAGCGCGACACCGCGGTAAAAGTTCCATACATTGACAGGTTGAGAGGTTGTGTGCAACCCGTGAACATTATAAATATACAAACTCCACAGTTAGCTATCAGCAAGTCGACACTATGTCCGCCGACGTGTTGCGAGAGCGTGAAAGGCTGCGGAATTACTGTTTGAAAACCCCACAGTTGAGGATGTGTCTACAAAACAGACAGACAATGTCAGGATTGGAGGTTTAGCGGGTGTGAAACATCAGTTCAAAAGTTTAGAAAAATTTATGAAGAATGAGCAGGCAAAATGGTGGGAGCGCAAATCATTACAAAAATACTTCGAGGTTGATCGTGTACCAAGAGGCCTGCAAATTCTGCTTGCTCCCAACTTCGAAAATCCTAATCCAATGATGTTAAAGGAATGGGCAGAAAGTAATCTTGAAGCGTCCAGGAGACTAGTTCAAATTCTGGTCAAATATGCAGAAATAGATAGAGAAAAAATACTAAAAGAAATTGAACAAATTGACAAGGAACTGGAAAAATCGGAGGTAACTGAATTCATAAGCAAATGTCATGAAGTGATGGCAAGTAGTTTGCGAAAACAGGAAGACATCATTAAAAACAGAAAAGCCCATAAATTCCAGAAGGACAGAATTGATTACGAGAGTGGACAAATCTTTCCTTTCTCAAAAAAATACGACTCCATGAAGAGGCAAGACCAAACTGATCGGAACTTTGCAAAGCAAGATGATGAACTCAGCAAAGCAACATCAGAAATGGCCTTTGTCTCTGCTTCAGATTCAAGCTCTGCACTAAAGAGCGAATCGGATTCAAAAGGAAGTAGAACAGCAACAACATGGTTGGGCAGCTTGAATAAAATTAACCCTCGCTGAAGAGTTGGATTTTTTAAGGCGCGACAGACGACAAACACTCCGACTGAGAGCTCAAAACGCACAGATAAACAGAGGAGAAATGCAAGATGTAGAGAGAGAAGGAAGCATAACAGGGCCATTACCAGGAAAGAAACAAACGGGCACCAAATGGAGACGAAAGTAGAAACAACACATCAAAACAACAAAACGGTGATCACTCTGTCCAATATAACATTGGATGAAGCGGAAAAACAACTTTTGTCACTGGGGCTTTCGTTTTGTCCTGAAAGTTCTTTCAGCTACAGCAACACCAGAATTGATATCTATAATTTCATATGTAAACTCAAACTGAAAAAGTATTTTCTACAGAAATCGACTGGTAACATCCCAAATGCCCCAACAAGATCAACATTAGCAGGCAATACAAATCTGGACAATTTACAGATTTCAGATATCCATCTAATGCAAGAACTTGAAGAATTGCAAAATGGAAACTTGGGTGACAACCATAGACTATCGTTTCAAATGATTGTACAACAACAGGAATTAGACATACATGGCAGGAGTATAACTACTTTTAAACCCAAATCCACCTTTACTCCTGTGATGCCCGAGATAATATCGATGTTTTTGATGATAATATAACTGAACAACTCAAAAGATTAAATCGATCAACTCATAAAACACGCAAGAGGGAGAGCAATTTTAACAGGAGTTACCACAAGCTGATCAAGAAATTACAAAATAACAATCAAATTGTGATTGGAAATGCAGATAAAGGTGGAAATATTGTTATCTGGCCGAAGTCTGATTATGTAGCTGAAGATGACATCGAATGCTATAAAAGAAGCAATGTGCTAATAGTCAGAACAGTGTACAATGAATATTATGCCAAATTAGCATTATGGAAAAATGAGGGTCTATTGACTGCTGAGGAGCACAAGTTCCTGCGTAATGAGTACCCCAGGATGCCAGTGATTTATTTCAGTCCCAAGGTACACAAGAATATGTCATCTCCCCCGGGAAGGCCAATAATCTCGGCCAGGAACAGTTTGTTGGAGAATACCTCACAATGCATAGATTCTTTTCTACAGGATTTTGTTCGAGAACTGCCATCCTTTATCAAAGATACAGGGGATTTCTTGAAGGCTATATATGATATTCCATGGAGTAAAGATTACTTGCTCATGACTTTAGATGTAACTACTCTATATACAAGTATTGACCATCAAGATGGCTTAAGAGCAATGGAGCATTTCCTAAAAAGAAGACCTCTCAGACTGTACGAGCACAGGAAAATGATATTGTGTATGATACAGTTCTGTCTAAATAACAATTACTTCTCCTTTAACAAAGACATTTTCCAACAGGTTCGGGGTGTGGCCATGGGGGCCTGCTTTTCCCCCAGTTATGTGTGCTTGCACATGGGCTGGTGGGAGGAGCGGGTCCTCATGGTGGAACACAATGAAATCTGGGAGAGACACGTAATATGGGGAATGTCGAAGAGCTGAAATATCTAATCACATTATTTAATTTTGCTCACCATGCAGAGTTAATAGGGGACGGATATGCTCACTTGAGCCACGACCTGTATATTTTGCTATGGCAATAGTATGCTATTGCCCACTGGGGCTGTGGACTCTTTATAGGCACGTACCTTGTTGAGTATGTATTTCAACCCGACTTGAAGGTATTACTAGAAGATGATATCTTATGCCCACTTGGGCTGTGGATTTTTTACGGTTAGTACTTTGAAATGTACAGTATAATGTGTAGAACACAATACGACTTACCGGTTATCACTAAGGCGATATTATTTTAGTAGCATGCTAATAATGCCCAGGTTTTCCTTTGTTGAGTGTCTGCATTAATGGTGATGAGCTTAAGATTAATTATGGGTATTTACCCCCTTAGGTAGAGATTTATTCATGTTAGCTCTGTCTTTTTCCCCATTTTTTGCACTAAATAACTTTATTGTACACCATGCAAATGACCAACAGAAGTATGTTGTTTGTGTCTATTGTGTAAACTGAGCACTATGTCTCTTTAAAAGAAAGTGAAAACGTACTATTCACTGCCCGTGAGAAAGGAGTGGTGTTAACTCCGAAACGCGTCGGGACCTAGACGTTGTGTAAATAAACACTCTATGGAATTGAGGCCACGGCTCCGGTGTTTTCTTACGTAAAGAATTGATCACTGGATTGTGTTTGGATATTGAGGGGTGGCTACCCTGCCGTGTCGCCCGCTGTGTCAAGAGGCTTGGGATCAGCCGCTGACGTGTGGATATATATATATATATATATATATATATATATATATCCAGTTACACTCCAATGTGCAATGCACGCACAAAAACGGGAACAGACAACTTCTTTGCTGGTGCCAGTATCAAACTTTTATTGTGTTTTTCAGATAAGTGCAAAGTTCATGACGCGTTTCGGGCCTCCTGGCCCTTGATCACATGGTCACGTTACGTTATGACAGTGAATTTATTGGGTGAAAAGCACCCATCACCTGACACATTTAGCAGCACTACAATGGAGCTAGAAAAAATACTTTACTTTGTAGTTTTCTATACTTCGGCAATGTATTAAGGTTGAAAAACAAATTACCTGATGTACATTGTTTTAAATAACAATCATATTAATTGAATTTAATATCTGATTCATATTCTGATGGTACATTAGTTAGTAATGGAAGATGCCAGTGCAAATACTGATAGTGCAAAATATACTGGTCAGACATTCATTCTTGATTGTACGTTGATTACAACAGAATGAAACAAAAAATATACATAGCACAAATGCTTTCGGCCTTGTTTTTCTATATATATATATAGAGATATATATTCAGCTCCAAGGTTGTCCACCAGTCGAGCAGCACTCGGGCAACAGCAGCAAGACAACAGCCTTTACTTGGTATGGACGGATTCCTCCTGCAGTACTTGAAACAGCTGTTCCGTATAGGACTGCCTGACGCGTTTCGAAGTTCCTCAACTTCTCCTCAGAGGCTTTAACGGAACGGATGTGTGCATAAGCCAATCCCATTCACATTTGAATATTACACGCCCTCGCATGGGCCGCTCTTATGAGACTGTGCATGATGGGGATTGTAGTTTTCGGCAATGTCCATGAATGGATGCACACACATAATATCCTGTTGGATTAAGTCCTCAATGGACCCCGCAGACGGGTCCGTCCTAAATCCTCTGTTGTTGCCCCACATTTGCGATTCGGTCAATACCAAATCGCGTGGCCCCCTCAAATCGTGGGGTGGTGCTAGCTCCGCAGCAGGACGGCCGCGTTAAAGATTCAGCTCCAAGGTTGTCCACCAGTCGAGCAGCACTCGGGCAACAGCAGCAAGACAACAGCTTTTAATTGGTATGGACGGATTCCTCCTGCAGTACTTGAAAGAGCCGTTCCGTATAGGACTGCCTGACGCGTTTCGAAGTTCCTCAACTTCTCCTCAGAGGCTTTAACGGAACAGATGTGTGCAAAAGCCAATCCCATTCACATTTGAATATTACACGCCCTCGCATGGGCCGCTCTTATGAGACTGTGCATGATGGGGATTGTAGTTTTCGGCAATGTCCATGAATGGATGCACACACATAATATCCTGTTGGATTAAGTCCTCAATGGACCCCGCAGACGGGTCCGTCCTAAATCCTCTGTTGTTGCCCCACATTTGCGATTCGGTCAATACCAAATCGCGTGGCCCCCTCAAATCGCGGGGTGGTGCTAGCTCCGCGGCAGGACGGCCGCGTTAAAGATTCAGCTCCAAGGTTGTCCACCAGTCGAGCAGCACTCGGGCAACAGCAGCAAGACAACAGCCTTTAATTGGTATGGACGGATTCCTCCTGCAGTACTTGAAACAGCCGTTCCGTATAAGACTGCCTGACGCGTTTCGAAGTTCCTCAACTTCTCCTCAGAGGCTTTAACGGAACGAATGTGTGCATAAGCCAATCCCATTCACATTTGAATATTACACGCCCTCGCATGGGCCGCTCTTATGAGACTGTGCATGATGGGGATTGTAGTTTTCGGCAATGTCCATGAATGGATGCACACACATAATATCCTGTTGGATTAAGTCCTCAATGGACCCCGCAGACGGGTCCGTCCTAAATCCTCTGTTGTTGCCCCACATTTACGATTCGGTCAATACCAAATTGCGTGGCCCCCTCAAATCGCGGGGTGGTGCTAGCTCTGCGGCAGGACGGCTGTGTAAAAGATTCAGCTCCAAGGTTGTCCACCAGTCGAGCAGCACTCGGGCAACAGCAGCAAGACAACAGCTTTTAATTGGTATGGACGGATTCCTCCTGCAGTACTTGAAACAGCCGTTCCGTATAGGACTGCCTGACGCGTTTCGAAGTTCCTCAACTTCTCCTCAGAGGCTTTAACGGAATGGATGTGTGCATAAGCCAATCCCATTCACATTTGAATATTACACGCCCTCGCATGGGCCGCTCTTATGAGACTGTGCATGATGGGGATTGTAGTTTTCGGCAATGTCCATGAATGGATGCACACACATAATATCCTGTTGGATTAAGTCCTCAATGGACCCCGCAGACGGGTCCGTCCTAAATCCTCTGTTGTTGCCCCACATTTGCGATTCGGTCAATACCAAATCGCGTGGCCCCCTCAAATCACGGGGTGGTGCTAGCTCCGCAGCAGGACGGCCGCGTTAAAGATTCATCTCCAAGGTTGTCCACCAGTCGAGCAGCACTCGGGCAACAGCAGCAAGACAACAGCCTTTAATTGGTATGGACGGATTCCTCCTGCAGTACTTGAAACAGCCGTTCCGTATAGGACTGCCTGACGCGTTTCAAAGTTCCTCAACTTCTCCTCAGAGGCTTTAACGGAACGGATGTGTGCATAAGCCAATCCCATTCACATTTGACATGGTAACTATCATATCGGCTATGTGGGTCAGCTGCCGCAAACAGGATTGAGGACGAGTCCATGCAGGACAAGATTTGTGTGCTATCCGGACCACATTTCCCACAAAGCACAGTCTCATTCGAGCTTCCCATTGGTGGGTGTGCAATATGAAAATGGCGAAGTTGGTTCAGCGTTTGCACACACTGTCTCCATTCAAGCCTCTGAAGAGAAGGATATGGAGCTTCGAAACGCGCCAGGCATTTCGATTACGGAGCAGCTTCTACAAGCGGATCCTCGACCCTGCCTATCATAAACAAAGCTGCTGATCGAGTGCTACTCACCAGGTGGACAACCATTGGAGCAGAATGTAATACGCGGCCGTCCTGCCGTGGAGTGTGCACCACCCCGTAATGTTATGGGGGCCACCCGACATGGTAACTATCATATAGGCTATGTGGGTCAGCTGCCGCAAACAGGATTGAGGACGAGTCCACTTGCAGAGTCCATGCAGGACAAGATTTGTGTTCTATCCGGACCACATTTCCCACAATGCACAGTCTCATTCGAGCTTCCCATTGGTGGGTGTGCAATATGAAAATGGCGAAGTGGGTTCAGCGTTTGCACACACTGTCTCCGTTCAAGCCTCTGAAGAGAAGCATATGGAGCTTCGAAACGCGTCAGGCATTTCCATTACAGAGCAGCTTCTACAAGCGGATCCTCGTCCCTGCCTATCATAAACAAAGCTGCTGATCGAGTGCTACTCACCAGGTGGACAACCATTGGAGCAGAATATATATATATATTCACTGAAAAAACCATAGGTTTTAGGGACAGTTATAGTTAGTTGGACATTGCACTCGTACAAAACCCGTGAAATTCCCCCGTTATAGTTAGTTCAGGTAACTATAACTCGCGCCCCCGCAATGCACTGCTGATGACGTCACATATTACATCACTCATGACATGGTCAGTGACATCACTGATGACATCACTGATGACATCTCAAATGACATCACTGATGACATCACTGATGACATCATCCAGTGACTGTGCGTTTCTGTAAAGTTTAAATATGTTTAATATATATAGGGAAAGGCGTATTGAAGAATGAGTGGGTGTATACGTGTCTGAATGGATGATTTAGTACGTGCGTGACTGACTCTACAAGTGAGTGATTAAACGTATCTTACTGAATGCATGGGTTAGTGACTAAACTGTGTGAATGTCTGTATCCGTCTGTTTGTTGGTGTGTAAGTGGATGCATGGATTTGCGAATAGCTACATGAGTGTCTATATGGGTTATTGATTGGTTCTCTGAGTATCTGTATGGCTGCCTGAGTGTTTGTGTGGGTGGGGTGTGTGTGACTCTGTACATAGATGTGTGAGTGGGTGATTCACTGGGTGCATGATTTCAAGAGTGCATCTGTGATGGACTGCTTGGGTGGGTGAGTGTGTGTATGGGTGTGTTAGTGAGTGAATGTATATCTCAGTGGTACATGTGCGAGTAACTACATATGTAAAAGGCAGTATATATGTGTGTTAGAGTATTTAAATGGCTATAAGTGAGAGTGTGATTGTGAGAGTGGCTGTATGGATGCGTGTGTGCTTGTATCAGTTACTGTATAAGAGCGTAAGAATGTGCTAGTATTTGTATGAGTAAGTGAGCTGGTGTGTGTATAACTGTATAGGTGAGTAAATGGGTGTGTGATTAATTTTTTCCATGACTGACTACGTGTGTGAGTACCTCTATGGATGAGTGGCGGTGTGTGAGTTTTTATATATGGGTGTTTGAGTGCATATGATAGTCCTGTACTGAGTGACTGTAAGTACGAGTGACTGTACGGGTGAGTGAGTAGATGTGTGTGTGTGTAGACCTAAGAATCAGTGAGTGGGTATGTAGTTATTGGTATTGGAGTGTGTATGGTTTTGAGAATGGCAGTCTGTAATTTAGAGTGGGTGTATCAAAAGTTATATTAGGGTGTGAGAAGATGCATGAAATTATCACATGGATGATGTCATCAGTGATGTCATCAGTGATGTCATTTGAGATGTCATCAGTGATGTCACTGACCATGTCATGAGTGATGTACTATGTGACGTCATCAGCAGTGCATTGCTGGGCGCGAGTTATAGTTACCTGAACTAACTATAACGGGGAATTTCACGGGTTTTGTACGAGTGCAATGTCCAACTAACTATAACTGTCCCTAAAACCTATGGTTTTTTCAGTGAATTTGTAAGGTTTTTTAAATGCTAATTTCTAACTATAACGTGCCTGAAACCTATGGTTTTTTCAGTGAATTTCAAAGGTTTTTTAAATGCTAATTCCTAACTATAACATGTCTGAAACCTATGGTTTTTTCAGTGAATTTCAAAGGTTTTGTAAATGACAATTTTTAAATGTATTAATTGTTATATTTATTTTTTTGATACTGATTTACTACATTTTTTTAAACTATTTATTTTTAGATATTTTATTTTTTAAATTACATTGTAATTACATTATACATTACATTACAAAATATACTTTCTCAGAATGAATTACTTTAGTTTAAATACTTTGCAAATAGGCAATAGACTTTTAAGTACAGTAGTTACAGTTGTTGCAATGGGCAACACAATTTCAAACACAATGCAACATTGAGCTCAATGTGAATTTCTAGTTAAATGCAATTAGTTACTTTATGGATTACTTTTCTAACCACAGGACTGGATCCTAGATTCAGTCCTGGGACATCTCCTGTAAACAGTTGAGTAAAAGCGTTTTGGTTACAGTCGTGATTTTTAAGGAATATTATTGTATTTTAAAAGTTGACACAAACTTTTTCACATAGAATCACCAATGTTATCCTATGGGAGGAAATTCACTTAACAGGTAAGTAGTGTTATCGTTACTTTTTCTTACTCAGTGGTGGATCCTGGATCCAGCACTGGTGCATCTCCTGTAAACAGTTGAAAGAATGCGTTTAAGTCATACAGGCGATTTTTAAGGAATATTTGTAGTTTGTGAAAATCGACACTGAAACTTTTCTGCTGAAAACCAGACAATGTATTCCTATGGAAGGAAATACAAGTTACTGGTAAATACGGTTAGAATTACTTTTCAGGGTCAGTGCTGGGCTAAAAGATGCAGCACTGGGTTCTCTCCTGATAACAGGTGAGTAAATTGGAATTCGTAGTTCGGCTGATTTTAGAGGAATATTATAAAGTTCCAAAACTCCACACTTAGAAGAATTTCCAAGTGAAACCAGTCAATGTTAGCCTATGGAAGGAAATTCAAGTTACTGGTAAGTACGGTTAAAATTACTTTTCAGGATCAGTACTGGGCTCAAAGATGCAGCACTGAGGTCTCTCCTGATAACAGGTGAGTAAATCGGAATTCATAGTTCGGCTGATTTTAGAGGAATATTATAAAGTTCCAAAACTCCACACACAAGAATTTCCAAGTGAAACCAGTCAATGTTAGCCTATGGAAGGAAATTCAAGTTACTGGTAAGTATGGATAGAATTACTTTTCAGGATCAGTACTGGGCTCAAAGATGCAGCACTGAGGTCTCTCCTCATAACAGGTGAGTAAATCGGAATTCGTAGTTCGGCTGATTTTAGAGGAATATTTGTATGTTACAAAAATCGACACTTAGAAACTTTTTCAGCAAAAAGCAGGCAATGATATCCTATGGAAGGAAATTCAAGTTACTGGTAAGTACGGTTAAAATTACTTTTCAGGATCAGTACTGGGCTCAAAGATGCAGCACTGTGGTCTCTCCTGATAACAGGTGAGTAAATCGGAATTCGTATTTCGGCTGATTTTAGAGGAATATTTGCACAATGGTGAAGGAAGGGGGTGGGGCCTGAGGTGACATGTCTGCAAACACGCCCTGTGGCGCGTTTTAAGTTGGAGAATTAATTCCTCCTCAATCCCGAGGGTCCCTAGGGGCCAACTAGCCCACCAGATACCTCCAGTATGCGCCAGAGAGCTGCGTTGCAGAGAGGTGTTCAGAGGCTGTGGTGCAACTAGCCCACCAGCTACCTCCATTAAGCACCACAGAGCTGCGTTGCAGAGAGGTGTAAAAAGGGCGTGGCCTCAGAACACCTCTCTGCAACGCAGCCCCTGGCGCATACTGGAGGTTCCTGGTGGGCTAGTTGGCCCTCAGGGACCCCCAGTATTCAAGGGGAATTCGTTCCCCCTCTGCAAACGGGCCACGGGGCGCGTTTGCAGAGTGCTGACAAGGAGGGGGCGTGGCCTCCGGCGCGATGCCGGATTTTTTTTTTTTAAAGGGGGCTGTGTGGCCCCCCTTTTTAATTATTTTGGGCCCTGGGGACCCCATCCCCCAGGGCCTGACCCCCCCTTTTTTTTTTTTTTTTAAATGTGAACGGGAAGGGGACCGCGTGGGCCCCCCTCCCGAGGCCAATTTCGGCCCAGGGACCCCATCCCCCGGGTCATTGCCACCTTTTTATTTATTTTTATTTTCATGGAGGGGGGCTGCGTTGCCCCCCTCCTCAGGTCTCCTTAGGCCCCGGGGACCCCATCCCCTGGGGCCGGCCTTTTTAAAAAAAAAAAATGTTCTTCCTAATTTGGGGAGGGGGGCTGCGTGGTCCACCTCCCGGGCCACTACTTGCCCCGGGGACCCCATCCCCTGAGGCTGGCCCTATCCTTTGGGGTCCGAGGGGGGACCCCAACTCCCCCACGGACCATGCCGGCGCCCAACGTCCTGCGGGAGCCGGCATTGCTTTTCCACATGGGGAGCTGCTAACATGCAGCTCCCCATGTGGAAAAGCAATGTGCTTTGGATATTGGAAGCGAGATCAGGTTTCCTGCTCTCGCTTCCAATATCCAAAGCAGTTTGCTATGACAGGACGGGAGCCGCGAGGCTCCCGTCCTGTCATAGCAAACTACAGTGTCCCGGGGTAGGCACCCGGGACACTGCAGGAGCCGGCCCTGGGGGTGGTGGTCCCCAGGGCCACCACAGGCTCCAGGAGGGGGCCGCGTGGCCCCCTCCCTTCAATTGCACAGCCCCGGGAGGTGGTGGTCCCGGGGCTTCGAGGGTCCGAAACGGACCCCCACATTTGTTTTCTAAGTGCCCCGGGGAGGTGGTGGTCCCGGGCGTGTGGGGGCTGGAGGCCCCCACACAGGTGATTAATTTTAAAAAGAAGCCCCGGGGGTGGCGGTCCCCGGGGCTGCGGGAGGGCGGAGAGCCCTCCCGCACCATGTTTTATTTAAAGCCCTGGGGGTGGCGGTCCCCGGGCTTGGGGGCCTTAGAGGCCCCCACATAAAACATAAACCTACCCCCCGCATGCCCCCGGGACTTGGGCCACCCGGGGGCAAAATTGCATCGAAGCGCGGGAGACAGCGCTTCGATTTCTTTCTTTTTTTGGTGGGATCCGCGCACCCTAAGCGCATCCCGACGATTTAAAAAAAAAAAAATGCTTTTTTATGCCCAGGGGGTCCTTGTGGGACCCCCTGAGCAGACCTAGGGGGTCAGGGTGTTTCTACCCTGCCTCCTTTGTGCGTTTTGCGCACTTGTTTCTTGTGTTTTTTCTCGGCAGGATCCGCGCATCCCGCCGATTTTTAAAAAAAATGCTTTTTGCCCAGGGGTCCTTGTGGGACCCCTGAGCAGACCTAGGGGTCAGGGTGTTTCTACCCTGCCCCTTTTGCGCTTTGCGCACTTGTTTCTGTCCCTCGGTTCTACTGAGGGACAAAATGGCTGCCAACACTTCCTGATTTGGAGTGTTGACAGCCACTTGACAGCCAATTAGCATGCAGCTCGTGATCGGGAGGGTACGCGGACCCTACTCGGCCATAGATATATATGTGACTTTACTTTTGATTTTCTCAGGAACTACTGAACGGATTTACACCATTTAAGCAAAAGGCACGACACTGAACCAAGGGCTACCTCTTTGCCAAATTTGGTGTAATTCCCTTCAGCAGTTCGGGCTGTAGCCGCGATGAAAGGTCCCTATGGAAAATGAATGGGGAAAACGCGTTTTGGGACCCCCTTTTTTCTCGGCCCCCGCTTGACGAATCACCCCGAGACTTTCAGGATAGGAGCCGACCGGAGCGCCCCAACAAGTTGGAAACTTTCGCGAAGATTCGTCAACCGGCGCCGAAGTAATTTCAAATAGAATGTTGCGGATTTCCTATGGAAAATAGGTCCTAACTATAACTATCTACTGGCGACCGCCAGTAGATTATATATATATATATATATATATATATATATTTTTTTTTCCACATAGTGTAGGTACTCATGGCGTTATATTCATGTGTAGAGATGTAGATGGTATAGATAGAACAAAAAGGAGTGTTTCAAGTAAGTTTTGGTCTCTGACCTACTCCTATTTAACACAGACCAAGTATAACAATACATTTTTTGATTTATTATATGGTCTGTGAAGTGAATTAAGCATGAGTGCTTTTATATTATTTCCAATGGAATGGTAATACATATTGTATATGCATGAAAGTATATGTTACAAGATGGCCGATACAGAAATGTAGGAATAGATATGATTTGTGCCATCGTTTGTGTTTATTATTTTGTGATGCACGTCTTGCACTTTAAAAATGGTGGGATTAATTACAGACATTGACATTGAAAAAGCCAGAGCGGCGAAACGCGTCTGTCAGTGTTGCTTCATGGGGGGGTTTCTACTTATTAAAAGGAATTTTTGATACCTCCGCGTGTGCTCCTCTATTGTGTCGGCCGGCACAATTCTGGCGGTTGGACTGTTCCTGTATGTTTACGCAGCTCACCACCGCGACGAGGAAGCACCCGGGGCGAGTGATTGCGGCGGCGGTGATCTTCGTGCTACAAGTTAATATGCCCGCCTGCTCCGACGCTGTTTTGAAAGATATCAAAGGTTCCGTTCAACTGTATTGAACAAGGGACGAAGATCGAGGAAAGGACCCTGAAGATCTCTGTGCAAAGCGGAAGGCACGGCACGGATTACAAGGTCCGGGAGTGCTCGGATCGGAGGACCTGCGTCTCCCGGTACGGATAATCTGGTGAGTGCTTTTCGGCTTTTCACTTGATTTTCTTGATGCTATTTTACAGCGCCAGCCCCGAGGAGGTGACATAAGAGTCTATACTGTTTAAAAAAAAAAAACCCTGCAGCCTGTGTCCCTAACAACAGGATACTTTTATCATGTCATCTATTATTGAGAGAGAGGAGGCTGCTATCGATGTCTTCAGGCAAGGAGCAGCACGCGCAAGTAACTCCAAAGAATCGACTGACTCAGCCAACCCTGCAAGTAATTTGAAAATACTTTACCAAACATTAGAAAAAACGATAGAAAGAGAAATCAGGAAATGGTGGGAAGGGACGTCCCTAACTAAATATTTGGAGGTTGGTCGTATCCCGAGATGACTAAGAATTTTTACTGTTCCCTCATATGAGAACCCTGATCCCCAACTTCTGCAGGACTGGTCTGATTTCACGACAGAATCAGCGAAAGGCATGATGAGGATTCTCATCAAATATGCCTGGAGTGACCGCGAGCAGCTTCTAGAAGAAATAAAAAAATTGGAAGAGATGATAGCAAAGGATAAGGACACCAAACAAAGTGATGAACTCAGAGCATCTATGAAAAAGAGATTGATTGACTACGAAAATGGAATAAGACGCCGCAAGCAGACAAAATTCCAACGTGACGAACAAGATTATCTATCAGGGCGAATTTTGACCTTTGCCCGTAAGTATGATCTGCCAAGGAAACAGCTGAATCAAAAAAGAATGGGTGTACCAGCCGGTAGGGAAACCTCTGAGTCGGAGGTAGAGACCTCAGAGGGTGAGCAGGCAACAGGCGGAAATACAAAAGAAAAAAGTGCGGAACCTATTTTTTTTTCAAGAATTCGAGTTGATCCGCGAAAACCGCCAAAGACCATCACAAAGAAACCACCCTCCGAACCAAATAAGAAAAAACGCAAAACAAGACGTGGAAAAGGAGGGAAAAGAGGCATTTACACCCAGGGTGACACGCAGCAACAGGGGCAAACGATAAGTGAAAAAAATATTATCAACTTGTCCAAATGCAACTTAAGCAAAGAGGAGAATGAGGTACTCCAATTGGGGCTAACTTTTTGCCCTACGGCTGACTTCAACTATGTGGAAACAAGAATTGACTTGTTTAAATTTACTAGGAAGCTGAAACTCCCAAAAATTCATCTTATGCATCCACAAAGAGCTATTAATACGGATAATACAAGGATGTCTAGTGATACCGATCAATTAACAGTCAATGATTTAGACACTCTCATTATCATGCAAACGCTGGAAGAACCCTCTGATGACCCACATATTGGAGAAATACATCCAATTTATGCTGGAATAGAACAGATGAGTGGAAACAGCGGACTTAAGAGGAAGACAAGAACTATTCCCCAGACACCGTATGATGCTATAGATGTTTTTAATGATGCGATAATCCAAGATCTGAAGAAATTGCAAGGACTTAAACGTGAGAGGAGTTTCAACATCCCTTTGAAACAGTGGCAAGCTATACAGAGTCTCAAACAGGAAGATCCCATTATCATCAAGCCCTCCGATAAGGGGGGAACATCGTTGTGTTCCCCAAAGATCAATATTTGAGGGAGGCATGGAATCAACTAGAAGACACCAATTGCTACCTACCAGTTACAAGAAAAGAATATTCCACATGTGTTGAAACTTTTCACCAGCATTTAAGAAATTGGAGAGATGAAGGAATGCTGGATACTAATGAATTTGAATTTTTATTTTGTGAGTATCCTACGCTGCCGACCTTCTACCACCTTCCGAAGGTGCATAAGAAAATTGAATGGACCCCAGGCAGACCGATAGTGGCTTCAATAAATAGCCTGTTGGAAAATTGTTCTGTTTATCTGGACTCTTTTTTGGCACCATGGGTTAAAAATCTAAGCTCGTACATCAGAGATACACAGGACTTCCTGAGATCTATTGAAGGAATAAACTGGGAACCTGATATGTTGCTTATTACGTTAGACATCACAAGTCTGTATACGTGCATCAACCATAGGCATGGAGTTGATGCAGTGAGATAGGTTTTAGTTGGGTGTTCATTGAAATATAAAAAACACAATGAAATGCTACTTGCCATGTTAATGTTCTGTTTAGAAAATAACATTTTTATTTTTGCAGGACAGCTATACAGACAACAACGCGGTACTGCCATGGGCACGTGCTTCGCCCCCACTTATGCAAATCTTTTTGTGGGCTGGTGGGAGAAGCACGTGGCCTGGCAGGAGATGCCAGAGAAATGGTTGGAAAGGGTTGTGTTATGGACCCGATACATAGATGATTTATTCATCGTGTGGAAGGGTTCTCAATCATCTGCAGAGGAATATATTCGATTCCTCAACACTAATGACCTAAATCTGGCATTCAGCAGGGAAATCAGCCGCACACAGGTGTTCTATTTGGATCTGGAGGTTTATATTGAAGGTACTAATATTTTAACACGATTGTACAGGAAACCCACTGCTGGGAATGCCTTGCTACATGCTCAGAGTTTCCATCCCAGGAGTATGATTAGTAACATACCCTATGGGGAGCTTTTGCGAATGAAACGTAACTGCACAACATCCAGTGATTATAATATAGCCAAAAAGGAATCCTTTAAAAGGTTCAAAAATAGAGGCTATTCTAATAAGATCTTACATGTAGCGGAAGAGAAAGCCCAGAAAATCCCTAGGTTAGACTTACTGATTCCAAAATTTCTGCAGAAATCACCGGAAACTATTAAGAAAGTGGAGCCTGTACGTATGATTACACGCTACCATTCAGAATCATCTAAGATTGTGAAAATGTTTAGAAAAAATTGGCACATCCTCAGAACAGATCATGTACTGAAGGATGTAATTTCAAATCATCCTGTCATCACCTACAGGAGATCGAAATCTATCAAAGATCATTTAGTTTCTAGCCATTTCCAATCTAGTCCACTTAGAAAAGAACCGGTTGTGGGATTCTTCCCGTGTCTGAAATGTAAAGCCTGTAAATTCAGTGGTAAGAGAAATACCTATGAGATCCAAGGTAAAAGAGGGAAGACCATTAGAAGTATCAACCGCTTACTAAATTGTAATTCAGAGTTCACCATTTATTGTTTGGAGTGTCCCTGTCAGAGAAGATATGTTGGCAGCACCATACATCCCGTTAAGAAGCGGGTACTTGAACACATGCGAGCGATAGCCAAAAAGGACAGTTCGTACCCTGTGGCTCGCCATTATGAACAAGTCCATCAAAGTGATCGAGACAAGTTAAAATTCTATTGCTTAGACCAGATCCCCAAGGATGAGAGAGGGGGAGACAGAGTCAGAAAGCTACGCTCATTAGAGTCAAAATATATTATAGAATTGGGAACTATGGCTCCACAGGGTCTGAACATTAATGAGGAATTATGGGCACATTTGGAATAAAATGCAAGTTCAGTGTGATCTGTCCTTTATACAAATTAGCTCTTCCAATTTGTGAAGAATGTTTTATATAGATCGCTAAATGTGTTCTTGTCAGACAATTTTTGTTTAGAGTGCTAGAATATCATGAGTCAGCCTATTGGTATAGATATACCTCTCTCTTATTTTAATATGTTTAATATGTATGATTTTTCCATTGATTTTTTTGTGTGTGCCTATTCAAGGCTAAATTTGTTCCACATAGTGTAGGTACTCATGGCGTTATATTCATGTGTAGAGATGTAGATGGTATATATAGAACATAAAGCAGTGTTTCAAGTAAGTTTTGGTCTCTGACCTACTCCTATTTAACACAGACTAAGTATAACAATATATTTTTTGATTTATTATATGGTCTGTGAAGTGAATTAAGCATGAGTGCTTTTATATTATTTCCAATGGAATGGTAATACATATTGTATATGCATGAAAGTATATGTTACAAGATGGCCGATACAGAAATGTAGGAATGGATATGATTTGTGCCATCGTTTGTGTTTATTATTTTGTGATGCACGTCTTGCACTTTAAAAATGGTGGGATTAATTACAGACATTGACATTGAAAAAGCCAGAGCGGCGAAACTCGTCTGTCAGTGTTGCTTCATGGGGGGGTTTTCTACTTATTAAAAGTAATTTTTGATACCTCCGCGTGTGCTCCTCTATTGTGTCAGCCGGCACAATTCTGGCGGGTGGACTGTTCCTGTATATATATATATATATGTGAATCAACAATTTGCCCTGAAGCATTGGAGGATCACTCACGATGTTCTGCCATCCAGCCTAGTAATGCAGCCTGCTTTCATAGCGCGCATTTATTTCTCTGCCGACGCGTTTCAGGGCCTCAAGCCCATTCTTCCTGGGCAATAAACAGCACCCGTGAAACCTGCATTTCATTTCCGGCATTTTATTGAACATGCCCACCCACCATGAGCGTGTAGAAGTTACACTCTCCCTGGATGCATTGTGGGGCATGGAGTCCGTTAACGTTTATTGCCCAGGAAGAAGGGGCTTGAGGCCCTGAAACGCGTCGGCAGAGAAATAAACGCGCGCTATGAAAGCAGGCTGCATTACTAGGCTGGATGGCAGAACATCGTGAGTGATCCTCCAATGCTTCAGGGCAAATTGTTGATTTATATTGGTGCACGGCTGCCCGGCCGTGGGAGGAAGCAACATCATCAGTTGGGACTGAGTGCATTTTTCCAGCTGATTGAGGCCGTAAGACTGAACTTATCAGGACTGTTACCGGCACGATGTTCCATATGCAATTTAAGCAGGCTTTCCAGTGTGTGACTCACTCAGAGGATACAATGGAATATAATGTTTAAACGCACGCATGAACTTACTAAAAGGAGATAACTTACCTGCATTAACGGACTACATGCCCCACAATGCATCCAGGGAGAGTGTAACTTCTACACGCCCATGGTGGGCGGGCATGTTCAATAAAATGCCGGAAATGAAATGCAGGTTTCACGTGTGCTGTTTATTGCCCAGGAAGAAGGGGCTTGAGGCCCTGAAACGCGTCGGCAGAGAAATAAACGCGCGCTATGAAAGCAGGCTGCATTACTAGGCTGGATGGCAGAACATCGTGAGTGATCCTCCAATGCTTCAGGGCAAATTGTTGATTCATATATATATATGTATGAATGTTGCAAGCCACTGAGATCTTCCATGACCATGTAGAGGAATGGTGCGAAAGGCTGAGTTCCTTTATTAGTGCATGGAACTCCAAGGTGACTTGCACTATCCTTAAAATATACAGCAGGGGGTGTTTTATTCCTCTTTATACATGATAACACTATCACTGGGGGGTGTGGCTTGAGGCCGACGGAGTGACTTGCACTTTGCGGAGCTCCCGTCGGTTAAGCCTCATCCAGTGCCATCCTGCGGAATCAACTGGGCCCGGGGGGGGTCATACCCATATTAGACAAGGGTTACTGAAGACTGGGGTGCCCCCTGAGTGGCAGCTGGTGGGTCACGTGCAGCGAGGAAGCTGCGGTGAGGCCTGTGGAGACTCGGAGGTGCAGAGTTCCCAAGATGACAACAGGGGCCTCCCACCAGGCCATAATGGGGGAGGCCGCGACCTGCTGAGTCCCGGGATCATGCCCTTGGCTCAGAATTAGATGGCGAGGGGGACATGGCAGAACCCCAGTATTTAAATTTAAAGAGAAACCTCTGACCTTGATGTGTGGCTAGAGAATTAAGCGGTTCTGACTGACCCAGTGAGGAGTCACTGCTGGCCAGACGGGGTTGCAGCAGAGCAAGGGGGCCGGAGACTATGGACTGCCCCTGAGGGGCCTCTGCCTGCGGGGCCACTGGGGTTGGGCCTGCAGTTCTGAGAGGTGTCCTTCTTGAGGGAGCTGAGTGGGGCTTGGCTGGTGCATGATCCTGGGCCTGGGGATCTCCGGGTTGCCCTCTGGCCAGACGGCGGCCCTCTTCCCTGAATTGGAGGCAACACTGCGGAGGACACCGGCTCTGGAATAACTGTGGAACTCTGACCCCAGTGAGTGAGGAGGCAGTGGAAAGTGGAGCTGCAGTGACGTGTCCTGTCTGAGTGCCACACTGAGGAGCGCAGATCAGGGCGGTGAGGACTAGAGTGGAAGCCGCTAGGCAACTTACATTCATCCATAGCAGCTAGGAGGGGGGCACTGCGGGCCACGATCATCAGGAGAGGTCTCGGGCACCCCTCCCCCAAGTGAGGAGGGCTGGATCTTGCAGCCGGCAAGGCGCTCCATTAGACCACCAAACCTGCTATGTAGTGGGGATGCCCGGTTTGCAGTAGGGGAAACGTACTGCACACATAGAGCCACACCTCAGGAGCTGCCCTGAGAGGGAAGATGGGCTACCCCAGAGTGGACATCTGAGAAGGCGGATGATGAACCCCCTATCTGGGGCGGAGGGTACATAGTACATCAGACTGAACTGAGCGCAAAGAGCTGGTTGTGGTATGGGTGACCTTGCCCCGGAGTTTTCCAGCATGAGGCTCTTGCCTGTATATTGCTGTGTGGAGGCCAAAGGGATTTGGGAGAGTGCTATTCTGTTGGGGAAGCGGTGAGATACTGAACCACCTATGACCCTCCTGACTTGAAGACACTGGGGGGCTCACTGGTAGGCCAGGCTCTCCCCCACTCCTGCAGAGGTCATCTGTGGCTGACATGCTGTATCCGGAGACATTCAGAGTGCCTACAGAGCAAGAGCAGTAGAGCCGCGTAGAATACCTGGTAGACAGGGGATCTGGTCACCAGGGGGTGTCGCAGTGCGGAGTGGGGCTTATGACCCTTGAACTTCTACCAGCACAACTAGCACGTTAGACATAACATGGGCAAGCCCTCACACAAGAAGGAACCTAATATGGAGAGTCATTCCATGGCGAATGGAGGCGACACCTCACACACAGACAGTGACTAGACAGTGAGGCCCGAGACACCCGGTAGTCCTATGCTACAGGACATATTGCATGCCATAACCACATCATGAGAAGCCCTAGAAACTAAGATCGACTATTTGGGGCAGACTTGGGGCTTTTACGTGATGACCATCGCCATTTGGTGGAACGGGTCACTGTAGCAGAAAGGGACCTAACAGAGGTGCCTAGAAGGCTAGCATCCATGACGGAGAGATTTATCTCTTTGGAGGCGAAGATTCACACACTAGAGATGAGGGCAGAAGATGCCGAACATAGGTCTCGTCAAAACAATATCTGTGTAGTGGGCATACCGGAATGGATTGAGGGAAATGATATGCTGGCCTACCTCGAGAAGCGGATCAGACAGGAACGTGTGGCAGAGGGCCTCTCTACATTTTAGGCTCTTCAAAGGGCGCATCATGTGCCAGCGAAACCTCCGCACCCGTGGGCTCCGCTGCATCCCGTCGTGGCTTGCCTTCTCTACTATAAAGATCGAGATCAAATGCTTAACCTGGCTCACCAGAAGGGGTCTCTGATGGTGGAGAGTAGCACTGTTTGAATTTTCCCGGATCGCTCAAGAGAGGTCCAATGCTGACGGTCCATGTTCTTGGAGGCTAAGAAAAAGCTCAGACAGTTGGAGATACCGTACGACATGATGTTCCCGGTCAGATTGAGAGTGGTGACCCCAGGAGGTGCCCGCTTCTTTAATAAACCACAAAAGATATGGTAATGGCTAGACACGAGACAGCAACCAGTCCCTAGTCAGGGGCCACAGGTTCTGTGTCCCCAGGGACCAAAATCTAGGCGAAGGCGCAGAGAACGACTATCGATGGCCCAACTGAAGGCTGAAACCCATCAGGAAAGAGAAAAGGTGGTGGCGGCCATCTCCTCACTGAGCAGTGGAAGATTGAGCACGACATTGCAGCCAGGACAAACAGAATCCAGTGATTCAGACTCAGGGTGCAGTTCTAGCGCTTCCGAATCCTTGGAACATGGCTCCCCCAAATTCACATCTGGAACCTCTGATGAAATAATTTGATGCAAACAATGGAGGATGACTCTGCCCTACATAACTCTGATGCTTTATGGTTTAAACACAGAGGGGGGTACCACTCTGATTTCTCCTGGGCCTAGCCAAAGCTTTTTGGTTTCGTTCACTGGGGTGGTGAAGCCACTATGGGAGCCGAAGTTTGCTCTTACCCTCGAAGTAAAAAACTCATGGGTGCTCCTGTGAGAAGTTGTACGTTGTTATTAGGTTTGGATGGGGGGGATTCACCTACTTGTCCTGAGTCAGGGGGATTTGGGGGTGTTAATAGTTTCACTGGTAGAAGGGGGGGGGTCATGAGTTGCAGGACGGGCACAAGAAGCTGTTGGTCCTATTGGGGATGGCATGAAATATGGCGGGGAACACTGGTGAGCGTGGGACCCCCTGCACTAACTATGGCTTGGAGGAATGACGACCTGTGTGTTGTATAAAGTCCTTTCCTGAAATATAATAGGCATGCATACCATGTCTAAACGCTATAAAGTCTTCTCTTTCCTGAATAGAAGAGGGTTTCATATAGCTCTCTTACAGGAGACACATCTATTGGCTAAAGAAGCGGAGGCACTTCAGCGCAGGAGGAGAGGGCAAGCTTTCTACACCACTTAATCTGCATATGTATGGGGCCTATTGATCTGGATACAAGCAGGCGTCCCTTTTCAGCATGTGAATACCCTAATAGACCCAGAGGGCAGATATGTGGTGGGGGAGGGGAAATTGTATGGCTGCGATGTGACACTAATAAATGTGTATGGCCCTAACGTAGATCAGGGTGGTTTTTGGACGGGCCTGTCGGGACCCGTAGCCCCTTACCTGACTCACACAGCAATCATAGGGGGAGCTCACACAGCGATCATAGGGGTTGACTTTAATTGCGTGGCTGACCCTCAGATAGACCGGTCACATCCTCCACTTAGGGACTCCCAGGGATAGCGGCCAGCTCTCATATTCTCAGATTGGCAGTCCCAATGGGGACTAAGTGATGCATGGAAACAACATACACCCTCACTCTAGGGATTACTCTTTCTTCTCCTGACTTCATGAATTACATGTACGATTCAACACTTTCCTGTGCATCCCTGACGTGACTGGCCTGGTGGCTAATATAGAATATTTGGCTCGAAAGATATTGGACCACAACCGAGTCCTTTTACAGCTGAATTGGAGGAGGGTTTGCCCCTCTATTCCCAACTTGTGATTAAAACCTGAGTCCCTAGAGGACCAGATGTTCCTCGAAGAGATCAGGGAGAAAAGCATCCAATATTTTGAAGATAATTATGGCACTGCATCTTCCCCCCAATTGGAATGGAATGCATTTAAGGTGGTCATCAAGGGGCAATGTATAGCGGCATCAATGGGTGTCAGGAGGACCCTGCTGAGATGGAAAGAGCAGAGAGTGAGTTGAGGGGGATAGATCAACAAAGGCCAAGTAATCCTAACTTACAGCAGGCTCTCCTAGGCTCACAGGAGAAAGTGGAGGCTCAAGAGGAGTGACTGCGGTGCTTTGATTATCGTCGGTATATGGAACAGGCTCATGCTGAGAGAGACCGCACTGGCTCCCTGTTAACTTGGCTAGCCAACCCCTCAAAAGAGGTTCCCTGATAGAAGAGATTGAAGATGAGAGCACACTTCGACAGTACCAACAGGAAGATATAAACTGCTGATATTAGGAATATTATACTACTCTGTATAAGAGTGTGGATCCATCTGAGACTTCCTGGCACCGCTGCCACTGTCGGTTCCTACAGACAAAGATGGGGAGGCCCTGGGGAGAGACACAGAGAAAGCACGGAGAAAGACACCGGGGACACAGGGACTCCTAATGAAGTTTTATGCTGCATATATTGAAGAAGTGGCCTGTAAATTAGTGGAACTTTTTGCTACTGCTAAGCATGTGGGGCTCCTCCCAGAATCCACATAGGAGACAATAGTGGTACCTCTCCTCAAGCCTGGAAAGCCTGCACATGACTATATTGCTTATCGACCCTTGTCAATGCTCAATCTCAAATTCAAGATCTTGAAGTAAAATTTTAGCCACTAGGCTCTTACCGGTTATGACTAAATTAATTCACCCCAACCACACGGACTTCCTACTGGGTCACAACACTGCCATCAATATCCATTAATTACTGTCATTGATGTAAACAGCTGATCATGACCATAGTGAGGCTGTGGTGTTTGCCGTAGACATCGAAAAAGCTTTCGATAGTCTGCAATGGAGCTTTTTATTTGGAGTCATAGAACGCTTGCAACTAGGGAGGAGTTTTTTGGCTTGGGTTCGCCTACCCTATGCGAGCCCCTCGGCCAGGGTCCGTACGAGAAGAACTATCTCAGAAGGCTATGGGGTGGAGAGAGGTCCGAGGCAGGGCTGCCCCTGTCTCCCTTGCTCTTCACCTTGGCTATGGATCCCATGGCCAGTTTGACTAGGACTGGAAGTCGTTATCAGGGGATACTAATGGGAGATGTTAGCCACTACATCGCACTTTATGCAGATGATTTGCTGATTTTTCTTCAGAATGCAATGATTGAGCTGACTGGAGCCAAACTAATGCTGCAGGAGTTTGGTGCCCTATCAGGCCTTAATGTTAATTGGCAAGAATCTGGACTGTTCCTGATGGTGGGGACTCGCTACCCGCCGTACGGATTGGGAACCCTGCATTGGGAGCCCAACTGCTTGCCTTACCTTGGAGTTAAGATTTACCATGACCCGGCAGCTTTGCTTGAAGGGAATGTCAGCCTGGCTGTTAGTTCCCTCTGATTAAGTAATGACTTCTGTAAGACGCTGCTCCTTTCGGTAGCGGACAGGATAGCCCTGCTGAAGATGGTGGCCCTTCCTAGACTACTGTATTTCTTTGTGACTCTGCTGATCTGGATCCCTAAGTCCTGATTTACTGAATTAGACTCTGTAAGAATTGCTTTTCTGTGGGGCTCGGGTTGGAGGAGAGTGGTGTTTAACATACTGAAACGACCCACACAGGACCCAATTTTGAGACAAATTATTTGGCGGGGCAACTTCAATGGTTCACACAATGGTTGGCGGGTAGACAGAATCAGAGAGGTGGCACCGCATGTTTCCGAGTTGACTGCTCTTAAAGCATTGTTACTAAGAACTAAATTGGTATAGATGTCTTCAGAAGACGGGCATTCCTGTCCCGTATACACCCGATTTATCTTTGTCCGTGTTGAGGGTGCTGCCACATAGTGCATGCTGGGGGGGCCTAGAGGACTGAATGATGGCCGGGGCGATGACATTGGGGAGCTTATTTAGGGAGGGTACGCTTCTCCCTTTTGAAGATTTTAGGGCTGATTATGACCTTCTGAGAGGCCACCACTTGCTCTACGGTGCTGTCACAACTGCTTTCCGAAGACAATGGAAGACAGGGATCTTAGAACCTCAGAAACACAACACCTGTCAGTATATTGCCGTGTCGTTAGGCACCTTCAAGGCTGTCACGTCTTCATAGGTCAATGGGTAGTGATGCTCTACAGCCCCTTGAAATGCTTCATATGAGGTGGGAGACAGATCTAGGGGTACCGATTGGCGAGAAAGTTTGGGCAGTTATCCTGGAGGGAATTCCCAGGGTCTCTCGTAATGCCCGCTTTAAGTTAATTAACTTTTATATTTTACACAGAGCCTACCTCTACCCTGAACATATTAATAAATACTTCCATCCTAACGATGCAGCCTGCCCAAGGTGTGGGGAGGTGGGCGCTGGACTTCTTCATATGCTCTGGTCCTGCCCCTCCCTGATTAGTTATTGGGAGGAGATCATAAGGATATTGTCGGAAGTTACGGAGAAACCTGTCCCTTGTTCTCCAGGTCATTGCCTCTTGAGCTGGTTTCCTCACGCCTCCAAAACTAAGGCTACTAGCAGGTTTCAGAATTTAACCTTCCTGCTGGCTAAAAGCGAGCTCACACAGCACTGGAAGGCCCCTCGAGGACCCAGAGTGATTGCTTGGAAAAGGGTGTTATAAAGATGGGTGGGATATGATGGGGGAGTGCTCCCAAGAGATGCTAAAAGAGGCGTAGGCGCGAAAGAAGTATCCAGAGTATGGGAAGCCCTGGTAGAGGGATTAGAAGACCCAGAATTTGCCCCTTTCAAATTAATCAAATTAAGGTTCCCCGGCTCTGGTCGGATAGAAACAGGAGTAGCACCTTTAGCACCTTTGGCACATATCCAGGAGAGGAAGAGTACATAGACTTCCTTGCATGGAAATAACAAACTAACTGTTCAAATTTAGAGGACTGCGCCCTACCGTGGAACAACAACACATGAGATCCAATTGTGTCTATGTTGGTATTTGTGCATGAGACTCATGACTGGGGGGGAGGGAGGGCTCACAGCTAATAGTTCATATGAAAATGGGAGGCATTTGGGACGCTTGTAGTCACTGTTGATGTTATCCTGCTTCATGATTTATTAACATCTTAAACTAAGAGACAGTACTGTATTTTATGCACTACTTCATGCAAAAATCAATAAATCTGCTTACCCCAAAAAAATTATAATACCATCACTATTCCCGCAAACCACTTAAATCCTTGAAGTCTTGCTCTGGCATACAAAAGCGATATAGTTGCAGAAATGAAGAATAAAAACAGAATATAGTTTTAAATTAAACATCAAAAAGCAGTTAGTAATTTGTAGCAAAAAGATTATAGAACCAGTGTAATCAGATTTAAAACAATTATCAGGGTTTACAATTATGTAGTTAAATACATAGATACTCTATTTTTCCTGCAATGACTATCAGTATGCAAAAAATTATGATGTTCCCTTAAATATCTCTCTTCTGCTCACCATGGTTCCTTTTAGAAAAAAAGGATTAAAAGGATGAAAAACCATTTTTGTTTTGGACTGATTTGTTGA
The DNA here is from genome assembly GCA_963921515.1 of Calotriton arnoldi. Taxonomy (NCBI): domain Eukaryota; kingdom Metazoa; phylum Chordata; class Amphibia; order Caudata; family Salamandridae; genus Calotriton; species Calotriton arnoldi. The sequence goes on along the minus strand of CAWUFW010000384.1, from coordinate 452,484 downwards.
AACTGCTTCTGTAATGGTGCTCAACCACCTGCCTCTCAGCTTGGGTACTGGCTCTAGCAGCAGGCATAACGACATCACAGCTCGACTGTAATCACTTTTTATTGAGCATTTCGTTATTATAGGTGACTAAAGACGTCACAAGGTGCCTGATAGTCCCAGTGCACTGACTACCAACTACAGAGAAGGAGGGGAGTGGCATAGCAGAATCCAAGCAGAGGACTGGTTAAAGATATCTGTGATGATTTAAAAGAAATTCTGTGTATGTGTAAACGACCTTTTCTGTTTTAATCGCAAAAAGTCTGGGATTTAAAATGTGTTAAATCCCTGTCGCGCTAAACCACATATGTCAGAACATATTTTATATGAGTGACAAATCATGATAAGCAATTCAAATGTGGCCAAATACTCTGTGAATGAAAGCACCGAATCAAAAATAACAAAGTATTTCAAGAGAAAAATGAAAGGTCCCAGACCAGAATTCTAGTGGGCAGAAACTCTTACAATTAATCAGTGTGCAGCCTCACTGCTACATAGGAGGTGGGGCACCAAGCTGCGTTTTCAACAGGGCGGGCTTGTTAGAACCCCATGGTGACTATAGGCTTACGCATTGCAATAGTGACCGTGGCCATATTAGATGGTGACGTCACCTCCATAAACTGATGAACTGTGTTCATCTTGATTTACACAATGGGCATCAGTAAACATGGAGAGGTGTGGTGCAGCGGCCAGGGCAGCTGACTTCGGAGCACAGGGTTCACGGTTCGATCCCCGGCTCCGGCGGCAGCTCAGCTCAGCACCATGTGACTCTGGGCAATAACTCACTTAATTTCCACGACGGCCCCCAGCACCTTGAGACCCGTAAGGGTGAGTAGCTGCGCTATATAAAAACGGACTTACATTTTTTTACGATGCATATGTGTTAGACCTGGCACCATTGGCGTGGGTCTCCCTTCCATTTTTTGCTGTTGCCTCCTGTGTTTTGCTATGTTTTTGCTGGTCTAGATGCTTTGGGCACTTTGCCACTGCTATTCAGTGCCAAAGTGCTGCAAGTGCTCCCTATTGTAAATTGTTGTATGGATTAGTGATTCCATGATTGGATTATTTGATTTACTTGTCAGACCCTAGTACAGTGCACCGTGTGTGCCCAGGGCCTGTAAATCAAATGCTGCTGGTGGGCTTGCAGCACTGGTTGTGCCACCCACAGAAGCAGCTTGTAAACTATGAATCAGGCCTGGCATTGCAGAGCCTGTGTGCAGTCTGGGACTGCCATGTCGACTTGGCAAGTGCACCCACTTCCCAGTCCCCAAACGTTCTCTTTTCCACATGTTAGTCGTCCCTAAGGTAGGCCCTAGGGCAGGGTGCATTGTATGTGAAAGGTAGGACATGCCCTGATGTGTGTGGCATGTCCTGATAGTGAATTACAGCCAATTTCATTTTTCACTATTGCAAGGCTACCTGCTCCCATAGGCCAGAATGGGCAGTTTGATTATAACACCTTATAATCCTAACTGACCCAGGGAACAAGGTAGAAATTCGAGTTTGGTATGCCTGAACTCAGAATGTTAAAATACATCTTTTAGTGTGGGTGATTTTTACACTCTGTGTTTGAAAATACTACTTTTAGAAAGTAGGTATTTTCTTGCCTAACCTTCCAGTGTGCCTCTGCTAAGGTTGTGTATTCACTGTCTGGTTTGTGAGTGACAGGGGACTGGAGAGGGTCTTGGCTCCAGCAGTCTGATGGGTCAGGGCTGGGCTGAATAGGACCCACATAGAATAGAGAGTAGGGGGGAGGAGACTTCCTTTCACTGACCTGAGCCCTCATAGAATAGAGAGTAGGGGGCAGGAATTTCCTTTCACTCCCCTGAGACCTCATAGAATAGAGAGTAGGGGGAGGAGATTTCCTTTCAGCTACCTGGGCCAGGTCTGCTCTCAAACAATGCTGTCTCCACCTCCTGCCAGGAAGCTGCACAGAACTGGTTTTGGTCAGGCACAGACACTCTCTGCCTCCAGAGAACAAAGACTTTTTGAGTATAAATATTGGGGCCCAGACCCCAAGACTTTAGATCACTTCTGGGAACCAAGACGAACCTTTGCTGAGGAGAAGAACCAGGAAACTGAAGGAGGAGACTGCCCCTGTGCTGTGTGCTGTGGGGGTTGGCCTGCAGCGGTTACTTTATTGCCAAAGAAAGGAGAAAGGAACTTTGTGTGTACTTTCATCATCTTGAAGAAGATCTCCAAGGGCTTGAAGCCTGAGCTTGCCTCCTGCCTGAAGTCTCAGGGATACAAGACTTCACCAACCAGCTCCCCTGAATTCCCTTGCTGGGAATTCTACCTGCAAAGAGGGGCCTGCTGTTGTGTTGGGCCCTTTTGAAGATTGCGTGTCGCTGGGAGCTGGAAGCGCGACTCAATGAAGGAGAAGCGTGTCGCCGCCGCAGCAGTTGCCGTCGCATCGCCGAGTAAGCGTGCCGCCGCCGCAGCTGCTCGCCATCGCATCACCGAGACGCGTCGCATCACCGGAGAAGCGTGCCACCACCGCAGAGGTCGCCGTCGCATCACCGGAGAAGCGTGTCGCAGGGCCTGTCGCGGCTCAGAAGTTCACCGAGTCGCCGCATGGCCGTCGGGCGTGCACGCATCGCATCTACGTTGTCGCACCGTAACCAAGACGCCATTTTGACGCATCGCACCGGATCGTCATCGCATCGAGGCGCCATCTTGTCGCATCGCACCAGATCACAGTAAGAAACCGACGCATCAACTCCCCACACAGTAAGGAAGCGAGCCTCAACTCCCCTGCGCAGCAGTAAGGAACCGACGCATCACCTTTCCTGCGACCCTTTTGTTTGTATTGCGTGACGCATCCAAGGTACTTTGAGAGTAAAGTGTCGCATTTATCATCTACATTGAACTAAGCTATTTCTACCATTTTAAAGACTCGTTTTTGATTACAGTATTGTGGATTTTTGTCGTTTGACCTTGTGTTAAGTCTAGTAAAGATTACTTATTTTTCTAAACTGGTGTAGTGTCCATTTGTAGTGTTTTCACTGTATTACTGTATATGTTCACAAATGCTTTACACACTGCCTCTGAGATAAGCCTGCCTGCTCGTGCCAAGCTACCAAGGGGGTGAGCAGGGGTTATTTTAGGAGTGTAGCCCCTTACCCTGACTAGACGCAAGGGTCCCTATTTGGACAAAGGTGCAAACCATTGCCAACTAGAGACCCCCAAATCTAACAATATGCTATTAAATCAATAAAGAATACACATTCATCCTGAATCGACACAGACATACCACGTAACCATTAATGTGACGTGCATGCATTTCTGCACGTCAAAAACTGAACCAACCAACTGCATCACTGAGGCATAGGTAATCTAGAGGAGCTGACTGGATAGGTGGTGGGTTGTGTGCCATGCAAATGAGCTCAGATGGGCTCCTCTGCCTGTTGGAGCTTAATCCTCCCCAAACATGCAATCTACTTTCAGTAAACCAGTCTGACACCGGAACACCAAGTGACTGTCTAGTGGGATGATCCAAATGTGAATGAGATTGCAGGAAAGCCAATTACGAAAGGTGCTGACTCATTGCCCCAGTCTATGAATGATGATCTGTGGACTCACCCACATTTGAAGGACACTCTAATTGATCAATGTTTAAAATGGGCTGACCCAAAGCACTAAATATATGTGTTGTTCTTCTAACTATTATTGTATTTATTGATTACAGTGGTAGCAGACAGCTTAAGCTTTTCTCTGGGCCAGAAAAAGCAATCATTTGACTAATTAGGAACAAAACCATGCAATGTGCAAATGCATCTTTATTTTAGTCCTATTATAAAATATGCTATTTCACACACACCTATCATGGTAAATAAAGGCACAATAATATGAGGCTAAAGCACTCCCTTCTGCCTACTTTCATATAGTGAAGTGTAATAGCAATTCTTCAAACTATTGGGAATGTTTGGGGCATTGGTTACGAATTTGAATGTATCCAACATGAAGAAATATAAATTACCTCTAATTAGAGACCGAGAGTGGCAGTATAGAATCACGATAGCAGGCGAAATTTGTGTTACAGCAGCATATTTGGGTAATTTTATTAATTTCACCCTACTCTTACACGAAATTCCCAAAATGATGCTCTTGTTGCACAATGCATAATTAGGTACAGTTCATGGTATAATGTATTGCTAACGCGCTATTCACTGTAAAACAAATTACTTCAAGCGCACAGGGAAAACAGAGCATGTCCAAAGTGGAGGCGAGGGCACATATCACTTGAAATACAGCGTCAAATCCAAGTTTTGCGTTTTGCATATTTATGTGTCATTTATATAAATTTCACCTAATTACACACAAAAAAAATTACACACACCCCTACATTTTACCTTCACTGTCAGTGTCTAGTATATAGACGAAGCCAACCAGGTCCAGAAAAAACATGTTGTGTAGTTTTTGCTTCACCAGAGTTGTGAATCCATTTTATATATGGCACTTCAAAATCTTTGTCTTAAAAGTTGCAAAATTTGAGAAAATATTGTAGCAAATATCACCCTCTAAAGTATGACATTTTCTTCGAAAAAAGGCTTTGTGGGAAAATTGCTTGGCAAAAAAAGTTGTTTGGAGCGGATTTTTGCCTGCAGACAATGGGCCTGATTCACATAGGTAACATACACCTTTTCGGAAATTTAGAATTTTAAGTTTACTACTGTTGTCTATTCACAAAATTCAAGTGTAAGTTACTACTTAGAAAACACAATAGTAAGTCTAGCACCACACATGGACAACCACTGGTACTGCAAGACCCTCCATCACAAATGATGGAGAGAGGGAATAAAAATAAATCCCCATATGAAATAATGATAAATTAAATAAAATATTTACAATAGAAAAAATATAAATGAGTATAATATAATGTTAAACATATATAAAAATAATAGATGTGTAATATGTAATTATAAAATATTTCAGAACCCTGTTTTGAATGAAAAACTTAATTTAACAATAATTTGTATCCAATATAACTAAATTAATTTAAATTGATTCCATACATCACCTTTAATAATTACTATTGCATAACAATTTTTGTTTTCTTTGGGTGGGAATTTACTTTTTAATTTAAACTTCAGAAAGATAATTTTAATTTAATATAGTTCCATTGATTAAAGATTTTTTTCAATATTACATTAATAGTGCTATAGCATTTTTTATTTTGTTCTATATTTAAAATGAATATATAAACGTGATTTACATTAATATTTAATATAAAAATATTTAATATATAAAATATTGACACTGCTCCAGATTTACAAGGATCTGTAAATCTGAGGGAGCGCCATAAACACCTTTCAAAAGGAGGCATTAATGTGGCACAACAAGGAGAAATACTTTTATTTCTCCTTGTTTTTTGCTCTTTCTATGTGTGCTGCATTCTGCAGCACACATAGGGGTATATTCACAAGAACGTGCGATAAACATCACCAAAATAGCTTACCGCAACTTCTCACATCGCAGTCCATCGCAGGAAAATAACGCTGTGTTAATGTGGCATTCCCAACACGGCGATACCGTGCGCTAACCGCACGATAATGCGGCGAATGTCCGCGAAACAACTACCGTGACGGCGATAAAAGTGCAAACCCTAACGCGAAAAAAGTTGCGATGGGCCCAACCGCGATAAAATCTGTGTGATAACTAGCGAGAGGCCAGCAAGTCCCACGCATCATGCGGGGAAAAGCACAAGAAAAGCACCCAAAAAGATCACACCAAAAACCAGATGAACCGTGGAGCACCAAGGATGCACCCGGACCAAGTGCAGAGGACAACGTGAAACCCACAAGACCCACGGAGGCCCAGCCAGGAAGCCAGATGTCGTGGAAGGGCAATGAGAAGAGGGAGAGGAAGACGGGGTACAGTGTGCAGGAAACCCGGATCCATGTCACGGATGAGATAGAACACCACCACCAACTGTACGTCACCTCCAACGTGTCATTGGCAAAAAAGACGCTGAGATGGCAGACCATTTTGGACTATGTGAATGCTGTTGCCGCGCCGAGGAGGACAATGAAAGAGGACAAGAGGCGCTGGAATGATGCGAAGGGCAAACCCAAGAAGGAACTCGCTGCCAACATTAAAGCAGCAACGCAGATTGGAGGTGGGGGGCCAGCAGAACACCAGGAGCAGGATGAAATGGAGAAAATGGTGGCCACAGTCATCAGTCGGGAGACGGTGACAGGAGCAGAGGACCCGACACTGCTCAACATGACCTGACACAACATCAATAGGGTGAGTACCTACCAGGGAGTGGGGGGACGGGGGGAGATGGGCACCATGGCACACATGCACAATTAAGCAGAGCACACTGCACACCCACAATGACTCCGGATCATGTCCCTGATCCCCTGGAACACTGCAGCACACGCACAAACACCAAGTAGTCTCACCTCCACCATGTGCCCAAAGGGGCCCCCACCCAACACATCACCAATCACACAACCAACACATGAACACGTGCGAAACCCAGCGAAGATGCGTATCCATCAGCCACACTGACAATGCAAGAGACACTACATGACGAGTAGCATGGCTGCAGTCCAACTATCATGTCAATGTGCAGGCCACGACACTGATGCGGCTGAGTGTGGGCCAGATCCGCAAAGGTGCAGGTCACACTCGGACACATCCACGTGCACAAAAAACCCATGACGTCAACTACACATCCGCCTACTGACCATGACCACGAGTCACAACACGACGAAGGGCACAATTCACTCAAGTCAGCAACATCTCAGCACTGTAGATGCACAGAAGTTAAAGGCACACCGCCTGAAAGGGATGAGTGGCAGCCAATTCAGAGCTGCAGGGGCGACTCAGCCACAGTGTAGCATACACACATAAGAATAAGAGCACCCCAACATTGTCAACAATGTGGTATATACTGCAACACTTCCACAACAGAACACAGGACACAACTGGTGCCGCATGCGTGCACAAAATGGCCAAGCACATCTGGCATCGCAGGAATCCGTGACATGACAATGGACGAGTACAACCTGTAACCTGTATCAGTTTTATTTACACATGCAGTGCCAGTGGACAATTTGTACTGTCCCATTATTGTACAGGACGGACACAAAGTGACGTGCTCAGGTGAAGAAATTGGCAATGAGGGTGTTCCTACCGGCTATTCCTGCTGCAGCTGCAGTGGGATGTGGGCCACCTGCCCCATCGTCCTCATCATCGTCCGGTGCATCTGGCACTGGGATCCATGGGGCATTGGAGCGCACACAGATGTTGTGCAAAACACAACATGCAACGATCATCTTGCACACAATGTCTGGCCTGTACAGGAGCCTTCCGCCTGTGATGTCCAGGCACCTGAAACGTGACTTCAACACGCCAAATGTGCGTCCCACGATGCCCCTGGTGCGTTTGTGGGAAGCATTGTACTGCCTCTGGGCATGTGTGTTCGGGTCTCGAAGGGGTGCCATCATCCAAGTGCAGAGTGCATATCCCTAATCACCTGTGACAGAGCAGAGAGAGATGAGTCAATTGGTGGTTCGGCATGATGTGTGTGCAGGCACACTAGTCCAGTGACGCCTGTGCTGGCTGGGCATGGGGTGAGTGTAAGACAGCCCCCAGGGAGTGTTTGGTGCTGGCAACAACTACAACAGTCATCACTCAATCAGAAGTTCAAAGTACAAACAGCAAGGGACCATGACTTGAGGTGCACAGAGTTAGTGGCCCCGGATTCACAGCGGCCGGCACGGGCACACCACCACGGGACGGTGACTTGCGATACACTGGGTTAGGGCCATGAGAGCTGAGCGGGTCCTCGTCGATGTCCAAGGTGACTGTCGCTGAGTGTATCGTGGGACATTGGAAGGTGTTCCCCCAGGGCATGATGCAGAGGGCACAACCAAGCAGCAACAGGCAACATGGAGGAGATGAATGCCACAGACTCATGCCAAACACCAAGTCCGTATCTGCCAGATGATGAGGACGACAACCCCCATGCCACAGACTCAAACGCCACCAAAGTTCAACCAGAGAGTGACCATGACTCACAGCGCACGGAGTCAGTGGCACCAGGGCTGCAAGGGAATGCAGTCTGCGATAGGCGTGTACATTGCTGTAGACTCAGCCATTCAGAACTCAAGACCCAGTCACAAATGTGGGACCTACTTGACCGCAGTGTCGGTCGGTGGCAGCGGTGTGCGTGGGCCAACCGCAGTTCAGCCAGCTCCTCCTGGAACTCACACACAAGGCGTTGGAATGTCATTTGGTGATGACGTGTGGCTCACGGGAGCTGAAGCACCAGAGCTGAGAATGTGTGTAGCCTGCGACGATGCTGTGCCCTGGCTGGTCCCGCCTTGATGTGATTGGTGTGAGGCCGGTTGGCCCGCAGTGCATGCCGGAGCCAGTAGTCTGCAGGGGCCCACAAACACGTGTCGCCGGCTTGCGTTGAACAGGCTCAGTGGCACCACGTGTCGCCGGCTTGCATTGAACAGGGTCAGTGGCACCACGTGTCGCCGGCTTGCGTTGAACAGGGTCAGTGGCACCACGTGTCGCCGGCTTGCGTTGAACAGAGTCAGTGGCACCACGTGTCGCCGGCTTGCGTTGAACAGGGTTAGTGGCACCAGGTCAGTTGGTGCTAGTGTTCCGGCACCTCCGTAACGAGGATCCGGCTTTCATCCGGACTGAACCGCATCTTCCTCTTACTCCTCTCCGTGCGTACACTGGTATGGACTCTGCCATTCATGAATCATGACTGAGTGCTGGATGTGGGACCTACTGGACCGCAGTGTGGTCCATGGGCAGCGGTCAGCACAGGCCCACAGACACGTGTCGTGTGCTTGCGATGCAGACTTTGGCTTCACTGATCGGAGGGAGTATAGTGATGTGGATGCTGCCATAGACATTTGGTCACTGCCATTCAATGCTCAGTTCAATATGTGACACCAACTGGGCCGAAGTGGACGCCGGTGGGGTATGTAAACGAAAAAGGAGTGCTGCCTGCATCGTGGAGGCCAGCGATGGTCTGAGGTGGCTGCCAAGGTTGCGGGCCTGGGGCTTGGAATTGCACCGGAACGTGGTGGGCCCTCTTTGACACACGCCGGTGTCGGCAGGTGAGCGGAGCGGACTTGGTGTGCTGGGGCAGGCAAGATGGGTCTGGGGACCAGCGGCCTGGGGTGCAGCAGGCACACAGGGTCGCAGGCCCCACCGCTCACGGCGTCAGCCTCGTGGCGGGCTGAGTAGCGCCGCCCTGGCAGACACGTTGGCCATTCCGGAAGAGAACCACACCCAGAGCGACGGGGTTTTTATTCACACCCCTACGCAGGCCTGGCGTACGTAGGGCCAACCCACTCCGCCCACACCTACAGGGGGAACGTAACGAGCGACACTTCTGCGTTCTACCCCACAGCCTGGGCTGACATGGTAGCGTCCACTGGCCACTACACTCCATGCACCAGCAGTTAATGTCCACATGGCCATTTCCGTGGTTTGCACGCTCAAGTCTGTCCAACACATCCACGCCACACTTGTCATTGGGTAGGTTCTCATTCATTAGTCACTTGCCTCCTTCGCACATGCCTGCTTCCAGCCTCTCCACACATTCTGCTATTGTGTGGCTGTGGTGCCATGCCGTAGCTGGGTTGTGTACATGGCAAGCCCAGGTTCCCAATGGAGTCATGTTGTCGTGTCTGGTCGGTGGGCATGTTGTGTGGCATGTTGCATGTAGTTTTGCTGCGTGCCCATTCCCAGGATCGTGAGTTGCATGACTGTGGAGTTGAGGTGTGTGGTGTGTTCATTTGGTACTTACCAACGAGGACCCGCTTTTGCTGAATTCTCACCTGTACCTGCATCTGATGGTCTTCCACTGAGGGGGACTACAGCATCCAGCACTCCATCGGTCACAGTGCTTCCAGCGTCATCAGGGAAGCGCCAGCGGGCTCCCGCAGCGCGGGACGCGCGCGGGCGAAGCCTGGGCCAAGGGCGGGCCCATCTGCGCCCGTCAGAGCACAGAAGAGGCTGGTCTGGGCATACCCTCTGTCGTGTGGACCAAGAGACTGGTTCTGGGACATCTTGGACATCTTGTGGTACTGTGTCATACATTTTTGTTCCCCGAGTTACTGAGGTATAAGGAGTGATGGGCAAGCGGAAAGAAACATCCGCGCCCGTGGGAGGTGGAGGAGGAGGAGGTATAGCTGGGACATTAGATGCCTTCTTGATAAGGGCAGAGTCGGTTCTAGTGAGAGAAATCGAGCTAACAGAAAAACGGCTCTCCCTGGATTCCTTAGTAAATCAGAAGCGCTCCTCGTTAGGAGGCATCTGTTTAGTTAAATCACCTGTTCCCTTGAGTATTGAACATCAGCTTACTAACACCACTAACATGGTAGGGGTAGGGATTGGGAGGAGATCAGACCCCCGTCCAGCTAGTATATCTTCTAGTTCAGATACTGTCCACACAGTTATAGAGGAACCGATTGAAACTAATCTTGATCTGGTCCAGAAGGAATATGATATTTTATTACCAATGGAAGCACTCCCCTCGACATCTGCTATACCCCCGGAGCACTTAGTATCACTGGGACCCCCGTACCCGCAGCTTTGCTAGTGGCTCGTAATAGTGTTGGAAGTGAGGTTATAACTATGTCGAAGAAGTGTGTGAGAGGCGAGCCATTAAGGCCATTACTAGTAACTAACAATGAGCCACCCGCAAAAAGGAGTCAGAGGGGTAATTTATCAAAGCAAAATCTTACATTAAAACTGCAAAATGTAAAACCAAAGAATAAACAAATAACGTCTACAGGAAACGATCATGGTTCTATACCAATACCATTGTCTAATTCAAAATGTAGTTCGCAGATTCAATCTGAACTAGATTTTAATTTTGACCAATGGAAAAGACTGGAAACTTTGGTTACTGTTTTATTGAATCCCTTGCTAAGTAAACTATCATGAATTGAGAAGAAATTGTTAGAGTTAGAAAGGGCAGGGATGTGTCACTGCAATCATCCGCTCCACAATTCAGTAGGTCCTGAACCACCTGTAACAAGAGGTCCACAGATAGGAAAGCCCACCTCAGAGGGCCCCATTATATGTGAGGACGCTCCTGGGGTATCGTTTTTTAAAGGGAATGCGGATGGTAATACAACTGGTATTACCGATCCTAGTCCAAATAACAAACCAGGGCCGGGTACATATTTGGCAGTTAATACTACATGGATAGTAACTAATGTTAATACTGGTCAATTACAAGTAGTAAATGCAAAGGAGTCTAGCTTATCACAACAGGGGGTGGATTTAAGTAAATCCAAATCTGTGTGTCAGTCGTTAAATCTACCTGAGGCATCATCTCCACTGGTATTAATTTTGGGAAATGTCCCACCCCTGAGAGAGGACCAGATGGAGTCTACGCCCAAGCTAACGAATAAATCCCTTCACTGGCTAACTCATCAAGTAGCTAAAAGAGGGATTCGGGGGGGGCACACTTGGTAACCAAATAATACTGGCTAGAAGAGTTGAATGGCTCGGATTGGGGCAAAAATCACTGGAAGGGGATTGTGTGATTTTAAATTTCAACAACAGGATCACACCGCGATATTTAATCGATCAGTTACGGTGGCATCCACGTTGTGGGACGGAAATAAGAGTATTGCCATATGATTTTTTCTTTAAGCCCCAGGGTAGAACTGGTGTCTCAACAGGGAGGAAAGGAATGACATTAGATACTATAGGTTATATGGGTGGTAGGGGAGTAAGCACTGAGAACAGATTTGCCCCCCTTAGTGGATTGGATTCTTGTGACTGACTATCGCCTGCAGTATATCTAGATCTCTTAAGTGATAAAGGGATAGCTGGTCACCAAATTACACAAAATGAGAGTAGTAGTCTGAAGGGTAGTAGGAATGATCCGACGTGTACCCATCTTATTTGTTCTGAGTCATCGACAAAGCAAGACGCCACTGACATTTCTTACGTCTCCTGGAATATAGTGGGCTGCAGTCCAAGTTAGAGTCTGAGGATTGGCAGGAATTCATAGAGTGCCATGACATTTGTTTGTTTCAGGAGACGTGGTCAACTAAACCCCTACATCGGCTGGGTTATCTTAACTTTTTCAAACCCGCAATTCAAGGACAGAAAGGTAGGCCCATAGGGGGGTTAACCATTTGGGTCAAACAGAATCTTGGGTACACTATATGTACAGTCCCCATAGAGAATCAAGATATTATGGCCATACGTATTCAGGCAAACTTTAACAATCAGATCCTTATTGTAAACATTTACGCAAGAGGCCTCACTGGGGGTAGACAATCGAGTACAGTTGACTGTCTTGAGGATTTCTTGAATAACTCGACTAGAGAGTCAAAAATAGTTATAGCGGGGGATTTTAATACCACCTTCGAACCCCTAGGATATGAGGATTATAAACTAACAGAAGAAGAAGATGCGCTATGGGGTGTCCCCATTTTGGAACTGCCCCCAGTTAAGCGATGGTCCGAAGCGGCCCTCCAACTCAAGGTATTGAGTATGGAGAGTGGGTTGAGAGCAGTAAATGGCCGTGTACCCTCTGATAAACTAGGAACCCACACTTACAATAATGGTAAGAATTCGAGCAGGATTGATTATATATTCATTACCTTGGAATATTGGTTCCTGCTTAGTGATATGAAGGTCCTGGAAAGAGCTGAAAGTGACCATAATCCCCTCTCATTAAAAATAAAAAGTCTGGGCACAATGCAGAAATTTATGAGACCACCGCTGCAGCCAATAAGAGATGTTCAGCTCTGCAGCAGTATGAGGAGGGTAAAATGGGTCCGCATTGAAACAAACGAACATTCTCTGTTAAATATAAGGGTTGCAGTTTTCACAACCTTGGAAGTGTTGCAAACTATTGCAACACAATCTGAGCTAAATAGTCGAATTACGAAGCTGCATGAGGTTCTGTTTGGCAAAATCGGCACCTTCTTTTCAAAGTCTGTAAACAATTCTAGTCAGCAGAAAAGGAAAGAGGTTAATTGGTATAACAAGGAATGTAGGGCTGCCTATAAGTCACTGGCTGTAGCTATCAGGCAGGGAGATCCTACTGTGGTTAAGCTAGACCGGCAAAACTACAAAATCGTTAAAAAAAAAGCGAAAAGGGAATGGGACGAGCAGAGGTGGATAGATCTCTACGAGGCTAGTAAGGAAAGGGACTCCCAGTCTTTTTGGCAGCAGGTAAAATGGGGGAAAAGAGGGCAACCCCCTGCGCCCCATAACCATGTAGCTCCGGAGATGTGGGTATTTCATTTTGCAGCACAATTTGCTTCACAAGAAGGGTGTGAAAGTGAATTTGTAAGTGCACTTTCATCTCCAGTTATGGCACTGAACTTCAAAATAGAAGAAGTCAAAACAGCGTTGGGGTCAGTAGCTAAGGGTAGAGCACCGGGTATTGATGGTATCCCGGCCGACCTGTTTCAGAGTGACAGGGGTATTTGGCAAGAGTATATACTCTTGTTAGTGAATGCTATAGCCAATGGAGCGGCCATACCAGATACATGGAAGAGATTCTGCCAATATTTAAAAAGGGCGATCGCTCTTGCCCAGGTAATTACAGACCCATTAGCCTTATAGATGCCATTCAAAAGATTATGGGTAGAATGGTATTAAATAGGATACTTGAGTGGACTGTTGACCAGGATATATTAACCCCTTTGCAAGCGGGTTTCCATACAAATGTGAGCACAATAGACCAGGTTTTTCGGTTTGTTTTGATTTACTGGCGTGTTGTCGTGCTGGCTGGTGGTACCATATACGCAGCCTTTGTAGATTTGAAATCCGCCTTTGATCTTGTTTGCCGTAGTAAATTGTGGAGGGTGTGTAAGGATTTGGGTATGCCTGCAGAATTGTTATCTGTGGTGGAGCGCCTGCATGCTGGAAACTACGCCCAGGTGTGTTGGGACACCCAGGGTCACAAAACTAACCCATTTCCAGTAACTAGAGGGGTGCGCCAAGGGTGTGTTCTGGCACCAACGCTATTTTCATTGTTTATCAATGGGGTTGTAGATTATTTTTCAAATTTCCCGACCGACGCTCCGTCCCTTGCAGGTGTCAAAATCCCCCTACTTATGTTTGCGGATGACACCTTAATTATTTCTAAGACACAAGGTGGACTGCAGAGGGCACTAACGAGATTTGAGGGGTTCTGTAACGATCGAGGGTTGGTGATTAATGCAGACAAAACGAAATTTATGGTCCTCCATAAACATAGAGTAATCAAGGGTAGGGTGTCCCTGAATGGCGAACTTCTGGGCCAAACAGATGTTTTCAGCTATCTGGGGATCACGTTGGGTAACAAACTGAATTGGTCCGCCCAGATAGATACTTTGGCCCTAAAGCATAGCCATCTAGGCGGTGCTCTAATGAAGGAGTTCAAGACCTCACATACCCAACCCATGTATCCCCTACTTAAAATCTATAACACGAAAGTTATACCATCGGTAATATATGGTGCAGAATTATGGGGTTTCTGTGATTTAAAATCACTGACCTTAGCGCAGAATAAGTTTGTCAGAAGCATCGTAGGCTTACCACAGAGCACCCCATTAAAGCCATTCTATCTTGACCTAGGTCTTAATAGATTGGATGAGTTGGCCAGATTCCACCCTATTGCGTACTGGCGAAGACTGTGGACCACTCCTGAGTTGGAACAGTATGAAGCTGCTCTAAAAGACGTATTGGGGCATGGATACCTCTTGTAAGATTAAGTGGTTGCAAAATGTAAAAATCATATTGGTTAGTATGGGTTTGTGCCACGTGTGGAAGGAGCCCGAGAGGCAGCAATTCCCCCCGAAAAAAGAGCTGAAAAGGCTCTATTGGTCTATGGTGGCAAATAATAACATATTGACCATAGCGCCAACTACGTTGACGGGTAAGTTTATGGAGTTCAAGTCCTATCCGCAATATGAACATTACTGGGACGTTATTACAAAACCCAGGGACAGACGTCTTTTCTTCCAACTTCGAGTTGGATCACTACCAATTAATGCATTCACACATAAATGACATAATGGAAATGATAGTATGTGTAAGTTGTGCCCTGAGTATGAGGAAACTTATTCGCATATTTCTTTTGTCTGGCCGGCTTATCAGGCTCCATGGAAAAAATGACTGCGCCCATTTTGTAAGAACATTGGTGTGAGGAGTGGTGTTACTGCTATGAGAATACTGTTGACGGACACTAATGTACCATGTGTAATAGCAGTCACCAAATTTTTGAGTTGGGCGTGGGCAATCAGAGAAAGAATAATGACCCAGGTAGTGTAGAATATTCAAGACTACACGCTCGAATTAGACGGCCGTATGGTCAAAAGGTGGAATGTTGCCTATCATCCTTATTTTAGCCTTAGTATTATGGTATATTGGGCAAACTAGGCAGTTGACCCCTTGTCCGTCCTATGGTTGTGGATCTCAACGCTAGTTTTAGTTTAATGTTTAGAAATTCCGATTGTGTCAAAACCTGTTTTTTATTCATTTCTGTTATTAATGAGATTTTTAATGTTTTAGTATTTAAAAAAAAAGAGGAAAATATACTGGTTTTTAATCTTTATAATTCATAGGATGACTGAATATTGATTGCACCAACTCGCTCTTTTTTTTTTATGTTTGTAAATAATTTTATGGTGGGGGTGAGTGCTTTTTATGTAAATTGTCTTTTATGATCTTAATTGATCGGAATAAAGATTGATGATGATGATGACTTACCAACGAGCAATGCATTTCCATAGGTGCCATCCTGGAGGCGCAGGTTGATGATGGACTGTCGGAAGATGAATGAATCATGCACACTGCCTGGGTAGTTGGCCACAACATTGGTGTGAAGAGTCCCCGGTGGTCCACTATTGCCTGCACATTGATGGAATGCGTGTGTTTTCTGTTGCGGTAGTTATGTGCAGTGTCGGCAGGGGGCACGAGTAGGACATGTGTGCAGTCAATAGCCCCCAACACGTTGGGGAATCCAGCAATGGCTTAGAAGCCTTGCTTGGTCTCCAGCTGCTCCTGCGCAGTGTGGGGGAAGTGGAGGTGCTGGGGTACCAGGCTGATGATGGTATCCAGGACAGGTGTGATGAACTTGGATAGGGCTGGCTGTGAGACTCCTCTGACTCTGGCAGTTGTTGGTTGGAAGGTACCAGAGGCCAACAGGTGCAGCACAGCCAGCAGCTTTGTCTGCGGAGGGATTTTGGTTGTCCGCTGTGTTGGTACCGTCAGCCTGTGGGCAATGTGGGTCAGGATGCGGAGGATGGTTGTCCTTTTGAGCCTGTAGTGGGCAATGACCTCCTCTGGCGTTAAGTCTGTGAGGCTGGTGCGTTTACGGTAGGTCCGCTGTCTTTGTCTATGCTGCCTCTGTGGTAGTCCAGGGGGGTGGGGGGGGGGTCCTGGGGGCGGTGGCGGGCCTGGGGGTGGTGGTGGTGGGTGTTGTGGCCCTCTTGGGTCTCCGAGCTGCATGATCAGTAGCTCCATGGCGTCTGTTGGTCTTCAGGTGTGGCTCTGGTCTGGGCTCCCTTTCAGACTGCAGGTGGTCATCCTGCTTAGCACCAGCAGAAGGCAGGTGTTAAATACCTGCTACTACCGCGGCTTATCGCCTGTTTTTGACTTGCATCGCAGATCTGGCTGTCCGTTGTGAATCGCGCTGTGTTGTCTTTTCGTGTGTTTTTGCACGGACACGCCTATTCTGCATCTCATTAGCGTTAGTTGGCGGTGTCGGCCGTGGCGATGTTTTTGCGGCAGCTATCGTGGGTTATGTGGTGATGTAGGCAGTTAGCACCAGCTTGCGAAAGGGGCGGTAATTCTATCGCCACTTTTGTTGCGCTAAAGTGCCGATAACTCGGTGATAAGTCCTTGTGAATATGCCCCATAGAAGGAGCAAAACACAATTAATGATTCCCTTCCTGCACAAACACAATCATCCCATTCACACATCTGTACAAGCACTTACACATCCGCTCACTCACAAATTCACACAGACACTTACTCTCCAATACAGCCACTCACACACCAACTCACTTAACCAAACAACCACTCAAACAGCCACTCACTCATCCATACAGCCAGTTACACACCGAGTCACTCACTCATACATCCATTCAGACACCCACTCACTCACTTATACAGCCACTGACACACCCATTCACTCACTAATGCAGCCACTCACACAGATTCACACTCACCCACACAGCTACTCACACAACAACTTATATACCTATACACAGAAGGATACAGTCATACAAACACTCACATAGCATATGTTAGAAGTGGTTTCACTCAGTAGTAGTTCACTTAGTACCCTAATTTAACTTTTGTATTAGTTTACTCTATATGTTGAACACCCATGAACTCTTAAACACACTTACACTCACTTGATGATGTCATCAGTGATGCCATCAGCAATGTCATTTGAGATGTCATCAGTGATGTCATTGACCTGTCATGGGTGATGTGATTTGTGAGGTCATAAGCAGTGCATTGCGGAGAGATGAGTTATAGTTAGCTCAGCTAACTATAACTACTGAATTTCACTGGTTTTGTATCAGTGAAACCCAACCCTGCAACTTGGGTGTGTGAGGGCGTGTGTGTGAGTGAGTGTGTGAGTGGTTTTGTGTGTGTGTGTGTAAGTGGGTTTGTGAGTGTGTGGTGGGTGTGTAAGTGCATGTTCGACTGGCTGTGCCAGTTTGTGAGTGAGTGTGTGAGTGGCTTAGTGGGTGTGTGAGTAGGTGTCTGAGTGGCTATGTGGGTGAGTGAGTGGTTTTGAGGGTCTGTGAGTGGGTGTGTGAGTGGCTCAATGGGTGTATGAGTGGGTGTGTGAGTGTGTAAGTGGGTGTGTGAGTGGATGTGTGATAGCTGTGTGGGTCTGTGAGAAGGTGTGTAAGTGGGTTTGAGGGTCTGTGAGTGGGTGTATGAGCAGTTGTGTGGGTGTGCAAATTGGTGTGTGAGGATGTGAGTGAGTTTGTGATTAGGTGTGTGGATCTATGAGCAAGTGTATGTTTTTTTTTCATCTGTGGTCTAGATCAATGGATCCACCCGAATCCACTCAAATCCATTCGAATCTGGGAGGAACCGGGGAGGATCCGCAGATCCTCGTGTGGTAAACAAAAAGGTTTGGAGCAATTTCTTGCTCATGAGGGGTCCCTCACAGACCCCTCCATTAGTCCCATGGGGTCAGGGTATCTCTACCCTGAACCCTTCTATGACTTTTTAATTTTATTTTCTCAGCTGGGAAACGAGTCTCGATGAACAAAATGGCAGACACAACTTTCCTCTCAGGTTGCGGGCAGCCAATCATGGCATTGCTGTTGGTGCATGGATTTGCAAATCCACAGAGGATCCGAGGAGGATCTGTGTCCCTAGATATACAAATTTGAATTGCAGTTAATATCTAAATCACTACTGAATAGAATTTCACCAAATAACAAACAGGGTTCTTTCTGGATCAAGAGCTACCTTTCTGCCAAATGTGGTGTAATGTCGTCCAGCAGTTCAGGCTGTAGTTGTGTCTAAAGTCTTTATTGAAATTAACAGTGGAAAAACACTGTTTTGACACTCCGCCTTTTTCTCGGCCCCCGCTTGACGGATCGCCCTGAAAGTTTCCATGCGCATTTAGAATCACCGGGGCACTTAATAGACAGTTTTCTGTGGACTGGTTTTAGAAAAGTTGCAAAATTGGATTGATGATGAATGTGCTTTGTCCACACTCCAAGTGGGTTTCCCAGCTAAAACGGGCACCTAGGACTAAGTGTTCAGGTTCGCTATTCTATACTGGAAATATGTGGAGTTTAACAACCAGAGACTATTTGTGGCTTTTGTCAATTTAAGGGTTGCTTTTGGCCTGGTGCCCGGCGAGAATCTTTGGAAGATGCTTACAGAAATGGGAGTCCCTGGCAGTTTGGCTGGTCTTGCCGCTAAGCTTTACAATAAGAACTATGCTCAGGTTTATTGGGGGAGAGCGGGAGAATTGACTACCCGTTTCCCCATTTTGCGTGGAGTCCGCCAGGGGGTGTACTTTCCCCTACTTTGTTTACACTATATAATAATGATGTGACTAAGGCACTGCTGGCTTGTATAAATGATTCCGCTGTACTGAATGGAGAAAGAAATCCCCATCCTCCTCTTCGCGGATGACTCGTTATTAATTTCAAAAACCCCTCATGAGCTTCAGAATTTAATTGACAAGTTCTTTGAATTTTGTGTGGCAAGGGGCCTTGAATTAAATGCTGTAAAAACAAAGTATATGGTTTTTGGCAAAAGTCTATCTAGAAGTAGGGTAGTAAAGGTAGCCAAAGAGCCCCTTGAGCGAGTCTTTTGCTTGGATTACCTGATCTCTAAGGATGCCTTGCAGGAGTTGTTGAGACTGGGTGGAGCCATGAAGGTTACGTGGTTGTGTTTTATTTACAAATGGTTCAACAGGTTGGGTTTATCCATTTTGTAGGAGAACCCTGAGAATATTGGTAAGCAGGTAACTACTCTTGTGAAGTCGACCTACTGGGCCTTTGTATATAATCAGCAGGATCATAGGGGGACACTTGGGAAGCTAAAAGAGCAGTTCCTTGACTTTAAACCGACCTCTCAATTTGAATTATATCTGGACTGCATCACACCAGCCTTAGCTAAAAGCCTTTCTGTAAAGTTCCACCTAAGCTGTTACCTCTCAAGGCATTTAGTAGCAATTGGGGCAAAGTGCATGTTTCTAGTGTGTGCCCTGCTTGCAACCTGGTTGCCGAAACAGTGGACCACATTCAGTTTTTTTGCCTGGGGTATAAAGCCTAGTGTCAGAGGTGAATATGCCCAACATGTCTGAATTTGGGGATTCTGCGTTTTCAGGATGCCCAACGAACCCTAAAATCTGACACCTCTGGTCCAATTGTCTTCTCAACCAGCCACTTTTTGATTAATGTTTGGTATAAGAGGGAAACGCTTATTTATTAAAATATAATTACTTTTTAATAATCTGTTATTGGCAATGATGAATGCTTAGGCATTTTAAATGTTTTTAAACTGTATTTGGGTGTTTTTATATTGTTTGTCTGAAATTTGTATAGATGATTTGAACTTATGTTTTGTTTTTATATGTACTTTGATGGTTTTAAACCGAATAAAGTAATTTGAACTCGTGAATCACAGGGGACACAGAGAAAATCCTCCGGTTCACTACCCACCCAAACCTTTGTCAATATCCAAGCATAGCTTTATATGTAGCGGGGCTTAAATTCAAAGTTCGAAGCACCCAAGCATAATATATATTGTGCTCATAGTGCGCTGTATTCAAGGAAGTTTCCCATGTGGCGTATAGCTAAATAGCCAAGTCACATTTACAAATACAGCCCTCGTGGGGAAACTATCGATTACACCTGCCATACTTTAAGTGGAGCAATCATATCAAACGCCCAAATGGGCAAGAAACAAAAGAGACCATGAGGCAAGGTGAAAGGTACCTAATACACAATATACAATACTGTATTATTCTTGAATATGGCACTTAACCCTGCACATAGTCTCTACAGACACTGTGTTATAAATATACTAAAGCTATAATAAAAATGGAAAATAGAAATAAAAGAGATAAACAATAATGATACAACATACAGGATATAAATAGATATGAAATCCTACCAATGGGAATCTAAAACATATACTTCATGGGGAATATCTCCATTAAATAATCATACAGATATTCTACCGAGCACTCAAGGACAAATTCATTGGTGCATCAAAAATATACTTTTAAAATCATGATCAGATACGTTAAACAAATTTTGCATCGATAAGCTCAGCCTACATGTATTTTCAACTCTTCATCCGTGTTGAGACTTTTGGATATTATGCAATTGACGGCAGTGCCTGGGCCTTTGCTAAATTGGCACGGTGTGTCTGGAAGGGCGGAGCGTAGCAATAACACAGGAAGCAGTAGCAGGGATAGCTACCAGTGATAGTATTGGACTGGAAGCGACTAAACATATTTTTGGTGATGTGAATGACAGCAGCGCCACTAATTAAGCAAATGGAGCTGAATTACAGACATGGGGCACGGTGTCTGTCAAACAGAAAGTGTTTGCTCTTCAAAAATTGTTGCACAAGGAAATTAGCAAATGGTGGGAACTGACTTCACTGACCAGATATGCTGAGGTAAATTGTGTCCCTCATGGACTATGCATCTTCATTGTGCCTACTTATGAATCTCTTTAGCTGGGCTCCTGGAAGAATGGGCTGACTTCACTGCAAAATCGTGCAGGGGGGTGATGCAAATTTTGATCAAATGTGCTGAACTGGATTTGGCAAGAGTTTGCCATAAAATACAGGAGCTCAATGAAGAGCTTGACATGAAGAGTGACCAAACTATGATCAACAAGCTTGCAACAAGCTATGATGGATATATTACATAAACATGAGGAGGAAGCCAAATTAGAGAAATACCAAAATTTCAAAGAGATAAAAAGGATTATGCCAAGGGCAGGAGTCTGACTTTTGCATGGAACTATGATGTCTATAGGAAGGACATGTGTCTTGAAGATACCCAAAATCAAAGTGATTGTGTTTCAACGAAGTATAGCTCAGATGTCAGTACAGATACATATAACACAGCAGGCTTCTCCTCCTCAACCAACCCATCAGGGTTTTTTACAACGAGTATCGCTTGTAGCAGCAAGTGGACAGACTGAAAAAGGACAGACCTCCATTAAAAAGCAGGGGAAGAGGAAGAGGCACAAGCAGAGCAAACGCACAAGAAGGGGGAGACCAAGATCTGCCACAACCAGAACGGAGCAGTCACTGGAAGAAGAAGAACTGACACAGAAACTAACAGTTATAAACCTCTCTAAGAGCTCTTTGACTGTTGCAGAAAAATCCTTTCTTGAATTGGGAGTGACCATCTGTCCGAGCATGGACTTTGACTATGCACAAACATGGGTGGACCTGTATTTGTTCATAAAAAAAAGTATAATACGTAAATTGCATGAAATGTCAAGCAAAAAACCAACATGCGCTGGTAAGTCAGCTATGAATTGTGATATCAAAATAAGTGATGTTGATTGTCTTCTTGCCCTTGAAACACTGCTCAGAGAGGGAAAATCAGCTAACTCAGATGTGGCATTGAGTCACATTTTGGAATCCCTGGGCATTGATGTTAATACCCCTAGTGGTAGCAGCTTTAAATTGAAATCCAGAATGATACCATCTCTACCCCATGATGGTATTGATGTATTTCATTAACTTATGGTTAAGGAATTAACGTCTTTACGGAAACAGATGAATAGGATGCCTGGTACAGAAACAAGCGCTAATTACACTAAAATCTGATGACACTATAGTCGGATAAGGGTAGGAATAGAGTGCTATTGGATGTGGACATGTACGAGAAAGAGACATTTAAGCAGCTAAATCAAGTCGATTGCTATGAGGTCAACACGTTTGAAGCATACAGAAACTTTGTGTGTTAATATCATGATCATCTATCAGAATGCGGTAAGAAGGGCATCCTTGATTTTGATGAATACTTGTTACTTAAGAAAGATTACCTGAAAACACCTTGTTTTAGTCTTTTGCCAAAGGTCAACAAAAGCATGCCTAACCCTCTGGGAAATCGAATGAGGGATTTTTGGAAAATACAGCTATTTATATTAATTGTTTTCTGTTTCAATTTGTATCAGCACTGCCATCATATTGTAGGGATAGTAGTGACTTTCTGACCAAAATACAGGGCATTGAATGGGCCAATATCTATGTGATGATTACTATGGCTGTCACATCTTTATATACATGTAAAGATCATTAATTTGGGATGAAGATCTGTGAACACTTTTTCAAATCTAGAGCCATGTCTTTCTATGAACATATTTAAATGGTACTTGAAATGATCAGATATTGTCTACAAGAGAATATTTTTATATTCAATGAGGAATATTATAGTGAGCGAATGGGCACCGTAATGGGCACCTGCTTCACCCACCTTCATGATTCTCGTGACGGGCTGGTGGGAGGAGCAGGTGGCCCGGGTTGAAAATAATCTGGAGTTTACACAACATGTATCAGTGTGGACTAGATGCATAGATGATCTTTTTATTTTGTGGGTTGGGCCTTTGGACAAGGCACAGAAATTAGTTCAGATGTGAATGATAACCCTTATAAACTTAGATTTACTACCAAGATGAGTCAGGTTAAAATTTATTTTTGGGATGTTAAACTGTGGGTGGAGGGAGGGAAAATCTACTCCACCTTGTTTTGCAAAGAGACTGTGGGAAACAGTGTATTACATTTCAAGAGCTATCATCCAAAGAATCTAGTCACCAGTATCCCCTAAAGGGAAATCTTAATATTTAAGTGGGCATGCAACACGGAACTAGAGCACCAGATACAAAAGACTTGCATGAATAAAAGATTTAAGGATAGAGGATATGCAGCAAAAAAATTGCTGAAAAGAAGTGTGACCCTATCACTAGAGAACAACCTTTGTTCTCTAACACATTCCAGGCCCAAAAGAATGAGGATATATGGCTTATTACCACATTCAATAGGTCCTTGCATGCAATAAGGAATATCACAGAAAACACTGGTCTATCTTGAGGAATGATGGCGGCATTGGCCCTGAATTACCTATGAGACCATTGATGGAGCAAGGTTTCAAAAATGAAACTTGCTTGTACGCAATCCTCCTCATAGTATTAATTTATTAAATTTGTATTGTAAATACTAACCTTTGCATTCACAAACACAAGAGGGACAGAAGCTTGCCTATGTGTTTTACTAATGAATAACGCTTGTCTGTAATCCAAAATGTCTGCTAAAGCGCGGGAACCTCAGTGCGCATGTCGCAACCTGATCACATGGTGTGACGTCTTTCTTTGCTTGGTGGGAAACTTCTGCTTCTGCGCAGTGTGCACTAAAATGGCCGCTAAATGTTTTCACATGCTTAAGCTTGCTCTCATGTCATTATTAAATTGTCGTTTTCTTAATGCTACTAATGCAGGATAGTATTATAATTAATTGGGAATAGAGTAGGGAAAGTGGGTATACAGTGAAACTTTTTATTTGTGATTTTAATATTTTCTTCTTACACTTTTAGTAATTCGTAAACTTGGGCCTGGGTTGATGACTTGAAACTCGAGAGACAGATGGTTCTGCACATGTGTCCTGTGTCCCTGCCAAGTGAAGTCAACTTGGACGTCTTCCAAGGCCATGACCCATTGGCCGAAGATGCTGTACTTCATGTTTCAGGAGGACAAAATGATACTTTTCCCCTGTAAAATGTATAACATTTGTCGTGAGACGGGTGGGAAATAAAGTGAATGTATTAATTTGAAGGGGCGGGAATGTAAAGACAATAGGCTTTACAATTTAGGCCAAATCGATATGGTGCGAGAATCCACCCCCTGTCCCTGTCCAATCAGAAGTAGTGGTCCCATATTTTAGCAACATTAAGGGGAGGTAAATGGGCGTAGAAGGGTATAATAGATATAGAATTAGCTATAAAAAAAACACAGGAGAGCGGAGATGCTGACAGGAAGAGCTCCAGACCGCTAAGCTGATCGATTGCAGACTGAATCCCTGTCCAGAAGAGGTCCTGAGGAGGGGGCGGCGGAGTCCATTAGAAGGAAGAACGGGAGAAGTCGAGTATCAGAGAGGGGAACGGCGCAGGCGTCATTGTAGGTCACCGGTCCTGTCCTGATCCTGGAAGAAGTCTTTGCTCTTCATCCTTCCTGGGTCCTATCTTTTCCAACTCCTTGGCCAAGGGGCTTGGTTCTCGCATTTAGGTAATTATACTGCAACCTTTAGTTGCGCTGCTGTCTCTATCTTCTCCTCTTCCTTAAACACCGTCAATGATTAGCAAAATAATTTCTATGCTTTTTCTTGGGTATTTCAATCAAGTACCGTGTTTTCTGTATTTTATCTGCTAAAACTTTAGATAAACATTTTAAAAGTTCCTGACTCAGTGGTTATTTCAGGATTATGAACTATATTGAATGTCACTCATTTTAAATTTCCCAATGGCAAAGGATCCATTGGTAAGTTATTACTCTTCAATCAGAAGGTAATTGGTAGCAGGGACTTTGATAAAAGAGTACATCTGACACCCAGCGTAAGTATTAGTGTAGTGTGAATGTATGGGCCCAAGTGAGTATATGGTGTATGAATGTTGTTGGCTAATATCGCGCTGGATCAGTTTTCTGGTAAGCAGAGGACGGTTTTTGTTACTCTTTATTAATTGGGTAATGAGAATTTTATTTGTATTTTTATGAACTAACATCCGCTTAAATTTTTGAGTTTGTTTTATGTTGTCCAGAATACCCCGGGGGAAAAAGAATAGTGGGTGGCAAGTGGAAGCCATACTGCAGTGAGGTTATCTGTCAGGCAGAAATAGTACTGAGAAGTTAAGCAGGACTTTTAGTACTCGTTAGGGACTCTATGCGTGTGAGTAATAGCAAAAAGGGTATGCTGATAAAAATTTGATGTTATATCACCTAGTAAGGGTAACATTGGAGAAGTAACAGGTACTTCTGGAGCTTGTGTGAAGAGTAGACGGAAGTGTTTTACTCGTAGCATATGTTTTAGTAAACGGAAAGGTTTTACTAAAGTGTGGAAGAAACTATCCTTTTCAAAATTAGTGGAAACTGGCACGATAGCGAATGTTTTATGTTGTTACTGAAATTTAATTAAGATTTATAGAGAAAATAAGTTTGCGTAAAGTTTTGTAAAGGGAGGGTCAGTTGCCGGAGAGGGAGCTGACGTCACAAAACGCCGCGCTGTGGTAGGTTGAAACAGCGGGTGTGGAAAACCCTTGTAAAGGAGGGGTCAGTAGTCAGGAGTAGTATTGACGTCACAAGTGCCGCGCTGGGATTGGTTAAACCAGCGAGGACAGAAAAGAGCAGATTGTAAAGGAGGGGTTGACAGAGAAACGTCATTAAAAGGCCGCGCAAGGATTGGCTCAGAAATAAAAGATAGCAGACATTTAATTGGTCAAAAATATAGAAGCAAAATTCTTAGTGGATAAGGATTGCATGTTAAAACGTGATCCGACTTTAACAGGAACTCGTCCGGATAGGAGATTCCTAGGTTTTGCAGAATATAATTTTGTACACAGAAGATTAGATAGAATGTACGGAGAAAGGAGAAAAATGTCATTTTTGCAAAAGATTAAGAATTATTTTAAAAAGGACAAACCAATCAAAACTAGAGAAGGAATTATTATTCCACCAGCTAAAACGCCAGCATCATTCATGATGATGGAGAGAGGTTATCATACTTGTGTATGGATGGAGAATTGGATAGAATACACCAAAAATGATGGAGTATTAGCATTTCCCGAGAATGGTACCTTCAATGGAAGAATTCTTCAGAACTTGAGATTGAGGATGAATGACTTAGAACCTAGACCTAGATTAACTCAGTACGAAGCTCTAGAAGAATGGGAAACCGAGGCATTTGAGCGGGATAGATCTAGAAGTAATAGGAGTTATCCAGTATTTTTCCCAGATATATACGTGAGTCTAGAGAGGGTCAGATGAAACAATGGAGAAGGGCAATGATTACAGAAGGACTGTATCCATTATTCACAGAAGGAGAGAAATCAGGAGGCAAATGTACAGAAAAGACAAAACATTTAATGAGAAATGAGGAATCTGAAGACGAATTTATGGAGGAAATGTTAAGAAATCCCCCACCATATCAGGAAGGGACAAGTGGATGCACCCCAAGTGCACCACCAAAAACTCCATTAGTGCCACAGGTAATGCATGAATTCACCCCGAATAGAATACTACATGATAAAGAAAAAGAAGCCATAGAAAAAACCAGAGCAGAATTAAAACAGAAAATAACTCAGATAAAAGTACATCCTGATTCGTTAACCATACCTGTAACAATTGGTCCAGTAGTTCCATTATATGGTACTCAGGGAAGTTGTCCTATACCGATACTTACACCTACTCCTGTGAATATTCCCAAACCTGAAGCTCCAGTTATAATAGAGGATCAATTTAGTGACTGTGAATCCACAATATCACTTATGGACTTGCCTATTCGAGGTTCTGTAAATAGTACTCCAATAAAAGATGTACCTGGAGGTTCAAAAGATGTAAGTTTAGTAACTTCATCGGGAGCAAAAAGTGCTACCATAGTAACACCTGAAGATTTAGAATGATGGGTGCAAGGGTCAGTTAAACAGTGCACACCTCCGAAAATAATGGACATTCATAAATTAAAAGTCGAATTAGAAGAAATAATAGCAGGAAATGTAGGACTAGAACGCTTAAATACCTATGATGAAGAAGAATTATTATTCCTGTGCAGGAGTATCACCAGAAATGTAAGGTTGTTTCATGAAAAATTATCCAATTTAGCACTACAGATGGGAATAGAAATAGGGAGATCAAAAGTACTACAGAAACCCTATAGAGCAGAATTTTCAGATAAAGATTTAGAAAATATGAATGCATCTGGAAGAAGATTACAAATAAGAGAATTAATGTTAGTTTTACAAAAATGGGGAGACCTAGATCAATGGAGAACAAGGTGGGCCAAGAAAAAGGAAGAAGCACGAACAAGTAGAACAGCATCAGAATATGTGATGAAGGAATCAGGAAAAGCAGAACAAATGTATCCAATGCGAGAAGTTGCGGGAGGAGGATATGTACATGTCCCATGGAGCAGACAGGATATTTTATCATTTACGAATGATTTTCCAAAGCTGAGGGAAAAGCCAATTGAATGGTACAAGCAGGTTGAAAGGTTTGTGAAGGTGTCAAAGGTATTGTTGAAGGATTTGGATGGTTTGTTTGACATAGTGGTACCTGCTGATTTGTGGACAGATTGTAAAATTACAGTCGATTGGCCTAGTGATGAATATCCTAGAGATCCGAAGACAGGTGCCCCGTCAAATGATGTAATGAAAAAGTATCAGCAGGTGATAACATACCTGAAAGGGAAAATACCCCCGAAAGAAACAGATTGGGTGAAAATAGATCGAACCACCCAAGAAGCCAGTGAATCAGTACATTCTTATTATGAGCAACTATTGCAGGTGTTTAAACAGTATAGTGGATTTGAGGACATTGGAGACAAAAACATGAGTCAGTTTGTGTATCGGTTTGTTTATGGTCTGAAGCCAGAGATTTGCCAGATGATTAAACAACACATGCTGTGTTGGCAGGGAAAGCCCATAGATGAGATTCTGAAGTATGCAAAATATTGTGGAGACAATATTGAGGATAGACACAAGAAATTACAAGAAAAGGTGATGTGGGCTCAGGTGAAAATGGCAGAGAAGCAGGGAATTAATTTGGAAAATCCGAGTGAAAATCAAGGAAAAGATTCTGGAACGAGTGGTGATACGGGAAATGGTGGAAAATTTAGAGGACAAATGAGTAGAGAAGAAGCTAAAAAGAAATTTCCTTGTCATGGATGCGTAAAATTGGGGCATTGGAAGGACGAATGTAAAAAGATTCGGAATAATAATGGCCCAAATCAAAACTTAAATCCACAGACGCAGAATGACTCACAGCAGGGTGTAAATCCCCAGAGTCAATTACCACCTCCACCTGTTCAGGGTAATGTAAGCAGAGCAAAGCATGGTACAGACATTGGATACCCAGGAGGGAGTGGTAAGAATGATTATATGACATCACAATTTCTTTTACAGGACAATTACTGTGAATTCAACTCATGACGGTGCCTAGGAGAGGGGAAGAAGGAGTGCGTACTTGGCGCATCCTTACAGGTAGATCAGTCTGGTCCATATGTTGAAGGAAATGTGAAAGGTAATGATATTACTTTCCTTTTAGACACTGGTGCTACCAGGTCTACGGTGAGATCAGCAGACATCCCAGACCTTCCTCTCTCTGTTGAAGATATCCAAGTAGTAGGGGTAGCTAATTGAAGAATTAGAACGCCTCTTACAGAACCAATGGAAGTCAAAATAGGAAACTTCAGAGAAATGCACCAATTTGTAGTGTGCGATTCTAGCCCAGTAAATTTATTAGGTAGGGATTTATTGTGCAAAATGAACTGTACAATTTTCTGCACGCCAGATGGTGTGGCAGTTCAGACACCAGATGAGGACCATGTATATAAAATTATGGTTGCAAAACAAGGTACAGAAATAGACGAAATGTTTTCGTTAATAACAAGAGATGAGTTACCAGAAGAATTAAAAGGTACAGTAAACCCAATAGTATGGGATTTCACCGGAAAAGAAGTAGGACTTATGGCAAAAATAGATCCAGTTCAAATTACGGTAAAAGAAGGTGCAATTTTCCCAAATACCAGACAGTACAAAATGAGTGCAGAAGTAAAAGCAGGAGTCATTGAAGAAATAAATCGAATGGTAGAACAAAACATCCTAAAAGAAGTAATGAGTAGCCCATGTAATTCACCAATCTTGGGACTAAAGAAACCTAGTGGAAAATATAGGATTGTTCAGGACCTGCGAAAAATAAACAAGATTGTGGAACCATGTTGTCCCATAATACCAAATCCTGCAGTAATTCTATACCAGATCCCTTGGAATGCAGGATGGTTCACAGTAATTGATTTATGTCAAGCATTCTTTTCAATACCATTGCATCCAGACAGCCAGTATCTTTTCTCATTTAAATTTGATAACAAGGTCTATGTGTGGAATCGTGTTCCTCAGGGGTACACAGAAAGTCCTTCCATCTTCAACCAGATACTGAAAAAGTGCCTGGAGAAACTAGTGATGCCAGGAAGCTCAGTCTTAGTCCAATATATCGATGACTTATTGGTGGCGTCGACCACCAGAGAAGACTGTGTTGTTGACTCCATAGCATTATTAAATCTTTTGGCTGAGGAAGGGCATAAAGTCTCACCTGAAAAGTTACAGTTTTGCAGGACAGCTGTTAAATATCTGGGACATCAAATTGAGAGGGGAAAAAGAAGAATAACCTCTGAAAGAGTAGAATTAATAAAGAGAATGCAAATGCCTGTAACCCAAAGACAAGTGCGAATGTTCCTAGGAATAGTAGGCTACTGTCGACAATGGATACCAAATTTTTCCATGTTAGCTAAGCCATTAATTAACATGATGAAAAAGAAAGCAAAGGACCCTGTTGAGTGGGAGGATGAAAGTGTAGAAGCTTTTGTAAAATTGAGAAACGCACTTTGTTCAGCACCTACCTTAGGCATGCCTGATTATAAAAGAGAATTCGCATTATTCTGTCAAGAGAGAGAAAATTGTGCACTTTCTGTCCTAACTCAGAGACATGGACTAGACAGACGTCCTATAGCGTACTTTTCTGCTACATTGGACCCAGTAGCAGCCGCGTTGCCAGGATGCTTAAAAGCAGTGGCAGCAACTTGTTTGAGCATTGAACAAAGCCAGTCAATTGTGATGGGACATCCTGTAAAAGTGTATGTTCCACATGCAGTTGTAATTCTGTTGACAAGAACCCGAACTCAGCATCTTACTCCTAGTCGGCTGACTAAATATGAGAGGATAATAATGGGTGCTGAAAATGTGACCATGGTAAGGTGTACGATAATAAATCCAGCAACTTTATTGCCGGACCTATTTCATGAAACAAATAAAGATGACGAAGAAGATGAACATGATTGTGTACAAATTACAGAATTATGTACAAAACCACGCCCAGACATAGAGGAACAGCCTCTTAAAAAGCTAGACAGGGAGCTATTTGTCGATGGTTCATGTCAAAGACATGAAGATGGTAAACTAACTGCTGCCTATGCGGTATGTGAATTAACTGGAATAGTCGAAGCATCCTATTTACCAGGAGTAAAATCTGCACAAGTAGCTGAATTGATTGCTTTGATAAAAGCTTGCAAAATTGGGAGGAATCAGAGAGTGACCATATTTACAGATAGTCAATACGGTTACGGGGTTGTGCATGATTTTGGCCAACTGTGGATCCCCCATTAAAAATGGACAATTTGTAAGGGAATTGCTAGAAGCAATACAATCACCAAAAGAATTGGCTGTGGTGAAATGTGCCGCACACCAGTCAGGAGATGACTGGGTGGTAGTCGGCAACAGATATGCAGACTTGGTGGCTCAACATTGTGCCAAAACCAGAACGTCAGTCAATAAGAGGGTGGAAAGAATGGGAATCAGCTGACAACTTATGCTGTATATGCCACCTGAAACTTGGAATGAGGTGAAGAAATTGCAAGATGAGGTTGATGAAAGTGAGAAAAATGTGTGGATCAAAGTGGGTTGCTCCCAAAGAGGAGAAGATGAAGTGTGGATCAGTGCAGATGGCAGACCAGTCATGCCAGACTGTTTACTCTCACAAATGGCTAGAATGCACCTTGGAGACTCACACATAGGGAGAGATGCAATGATTAGGCTGTTCAGACAAAATTGGTACAATCCCAAATTCAGGGCTGTTGCAGAGAGTCTTTGCCAGAGATGTCTAACTTGCCAAATGCATAATCCAGGCAGGAAAACGATAATTGGGTTTGGAAAGATTGGAAAAGCAGAGGGCCCATTTATAAGACTCCAGTTCGACTTCATACAGTTACCACCATGCAGAGGACTAAAATATGTACTAGTCATAGTGTGTCTGTTTTCAAAGTGGGTGGAGGCTTACCCTACTAGGAGGAATGACAGTATTACAGTTGCAAAACTGTTGTTACGAGAGCTCATACCTAGGTTTGGTTTCCCAGTATCTTTGGAATCAGATAGAGGAAAACACTTTAATAGCGAAGTGATCCAGATAATCTGTGAAGCATTTCAAATAAAACAGAAATTGCACTGTGCATATCGCCCAGAGGCTTCTGGAGTGGTTGAACAATTGAATGGCACTATAAAGTCAAGATTGGGAAAAATGTGTGCATCAACATCATTAGAGTGGCCAGACGCATTGCCACTTGTCTTGATGGGAATCAGAAGCATACCTGACAGAACAACAGGATTGAGCCCCCATGAAATAATGATGGGAAGAGCAATGAGACAAACACATGTTCCCACAAACAAATTAGTAAATATATCTGATGATATGGTTCTGGATTATTGCAAAGGATTGGCTGACCTAGTGCGTTCTGTCTCTCATCAGGTTGGAGAAGACGCAGTTTCCAGGCAGCCTGAACTAGAACATGATCTGAATCATGGTGATTGGGTGGTAGTGAAGAATCACACCAGAGAAACGTGTTTATCACCCAGGTGGAGCAGACCTTGTCAAGTTATATTGACAACCAATACAGCAGTGAAGTGTTCAAGATTTCCTAATTGGATTCACGTAAGCCACACAAAGAGAGTACCAGACCCTGAAGAGGAGAATTCACAGACAACACCAATCACTGAAGAAGCTGAAGGTTGCCCAGCAGAGGAATCTCAGGATCGAGGTTCGAGAGAAGCTGACGGAGAACAACCGAGCACAAGTCAGGATTGGATACCAGTGGTAGAAGTTCCTGAAGTATACCACAGAACAAGAAGTCAAGCGAAATTGGAAGAAATAGAAGAAGATCAGATAGGTGAAGAAGAGGCAGCTCAGGTACCAGAAGAAAAGACAATAAGAGAACCTGAGCAAGGTCAGATAGGGAAAGAAAATTGGACTCAAAACAGTGAAGACTTAATAAACTTTGAACAGGGAAAGACAGGTTTAGAAGAATCCGTTCAGGCTGCAGAAGTTCACAGTGCAATAAGCCCTGATCAGAAGCAGTTAGATCAAGAAGAATTCACTAAAGAAAAAGGGTTGATACAAATCAACATAAAGAAATAAAAAAGGAACAAAGCCAACATCTTGAAAGTCATTGTGGAGCTATTGAAGAGAAACCAATCAGACCTGAAAAAGAACAAACAAAAGAAGCAGTAAGCAAAGAAAACAAAACAGTATTGAGCAGTGAAAATAACAAGATCTCTGAAGACTTAAACAGAGAAACAGTGCCAACAAAGAAAACAAGAAAAGGAGATCATTGGCCAAGTGTCATTAAAAGAGTAAAGTACCACATAACAACCAGAAGTGAAGATCCAGAACAAGTACCTGAAGTGACAAGTCAAACTGAACAAGAGAAAAAGTCAGGAAAAAGAAAAAGTAAAAGACTGAGACTTGTGAATAACAAATTCAAGGGTCCTGACTGGACTTATATCATTCTTGAAGATTTTGAAAGCTCAGAGTCAAGTGACAGTGGTGGCGAAGGAACAAGTGCAGAACTAACATACGAAGAAGAAACAAGACCACCCTGACTAAACAAAAGAATCCTCTAAAGAAAAGAAGAAGAGATAAGAAGAGCAATCTTCCTTGTCGAAAAAGGCCTGACGATAGAGTTACTGGGAGACCAAAACAGAAATTGTTGTAGGAGATGCTGTGCAATCTGCATATGTAGTCTAGTATTGGTGCTTATAGTATGGTTAGTCCTGATTGTAGCAGTTCCTTACCTTATGATAATAGATAAGAAGATTAATAATGAAACTAAAGGGAGGACAGCAAACATGAAGGGCAATAGAGTAGAATTAATGGCAGAAGATGAGGCAGAAATTCATCATAAAATAGCTGATACCGACACTAGTTTAAATGTTTTCACAAAGTTATTGTTTCAGTATGTAGACACAATGGAAGTTAGTAATTGTTATGTCTGTATGAAGTTACCTGAATCAGTAGCGGAAGGATTAACATACCATCATTTACCACTGACATATGGCATATCATGTAGTGTATTAACAAGTTTATTTTATAGAACAGGTAGGCTACAGTATTATTATTCAAACTTAGATGTGATATTTTCTGAGGTTCCGATTCGCAGGAGTATGAACCCAGTGCTTAGTAGTCAAGACGCACAGTTTATGGGAGAGTTTTTCTTAACAATGAAATCGATAGACATAACACATGCACATAGACACAATCTAACATGTTCTTTACTAGAAGAAGAAAAGATATTTTTGAATTTAGTAGAAGATAGAAGACATGATTTTCAAAAGAAAGCTTCAGAGCATATGGCTCAGTTGCCACCTTGGGCAGAGAAGGAAGGGAGTTATACACCTGGTAAAGCTCAAGCTGCAATGGCTCTGGATTTCGTAAAGAAAGGGAAAATTTGTCTTCATAGGTTAAAGACTGATTATAACAATGTTTTCATCAGTACCAGTGAATGTGAACACAATTTTTTAATTCTGGGAGGTTGGGGACTCAAAGGAGGAACAGATTCAGTTTTTCCTGGAATCTATTATGTATGTGGGAATAAGGCTTACTTTAGGCTTCCTGCACGGTGGTATGGAAGTTGTTATTTTGGAATAGTTTTTCCAAAGATATACCACGTAAAAAGAAACACTGGAAGCAATGAAAACAATAATGAATTAACACGTAGTAAGAGAGCTAGTTTTTCAGAAATTGTAGGTGATATATTTGGTGCATTGATACCTTCAGTGGGAATAATTCTGAACTCAAGGAAAATATGTAAATTGTCTACAGTGGTTGATCGTTTATCAACAGATACTGCTGGAGGTTTTCTAATGATTAATACGGAGATGGTTGCGATTAGATCTATGGTAATGCAAAATCGACTTGCTCTTGACATTCTATTGGCAAAAGAGGGAGGAGTCTGTAAATTATTGAAGACGAAACATTGTTGCACTTATATTCCTGATAAGAGTGCAGAAATTGGAACGTATATTCAGAACATAACTAAACTTGAGAAAGAACTTAAACCACTGGAAGTTGATAGTGTATGGGAAAGATTGACAAATAGTATTGCGTCAATTGGAACCTGGTTTGCTAATGTAGGGAAAGGAATTATAGGTCAAATATTAGTACCCCTAGCAGGGATAGCAATAATAATATTGGCAATAACAATATGGTGCAAATGCTGTAGAAAGAATGGAACATATAAAGTGACAGAAAAAGGAAAGAAGAGAAAACTAGATGAAATAGAACTTGAAGAATGGAGAAGTGATTTATACAAAAAGTTGAAAGGGGATGTGAAAAACAGAAAATGTAAAAATGAGAATGAAACGAGTTGCTAGAAGTTGGCATCTAATTGAGGGTAGTATTTTTGATGGCTCAGAAACGCCATCAGAGAGGGGATTGATGGAGCAAGGTTTCAAAAATGAAACTTGCTTGTACGCAATCCTCCTCATAGTATTAATTTATTAAACTTGTATTGTAAATACTAACCTTTGCATTCACAAACACAAGAGGGACAGAAGCTTGCCTATGTGTTTTACTAATGAATAACGCTTGTCTGTAATCCAAAATATCCGCTAAAGCGCGGGAACCTCAATGCGCATGTCGCAACCTGATCACATGGTGTGACGTCTTTCTTTGCTTGGTGGGAAACTTCTGCTTCTGCGCAGTGTGCACTAAAATGGCCGCTAAATGTTTTCACATGCTTAAGCTTGCTCTCATGGCATTATTAAATTGTCGTTTTCTTAATGCTACTAATGCAGGATAGTATTATAATTAATTGGGAATAGAGTAGGGAAAGTGGGTATACAGTGAAACTTTTTATTTGTGATTTTAATATTTTCTTCTTACACTTTTAGTAATTTGTAAACTTGGGCCTGGGTTGATGACTTTAAACTCGAGAGACAGATGGTTCTGCGCATGTGTCCTGTTTGCCTGCCAAGTGAAGTCAACTTGGACGTCTTCCAAGGCCATGACCCATTGGCCGAAGATGCTGTACTTCATGTTTCCGGAGGACAAAATGATACTTTTCCCCTGTAAAATGTATTACATTTG
This sequence comes from Calotriton arnoldi, assembly GCA_963921515.1. Taxonomy (NCBI): domain Eukaryota; kingdom Metazoa; phylum Chordata; class Amphibia; order Caudata; family Salamandridae; genus Calotriton; species Calotriton arnoldi. The sequence goes on along the minus strand of CAWUFW010000384.1, from coordinate 416,815 downwards.
TCGTGAGACGGGTGGGAAATAAAGTGAATGTATTAATTTGAAGGGGCGGGAATGTAAAGACAATAGGCTTTACAATTTAGGCCAAATCGATATGGTGCGAGAATCCACCCCCTGTCCCTGTCCAATCAGAAGTAGTGGTCCCATATTTTAGCAACATTAAGGGGAGGTATATGGGCGTAGAAGGGTATAATAGATATAGAATTAGCTAAAAAAACACAGGAGAGCGGAGATGCTGACAGGAAGAGCTCCAGACCGCTAAGCTGATCGATTGCAGACTGAATCCCTGTCCAGAAGAGGTCCTGAGGAGGGGGCGGCGGAGTCCATTAGAAGGAAGAACAGGAGAATGGAGGAAAAGTCGAGTATCAGAGAGGGGAACGGCGCAGGTGTCGTTGTAGAGAGGTCACCGGTCCTGTCCTGATCCTGGAAGAAGTCTTTGCTCTTCATCCTTCCTGGGTCCTATCTTTTCCAACTCCTTGGCCAAGGGACTTGGTTCTCGCATTTAGGTAATTATACTGCAACCTTTAGTTGCGCTGCTGTCTCTATCTTCTCCTCTTCCTTAAACACCGTCAATGATTAGCAAAATCATTTCTATGCTTTTTCTTGGGTATTTCAATCAAGTACCGTGTTTTCTGTATTTTACTCTGCTAAAACTTTAGATAAACATTTTAAAACTTCCTGACTCAGTGGTTATTTCAGGATTATGAACTATATTGAATGTCACTCATTTTAAATTTCCCAATTGGCAAAGGATCCATTGGTAAGTTATTACTCTTCAATCAGAAGGTAATTGGTAGCAGGGACTTTGATAAAAGAGTACATCTGACACCCAGCGTAAGTATTAGTGTAGTGTGAATGTATGGGCCCAAGTGAGTATATGGTGTATGAATGTTGTTGGCTAATATTGCGCTGGATCACCATCTATCACTTATAGAAGAGGTAAATCCTTGGGGGGCATACTAACACATAGCTAATATGCTAGGACCTCCAAAGGGGAAACTTGGATTTCGAAATCCTAGGGCTTCTATTAATGCGGCCAATGTAAAGCCTGCAGCCATGCTGTCAATCTCAGAGAATATATGTCATCTAATGGCTGTAAGAAATAGATCACCCAATTCTTAACTTGCTAATCTGACTACTGTGTGTATGCTCTAAGGTGCCCATGCAACCTTATTTATATAGATAGCACCACATTTATGCTCAGAAAACATGTTCTGGAGCACCAAAGAGCAATTAGGATTGTGGATGCTTCTGATCCAGTTGCTAGACACTTCTCAGTTGCCCACCACTCTGATGCATCACAACTTATATTTTTTGCGATTGATAGAATCAGTAAGAATGTGCACGGGGGCAACAAAACGAGGTTGCTAAGACAATTGGAATCAAGATACATTCTTGACCTAAAAACAAAACATCCTTTAGGTCTCAACAAGGATGAAGAGTTAGAAATACTTGTAGGATGAGCTTATCTATGCATAATTTGTTTAACATATCTGATCATGATTATAAAAGTATATTTTTGATGCACCAATTAATTTTTCCTTGACTGCTGGGTAGAAAATCTGTATGATATATAATGGAGATACTCCCTTAGAAGTATATGTTTTTGATTCACATTGGTGGGATTTTATATCAATTTATATGCTATATGTTGTATCATTATTCTTCATTTCTTTTATTTCTGTTTTTTGTTTTGATGATATCTTTACTACTTATAACACAGTGTCCGTAGAGGCTATGTGTAGGATTATGTGCCATATTCAAGGAGAATGCAGTATTGTATAATCTGTATTAGTTACCTTTCACCTTGCCTCATGGTCGCTTTTGTTTATTGCCCATTTGGGCATTTGATATGATTGGTCCATTTAAATATGACGGGCACGATCAATAGTTTCCCCATGAGCGCTGTATTTGTAAATGTGACTAGGCTATTTAGCTATACACTACATGGGAAACTTCCTTCAATAGTGTGCACTATGCGCACAATATATATTATGCTTGGCTGCTTAGAAGTTTGAATTCAAGCCTGCTACATATAACGCTATGCTTGAGTAGTGACAAAAATTTGTGTGAGTCGTGAACCGGAGGATTTTCTCTATGTCTATTGGCTGTTATCACGACAATTGATGTATACATATAATTTTCTTCCCTTTTTTCCCAATATGTATTGTTTGGAGAATGATGAATATTTTCTTTTGACATATTTATGTTAAACTTTTATATACATGTGTTTTGTTATACAAAATATGGGTGGATACAGGAAGAAAGATGTCTTTTATGTCTATACCCTGTGGTGCATGTATTTTCTATTATCATTGGAGCTTATTGCCTTGAGAAACGCTCAATCAAGCCGAAAAACGTTGGGAAGCCATTTTGCTGCTAATGAAATAAAAGCTCTGGTTCAACGCTGCCCTGGAGTGCCTGTCTTTCTTTGGTTCACCAACTTGTTTGAATACCAAGCGGGGACCTGCGCCCATGGCAGAGCACCCGCACGGCTGGTGGAAGGGACCTTGTTTCAGCGGGATGACTGTCAAGCATATATATATTAGGTATCAATACATCAGTAGCTGTGAGTAGCCCCTTCAAACCGAATTTGACATTTTTACCCATGATGCCAAGAGATGCCATAGACATATTCCACGACCGGGTCACTGAGGATTTGAAAAAATTGTACTTTAAGAATAGACAACGTGGCTTAAAAAGAAATTATCAACAGCAACAATACAACAAACTAATGAAAAAATTGAAAGACAACAATGATGTCATGATCAACAAGTCCGACAAAGGCGGGAATATTGTGCTATGGCCTAGACAACAGTATACAACAGAGGCTTACAGGCAATTGGATGAAGTATCATGTTATGAGCGTACGAACATAAAAAAATACTATATAACAAAGGAAAAATGAATTAAGGAAAGACCTATTACAATGGAAAAGAGAGGGCCTGATTACAAAGGAAGAATTTGCCTTTCTACATAATGAACATCCAGTACTTCCGATTATGTACTTCATACCTAAAATTCATAAGGGTACAGTCCCGATCCCAGGCAGACCTATTATTTCTGCTAGAAATGGACTCTTTGAAAGCATATCAGAATGTGTGGAATTTTACTTGCAGGAATTTTTGCAACAATTGCCGTCTTTCATTAAAGATACTGGAGATTTTTTAATGAAACTACAGGAAATACTATGGAATGATGAGTACATTCTGATTACGTTAGACATAACATCACTCTATATGAGTACAGATCATCAAGTGGGATTGAATGCGGTACAATATTTCTTGAACAATCGACCTATTGAAATGTTGCAACACAATAAGATGCTGTTAGATCTAATTAGATGGTGTCTGTATAACAATTTTTTTCTATTTGGCAAGGAAATCTTTTTACAAGTAAGAGGAGTGGCGATGGGAGCCTGCTTCTCCCCCAGCTATGCATGTTTACATGTAGGCTGGTGGGAGGAGCAGGTTCCCAGGAGAGATCACTCCGACATGTTTGACCGGCATGTTATTAAAGTGGATGAGGTTCATCGACGATATTTTTGTAGTGTGGCAAGGTAACACAGAAAGTGCGATGAATTTTGTGAAGGCAATTAATGTAAGCCATTATAATTTGGAATTCACCGCACATATCGATGAACACTTGGTAGATTCCTTAGTTGTCACAGTATACACGGTAGAACACAAGTTGGAAACTACACCGCATCGCAAAAGTACTGCAGGAAACTCCACGCTACATGCAAAAAGTTTCCATCCCAAACACCTAATCAATAGCATTCCATACGGTGAACTGTTACGGCTAAGGAGAATATGTAGCACAGAAACCAACTTAGTCAAATGCAACAAGAAATGATAAAAAGATTTTTGAAGACAGGCTATAATAACACAATACTTAACCAAGCAATAGCCAAAGCGAGCGCCACTCCAAGAAGGATAATGCAGGCTAGTAATAGCAGCACTATCAAAGTGACACATGCAAGCGCAAAAGAAAAAGAGAATGAAGGGTCTAAGATTAGACTAATAACAAATTACAGCCGACAGGAAAACAAGGTTAGGGCAATCATTAATAGCAACTGGCCTATAATCCTAACGGATACAATCATGGCTCAGAAAGTCACCAAAAAGCCTACCCCAACATTTCGGCATGGCTTATCAATGAGGGCGACATTGGTTAAAAATAGTCCGGAGATCAGTACTAGTACCACCTGGCTAAAGCCCAAAAAAGGCTTCTTTAGTTGCACATCTTGCAGGGCATGTAAATTTGGGGTGAATACCACCGAATAGACAACCCCCTTTAGCCCGGAACCCATACCTCTGAGAGACAACTTTAACTGCCATACAGAGTATGTGGTATATGTATTGACTTGCTCATGTGGTTTACGGTATGTGGGGAGCACAAAGCTGCAGGTACACATTAGAATACTCCAGCACTTAAGGGCCATTGTAAACTCAGACCCAGCGTATCCTGTAGCAAGGCATTTTAAGGCAGATCACAATAACGATCTGAAATGTCTTAATTATTATGTCATTGGAGCCATACCACCACTCAGGAGAGGAGGAAACAGAGAAAAACTGCTTAGAAGACTTGAGTCTAAAATGATATTGGAACTAGACTCTAAGTCTCCAAACGGTCTTAACAATAGCGAAGATTTGCACAATTTATTATGACCTTATTTTTATATATATATATATATTTTTTGTATACGATTTTATCCATTTTAGACGTATACCTGAATCAAATTATATATATGTATGTAATGGTTACACCTCAGCCGTTTATGGTCAAGTAAATTTTACTATAATATTGATTAGAGCAGTTTTTCTCATGTAAGTTTCTTTATGTCTGTTTTTTATGTCGGTATTAAAGGACATTAAGGAGTGTTCTAGCAATACTTTGATCATACCATTATGAAATGTATATATTCAATGGTCTGCAAAAGAAGTGTCCTCTGTAACCAATTTCAAGCTGTACCTCGGGAAAATAATTTTTTTTTAACTGTATTATAACATTTTCTATTTAGATGATAAGCACTTTAAGAATACAAACACATAGCACTTTTTTGGGAGCACTATGCACTTTCATGAATGTTTACATTCAGATGCACAGCACTTTATATGGAAGCTCGATTATAAAATTATGGTGGTTGGAATAAATTGGCATTTAAGCCTAAATAAGTGGCATGCATTGGGCTCGTGAAAAGTAAGACATTTAAGTTATGCAATGCTAGAATATGTACCATGGTTCATACTCAAAGCTGTAAACTTTTTAGTAATTATAAGTCCAACAAATTACTGGTAATATATAAAATGTGATGCTGATGACATGACAATTGATGTACATGCATTATGCGGGTAGTTTATGTCATAACGTTAAAACACTATACAGAAAGAATTATTCACATAATTATATATAAATATTTATATGTCTCTATATATATTTTTCCTACAGCTGTAAGGTTTTAATGCATAACCAAGAGTGACCAATTTGAAATTATATACATCGGAGGCTGAACTCCATATTTATAAAGTCTGTTTTCTATGTCCATGCATTGAATACATGTCAGGTGATACTATGACACAAACGTTAAAAAGCAATGATTTGCAGCGTTTCATCATGTGATCAAGGTCACGTGTGGTGACCAAAACGCATTATGACGAGTTGATGCTGATCCAGCGCAACCCCTAATTCCTGAACCAGGGACCAGGGAAATCTCATCACACATAAATTGCTTACCAAACAACGGGGCCCATCACACATTACCCATAAATGATCCCTGAAGACGGGCGCTGGATTTGGGGGGTTTAATTTGTCAGTTTTATTATGCACGATACTACACTTCACATTAATAACATTTAAATATAATTCTAACTATTCGTAATCTCAACTGTCTTCTTCCTTTGGTCGATGGACCATTAGTTGAATAGTTAATGGTGACTATGATTAACTAAACAATTTAATACTTTAACTAAATAACCACAGAGTCATTTATTCGGTTAATAATTTTATCTTATTATATGCTCATAATTTAGATTGTCAGTGCACACACAAGATCACATATAAGAGAACAAATTATCAAGCGATGTAATCAAAATGAATCAATTGTATCGACATCAAAGCATGCATAGGAATGGGGTAAGAGAAGGTACAGCATAACTCTAGCAGAAATATATTGCAAAATTAAAGCAAAAAAGGAGGGTGATACCCACCAAAGAATCAGGAAACCACTTCCTTGGCCGAGGTTGTGGCAAGAGGTCCCCAGAGATAGGCTCAGAGGACAAAGTTAACAGGACAGATGCAGCTAAGGTTTGCCATAGACCGGCAAACAAGATTAATCTCCCAATTTAATCTACCTTGATCTAGTTCTCCTCGGACGCAGTCTCCTCCCAAGCACTCCCGCAACGTTCTCATACCTAAAGTGTTCTTTGGCTTAGTGCTGATCTGCTCTCTCTCTCTTAGTGCGCTTCTTTCTCCTGAATCTGTGCGTTCTGATCGTCTCTTCTCTCTAATCTGCTACCCCGGACTGCACTGCTATGCCGGACCGCACTGAACCGCCCCACCCCAATTGGGATATCAATTATACTTTCATGCCTAACTTACTATCTTACAATGTTGCAGTATCAGTAGAAATTCAGTCTGTGATTGGTTGTCATAAATCATACTAGGGTCGCCTCATCCAGTTCTACTCACAAATCCATCCTATACCGGTTTTAACAAAGGAAGGATTAAAGACCAATACATTCGTATACCACTAACATTCATAGTTATACATTTTGCAACAATTGTACATTATGATATCCGCTTCACATTCAAATTGCACGTAGTGATGGCTGTTTCCACAGTCGCTGTCGTGTCTTGGTATATAAACAATAGGACACAGGTCAACATGGCCTTCACACGGATTACATCAGCTGGTACACTCTGCAGTCTGCAAGCAGGCAACCCATCTTTGAGCATGCGTTCTTCGTACCAACCAAGACAACCACATGCTGGTAACAAGAGACCATTTTCATGCAGGCCCAATTTCGTACTAAAGTAAAATAAACACAAAAGAATATTAATTCATGAAATGAAACCCATTATGGTTACCTCCCACCATACTAATACCCTGTGTTAATTAATTCCTAGCGAAAGCTATTAATTAAAGCAACTCTTTCGTTATTTGTGCACAACATGCAAAATGTGCAATGTACATCATAGCATAAACATGCATTAGTACGATTTTTCAAAGCGCAAACAGTTAATACGTACTCATGCCAACATGATTTAGTATATTATGTAAAATGCGTTTGCCCCTTGTGTATATGTATGCATTCAGGGTTGGTTAATCCATGCAGTCAATACATTATTATGAGTTTACTTAATTTCATGAGGATGTATTTTTACAAACCTCACTCTATCAATCCCCCTTTGATGGTTTACCATCAGAAAAATCCCTACACATACGGTTTACCAAATTATATAGCTGTTATTTTGTCTTCTGACCCTTGCTCCTTACATTTTACATACAATTTTTCTTTAAAATTTTCCAATTCCATCTCGTCTATCTCTCTTTTCCTTTCTTTACGTTCCTTACTTAATTTCCTTTCTTTCCTTTCTTTGCGTCTTTTCTTCACACAAATATAAGTCATTCGGATTATGAATAGCATAACAGTTACAGAAACTATTGGTACTATTATTTTCCCTACCAAAGAACTACCTATAGAAGAAAACCAATTGCTTATAGTAGAAAAGCTCTTACTTAGTCTCTCCCAGACACCGTCAACCTCTAGTTGGGTTACCTTTTTATGCAAATCAGTGATATTCTGAATATATCCTTCCAAATTCTTACTTTTATCTGGTATGCAAGTGCAACAATGTTGAACTTTCAGCATTCCACAGACTCCACCCTCTTTTGCCAATAATATATCAAGGGCAAGTCGATTTTGCATAACCATAGATCTCATGGCAATCATTTCAGTGTCAATCATCAGGAATCCTCCAGCAGTATCCATTGATAAACGATCAACCACTGTGGACAATTGTCGAATTTTGTATGCATTCAGTGTAACTCCAACTCCAGGTATCAATGCTCCAAATATATCACCTATAATTTCGGAAAAACTTTCTCTTTTACACGTTTTAGTCCTTGCTTTACTTCATGGATTCCATTTGTACTTTTGTCTACATGGTAGACTTTTGGAAAGACAATCCCAAGATAACAAGTCCCATACCAGTGATCTGGCAGCCGATAATAGGCTTTCCTCCCACAGACATAATATATGCCTGGCAAGACAGGGTCAGTTCCTCCCTTTAATCCCCAACCCCCAATAATTTTATAGGTATCTTAACATTCACTGGAACCGATGAAGTAATTGTTGTAGTAAGTCTTTTCCCTACGTAAGCATAATTTTCCCTTCTGCGACCAATCCAGGGCCATTGCAGCATAAGTCTCGCCTTTGTCATAGTTGCCTTCTCTGAAAACCCAAGGTGGTGTCTTTAATTTCTCTTCAACAGCTTTTTTCTGAAACTTAGCCCTTCTTTCTTCCACCATCTCCAAAAAAGATTTTCTCTTCCTTTTTCAATTTACATGTTAGATCATTTTTATTAGCATATGCTATATCTAAAGGCTTGGTTGTCAGGAAAAAATCTCCCATGACATTTGCATGTGCTATCTTATTCAACTCAGGTCTTACAGGGACTTTAGAAAAGATTGTATCTACATTAGAATAATAATAATCTAGTTTACCTGTCCTATACAACAAACTTGATAAAACACTACAGGTCACACCATAAGTCAAAGGAAGGTAATGGTAGGTCACACCTTCTGAAACAGACAAAGGTAACTGCATACACACATAACAGTCACTCACATCCATTGTTTCCACATATTCGTAGAGTAATTTAGTGAAAACATTCAGGGAAAAATTAGTAACTGATCTATCGTGATATAAACTACTAGCTTCTATTTGATTCAAGTGAGTAATAGGAATTTGCTTAATGTCAGTGTCTACCTTTGGACCTGTCAAATTGTTAGGACGAGGTGTATCTTCTTTAATCAGATGTAAAGGTATTATAATTGTTAATATTATCCAGAATACTATCAATATACAAAATAGACACAAACAAGCTTTATAACACCTACGCATAAAACTACACCTAGATCTTGTTACTTGCGTATCTGCCATAGTAATATTAATCCTTATAAAGTTCTAAATGGATTTTCTAAATATATTTCAAATATATTCTACAAAAATTAAAAAATAAAAACGTAGTGTGATCCCACACTGCAAAAGCTTTCTTCTTTACCCCTTCTTTTATTTTAACTTCATCCAATTTTGCAGGACGTCTTCTGAATCTTCAGAAAATTTCTTCAGTTGCTAACATGACCTCTTAGTTTGTTTACAGTCTCTTAAGGTGGATTTAGGTCACTTTTTTCTTCTTGCTCGTTGTCAGTGCTGTTTCCTTCTTTGTTTAGATCTTCTTCTTCAATTTCTTCCAACACTATGTAAATCCAGTCAGGTGACTTGAACTTTTTGTTTGGTTTTCTCACTCTCTTTGGTCGCAGCACTGATTCGTCATCCGACTCTCCTTGTTCTATCTCCCCTGGAACTTCATTTATCTGTTCTGGCCTATTCTTCGGTCTTCCCTTCACCACCCTATATTTCAGTCTTTTAACTCCACTTGGCCAATGGTCATCTTTCTTTGCACTCTTTGGTTGAACTTCTTCTTCTTATTTGTTCAATTCGTACCTTCGTTTCTTTGCACCTACTTTTAGTTTGTTTTCTTCTTCTTTTTCCCTTTCTTCTTCTGTATTTCCTTCACCTATCTCCTTTCTATCCTTTCCCTTTTCATTGAAGATTTGTCTTTCTTCTTGTTCAACAGCAGTTTCTTCAGTCCCAGTAGCTGGTACCCACTTTACTTGACTTGTGCTAAGCAATTCCTCATCAAACTGCTCCTCAGAGTCCTTTTGTATATGTTCACCAGTTTCAGAGTCTATTGCTCTAGCCTCACCAATTTCTTGTACTTCAGCCTCTGATTCAGAACTCAGACTTGAGATCTCCAGATGCCGCTCTACTCGTGGTTCAAGTGGAGTTGAGACTCGCTGAGTGTGACTGGCATGGATCCAATTTGGTAAGCCAGCACACTTTACTGCTGTAGTCGTCATCAATATGACCTGATATGGTCCTTCCCAGTGGGGCTCTAGGCAAGTTTTTCTTCTATGCCTTTTCACGTGAACCCACTCACCAGGGCTCAGTCTGCTGTGCATAGCTTGAGTCTGCTGTGTTGTGGTCGCATCTGCTGCAACCTGATGAAACACAGAACGTACTACATCAGCCAATCCTTTGCAATAGTCAAGGATGAGATCATCAGATATATTTATCAATTTGTAGGCAGGTATAAATGCTTGTCTCATTGCTCTTCCCATCAAGATCTCATGTGGACTCAATCCTGTCTTTTTGTCATGAATGCTTCGGAGACTCATCAAAACTAGGGGTAAAGCGTCAGGCCAATTCAGTGCTGTGGATTTACACACTTTCCCTAACCTGTTCTTGATTGTGCCATTTATCTGCTCTACCATTCCAGAAGCCTCTGGACGATAGGCACAATGAAGTTTTGGTTGAATGCTCAATGCCTCACAAATCAGTTTGATTGTTTTACTAGTAAAGTGTGTTCCTCTATCTGTTTCCATAGTGACTAGAAAAACCATATCTAGGAATGTATTCCCTCAACAAAAGTTTTGCCACCGTTAAACTGTCATTCCTCCTTGTGGGATAAGCTTCTACCCAACGAGAAAACAAACACACAATTACTAACACATATTTGAGCTTGTTACATGGAGGCAACTCGATAAAATCGAGTTGTAGTCTGGGAAAAGGACCTCCTGCTCTCCCTATTGTTACCAGACTAACTATTGTCTTTCTTCCTGGGGTTTGCTGTTGGCACGTCAAACATCTCTGACAAAGACTCTCTGCAATAGTCCTGGATTTGGTATTAAACCACGTTTGTTTGAATGATCTGACCATGGCATCTCTGCCAATATGCGTCATCCCATGGTACATCCTTGCCATATGAGAAAGAAGACTATCTGGCATGACTGGTCTCCCATCAATGTATACCCAAACATCATCGTCTTCTCTTCTCCTATACCCTACCTTTTCCCATTCCTGTTTCTCTCCTTCACCTGCCTCTTCCTGCAATTGTCTCACTTCATCCCATGTCTCAATAGTGTTAGTAAACATAAGTTGACAAACCGTATGTTCTTTTGTTTTTCCCCGATTTATGGAAGTCTGATTCTTTGCACAATATTGTGCTACTTGGTCAGCAAATCTGTTTGCCTTGAGTCACATAATAATCTCCTGATTTATGTGCGGCACATTTGACCACTGCAATTCGTTTTGGCAATTGTAATGCTTCAAGCAATTCTCTTACAAATTGACTATTCCTGATGGGGGACCCTGAAGAGGTCAGGAATCCCCTCTGCATCCATAGTTCTCCAAAATCATGCACAATGCCAAAGCCATATTGGCCATCAGTAATTATATTATCTCCTTCTGACTTTTTCCCAATTTACAAGCTCGAATTAGAGCTATCAATTCAGCGACTTGTGCAGATCTTACCCCTTTTAGACAGGATGCTTCCAGGATTGCTGCTACAGTACAGACAGCATAAGCAGAATTCAACACACCTGTTTCAGTTCGTAAACAAGAACCATCAACAAACATCACACAATCAGATTCCTCAAGAAGAACATCTTTAATATCAGGATGCGCTTGGTACAAAATTCAGTCACATCCAAACAATCATGTTCAGCTTCATCCTTTACTTCTTCATCCCAAACATCTGGCAATAGAGTCGAAGGATTCTCATTTGTACATCTTACTATTGTCACATTTTCTGCACCCAAAATCACTCTCTCATACCTAGTCAGCCGACTTAGGTGAGGTGCTGAGTCCGTGTTCTTGTTAAAAGGATCTCAACTGAATGTGGCACATACACTCTCACAGGATGACCCATTATGATTCCTTCACTCTGTTCCAGACTCACACAAGTAGCGGCTACTGCTTTCAAACATCCAGGAAATGCGGCAGCTACTGAATCTAGAGTAGCAGAAAAATATGCCACAGGTCGTCTTGCCATTCTGTGTCTCTGAGTTAAAGCGGCAAGTGCACATCCATCTCTTTCACTGCAGGACAATGCAAAATCTTTTGAATAATCAGGCATCCCCAAAGCCGGCGCCTGACACAGACTGTCTTTCAATTTAACAAAAGCTTCCATGCTCTCTTCATCCAATTTTACTGGGTCTTTTACATCATTCCTCGTCAACCTCTGTAGAGGTTTTGCCATTAGTGAAAATCCACTGATCCACTGTCTGCAATATCCAAACACTCCCAAAAACATTCGCACTTCTCTTTGTGTTGTTGGGGGTTTCATGTCCTTAATCACTCGAATACGCTCTGATGTTACCTTTCTGACTCCCTTCTCAATCTTATGACCTAAATATTGGACTTCTCGCTGACAGAATTGTAATTTTGCAGGGGACACTTTATGTCCACCTTCTGCCAAATGGTTCAGTAAAGCAACAGTGTCTGCAACACAGGCTTCTCGAGTCTTTGATGCCACCAGTAGGTCATCAATGTACTGAACCAGAACAGACTCTTCAGACATTCTCAAATCTTCCAGACACTTTTTCAAGATCTGGTTAAAGATTGAAGGACTCTCAGTATAGCCTTGAGGAACTCGGCACCATGCCAAAACACGGTCTCCAAACCGGAAAGCAAATAAATACTGGCTATCCGGATGCAGGGGAATTGAAAAGAATGCATGACACAAATCAATCACGGTATACCACTCCGCATCATGTGGGATTTGGTAGAGAATCACTGCTGGGTTTGGCACAACTGGACAACAAGGCACAACAATTTTGTTCACCTTTCTCAAATCTTGCACTATTCTATAGGTTCCATTTGGCTTTTTCAATCCCATAATAGGTGAATTACAAGGACTACTCATTAATTCTTTTAAAATTCCTTGCTCAATCATTTGATCAATTACAGGAGTTATTCCTGCTATTACTTCTGCCTTCATTTTATACTGTGGTGTATTTGGATAGTCAACACCATCTTTCACTGTAATTCTAATTGGGTCTACTTTTTCATTAATCCAATCTCTTGTCCTGTGAAATCCCATACATCTGAATTCACTACCTTCATCAATTCCTTTTATCTGTAAGAAGCTGAAAATAACTCATTCACTTCTGTTCCTTGCTTTGCTAGTACCATTTTAAAAGCTGACATCGTCATCAGGTGTCTGAAATGCAATACCATCCGGCGTGCAGTAAATTGTGCAATTCATTTTGCACAACAAATCTCTTCCTAACAAATTCACTGGACTTGAGTCACACACTACAAATCGATGCATGTCTTTAAAGGGACCAATATGCACTTCAATTGGTTTAGTAACTGGTGTATTAATCTATTTATTTGAGACTCCTACTACTTGGATAGTTTCTCCTGAGAGGGGTAGGTTTGGAATTTCTGCTGCTCTCACAGTAGAATGGGTAGCACCAGTGTCCACAAGAAAGGTGATATCATTACCTTCCACTTTTCCATCAACAAATGGACCTGACTGATCTACCTCTAGAGTAGCGCCAAGCACGCACTCTTCCTCCCCCTTAAGGCACTGTCATTGATTCGACTCAACATCACTTCCATCGCATTGCATCCAAAATTGGGGAATCACATTCTTGTTAGTACTTTTACCAACCTGGTCTCCTCCGTGGAACCCTGTATCCGCACTGTATCTTTGAGCATTTACATTGTGTGGCAAAGGTGGTTGCGGGACCTGATACTGGGTAGTAACTACCTGCTGCTGAGGTGGCTGTTGCACACCTACCTCACTCTGCACATGTGGGGTTAAAATTTGATTTCCTCCATTAGTCCTCTGCACTGATTTACACTCATTCTTCCAGTGTCCATACTTTCCGCACCCATGACAAGGAAATTTCTTTTTCGCCTCTTCCCTGCTCATTTGTCCTCTACCTCTACCTCCACCGGGTCTTTGAGCATTCTGGCTAACTCCTCCCATTTGATTTATAGACTGAGAATTCAACTGAGTTTCTTGCTGCTCTGCTACTTTTACTTGCGCCCACATAATTTTTTCTTTCAATTTGCGATGGCGAGACTCAATGTCATCGCTGCAGTATTTTGCATACCTCAAAATCTCATCGATCGTTTTGGCCTGCCAACACAACATGTGCTGCTGTATCATCTGACTAATCTCAGGTCTTAATCCATACACAAACCTATACACAAAATGACCCATATTCTTGTCTCCTATATTCTCAAAACCACTATACTGCTTAAAAACTTGTAATAACCTTTCATAGTATGCATGCACAGGATTCAATGGTTGGCAGCGGATCGAAACCCAGACAGAGAGCAATCTCCAACCGCACCAGACACTGCGACACTGGCGAAAATCCTCCTACGAGTGCGGCGCACCACATCTGAGGATACAACTGCAACCAGGGTGATAGTGCGCTGCTGGACCAGATACTTGAAGAAGGTGGGCGCTGCAACTCCCTATTCCCCTGACATACCAATCACGATGCTGCGCTATCTCCCGCAGGGGGAACATTGGGCAGGACTGGAGGACTGGGTTGAGGCGGGACTCAGAGAGGTGGGGGACCTATACCGAGACTCCACGCTACTTCCCTTTGAAGACCTGCAGACCGCGTATGACTTACCTGGGGGTCACTTCCTGAAGCATAGGGCTCTAACGCGCAGGATTAGGACGCATTGGAGGGGTGGGGATGCAGAGCTGCGAGCACTGGCGGGATGCAGGTACGTTGCACTGTCAGCAGGAAGAATTAAGACGGTGTCCTGCCTCTATAAGGCAATACGGAGGGATATGCAAAAGCCGTTAGAGCGCTTGCGAGCACAGTGGGAGGAAGACCTAGGTAAACAGATACCAGAGAGGGAATGGGACAAAATCCTAGAACGTACCCCGAAAGCATCTAGGAATGCGCGATTCAAATTAATTAACTACTATGTGCTGCATAGGGCATATCTAACGCCGGTCCGCATCAGGAAGTACTTTGGTGCAGAATCGGCGGTCTGCCCGAGGTGCGGAGAAAGAGAGGCGCACATACTCCATATGTTCTGGAATTGCCCACTATTGCAAACTTTCTGGGGGGAAATTTGGCAGGTAATAGGTGACCTGATTGACAAAGAGCTTCCACAGACCCCAGAACCCCAGAACACTTCCTCTTAGGGTGGTTTCCTCACACGGCCAAAAATAAGGTGACGGGAAAGTTTCAGGATCTTGCCTATGTCCTGCCCAAGAGGGAGATAGCCAGGAACTGGAAAGCGCCGGGAGGGCCGAGGTTCACCACCTGGAGAAGAGAGCTCGAGAGATTGGCGGGAGCAGAAGGAGCAGAAGGAAGATTGCTACTCCGAGAGGCCAGCCGGGGAATAGGCAAGATGGAGAGGGCCAGGGCCTGGGAAAACCTCGTATGTGAACTGGTGGCGGCTGACCAGGACGCCCTTAGTGGGGCGGGCACTCCAAGGGTGGCCGAACCAGACCCAGACGGCAGGCACGAGGGACAACAGGCCTCAAACAGCTAGAAGGTATAGCGGGATAGCACATGATCCCTAGGGACCTCGCACACGACCACCCGATAACACGTAGTCACCACAACCTGTTTATTAGCATGCAACTCAAGGGGGGAGGGGGAATAGTTTTGTTGATATGGGATTATTGATGACGGCATACCAGAGAATATTACCGACACGATGTGTACACCTGAAACTAGTTCCGAATGTACAAATTACGGTATGTATTGACACTATTTAAATACCAATAAAATGTGGTTTAAAAAAAAATATATATATGCATGCACAGACTCTTTCGGCTCTTGGTTTGTTCTATCGATTTTTACCCAATCAGTTTCCTTAGGGGAAATTTTGCTTTTCAAGAAAGTAATCACCTGATGATACTTTTTCATCACCTCATCAGAGGGTGCTCCCGTTTTGAAATCCCTAGGATATTCATCTTTTGGCCAATCAACTGTAATCTTACATTCAGTCCACAAATCTGCAGGGACAACAATTTCAAATAATCCATCTAAATCTTTTAACAATACTTTCGAGACTTTCACAAACCTCTCAACTTGTTTGTACCTATCCACTGGCTTTTCTCTCAACCTGGGAAACTCATTTGTAAAAGACAATATATCCTGTCTAGACCACGGAACATGCACATAACCTCCTCCTGGAACTTCTCTCATGGGACATTCAAGAGCTACATTTTCTACTTCTCTTACTGGATGTAAATGTTATTCTTTAGCAGCCATTTCTTCTTTCTTCCTCATCCATCTACCCTTCCATCTCTCTATGTCTCCCCATTTTCTTAAAACAACCATTAACTCTTTTATCTGCAATCGTCTACCGGATGTATTCATATTTTCTATATCCTTTTCAGTAAAATCCACTCTATATTTCTTCTGCAACACTTTTGATCTTCCCATGTCTATTCCTAACTCATCTGCAGTTTCCACTAACCTTTCATGTTGATTTTTCGCTTTCCAAGTAATACTCTTACACAGATACATCAATTCATCATCCTGATAAGTCTTTAATCTGTCCAGACTTATGGTCCCAATGATCATTTCTTCCAGATCTACTCTCAACTTACATACATCTATAGG
The DNA here is from genome assembly GCA_963921515.1 of Calotriton arnoldi. Classification (NCBI taxonomy): domain Eukaryota; kingdom Metazoa; phylum Chordata; class Amphibia; order Caudata; family Salamandridae; genus Calotriton; species Calotriton arnoldi. The sequence goes on along the minus strand of CAWUFW010000384.1, from coordinate 400,128 downwards.
CTGTGGCTGTATTTTTCTCCTTTGTAACCCTTTCACCCAATCATCTGACTCTTCGGTTGTTGGACCTATTGAAACTTCACTTCTGGGGATTTCTTCCAACTCTATTCTTTTGGGCGGTAACTGCATTATCTCCCTAGGGGTTTCATTTACTGTTAGATTAGTCGGAGGGGTTGACCTAGTGACAGTAGCGGGCTGTTCACTTTGAACACTTACAGCATTAATTCTACTACTAACTGATGTCACAGCAGAATTTAGTGGGACAGTCAAGGAAGGTTCATGGATAAGTCTATTTTCGAATACAGGTATTGCTGGACCTATAGTTACTGGTACAGTTATTGCATCTATTTTCATATTAATCTGATTCAATTTTGCAACTAATTCTTTAGTTTTTATTGCCAATTCTGCTTCTCCTTCCTGCTCTATATCACTTACAGTTGGAACTGGTGTCGTTTGAGGTGTCATTGGGGTTTCCATCGACAGTGCATTTAGTGTCACCATCGCTGAATTTTCCTGATAAGGAGGTGGTCGTTTAACTAATATATCATCCAGCAACTCGTCATCAGATTCATTCGGGTTATATCCCTAACCAAATTGCTCTAAATGTCTCCTTTTCTCCTTACATTTGCTTCCTGCAGTCTCTCCTACCATTAAAACTGGATATAATCCTTCAGTTATCTCTCCATTTCTCCATCTCTTCATTCTGTCCTCATGCTTTTCTTCATGAAATCTTCCGAACATAAATCTATTAACTCTTCCACCTCTATGTCTTTCTCTCTCATACATTTCATCTTCCCATTCTACTAATGCTTCAAACTGTGTAGGCCTAGGTCTTGGATCTAATGCCATCATCTTTTCTCTCAGATTACGCAATACTGCCAAATTAAAAGAACCATGCTCTGGAAAAGCTAGCACACCATCATTCTTCGTATATCCTACCCAATTTTCTAGCCAAATACATGTGTGATAACCATATTTTAACATCATATAAGATGCTGGTGTCTTCGGTGGAGGGATAGGAACTCCTTCTCTCGTTATTACAGGTTTGTCCTTTTTAAAGAATCTTTTAATTTTGTCAAACAAAGTCAATTTCTCCTGTTTTGGTTGTTCGAAATAAATTTTTGCAAATCGTCAACAGCCTTACTCAGTCCAAATCTTTGTCAACGCAATCCACGATAATTCACCAATCAACTTCTTTTGCTTCCCTAGGCACCTGACCAATGTCAGCGCGACACACTCTAACTCTTCCAATCTGATCTTTCTATGTCTCTGCTATCTTGTCCAATACCAGCGCGGCTCACACCAACCAACCAATCTGAGCTTACCTTGCCTCCGCAGTCTGACCAATGCCAGCGCGGCTTTTTGTGACATCAGCCTCTCCTCCTACCGCTGACCTAGGGAGCTCCTCCCGCTCCTGACCAAGGGATCTCCAAGGGAGGGTCAGTTTTACTTATAAAATTCACGGAAAATTTCTAAGTCCTTTTTCTTTACAATAACTTATTAGTCACAACATAAAACAATACCACACTGTCTGTTTACTAAATAAAGAGATAGTTTTTCACTTTCAAGAATGCTCCTTTCAGTACGGGCAAGTATAACAATTCCGCTATTCTTCCCTTCATTCAAGCTAGGGGAGGACCTGTTACTTTTTTAGGGATAAGGCCAAAATTTCACAAGAGGACCTTTTGTTAAAATGGAGGTCTTGCTACTCTTCTAGGGATAAGGCCAAAGTGTAGTAGTCTCTCCTCTAGTTCTCTGTTTATGTCTATTGCTTGCTTAGGTTATGATGTCATTGTCATGGTTATAGAACACTATGATTTGAATCCCAGGATGATCTTGTCAGTTCCTGGAAGCTGTGGAGACGAACAGTCAATAAAGTACGTGCTCTTACACTTACCTGTCTTGTGTAATCACTACAAAATTGGCGACGAGTTGGACTGTTCTCTCCACCCACGTGTGCAGTGAAGACTTTTTGTGTTCCAAGAAATCTGCGTTTTTTTATCCTCAAGAGACCTTCGTCTGCATCTGAGGGGAATTCGACTACAAAGAGATCCACAGCATAGAAAACCAAACTCCTGCCTTTTGACCACATTGGGAGCATCTTATTGTTTCAACGTACGCGTGAAGGGTCTAGAGAAGAGTGGTTTGGTCCTCGTCATACCTGGCTTTTCACATCTATGCTGTTGGCACTTCGTGTCTGGTGAGCCTGTTTATACCTTGTTCACCCCGTGTGCCTGGCGCTCTTATGAGTAAATTACCTGTTGCTGGTCTCTTCGTGCTGGAAGGGAAAGTTGCTGTCTGCGCAATCGTGTGCTGTTCTCCCCTGGCGTCTGGGGTGTTGAGAGCTTGATCGTATGCTGCTTTACTCTGGCGCTTTGACCGTTGAAGTCTCTTGGGAGAGAGGTCTGTCCTGTGCTGTGGTTATCCTCAAGTGATGACGCATTCGAATCCTCCGTAGGAGTCAGCGCTGAAGGCTGGGCGTCACAAGGCACTGTTTGCGTGTTTACGGTTGCTTAGTTACAGCAAAGCGTGCCCGAGGAATTTTCTCCAAGCTGTGCGTGTCGCCGCACTGGAGTAGAACGTCACACGTTCAACAAGGAAGAGGTAACGTGCATGCTGTTGCCTGGTTACAGGGAAGCTTTCCGATCTGCGTCCATGTTATGTGTGTTATCGCGCAACTGCTGTTCCTCAAACACTGAGGTTGCACGCGTCAGTGCAGCACATCAAGGGAAGCGGAAGTGTTCTTCAGTTTAATCAACGCATCGGGAGAGGAGTGGAATCAGCAGAATCACACCGGCAGCAGGCAGCTCAAAGTACTTCACTATCTTCGTATGGCGAGCCGGCGGTGAGTGCTGTATCTACGCATCTTTATTGAGCGCAACGCTATCAGTGGAATCTCACCGGGAATCTCACCAGCAGCAGTTGTTTGTACTTCATTGCTTTTACTTTTATTTACTGTGAGCGAACCTCAGCGGTAGCTATTCCTGGTATTTTTCTGTGTTCAAAGCCTGTCTACGGTGAGCGCTTTATTGTGTCTCTTGTTTTCCAGAGAGATCGTGCTGGGAAAAATCCATTCTATGCTTTTAGCATCTACAAGTGTTTGACAGTCTTTGAAACTTTTCTTGTGACTGTGTTTTTTTTTGTTACGGCATAGATTGAGTCTTTATTCGTTTTTGAAGTCACGGCTGCCCGGAATAGTTACTAGTTAGATTGACTTTCATTCCACAGTGAAATTCTGCAATATTCCTGTTGAAGTGGTGTTGTTTTGTTTTTTTTAACTTTCTTTTACAGGTGGACTATTTACATTTCCGTCGAAGTAATTTTGCTTTCTTCTTTTAACCTTCTTTCACAGGTGGACTATTTCATTTTCATTGTTTAAGTGGTTACTTCACTTCCTTTTTCACCATTTAGTGTTTGCGTAAAGGCCTTATCCTGGAGATACCAGGCATTGAGACTCCACATAGGGCGCTGGTCAGATCTGGGGGGACCAAAATGAAGGAGTAGAGGGGAGTGGTCTGAAATCCCACGAGGTAATATTTGAATTTGTGAAAGCACTCAACAGTCAAAAGCGGGTAAACAGAATAAGTCTATCCAGGAGTGAGTGTGGTGTGCAGTTGAAGTATGTGTAAATTGACGTAATCTCTGATGCCACATCCTCCAAGTGTCAAAAAGACCCACAGTGGCGGTCCAGTCTGCAAGGTGTCACACCCTGGCACATTCAGAGCTGGTGGGGGACCCAGTTCTATCGAGTTCTGGGTTGGGCCCCACATTAAAGTCGCCTTCTTTTAATGTAAGACCCTCTGGGAGGCCTGTCAGGAGGTTGGAGAGGTCTCGGAGACAGGCATTAGGAGAAGCAAATGGAGAGTAAATGCATTCTAAAGTGATCACCTGACCCTCCATTGTTCCTGTCATGGCAAGGAAGCATCCCTGTGGTTGGCATGTTTCGTGGGAGACCGTAAGAGGTAAGGAGTGCCTCAGCAGGATAGCAACCCCCCGGGACCCATGTGTGTACCCCGCATGGAAGACTCTGTCATACCCGTTACGTGCCAAAAAAGGGTAGCTATTCCCCATGAGATGAGTTTCTTGAAGTAGAATGTTATAGGGACTAGGACAACACCACTTTTTAAATAAATTTGGGGAGCCCAAATACTTCAAGAGAGTCAGGCTGAAGCTACTAATTGCTGTATTGAAGAGCTGGATGAGTTTTAGGAGAATTCTCAATATTCCATATTATGCAACCTCTGCCCCAGTTTGGGACTCGCCTGGGATGCCAGAATGTCTGAACGATGCATTGAGTCAGCTTCTGAAACAAGCAGGATTAAATTATTAGATAGACTTGAGAGATAGGACAAGATTAATTGAGTGGGCTGAAATGGCAGTACTTACCGGGGGCACGATTTTGAGATTAAAATACTATCAGTTGCACGCATGGTGGGTGTTAAACCTGACAGCCTTGGGGTGGTCTTCCCCCAACTTTTTGACTGCCTCCCTCCATTTTTCTGAACTTGTTTATACTGATTTTAGGACTCTGGGCAGTTTACCATTGCTGACCAGTACTAAAGTGCTTGTGCTCTTTCCTCTAAACATGGTAACATTGGTGTATAACCAATTGGCATATTTAATTTACAGTAATCCCCTAGTAAAGTGCACTACATGTGGCCAGGGCCTGTAAATTAAATCCTACTAGTGGGCCAGAAGCATGCATTGTGCCACCCACATAAGTAGCCCTCTAATCATGGCTCAGGCCTGCCATTGCAGAGCCTGTTTGTGCAGTTTCACACTACCATGTCAACCTGGCAAGGTAACTCTCTTGCCAGGCCTAACCCTTCCCTTTTTACACATATAAGTAACCCCTAAGGTAGGCCCTGTCTACCCACAGGGCAGGGGGCTGTGTATTTTAGAGGTAGGACATGTATGTGTAAGTTTACAAGGCCTGGTAGTGAAAAACTTCCAATTCCATTTTCACTACTGCAAGGCCTATCTCTCCCACAGGATAACATTGGGATTACCTTTCATATCTTTTAAGTGTAACTCCCAATTGGGAAAATATAGGACCTTCAAGTTTAGTGTCACTGAACTCACAATTTAAAATCACAACTTATGGTGAAGTTGGATTTTGAAGTCCAGTTTAGCAAATGCCATTTCTAGAAAATGTGCATTTACCCACTCTGCCTTGCTGTGCTCTTACCGTGCTGAGCAGCCCTGCTGCCTGCTGTTCCCCTACCTGGGTGGGAAGGATTGGACCTGCATCATTTGATCCCAGAGTGATTCCAAGGGGTTGCTGGCTTGCCTCCTGTTGCAAGTCTCATGAACTCCATGGACTGAGAACTCTCCTTTTCCAACCCTTGAGCTCCTCTGCTGATGAGTCTGTCCTGTCCAGAGGAGCCAACACAGTTCTGGACCCTTGGACATGGACATATGGGTCTGCTGCAGTTTTAATGGCATGTCACTTGCTATTGCTGGAACCAGATCGGCGCAACACACTAAGAGCCGCCGCATCGCACCCGGACCCACCGCATTCCGGGACCGACGCTTTACTCAGTGGCCCTTGTCTCATAGCCACTGCTGCATTGGGGATCACAGAAGCATCGCTCGACTGCACTTTGTATCTGTTGATGCAAACCTAGGAACAAGGTACTTTTGTTTAGTGGGCCTAGGTAAGTCCCTGTATCCAGCCCCCACTTAATCTCTTGACGTTGTCCCAGCCCTGTGCACCCAATACCCCCTTTAAGCGTTATTAGCTTTTAAGCGCTACTTTAACATTTATTCCTTAAATGTACATATCTCAACTAAGGGTGGGCGGAGTTCGCGGAGTTGCGCTACGTGGAATTGTACGGAGTTCCATAAAAACTCTAATTTTATTTTTATTTAATATAGCCTGCGATAAAACCTAATCCGTCAGGTCAGTTTCAATACATCTGTGAGCAGGTGATTTAATAATAACAGCAATAGTAAGGTCGCAGCAGAGTGGCCAATAATTGGCTGGGTACAGAGCCCACAATCTTCCCTTTCTCTGTATTTTACATACACATCTGAAGAATGTAACATCCCCTACCCTAACACACACTTAGAATTTACTTACATGTCACCTTAAATTTGCACCAGAAAGCCGTGAGTTTGCAATGTCATCTGGGCGCTGCAGCTCACACACAAATTTCAATACGTATTTTTATGAAGCTCTAACGAGCGCACAAATCAATGAATGGAGCCACTGGCTGCACTCCCCACCAGAGCCAGGCCCCCCTCCTGCCAAGACCCTGAGCCCAGGCAAGCACAGTCTTGGGCCCCAGCATATGGGCAGGCCCCACCACAGAGGCTGCTATCACAACCCCCCGACGGTACAATACCTCCGTCTTGACGCTGTGCTGTCCTCCAGTTTGAGCATGCAGCAACCGGCCATCCTGCAAGCCTCCTTGCTCAGAGCCACTCTCTCTTTGGCTGCTACTTTCTCTGCAGCAGACGGGTGGGGGAGGGGAAAATTCAGCCTGTATGCGACCCGTAACGCAGTGGGCAACCCCTTGTGTCAGCGTCAAGCCCAGGGGTCTGCAACGGCACTTTCCTACTTGTGGGCCAAAGGGTTGGGATGTGCAGCAAAGTGCGGCCCGACTATTTGGTGCCAAGCACCGGCATCTCATCCTTCGTGCTCTGCCTCCTCCACCATGGGCATGCCGGCATGGTGAAATTTCTGCACTGGCATCACATCCTGTGTAGCAAAAACATGCTGAGTCCTGAGTGCTGGTTGGTTGGAGCAGCCATTTGGTAATGTTCAACCCCTGCGCTAGGGCCTGTATGCCGCCCGCAAACCCATTTCACCTCTCTAGATCCAGCTAGGGTTGGGCACTGGTGGCAAACTCTGCCAGGCAGCGGAATCAGAGTTTTTTCCCGAACTCCACACTCCCAGCAGAGTGTGGAGTTGGTAAAACTCCGCAAACTCCGCTGGCGGAGCGGAGTTCACCGCTTAGAGTTAGTCTGAAATTCTACCTGATGGATTTTCAATTGTTTTGATCTTGCATTATTTATAAAATAATAATCTATTTTTCTAAACTGGTGTGGTGTCTTTTTGTGGTATTTTCAATGTGTTACTGTATGAGTTATTGCACAAATACTTTACACATTGCCTTCTAAGTTAAGCCTGACTGCTCTGTGCCGAGCTACCAGAAGGTGAACACAGGATAATTTAGGTTGTGTTTTGACTAGGGGTGGGTGGAATTTGCGTAGTCGCGCTACGCAAAGCTCCGCGAAATGGTAAAAAATCTCTGCGAGCACGCAAAAGTTCTGCGAACACGCGGAATTGCTTGCTCCGCCCGTTCGCGATGCTTTTTTCCTGTTCGCGAACGCTGTTTGCGTGCTCAGGGAGAAATATCTCGTGAACACGCATTTTGAAAGCGCGAACAAGCAAAAAATTCCGCGAAGTCGCGGATCGCGGAATGTTTGGTAATTCCGCGTTCTCTGCGGAACGCGAAATTACCCAAATTCCGCAAATTCCGCGAGCGGAACGGAATTTACTGCCCAGGCCTAGTTTTGACTTACCCTGACTAGGATTGTGGTCCCTACTTGGACAGGGTGCATACCTCTGCCAATTAGAGACCCAATTCCTAACATTGGTGGCAGCAGTGGGATAGGACTTGTGTTTGTGCAGTGCCATACAAGAGCCAGGTGTATACTACTCCACATTCAAGACCATGTTGAATTTTTCTTAATTTTTCTCTGCTTTGCATTTTGATCCATCCTCTACATCATGTTGTTGGTTGGTTCTGCAAGGGGAGTCTTGGAGCTTGAGCTGGCCAAACTGGACGATTATTCAATAAACTAGTTGAAAAACTGCTGCAAAGGGATGAGGGTACATGTCCAAAGAGCCACTAAGAATGTGGATTTTCAAAAGGCACTGAGGGCATGGGCAGAGACCTGCTCCCAAGAGAATGATGAGTTACATAAGCCTGGGAATGGCTCCCCTGAGGAGCTACCTGCAACAGTTGAGGGGTACACCCCTGGATTTGAGCTCCCTGTTAGACCAGGAATCAGTGTCTCTGCTCATGGCCTATCCCCAGAAGAGCTGCAGATTTTATTTACTTATTTTATTTATAAAGACTTATAAAGCGCACAGCTACCCGATACCATTTCCTGGTGCTAAGCAGGACACGACGTAAGCCACCAGTTGCAGAGGGAGCCGAGGGAAGTTAAACTTGATTATAAAGGAAGGTCTTTAATTTTTTGTGGAAGGCTAGGAGCGAGTGACACGACCTCAGTTCCAAAGGGAGAGAATTCCACAGTCTGGGGCCAAGATTGACGAAAGAGCGCCCTCTCATATGGGTAAGATGGATTCTGGGAACAGAGAACAGAGAAAGGCTTGCTGATCTCAGCTGTCGAGAGGGCACATATGGTTTAACCAGACTTGTATGAAGGGGGCAACAAGCCATGTTTGGCCCTAAACATATAACAAAAGGCCTTAAACTCGATACATTTGTTCACCCTATGCCAATGGAATTCATGGAGCAATGGTGAGGTTAAGGCGTGGCAAGGCAACCTAAAAAGAAGACGGGCCGCAGCGTTTTGTGTAAGCTGTAAACGATGGACAGAAGATTTATCAGCACCCAAGTAAAGGACATTGCCATAATCAAGTCTAGATATTACCAGCATCTGCATTACCGTTCTTTGAGCAGCTGGAGGAATTAACCAGAGGATTTTTTGTTAGCCACCTAAGGACAGCAAAGCAGGTCGCAGTGACCACAGACACCTGTGGCTTAAGGGAAAGAGTGTTATCGATGGTGAAGCCCAGATTTTTTACTTTAGGGACTGTAACAGGTAGAGGTCCCAGAGAGTCAGTCCAATGGGTAATTCCCCACCGTTCTGGATTGTTTCCCAAAATGAGAACCTCAGTTTTCGAACCGTTCAGCTTCAAGGTGCGGAAGAGCAAGGAGGAGAGAGAATTCAAGCTGCGGATGGCAACGGTAAAGATAGAGGTCAAGGAGAAAAAGGCTGCGAGGGAAGCTAAAATGGCTGAGGCTGACAGAGTCGTAGCTTGAGAAGAAATTTTTGTTGGTTCAAGAACTGCGTCAGAAGGAGCTGGAGATCCAGGCCAGACAGTCTGAGTCCAGCAGTGATGGTGGCAGGATACATGCATGGAGATAAAAGGTTTCGTATACCTATGGATTTGGTGCCCAATTATGTGGTGGGAGATGACATTGATAACTGGTTTTCTGCTTATGTGGTTGCACTCAAGGTACACAGGGTTCCTGTGGGTGAGGGGAGTCTGTGGAAACACATGTTTGCACTGGGGAGGGACTCACTTCAGAAATTAGAGGTTAGGGACCAAACAAAGTACACCCCTATGAAGGCCATTTTAATTGCCATATTTGGGCTGACTCGCCAAAGATTCAGGGACAGCCAGAAGCTCCCCAACCAATCTTGGGTACATTTTTATTGATTACTCCAGTAAGGCACTGAATGGCTGGGTAAGGGGCAGTAAAGGTAATGATTTAAATGGGTTGTATCATTTGATTATGAGAGAGCACATGCTCAGTATCTGTTTCATAGTGTTGAGCCAGCACCTAATTGACAGTAAGCTGACTGACCCTAGGAAGCTTGCTGAGGAAGCAGACCTCTGGCTAGAAGAGAGTGTCCAAAAAGGTATCCGTGAGGGACACTCACAAAGGTGGTCAGGATTCCCAACAGAAGAAAGAGGGGGAAGAAAACTTAAAAAGAAGGAGTTCTCAAAAGGCCCCCAACATAATTCCAAAGGGAGTAGAGGTAACCAGTCCCAGTCTGATCCAAAGAAGAAAGGGTTCTTTTACCATAAGACAGGAGTTTGTACCCCAATGTACAGAGTGCTATAAGTATGATCACTCTAAGGGTGACTCCAAATGTCACAAGAGGGCACAGCCCCCAACTGGTAGGAAGACACCAGGGTTGGCGAGTGTAGTGCTCGGGGAGGAGGTAGCCCAGGTCGTTTTGGGGTATAGACAGAGGTACACTAGTATCCCTAGGGGATAGAGAAATGGTTTCAAAAGCCCACATACCTGCAAGTACTTAAAAGTATAGGCAGTGGGTCTCCATTAATGGGCAACGGGTTGAGGCTCTGCCAGACACAGGAGCCAGCATGACAACTGTCAAGAATCAGCTGGTGTTTGCAGTGCAGTTCCTGCCAAGCACATTCCACCAAGTCGTAGTCACAAACAATCATAAGAGCCATCTACCAGTGGCTCAGTTCCCTTGGGGGTGGGGGGTCTCAGGTTCTCTAAAAGTAGCTGTGAGTCCTACGATGCCTGCTGATTGTCTGTTAGGTATGATCTGGATCACATTGCCTGGAGGGAGGTAGAGCTTAGGACCCACTTCGAGATGATGGGATTGCCTTAGTGGATCTGTATGACCACACAAGCCATGGCTGACCAGAACAGGAGTAAAGGTAGTCTGAAGCCTGGAACAATGGCCCAGACAGCTGTCAAGAAGAGGGGCAAGGGGCATGGGAAAACGGTCCCTGAAGTTCCCGTGGTGGAGGTTGGCGGGGTCCTTGAGGAGGAGGACCTTGAGCCAATTGAGGAAGACATTGCTGCCCTAGGTGGCCTACCTAAGATTGCCAACTGGCTACTACAAACAACATGTTAAGCGCTACGGCACCATTGTTGCATCCTCAACGGAGCTGACATCCAAGAAACAGCCCAGATTGGTGATCTGTACAAGGCTTATAAGAAAGCTTTGACTCTCTCAAGGAAGCCATGTGCACAGCACCGCTGCTCAGAGCCCCTGACTTCTCCAAGGAATTCTTTGTGCAGACAAATGCTTCAGCGCATGGCATAGGGGCAGTGTTAGCAGGGCTGAATGAGGAGGGCCTAGAACAACTGGTAGCCTTCATTACCAGGAGGTTACTTCCACAGGAACAGAGGTTGAGTGTCATTCAAAGAGAAGCTTTTGCTGTGGTCTGGGCACTGAAGAAGTGGAGACCATACATGTTTGGGACTCACTTCCTGGTTCAGATAGACCACAGGCTCCCCAGATGGCTCATACAGATGAAGGGTGAAAATCCCAAACTGTTGAGATGGTCCATCTCCCTACAGGCAATGGACTTTAAAATGGAACATCGCTCGGGGACAGACCACACCAATAATTCTTCGGCCTTAGTGAAGAGAGCTCCCAAGGGTTTGGGTAGCTCTCCCCACTTTCAGCTGGGGGGACAGACATGGTAGACCTGACAGCCTTAAGGTGGTCTTCCCCCAACTTTTTGCCTACCTCCCTCCATTTTTCTGAACTCGTTTTTGCTTGTTTTAGGACTCTGCGCACCTTCCACTGCTGATCAGTACTAAAGTGCTTGTGCTCTCTCTCCTAAACATGGTAACATTGGCATATACCCAATTGGCATATTTAATTTACTGGAAGTCCCTAGTAAAGTGCACTACATGTGCTCAGGGCCTGTAAATTAAATGCTACTAGTGGGCCTGAAGCACACACTGTACCACCCACATAAGGAGTGTGAGACCTGGCTTGTACAGCGGGTTTATCCCAAGACATTTTGCTTTTTGGCCTGCTGTTTCTGACCTATTTTTGTTGGCTTTATGACTCTGCGCACTTTACCACTGCTGATCAGTGCTAAAGTGCACATGCTCTCCGTGTAAATTGTGTTTATGGATTGGTGATTCCATGATTGGCATATTTGATTTACTGGTAAGTCCCTAGTGCCATACACTGTGTGTGCCCAGGGCCTGTAAATCAAATGCTGCTAGTGGGCCTGCAGCACTGATTGTGCCACCCACATGAGCAGCCTGTAAATGTAACTCAGACCTGCTACTGCGGTGTTTGTGCACAGTTTGGTACTGCCATGTCGACCTGACAAGTGCACCCACTTGCCAGGCCCTAACCTTCCCTTTTCCTACATGTGAGTCACCCCTAAGGTAGGCCCAAGGTACCCCTGTGGGCAGGGTGCAGTGTATAGGAAAGGTAGGACATCCCTGATGTGTGTGGCATGTCCTGATAGTGAAATACTACCAATTTCGTTTTTCACTATTTGAAAGGCTATCTGTCCCATAGGATAGAATGGGAGTTTATTTATAACATCTTATAAATCTAACTTCCCAATGGGAAAAGATAGAAAGATGGAGTTTAGTATGCCTGAACTCAGAATATAAAAATGCATCTTTTAGTAAAGATGATTTTTATATTGTGTGTTTGAAAATACCACTTTTAGAAAGTGGGTATTTTTTTGCTTAGCCATCCTGTGTGCCTCTGCTGGTTTGTGGCTTGACTGTCTGGCTTTTGAATGACAGGGGCTGGGGATGTGCATTCTCTCAGATGGCCACCGGGGTGGGGGGTTGATGTGTGTGTCCTGCCTTTCCTGAATGAGTCAGGGCTGGGCTGAATAGACCTGGGCTGCTTTTGAGTAGGGGAGGAGATTTCCTTGCACCTGAAAAGGCCAGGTCTGCCTTACACAATGCTGTCTCCACCTACTGCCAGGAAGCTGCACCAGAGAGGACAGAACTGGTTTTGGCTGTGCAAAGACCTTCTCTGCCACAGAGAACAAAGGATTTTGTATTATAAAAAGAGGGGCCCAGACCCCAGACTTTTAGATCACTGCCGAACTAAGGAACCTGCCAGGAAGAAGGACCGGGAAAGCTGGAGGAAGAGTACTGCCCCTGTGCTGTGTGCTGTTGGGGTTGGCCTGCAGTGGTTGCTTCTGTCTTGGGTAGGGAAAGGACTGGACTGTGCTTTTATCATCCTGCTGTTAGAGTTTTCTCCAAGGGCTTGAAGTAGAGCTTGCCTCCTGTTGGAAGTCTCAGGGATAGAAAAGACTTCAAAGATCACTTCTGGGAATCAAGAGGAACTCTTGCCAAGGAGAAGAGCTGGAGAAACTGAGGAGGAGTACTGCCCCTTTGCTGTTTGCTGTCTGGGGTTGACCTGCAGTGGCTGTTTCCGCCAAGGAAAGGACAAGGACTTTGCTGTGTGCTGTGTCCCCTGTTCGAGGAAGATCTCCAAGTGCTTGAAATAGAGCTTGCCTCCTGTTCTGAAGTCTCAGGAACACAAAGACTTCACCACCAGCTTCCCTGAACTTCCTTGCTGGGAGTTCTGACCTGCTAAGAGGTGCCTGCTGTTGCTTTGTACCTCTGGAGGCTGTTTGCCGCTGGGAGCTGGAAAAGTAACGCAACTTCGAGAAACGCGACGCATCCACACCTATTTCCGATGGATCGCTGAAGAAATCGACGCAGTGCCTGCCCGCGGCTCAAGAAATCGCCACACGCTGCATCGAGTGCATGATCTACGAAGTCCGAGATCACCGCACCGATTCCGACGCAGGCCCTGCTGTGCGGCTGCAAGAACCAATGCATCGTGGGACCGCGGCTGGAGAGAACAACGCAGTGTTGTTGTAGCTGCCGCATCGAGAACAGACACATCCCCGATCCTCACGCATGACATCTGGGCGCTGCGCCGGGCAGAACACCGTGGTTGCAGTGAGAAACTGACGCATCACCTCCCGGCACAGTAAGAAACCAACGCATCACCTCCCCTGAAGTAAGGAACTGACGCATCACCTTCCCTAGGCGTAAGAAACCGATGCATCACCTTCCCTGTGACAGTTTTTGTTTGTGTGCGCGACGCATCCAAGGTACTTTGTGTGAAAAGTGTGGCATCTGCAATTTGCTTTGAACAGAACTATTTTTACCTTTTAAAAGTCATATTTTGATTACTGTATTGTGGATTTTTGTTGTTTTGATCTTGTTTAGTTTAGATAAAGATTGTGTATTTTTCTAAACTGGTGTGGTGTCCATTTGTAGTGTTTTCACTGTATTACTGTATGTGTTCACAAATGCTTTACACACTGCCTCTGAGATAAGCCTGCGTGCTCATGCCAAGCTACCAAGGGGATGAGCAGGGGTTATTTTAGGAGTGTATCCCCCTTACCCTGACTTGGACAAAGGTGCAAACCCTTGCCAACTAGAGACCCCCATTTCTAACAACGAGCCTTAGCAGAGCCTGTTTGTGCAGTTTCACACTGCCATGTTGGCCTGGCAAGGTAACACTTTGCCAGGCCTAAACCTTCCCTTTTTGTACATTTAGGTCTCTCCTAAGGTAGGCCCTGTCTACCCACAGGGCAGGGTGCCATGTATTTAAGAGGCAAGGCATGCACGTTTACGTTTACATGTCCTGGTAGTGAAAAACTACCAATTCTGTTTATCACTACTGCAAAGCCAATCTCTCTCATAGGATAACATTGGGATTACCTTTCATATCTTTTGCGTGTAACTCCCAATTGGGGAAAGATAAAACCTTTGAGTTTAGTGTCACTGACCTCATAATTTAAAATCACAACCTATGGTGAATTTGGATTTTGAATTCCACTTTAGCAAATGCCACTTCTAAAAAGTTGGCATTTACTTAATTTAGCCATTTGGCGCCTGCTGCCTGTCTTTGGAATGCACTTATGGTGTGGGTGACAGCTGGCTTCCTGCATTCCCTCTAGACAGTCACACACAAAGGAAGGGTAGGTGGGGCTGACTGGCCCTCAGCATGTTGATGGGTCATCCTGAGGCAGGAGGAGAGGGACGAGCTGACACTAGCACCTCAAAGGGCTGGGTCCTGCACCCACACAAAGGACTGATTGTTGCCCTGTAGTGTGTCTGGAGCCAGGTTAGGCAGGGAAAATCTCTGAGTACTTCAAAGCTTTCTTCAAAGGCACCACTGGGTATAAGTACTGGGTATAAGTACTGGACCTCTAGCGCTAACAAATCAGTAATCTTCTGGACCTGTGACTACTCTGCCAGGGAGAAGAGCCACTGTGCTGCTGAAAGGACTGCCACTCTGCTGCACTGCTGCTTTGCTGAACTCTGCCTTGCTGTGCTCTTGCAGTGCTGAGCCACCCTGCTGCCCGCTGTTCCCCTACCTGAGTGAGAAGGACTGGATCTGCATCGCTTGAACCCAGATTGAGTTCCTCCAAGGGCTTGCTGGCTTGCCTCCTATTGCCTAAGTCTCAGGGACACAAAAAACTTAGAACTCTCCTTTTCCAACCCTTGGGCTCATCTGCAGTGAGTCTATCCTTCCCAGAGGTGCCAACCCAGTCCTGGACCCTTGGCAGTGGACCTAGTGGTCTGCTGCAGTTTTAACCGTATGTCGCATGCTGTCACTGGAACCGGATCCGTGCATCGCACCTAGAGCCGTTGCATCATTTTCTGACCTGCCACATTCCGGGAAGACTCTTCCCTCAACGGCCTTCATCGTATCGCCCCTACTGTATTGAGGATCACTGAAGCATCGCTCAGCTGCAACCTGCATCTGTTGACGCAAACCTAGGATGAATGTACTTTTGTTCAGCAGGCCTACTTAGGGCCCTGTATCTGGCACACGCTCCATCACTGTCGGCCTGAACACTTGACTTTGTACAGGTCCAGCAGGACCAATTCCCCCTCTAAGCGCTATTAGCTTTTAAGCGCTACTTTGACATTTATTGCTCAAAAGTTCATATCTTAACTTCTACTTGATGGATTTTCGTTGTTTTGATCTTGCGTAATTTTAAAATCATAATGAATTTTTGTAATCCGGTGTGGAGTCAAATCAAATCAAATCAAACAAAGCTTTATTCGATTTCTGTTTAGAAAATCATAAAAGCACATAAAATCACACGTGTTATACACAGTAGCAGTGCAAAAACATAAATCCAATAGACATCATATCATTACATCACACACTGTCTCGACAAATAAGGTCAATTGTTTTCGCCCCCTTTACATGATTAAATTGTTGGTCAATTTGACACTCACATTGCAATTGATTTCCTACATTTTACTACACTATGTAAAAACATTAATAAAATCCATATTATATATTCATTTTCTAAAAACTATAATTCTAAGAAGGCAGGATAAGACTGTCTAAAACCAAACTTTTCTAAAAATGATAAAATCTATTTCTTTCTTTGTACATTGTAAAATTTGTTGATGTTGTTGTTTAAAGCTTTATTCGATTCAATTCATAAATCATAAAAGCACAGCAATAGAAAGAGAGAAAAGAAGCACACTCCGGGAATGGATGTTTTACACAGTAAAAACAATACATACATTTATCATAATCATAAAAATGTCCTATAATTCATAACACATTTTAAAAAAGAGGATACACAAAAAACAATTAGTTCACCATCTAAAGACTGTAATACAAGTAAAGCAGGTCGGCATTGTCTAAGTCCCAGTTTTTTTAAGATCTGTTTTAAAAATCTATTTCTATGGTACTGATAAAATTTACAGAAAAAAAGTACATGTATGGTAGACTGATTAGAGATGCCATCACATGGGCATACATCTAGAGTTCTTGACCAGTCATTTGTGTTTGGAAAGCTTATCAACCTATGGAAGATTCCCAATCGGAATCGAGTTAATAACATCCTTTCATAGGACCCAGATACATGTACTAAATACGGTTGAATAGCATAACAAGAAAGCATCATTTGGTTATCCATGACAGACTTTTTTATGATCTCTAGTGCTAACCTATTTGCTTGCATATGGGCAAGACATGTTACTTTAAGGGACTTTCTACTCAATTTAAACAGTGTATCTGGTTGCTCAAAATATTCTAGGTGGCCAATATCAGTCATAAAATTTTTGATATAATTTAACCAAGGTATACTCGCTGTCCTGGTCAGACCCAGGCAGTCCTTGATAACCTCACGATTAAGGCTCATCTCCTCTGTTATCCATACTTTATGCCATAATAAAATAGGCTCTATTCTAATTAAGTCAGTAATATATTGCAGACCAAGTTCAGAATGACAAATAAAATTTGCTATACTGTTTGGGATAGCCAATAGATATTTTAAAAACGAGTTTTCTGTTATTTGGATAGAATTCACATCTTTATAACCCCATATACCCGCTCCGTACATGGCTGAAGTCACACATTTGGCCTTGTATATAACAATCAATTCTGGGATTGGTCTTCTACCCAGCCTCCTTGCAAAATTAGTGAGAGCTCCAATTGTCTTTATAAATAGTAAATTTCTTCCCTTTACCGCCGGGGCCCAAGTACCTCGATAATCAAATTGTATACCAAGGTAAGAGAAACTATTAATACATTCTATCTTTGAATTTTCAATAAATATATCACGGCATCTAATATTAGTTTTCCCACATTTCATAATAAAAGTCTTGGAAATGTTGACTTTTAGGCCCCCTCTCATTCATGAATAAAACAAAATTATTTAAAATCTTCTGCAAACTTAGTTGAGTACGCGCCATCAAAACTGCGTCATCAGCATACATCAATGCTGGCACAGCTTGTTTGTTAATTTGAGGAAGATCCTGACACTATCCTTCTAAAAATTGTCCTAAATCATTTATATACAAATTAAAAAGTAGGGGGGCGAGCACACAGCCCTGCCTTACGCCTTTTCTAATAGGAAATTTAGCTGTGCATTCGCCCTGTTTTCCATAACGGACCCTGGCTCCAGCCTCACTATACAATTGCATTATAAAAATTAAAAGCGGGGGAGCCATCCCTAGTTCTTTCAGTATGCCCCATAATTTGTTATGATTCACGCAGTCAAACGCGGAACTTAGGTCAACAAATGCTAGGAACAACTTTCCTTGCTTTGCACGTGTGTATTTGTCGATTACTAGGTTTAAATTCAATCCTTGTTCCACCGTTCCTAAGCCCGTACGGAAACCGTACTGTAATCTAGAAAGGACCCCATTTTCTTCCACCCATGATTGTAAACGATTTAAAATTATTCGGCCTGTAATTTTAAGGGTCGAGTCCAGCAAAGAGATGGGGCGATAACACACCGGATTATTTCGATCACCCTTTTTAAAAATGGGGACCACGATGGAATCTGACCAAGATGATATTAAACATTGCTGACTACAGGCATTTAATACCTGAGTTAACAGAGGACCCCAGAAAACCAGATTGGATTTAAATACGTCTACAGGGACACCATCTGGTCCTGGGGCTTTTCCGGCTATACTATCATTGATAGCACATATCACCTCCTGCAAAGAAAAATACAAGTCTATGGGAAAAACATCCGTCTGCTCACCAGAAACTAACAAGTTTCTCTCCATTAAAACTCCAAAGTCCTGATCCTGTATGTCACTATATAAGTTTGTGTAATGGTCTACCCAAGAGTTTTCGGTAATGGCAACCTCAACTGTGGGCCGATCTATAGGGTTTAAAAGAGGAGCATTAACCGCTTTCCAGAACGCAGTGTTGTCTTTCAAGGCACTAGCTTTAATCAGAGATGCCCATGCCTCGTCCTTTAGTGCTTTTTTCCGTTCTTTTATTGCATACTTATATGTTGACCTAGCCATGTTTTTTTCACATTGTGTACTATCCTTCTTATGTAAAACCTTCTTCAAGTTAGAATGAGCCTTAGTACAGTCTGCATTAAACCAACCCTTTTCTTGTTGCTTTCTCTGTGTGATTTTCACTGTTAGTAATTCCTTAATTGTTTTACTAATAATACTAAACGATTTTAGGATATCTATCTTTTCAGCCCTCTCATCCAAACAGATAGTTACTTCACGTGAACATTCAAGAATTAATTTATTGAATATCACTTGAGGATCTATTCTGGCCCAACTCAGCGAGTAACCATTCAATGTTTTAATTTTTGGTTCAAAGGGGAACAAATTCAACTCGCTGTTACTAGCGGTGTGACTCAAAATAGGACAAGGAGTACTGATAGAAATACTTGTAGGAAAGTGATCACTAATAGAATTAGTATGGGTCATAAAGGCTTTCAGCCTACTTGAGTGTATTCTTGTTATCATAATGTAGTCAATAGTAGAGCCCAAACCTCTACCATTGAAAGTATTCATAAACTGTACAGGTGGTGAACAGAGCTCATTTGCAAAGGCTAAGTCAAATTGGTGGGCTAGCATGTTAAGTTGTTCCCCCAGTACGGTGTGTGAAAAATGGGCATACTCCATATCTTGTTCCGTATATAAGCCACAAATTCCCTTCCCTGCGTTAGGGCAAATTTTTTCATTAAAGTCACCACCCATAATTATACATAAGTCCTCCATTGAACTTTCTGACACTTTACATAATTCTTTTCGCAGGTCACCCAAAATATGACATCTTTGTTCGTTGGGAATATTATTGTAAAAATTAACAAGCACCACTGTATGCAGTCTATCCATATGCAACAATAAAATCTGATAAAATTTTTTAGAAACTTTAAAAACTATTTTTTTATAATTACAGTACTAGAAATATATATACATAATCCCCCTTGTTTCTACCAGAGATTGAACGCTCCGCGGAGTATGGTAGGTCTTATATCCGTTTATGTGAACCTCATTCAATACCCACGTCTCTTGTATACAAAAAATAGCAAAATTTTCAACAAATAACAACCATTGCAGGTCTTCAACCTTCGATCTCACCCCTGCCACATTCCAGAACAAGACATTCATTGCTGATGGATCACCTGTTACACCTTTATCTTGCCTTTTAGAAGAGCTAGAGTGCTTAGTTCTGCCATCAATCTGGGAGGGTCTCTTTATGGGGCCCTCAGCTGGTGTTGTTCTCGCTTCTTGGTCAGTGATTACTTCTACATATGAACTAGGTATCACTAGGTCGTTTATAGTCTCGGCCTTCCTGATAGGGATTAAAGTCCCCTTTCCCTTACTTATGGTATGCAATTTATGAGTTCTTAGTCAATCAATGTCCTCCAACATATGGAGCGCATCAAAGCGATTAGTTGTCAGTACATTATAGGAATAGGTAGAACCTCCCTGTGCTGATATACAATGGCCTCGAGGGTGCGAGGCCATGTGAGGTTGATAGAAAAACCCTAATGGCAGAATATTAATGCCCATATCTAATACACTAGTATTTCCAGCTCTTGTTAATATCTCTTGAGTCAAAACGGGATCACCAAATGTGAGTACGACACAGTCCCCTGCTAACTTTTTGCTCTCCCGGCCTACCCAAGAGACCCTCCTCACCATTTTAAATTTGGCAAATAAATTCTTTGTGAGACCAGTCCGCTCACCCAGCCAAAACAGTGATTTATTTCTTAGAGCCTACCACGTTTCCTTCTGATTAGGATTTAACACGGGGACGTTGGCCAGTATGATAGTGTATGGAGTTGCTGCTGGGGGTAACTCAAGAGGGAAGCTTGGGACTAATGGCAGATTTGATGTCACAACATTTGTCTGTGTAGGGGTTTTTCTACTATAAGCAGTGGCAGGGGCTCTTGAGTGCTTATAGAGTTTAATTGTTTCAGGCTCTTTTGATGTCAAGATATGCCGTGACCTATAAGGGGGGTAAACAGGTTCAGGGGTATTGCTTGTAGGGGTTAACCTGCTAATACTATCTATTGAACCCGCAAGTAGTTGCTTATGCACGTCATCAGTAGGATTAGTAGTTTTAACATAGGCAGCAGAATGCTCCGAGCTTATGTTTTGTATAATATAATCTTCAAGAGATTTCACTCTATCAGTTAACTTTATGATAACCTCCATTAAACTATTTTGCATGGAGTCAATTTTCTTTATTATAATGCTAGCATCGTCCGGCTGAGTATTTATCATGACACTAGGTAAAGCCTTCTTTCCTGGACCAAGTTTTCCCTTTCTGCCCTGTTTACTCGAATTGCTGGTTTTCGTTCGTTTTTCATTACTAGGTTTCCTATTTAATACAATACAGGGGGACGGGACACTGCTTAATTCAGTATTGGTGACATCCGGATTCCTAGGTCTCTTGGACGGTGGCTGCGGCTCTATCTCCAAATCACTTATATAGATGTTATCAGAAGTGTTTTGGGCACAGTTATTCTTAGCCTGCATGGTAATCTCTTGGGCGTTAGATGGTGATAATCTAACTTGATCTTGTAACGTTAGACTTTTGTCTACCGTGCCCGTTATTTTACCTTGAATCAAGGTTTCCTCAACTGAACTGATCTGATCTTCTATCATTCCCATAGCCCCTGTAAGATAAGTCAGTAGGGATTTTTGTCCCCCCCCCCGTTGTGTTGGTCATTTTGCCCACTTTCCTTTTACTCATCCTAAAATAGGGAATTCAACTTAATTACAAACACTTTAAATAATCTTAGAGTATTCAGAAAGCATGGGGAGTAACAAACATTTAACGAGGGAGAGTATGCTGCATACAACCACAAGCTAATATCCAAAGAGAGTATCTCACAATAATACTATCAATACCGATATTAGACCATGGAGGCCCACAATTTCAGATGTCCTCAGGGAATACTTCTCAGAGCACTGGCCCAGCCCAGCCTCTAACAGTCTATGACGGGCTAAGACGGGCCCGTCTTGGCCCGGTCTTCGCCCGCCCCGCGGGAGCCGCGGGCGTTGTTTTAAAGCGTTGCAGTCCCTCCAGGGGCTGTATCAAAGTGCAGTGTGCGTGGCGATTCCAGGGATCAGGGCTAAAAAAGTACAGGCAAAGTCAGCAGGTCTCCCGCCCGCGGGAGCCGCGGGCGTTGTTTTAAAGCGTTGCAGTCCCTCCAGGGGCTGTATCAAAGTGCAGTGTGCGTGGCGATTCCAGGGATCAGGTCTAAAAAGTACAGGCAAAGTCAGCAGGTCTCCGCCCCGCGGGAGCCGCGGGCGTTGTTTTAAAGCGTTGCAGTCCCTCCAGGGGCTGTATCAAAGTGCAGTGTGCATGGCGATTCCAGGGATCAGGGCTAAAAAGTACAGGCAAAGTCAGCAGGTCTCCCGCCCGCGGGAGCCGCGGGCGTTGTTTTAAAGTGTTGCAGTCCCTCCAGGGGCTGTATCAAAGTGCAGTGTGCGTGGCGATTCCAGGGATCAGGGCTAAAAAGTACAGGCAAAGTCAGCAGGTCTCCTGCCACGCGGAGCCGCGGGCGTTGTTTTAAAGCGTTGCAGTCCCTCCAGGGGCTGTATCAAAGTGCAGTGTGCGTGGCGATTCCAGGGATCAGGGCTAAAAAGTACAGGCAAAGTCAGCAGGTCTCCCGCCCCGCGTGAGCCGCGGGCGTTGTTTTAAAGCGTTGCAGTCCCTCCAGGGGCTGTATCAAAGTGCAGTGTGCGTGGCGATTCCAGGGATCAGGGCTAAAAAAGTACAGGCAAAGTCAGCAGGTCTGGAGTCTATTTGTGTGTGGAGTCTATTTGTGGTGTTTTCATTGTGTTACTGTATGAGTTATTGCACCTAAATACTTTACACATTGCCTTCTAAATTAAGCCTGACTGCTCTGTGCCGAGCTACCAGAGGGTGAGCACAGAATAATTTAGGTTGTGTAGTGACTTACCCTGACTAGGATTGTGGTCCCTACTTAGACATGGTGCATACCTCTGCCAATTAGAGACCCAACTTCTAACAGTGGGCACCGCAGGAATGGATGGAGGAGGCAGAGGGGAAATGGGAGGGCCAGTTAGAGAGTAATGGTACCTTTAAAAATGAAGTAACAATATGGTATTAGGACCTCCTTGAGGCTGAAGATAAACATTGCCCTGAACCATCTTCGAGCTGTAAGGAGGACCTAATTGAAACTGATATAGACCAGTTGTGGAACGTACTTCTAAACATTCTATATTCTGTAGTGAAATCTGCTCTACTTAAGAGGAATCATTTTTGTACCATCCTCAGGGCCTACTGGACTTCAAGTAAACTGGAAAAAGTGGAAGGCAATACTTCCTCTGGTTCAAAGTGTGGAGCACAGCAAGAAGATGGCAGACATATGTTGATGGTCTGTCCTGTACTGTTATTATATTGGAACAATGTAAGTAAGACTCTAAGTTAAATGTATGACCATCAAAGTAAGCCCTCAGCTGGTTTTTGGCAGTGAGCCCACGTTAAAAATTGAGAAGAACAACACAAAAATTAGGCTTATTTTTCACTTAGTCCTGCTCGCAAGGCGATAGATATACAGGTAATGAAAATCAGCAGACTCCCCCTCTGTTGAGGAGCTATTGATGTATGTTAACTGTGTCTCCCAAGTGGATATTGCATATGACTCAGGCAGTTATGAGAGGGTCTGGAAGAGCTATGTCAAAAGACAATAATATCTGTCTTGTCCAATGATTACCTTTGAAGAGCTGTGGATGCTACGCTGGTGGAGTTAGCAAACCGGCGACAGTTACCTCAGTGAGTCCGTTTCTTCAGTGGAAGGAACAGCATTTTGAGAAACTGATGGTGTAATGAGGACAATAAAAAGCATAATGGCCAATGTCCAATCTCACATAACATGAATTTTGGTCATAGTGTGCGGTGGGGGTGTTGGAAAATGGAGCAATGGAAGGTAGGGCATGAACTAACCTCCTAAGGAATCTGTGTCATAACTTCCAGGTTACAAATTCTGTTTTTGGGGCATTCAAGGCAGAGTGAGTCTTAAAGTTGGTTGCAAGCATTCTGTAGTTAGCTAGCAACTGCCTGTAGTATTGTAGGACATTCTGTATGGATTACCCACTCCCTCACTCTTATTGTTATTTTGCTTATTACAATTCCCTCTTGATAGCTGCGTTTAGTCAGGATTTTACTTGTTTGTTTGCTTGCTTGCTCTGTCTAAGCATAAATCCTCATCTGACAGTCCTCATGCTTCTTGCATCCTGAACTTCCTCACCTGTATCGTGGTAAGAAGTGGAATTCATAACAGCACTATCTATGAAGGAGTTCAGTAAACACTGGCAAATGCAGATTATACTGAGGTGTCTTCTTAGTGCTGTTAGCAATGTGATAAACCTATGTTTATTTGGACACAGACTATAGACCTGGTGTGCCTGATGACCCTATTGATGTGCTGAAGTAGTAGGCGAATGGCACCTGTGCATCTCTCTTTCTCTATCTCTCCTCACTGTCCCTTCCCTTTTCCATTCATTCTGTCTGAGTGATGTGCATGCAGAAAAATAACGATGATTGGGATTCCTGCTGCCCTGTTTCATCCTATGCTTGCAGTGTGTCACTTAGAGCCCGATTTAAAGTTAGGCAGATGGGTTATTCCATTTAAATGTGATGAATATCCCATCTGCCGTATTACAAGTTTATTATGTCCAGTGGCACTTTTAAGACAGCGGATTGGATATCTGTCATGCTTGTGAGGGAGTAACCCATCTGCCGAACTTTAAATCAGGCCCTTACAGCACTTGATAGTGCAACATACATTTGCCAAGCCCTGCCCAGGAGAATCACTATAGTTACAATGTATTGGCCTTAGGCGAAGGATGCAATATCGGAACAATAGTGCCTAGAGCAGGAAGTGACATTCATGCGGAGCCAAAAACATGTGAAAAACTCATTTCAAAATATCAAATTCCTCAATATCTTTTTAACAAACCTTTATTCTCATTTATTAAAAATATGTGAGGTGAGAGAAGTGAAACTAGAATGCATGTGAGAGAATTACATCTGGAATTCTACAGGCATGCTAAACTTCAAAGATTATTTCATACAATAACTTCAAATATTTCTAAACCAAAATCCATTATTAACAATTTCTTTGGAGCAATGCCGACCCTCTTTCCTGCAATCTTTAATCAAAAGAGGTTGTTACATGATATTAAATATGTCTTGGAATTCCAGACCAGCTCATTGATAATTTGATTGAATTTATTCTGATTTAGAGGTCTAAACCCTCATGCCTGAATTAAAATGAACTTCTCGGGAAACCCAACTATTAATAAGGTCAATTCTCTGTATTATGGACAGACGAGTTGTATATTCTCTCTTATCTTGAATCAAATGAGTATGCAATTTATTAGAATTTATCTCCAATGTTTATCAAGCTCTAGGCAAATCAGTACTACTCATTACACACAAAACAGAAATGTATGAAAGTTCAAGTGAAGTAAATGAGATTTCACCCCATCTCCCTTAGAACATTTTTAAGATTGTAATGCTTTTCTGTTTTTGAATATTTGGGGTTGGACAGAAAGACAGGACATAGTTCACCCCAGCTTAAAGATTGCCTAGGTCTCACCAACCTGAGTATTTGCAAACACAATAAATAGCTAATACAAAACGTGTAAATCATCCTTAATCTGGTAAACTTGCGATCATATCAAAGGAGGATTTCATAAATCTACTAGATTGCGAAAGTGAGACCTCAGTTCAGTATGGATGGAAGTGTGCTGCTCCTTAGAGCATTTGTAAAGTTTGCCAACTCATCCAACCTGTCAGCTCTTGGACACCAGCAATTTAATGATTAAGTGCTGAGATCCAACAGACTTTTCATGTGTTGACAATGAACGTCACCCAACAGGCAAATTAAAATCATATGCAACAGCCGCCAATGACACACGACGGGCTAGCATGAAACTTGCAAGTGATTTCTTGCAACAAGAGTACATTTTTAAAGACTGTTTCACAACATTATAAAATGAAGACACAATGGGCGTTAAACACTCCTCCCAGACACATCATACAATTGTTGTACATGTGGCATAGCTCCATATTATTTATATCTAAATTGTATAGGGTGATTGAGATAACAACAAGATCTTTCATAACTTCGTTGTAGTTATGTTGCATAACACAAAAAAATGTGTTTATGTACACATGAGAGTTTATTCTCATCCACGTAAAGAATATTACAGGAGGAAACTGTAACTAATGTTGATCAACTCCTGTGAAGCTCAACATATTAATCAATGGGTGAATCATCATCTCACAAACAACCAGTGAGATTTAGTCCAACTCTTAATTATGCGTGGGAACCAGTCATGTGTTTTAATTAATAAGAATTAACTTTTCAGACAATAGTCTGTCTATTATTCTTTTGCTAAACTTACAAATTCTACATAGACCCATCAAACTATCATAATATTTAAAATATATTGCTCACTATTCACAAAAACATCTGTTAAATCGAGTAATGCATGCATAGTTTTTTGAAGGTTTCTATTGAAGCATTTAGAATGGAAATAAAACAAAATACAAAGCAAACAGCTCAGGTCCCATATACAACAAAATGGTCCAAATTAATTAACGTATCTCAATCAACACAAATTGATTGTTGCGAGAGACAAAAAATAGACCAAACACACATAGAATTTGCAAAATAAATTCAATTTATATTTTGCAAATCAGTAATGCATAGATTTAATGAATCACGGTTGATCCATATAGTGCATGAAAAGTGTTCATGGAAGTGCTCATTTGGGAAGTGACATGAGAGAGGAAAGAGTATTAAATATCAAAAATACAAAAAAACATTAAACACAGCAGCATTAGCAGGTCACAGTGATAAGCCTGTTCGAGAACACTTTCTAATATTCAATATATGTCCATGCTAGAGATAGGTGGCCGATGAATCAAGCACGCCCTCCATAAGGATCTGAATATTCAAACCAGGCTTGTAAAAGTAAGTCAAAGTTTCAATCCAACTTATAGGTGAGGTAAATTTTGACCTTAAATGTGGGTCTTCATCAGGACAGAAAAGAGAAGAAAGGGGGGGCAATCTAAAAAAGGAAACATATATATACACTTTAAAAACAGGAGGTTGGGAAAGAAATTCAGCTCTCTCTCTAACTGAACAAACACCGACTGACCTTCAGCGGTGCATTGACAGGACTTGACACAGAATCCTACAGTTTGTACATCCGTATAGGGGCCCAAGGCTGCTAGTTCAGAATTCAATATTCTAGGGGAGCTAGAAAATTATTCAATGTGGCAATTAGTATAATCCCCAAAAATGGACAAGGGGAGCACAATGACACAACTCTAGAAGGAGGGGTTTACCCAAGTTCAATGTAGTGATGCATAGAGCTAATCAATGCATATGGCACTTATGCTGTGGATGAAGGAAACAGAAACTCAACCTTCATGCCAAAAAGCTACCTTTAGTGTGGCTCAATACTAATCATAAATACCTACTCATTAGTCATTAGCAAACCTCTGACAAAAGCAGAGATAATAGAGCCCAAGAATCGAGTACATCGGAACTGGTCTCTAAAACAATACAAATTATAAAATTCACCGTCAGAACGTTCTGAACTGTGTATCACAAGCAATATCCTCACTGCAAAGAGCGGGCAGTAAAGCGCTCCGCTTGCCTAGGAAAATGGCAACATTTTATCCCTCGGCTGCAGCTTGGTGAAGGTCAAACACAGAGAGATAAAAAAGCCGATGTGGCCGTGTCGGCGTGCACGTTGAGCTGATCTCGTGCCCTCTGCGCAGCCTGCGAGAGGCCTACTCTCAACATGGCCACGGCCAGCACTAGTGTTTGCCGAAAAAATTAGTTGGTCACCTGAGCCTGACTGGGAAACAATATTGCAAGCCAGGGATTAAATCACAGAATAGAAAAGAACATTCAGAAGAAGTTCCAGTTACAGTAGGGAGGAGATATGTAAAAATTACATACTAAGGGCCAGATGTACGACCCGCCAATTTGCGAGTCGCAAATAGCGTCGCATTTGCGACTCGCAATTTGCGACTCACAAATTGGTTTGCACAACAGTGTCTGAGACACTGTTTGCGGTTCTCAATGGGGTCGCAAATTGTGAGGCTCATGAATATTCATGAGCCACTCGCAATTTGTGACCCCATTGGGAATGGCGTGCACTCCCAGGGATGGTGGCCTGCTGGGCTCAGCAGACCTCCATGTCTGGGACTGCTTTTAAATAAAGCAGTTTTTTTTTTTTAAATACAGCCCGTTTTGGAAAACGGGATGCATTTGAAAAAAAATAAAATGAAACGTTTTCGTTTCATTTTTTAAGGGCAGGTAGTGGTCCCTGGGACCACTGCCTGCCCTTAAAAATATTTTGGGGGCCAGTCACAAAGGGAAGGGGTCCCCTGGGGACCCTTCCCATTTGCGACTCCATTACCACCCTCTTGAAGAGGGTGGTAATTTGCAGTGTTTTGCGACCGCAATTGCGGTCGCAAAACATTCATACATGGCTTTGCGGTCGCTGTTAGGAAGGGAACGCCCCTTCCTAATAGCGACTTGCAATTCCGAAATACCGAGTGGCAAATAAATTGCGACTCGCTATTTAGGAATTGTACATGGCCCTGTGTACCTTTGCATGTGCAAACGGGTCTCAAACGCGTTTGCGCATGCAATTTAGGGTCGTACATCTGGCCCCAGGTGAATTCACAATATGCAGGGTCCTTATCTAATCCTAACAATATGCAGAGTCTTCATCAAAAAATTAATAGAATATCAACTCCAAAGAGACTTATAGGTCAATTGTAAAAGAGAATGAAACAACAAATCAATGTATGAATCATTCAAGATGCATAAACAACATGAGCATTTTGAAAAACACAGGCATCGAACTATACATGTGTACATAGCCTGTTACTAAGGTCTACTGAACATGATTTGACAGTGCAATCCCCACATATCAAACCATTATGGAGAATAGAGGTGGCAATTATGTAAATAACAAAAACTTACCGGAGTGTAAATGGATACATTACCTAGACACAGTTGCCCGGGGTCTGAACGTGAATGAGGAGATATCAAGACAAGTATCTACTCTTAGCAACAGGCTATGTATATATTTATATTTCAATATATGTGTTTTTCAAAATGCTCATGTTGTTTATGCATCTTGAATGATTCAGACATTGCTCAGACACATTTTAGATTGTTTGGTAATTGTATTAAAGATCCAAAATCAATACATATAAGTAACATTATAAGCAGTTCAGTCATGAGTCTTACAGCTCGTAGTATAAAACCACACATTTAGCCAAAGTAAAATTATTGCTGAATAAAAGAATCCATAAAGAGGTTGGTTTAGGCTAGGGTTTCCTGTCAGCAACAAAGGTGAGAGGATGGTTCAAAAGAGTTCTATTAGCATGGGCAATGGTCAGGTTAAAGTCCACTAAAGGAAAGTCCATGGGCAAGGGGAATGGAACTATAATCAGGAAAAGTTCTGGTCTGGTCTCTCACCAGACAGCTCCAAATAGTCCAGCAGGCAAGTTCATCAGTAAAGAGAAGAAGCAAGGTGCTCTGCAATGGGATTCAGTTTGTATCCAGTAGAAGAGGATGGAAGAGAACCCCCACAGGGCAAGGGCATGAGAGGGCTGTGGTGGGTCCCTCCTGCAGGTAACGTCACTTTTTATACTCCAAATAGTCAATTTGTGACATGAATTGTCATACCACAATGGTCTGATCGTCATGCGACCATTCTTCTGCTCACCAGGTACAAGATTGTTACTCCAACAAATTTTCTCATGCCGCTCATAAGAAACACCTGTCCATTCCGTCCACACGAGTTAGGTGACAAAGAGCCTATTTACTTTGTTGCTCTTCATGTACTGAGTTTAAAATTCGAGTTGTAATGATTTCACTCACAAAGAAGTACTGATGAAAGTAAATGTCCCTTTAGGAACGTTGTGTGAAAATTCAAAGAAAGAAACATTGTGAAAAATGTAAAAAGAGTCCATCGCACCAGGCTATGAACTAATGCAGGCCTAAGGAAAAAAGGCATTTTAATGCAATTTAAAGTCAGCATTTCCTAATTAGTAAAAGAAAATTAAGTTCATGCATAGTTAAATAAATCAAGCACATCATATAAGGAAATAATTGTGACATTTGTCAGTGATTATTGCATTAAAATGTGCAACTCTACATATGGCCTACAACCACATTTTTAAAAATACATACTTTTGTGTATTTCCTAAAAATAAACAGGATCTGTGTGTTTGTTGGACAACATAAACTAAGGAGAGAGTGGAGAATCATCAAAAATCCTCCCCCGAGCACTCGCAAAATAATAGATAGTCAAAACAAATATCAGTCTTAATTGTTCTTAGTCCACTTTTAATTCTTTGACATCAGTTCAGGGACACAATTTATTCCATGTCTGGTTTTCATTAGTACAGTTCCAATCTTCAAATGTTCAACTTGAAAGTGTTGATAGGTAAACAAAGCAATTTCCTACAGCCAACACGTGTTTCGTCGTGTGTTATCTCACACCTTGACTTCTTCAGGGCTGAGGCCAACAAGATAATATTCAATTCCAGAGTTTTCCTCTATGGCATCCAGTAACGTCTGTGTAAACAACAGACAATGGCAGCCAACCTCATCTCTCTTGGGAGCACCAACATTACTGCAATACGACTACTGCTTTATACTGTTTGCTGAGCGCCCATTGGTTTCATTTTTTGCCTGGTTGCCAATTGTGTGTCTTTTCACATAAACTAAGGGCTTGGTGCCAAAACTGATTTCGGGCACTCCCGCAGGATATGTCGGCCTATAGACCAGCTAGCTCACAGTGCCACTATAAGCCCCATAACCTAACCAAGGAGCGAATAGTTTCTGGCAACCATCGAACATGACAACCCTTGACCCTTCAGGGATTGTGGAAACAGTATAGTACTTTTCACTCAGTCAATCGTGCTCACTTTAGACTCAGAGAGATACACAGAATAAATGGTGGGGACGTTTTCAATAAGCATTTGTTGAATCAGCGTCATTCTAGTATAAAACATATGTTTTGCAACAATCAATAGACAGAAGCTAACGTAAGAGATTACAAGCACCAACAGAGTAAATAGAAGGTGGAATTCTACCATGGTGCTAACACAGAGAATATATGCAAGCATATAAACATGACAGTAATCAAGCATACTCCTACGGGGCGGACCCTACCTAAGTGTACCTAAGTGTACCTAGCATGTATGTGGGTGTAAAGCCAAGAATCCCCTAGGAAAGAGTCAACCCCATTACCTGATGGGTGAGAATGAGGGCCTTGTCTTGGTCTCTAGTTGTACACCCTGCAAGGGATGTCAGACCGCTGAATGTTGAAGCTTCAGCAGGCAAGGACCTCAGTGTCTGTGTCAGTGTGGAAGCGTCTCTTCTCCTCCACCAGTGAAGGTGTGGTTCTTTTACACAGAAAAAAGTAGCCTATGGGGTTCTACCACAATCAATATGTTGTGAGTACGATTATGTAGATGAGCCTAAATCAATAATTGTGATTATGCAAAGTAGCCTGGTCGCCCTAGGATGAAAGATGGCGATGACTTTTGTACAGAGTATGTTAATCCTGTTATGTACGTCATGTGCAGGGGATTTTACTAAGAATCCTCATGCATAATAAATTAGGCTAGTTTCAAGGAAACCAATCGACATTTATTCAGCACATAACTGGGTAAAAGGTCAGTGCTAGAACCGTTATGCAGAGCAAGGTAGGACAAATGTAGGTAAGAGGTCACTTTGCTACTTAGGCCTAGTTTAGGGAACATAACAATACGTGCAAACTATTCTTAAAAATCATTCGAATAAAATTGTTTTAGGAAATCTAAGACTCGAATAATGTAAAACATTTATGTTGAAAGTTTCATTCATGTAATGTGAAGCATGTATCTGTAGCACTCACTTTTTGTTTGCTATGGTGCATTACAATAAAAGCAATAGAGATGCTAAGTCTCATCATTCATATTTGCACAATCATGTGTAAGATTCATTTGTTACCTAGATATGCTGCTTCATATTAACACTTTGGGGCCGATTCCGATTCGTGTCGGTAATTTCTCCGACCGAGCCGGCCTCGGAGAGATTTCCGACCGAATCGGACCCGTGCAGTCCGACCGAACGAGTCCGATGCATTCGTATGCCACCGGACACAAGTCGGTCGGACTCCCATTGAACTCAATGGGAGCCGGTCGTACAACGCGTACGCGGGCTCCCATTGCCTCAATGGGTGCGAGGCGGACAAGGGCGCCCCCTACAGCGAGTACGCCGCGAGCGCTTCACGGCGTACACGCACAGGTAGGGGGACCCATGGGTCCCCCCTGTGTGCGCCTCGCACGGGTACTGCGTACAGGGGGTCCGACACGGACCCCCAAAGTACGGCTCCGACAGCGAAGTTCGGAGTCGGACGGCGCGAGTCGGTCGGAGCGGTCGAGGTGCGCATCGTACTTACCCGGCCGGAAAACGTCTCCATTGCGCGGTGCGAATCGGGTCCGAGCGAGTCGGTCGGAGCGGTACGATCCGGGAACCAGTCGGTCGGAGCGGTCGGGTCGCCCGGACGAGTCGGTCGGCGAATACGCATCGTACTCGCTCGCCCGGACGCGCGTACGACTCGGTCGGAAAATAGGGCTCCGGATCGGATCCGGTAAAACCGAATCCGATTCGGAGCACTACCGGCCGAGATCGGAATCGGCCCCTTTGTGTTATTTTGCATCATAGAAAGCATTTTCCTTCAATAATAGGACTTGGTTAAAATAATAAGGTAATCAGCTCTGAAACATGCCAAGCACATTATTCTCATAATTCTTCTAGTTCTACAAATTCAAGCATAATTTTACAGTCC
This sequence comes from Calotriton arnoldi, assembly GCA_963921515.1. Taxonomy (NCBI): domain Eukaryota; kingdom Metazoa; phylum Chordata; class Amphibia; order Caudata; family Salamandridae; genus Calotriton; species Calotriton arnoldi. The sequence continues at coordinate 367,981 of CAWUFW010000384.1, read as the reverse complement.
TGGTACCTCAACTTTTCTCAGTTTCAATGCTAGTTTTCTAGACATGTGCAAAGTGCACATTAGAGTTTTATTGTCAAAATCGGTTTTTATGTCGTGTAAAAAATTATCAGCTTTTACACTGTATGAAGATCAAGCCCCCCTCTGATGGTGAATCAAGTCATCACACTTTATCTCGCATCAGATCATCACAGATTACAGTTTTGGTGTCTTAAGCCTCTTTCTTCACGACTCTTCCAGAATTTTCATTTTATCAAAGCATTTACATTGCTTGTCTTCTAGTTCAAGATCTGATCTGTTCTTTTTACTCCCTGTGTATTCTTTTAATACCTACATAATTTGATAGCTGACATCATCGGCATTAAGCACAAAGTGATCGCCACCAATGGTCTCAAGATAGAAGTCACTAATCCATTCCCTAAGCTACCCAACCAGTTGCTAACAGTTGACAATCCCTTTCCAATTATTTCCCAGGCACCATCAACTTTTAACCCTTTCAAGACTTTGTTTAAATCAGTTCTTTTTTTAATGAAGTTTCCTAAATCCCTGTTCTTATTCGGTATGTAGGTGCTACATTGTTGAACCTTTAACAACCGACAGACTCCACCCTCCTTAATGAGAAGGATGTCTAGGGCAAGTCAATTTTACAACCATCAATCTAATTGAAATCATTTCAATATCTACAACTGAAAATACTCCAGATGTACTGGTGGCTAATTTATCAGTTATATTAGAAAAATTTCAAATTTTATGTGAGTTTACTGCTACTCCTACAGAAGGTAATAAAGTTCCAAAAATATCACTCACTATTTCACATGCATTCACACTTCTCTTCATTCTCCTGTTCGTCTCTTTCACTTCTCCTTCAATTTGTTTCACTTGATAAATTTTTGGAAAGACAATTCCCACATTACAACTTCTATACCATCCTTCCGGCAATTTATAAAAAGCATTTTTTCCACAAATAAAATCCACTCCAGGAAAGATAGGATCGACTCCTTCTAAATATCTTCCCCACTTCTCGTAAACATGAAATGTATGTTCACATTCACTAAAACCTTCAACTTTTGTGTTTATATTTAACCTTTTTCTATATGTACACAAAGATTTCCTTTATGTTGCCAGTCCAAATCTAATGTAGCCATTCCTTCTACTATTTTATGTTCTTCTTCCAATAAAATCAAAGAATTAGTTTAGGAGGTGCAGTCATTTTAATTGTTGCATTACCTCATCTACTTTCTTCTAAATCTATGAATTTCTTTTCAGCTCTCCCTAGTTTACTTGTTAGGTTATTTCTATGTGCATAAGCCATGTCCTAAGATTGAGTTGGTCTAAATAGATAGCCCAAGGTATCAGCTAGTGAAGCTTCAGGATGTAGATTTAAGGGGCATATTAGCAAGAACGGCGTTAAAGTTATCGCCGCTTTAGCGGCAGGAAACTGCCGCTAAAGCGGTGATAATGGGCTTGATAATATGCCCTTGAGAATACCAATAGAAGCCCATGTTCTGCTGTGATCCTGGGCTTCTATTGGAATTCTCAAGGGCATATTATCAAGCCCATTATCGCTGCTTTAGCGGCAGTTTCCTGCCGCTAAAGCGGTGATAATTTTAACGCCGTTCTTGCTAATATGCCCCTAAGTTTGTTAGCACCGGAAGTTCAAAAAAGATCAGATCATCATTTAAATAATAATACTGCAAATGATCAGTACCATAAAATAAACTAGTTAATACACTGCAAGAAATTCCATATGTTAACGGTAAACTATGGTAGGTAACACCTTCAGCAACTGATGCAGGTAACTGCAAACCTACGAAGCAATCACTAGCATCCATTGTGTCAATGTACTCATTCAGTAAACTAGTGTAGACATTTAGGGCCAGATGTACGACCACCCAATTTGCGACTCGCAAATTGCGTCGCAATTGCGAGTTGCAAATTGGAATGTACAACAGTGTCAGAGACACTGTTAGCGATTCCCAATGGGGTCGCAAAATGCGAGGATCATGAATATTAATGAGCCACTCGCATTTTGTGGCACCTTTGGGAATGGCCCTCCCAAGTATGGTGGTGACCTGCTGGGCTCAGCAGACCACCATGTCTGGGACTGCTTTTAAATAAAACAGTTTTTTTTTTAATGCAGCCCGTTTTCCTTAAAGGAAAACGGGATGCATTTAAAAAAAAGAAAATGAAACGTTTTCGTTTCATTTTTAAAGGGCAGGTAGTGGTCCCTGGAACCACTGCCTGCCCTTAAAAATATTTTCTGTTCCAGTCACAAAGAGAAGGGGTCCCCTGGGGACCCCTTCCCATTTGCGACTCCATTACCACCCTCTTGAAGAGGTGGTAATTTGCGAGTGTTTTGCGACCGCAGTTGTGGTTGCAAAACATTGGTACATGGCTTTGCGGTCGCTATTAGGAAGGGAACGCCCCTTCCTAATAGCGAGTTGCAAAACCTACTTAGCAAGTCGCAAAAAAGTTGAGACTCGCTAAATAGGCTTTGTACATGGCCCATGAGGTTTTTGCATGCGCAAACGGGTCGCAAACCCGTTTGCGCATGCAAAAACGGGTCGTACATCTGGCCCTTAATGACCAACCAATGTTTGGAAAATCAAGATGTAAAGTGTCATTCAAAGCAATAGAATCAGTGCTATTAGTTTTGGAAGTTTTGAAATAAGTTGTAAGCTTAGGATCTTCTATGGGTACATAATGTGGCAAGTTGAAACTAATAAGCAATGCAACTAATATCAAGGCAATAATGGAAAAGACTCCTGCATGTTCACATTTGCATCTAAGAGAGATTTCAGTGTTAGGTTTTATGGCTTTTCCTGAGTCAAACTAGGCCTGGGTGGAGATCGCGGAGTTCCACTGTGGAACTCTGCGAAGTGACTAAAAAACTCCGTCGTGCTACGCGGAGTTCCGCAAGCGGCGGAGTACATTTTGTCTTGCTGTTCGCGTTGATTTTCAGTGTCAGGTGTTTGTCCTGCTCTGAAAGATCAGCGCAAATGGCACGGTGCGTAGCGCAAAAGGGAACCACTTCTTTTCTGCCGCTAGAGTAGATTTTCTACTCAAGCGTCAGCTTTCTCAACGCGAACGAAAGGTTTCTCAATGTGAGCGGTGCGACCATCTGCGATTGCCCGCACTGAAAAACCCGACTGCCTGCTTTAAGAAATCTCGCAGTGATGTGGATTTTCCTCACTCGCCAACTTGATGTTGGCGAGCGCAAGCGTGCAAAAAACTGCGCTCCACTGCGCGGAGTTTTTCAGAACAATGTATGCTCCGCGGAGCGCAGATAACTCCGCAAACTCTGTAAATGGAGCGGAGTTCACAGCCCAGGCCTAATTCAAACAGTTTAATTAAAAAAATTAAAAACAGCAGCACATGTGTTTGAGCAGTTCGACAAAGTTTGGCACAAAAATGTTTCAGTTCATTATTTAAAAATACGCAGATCAGCTTAGTTGATGAGTATATTTAGGATAAATTGTGTCAGTACTTCAAGTGGTACACCAAGATTTAAATTCAAATCCACAACAAAGTTTGTTTCATTGTTTTCAGGTGGACTCGAATTGCTAAAGCAAAAGGGAAAGAATTCTCATTTCTATTCATTTGCTGCCAGATAACTATATTCAGGAAATGAGTACCTTTGGCTGGGTACTCTCACTCTTTTTGATCTCCTTACAGCTGTTCGCTCATCAGCACTGTCACTCTCACCGGACTGCTCAGAGCTTTCAGGAATGGTTTGTGGTATTTATCCTTCAGTCAGGCAGTGTCTCAGTATCTCACCTCTTCTAGGCCAACGGTCTCTGAGTACAACTCACTTTCTTGCTGGTCTGGGCCCTTCGCTAGGATCTGTATCTCTTGTATTCAACTCTACTGGCTGGGACCCTTCAGTACCGACAATAGGTGACTCTCCCAGGCCCCCCTCAGGCCAACAGAGTGCTGTCACAGCTGCCTGCTGGTCCACAACAGCTTGACTAACCTGCTCCCTCTGTCTCACTGTAACCACCGGCACATCGGGAACTGGTGCTGTTATATCATCAAGGGGACATGGGACTCTGCGAGTATGTGCAGCATGCACCCAATTCAGAAGACTTCCGCAACTTTGCAGCAGTAGTGGTGACTAGGATCACCTGGTAGGGTCCTCTCCAACGAGGTTACAAGCACGACTTCCGCACGTGCTTCTTCACCATTACCCAGTCACCAGGACTGAGGTCATGGCACTGCTCCTGTTGACATAATGGAAACCTCTCCAACCTAGTGCCACACAGAACATACCACATCAGTTAAAACTTTGCATTAGTCCAATATTAGGTCACCTGTGATATTGACTAGCGCGTTTGCAGGAACAGCTGACTGTCTTATCACTCTGCCCATGATTGCTTCATGGGGCGGCAATCCTGTTCTCCTGTCTGGTGTACATCTCAGACTCAACACAAGAGGCAATGCATTGGGCCACTTCAAAAACTTTGAAGCACAAACCTTCGCCAATCGGGATTTCAATGTTCCATTAATCTGCTCCATGAGTCCAGAAGCCTCTGAACGGTAACTGAAATGGAGCTTCTGCTCAAATTGTAATGCTGCACATAACATTTTCAGGACCTCATTGTTAAAATTAGTTCCTCTATCTGACTCAAGAGAAGTCAGAAAGCCTGACTTTGGAATCAACTCCCTTAGCCACAATTAGCTACTGTGAGACTGCCATCTCTTTGTGTTGAATAAGCTTCCACCCATTTTGAGAAAATGCAAATAATGACCAGAACATATCTCAAACCATTGCAATGGTGCATCTCAATCAAATCCATTCGCATTTGGTGTGCTACTATTTTACTTCAAACTGTGGTGAAAAATTCTGGGAAGTCTGTGTGGGGCCATACACACAGGCATCAGTGACCTCCATGCCTCAAAGTATGCCATACAGTAAGACATATCATCCCTCCATATCACAAAGTGATATGAGGGTGTGTCACTGAAGCTTTCTCCATTGGAGAATAGCCACTCCTTGTGCATATGCCGAGTACATGGATGCATAAGCTTCTCCTATCCAATTTGCCATAATTGTGATCTAGTGTTTTCTGTTAAATGGAGTTCTTGCAATATAGCTATGTCTACATTGTGTCTTCAGAGGTATGCAAACATTTGCCTGACCTTTCTGGGACCATTCATGCCTCGGACATTCCAAGCCATAAGAGTGACACTTCTTATCACTGTGCAGCACATATTAGATTTAGGAGGTCTGGTTCACAGAAGTCACTGGACACCATGGGATGTCGTCTAAAGAGCAAGGCATGGCATATGCAGCCTGCAGTCAGGCTGTGTGTTACATAGATCCATGGGAGCTGTTATAAATCAAAAGATTAGACAAAATCTCCTCCACCCACTTTAACAACTTCAACCCATTGAAGGACCTTCCCATCGCCCAGCATAGCATGAACAGAGTTACAACCAGGTGGAATCCATCCTTGGGGCAACCTAACGAGACGGGCAACTCTCCAGCCCTCAGAATGGGTAGAAAGCCTGATGTGGACTAACTGATAGTTGGTCAAAGTCAGAGTCAATAATTCTCGCTGAGGCAGCCTTCCAGCTCAGTCCCCACTTTTTATGACTTGTGTTCTGTGAAATAATGTGCCCTTCTGTTTAGGGGACATGGAGCTGGGCCAGCTAGAGGAGGGCACAAGGTAGATCAATTTTCCCCAGCAGGCGTTTGACTGGGAAAAATCCCCTGTGAGCAGATTCTACACCCATGCGAGACATAGACTCATATTGCATTCTCTGTAATTCAGTAGCCGGGTGATGATGAGCAGTGCCAGCACCACTAGTAGGGGTCTTGGCCCCAGGGAACGGTGAGCTCGATCCACAGAAAATAGAGCAGTCAGGTAATTACTAAACAGATGTCAGAGAAGCGTTTCAATGTAGTCCTTAACTGTGGTCATAGCAGTGGACTTGGGAAGGCCAAGGGCTCAGGTGATTTTTCTTCCTGGAGCGTACCGCCAGGTAACCAATGTTAGCTTTAATAACCGCAAGGTCCCATCTTCAGAGTTCAACACTCTCTGCTCGAATTGCGATAGGCGACCATCCTGTTTGTCCAGGCGGCTGAACATACAGTCTAATCGGTTGGTGAGCGTGTCTATCTTGGAGCCAAACGTTTTTAGACTGTTGCAAACAACAGCAGGAAGCTCCTTGATATTGATATCCACACAGCAGTCTCCAAAGGGCCCTTGTATTCTGTGTATGTGGGTCCAGTGGCAGCCCATTCTCACCCCAGTGACCTGAGAGCACAAACAGGCCCAGCGGCAGGCAGTGTCATGAGGGGGGTCATCCCCATAAGCAGATATGTACTAGGGGCCCCTGGAGTGTGTGAGCTAGAAAAGTAGTCCGTTGTAGTTTCTGGGCCAGGGCACTGACAATCCCAGATCTCAAGGTATGCTGCGGTCACACAGCATTGCATTTCTGTCAATCTCCTGCTATGCTGGGGCCTCCCTCCTAAGCCTCCGGGCCATCAGTAGATGCCACAGGGCCTCTCATTAGAGAGTAGCAGGTCCAATGTATCAGGTGCACCCACCCAGTTCATTCACCGGGCCTCCACAATTAAACTCACCCATCTCGTCAGTGGCTTGATCTGCAGTCAGAGGCCGCCCACCACAATGAGCCACACATTGCAGCAGAATCAATTTACAGGGCCATTTGCCGTTGTGGGGGAAGAAGAGCAGGAGGCCGTTCCCTCCCTGTGTGCAGCTCCTATCTGTCAATCAGGCACAGCGAGGTCTCCGATGCTGTGTCAGTCGCCAATCAGCTGCGGGTTGGAAATGGTGGCACCCTGGGCACCAAAGCCTTCCAAAGCATGCCCATTCTGAGCGTATGGACAGGCCTGTCAGTGCAGCGGCTGAATGTCAGCCCAAATACAGGATTTTATTGGATTTTGCGAAATTGCAGCCATCTTGCTGCCAGGCTCGCTAGCACCCCCACAGTGATGCATGCATAGTTGTCTCAAATACTTGACTGAAGTTTACATGCTTGTTCAAAATTTGCATTGAAAGTTCATGGAATTCACAAAGGATGCTGAAAATACTGTAATCATATTATTTATCTAACCTAAGTAGGCCCGCCTGGCACTTATTACACATTGTGGCAATTTTCCACAATTTCTGAGGCAAGTATGATTTGAACTTTCAGATTTAAGTTACATGTAGAAATGAGTGAGGACAATGTATTGCAAAATGTATGTGTAGGTCAGTTACGTTAAGGAATAGTTTACTCTGAACGCATTTGTGGGCGTTTTCCTAAAATTATAAACTACGCACAAAACCGAGGGCCAGATTCACAAAGGTAACATACATTTTTGAGTACGTTTATATTTTTGAGTAAGTTTACTACTTTTCAGGATTCACAAACTCCGAGTGAGTGTAAACTTACTACAAACGTGTAAATTACATGTGTGATGTCCTCTCTAACCCCCTCCTCGAATCTTACTAAAGTCCTCTTACTCCTCCCGAATCCAATCTACTTTTGTAGTAAGTCAGCCCCTTCTTTAAGCCACTCCCCTGTGCCCCTCCAACATTTACTACTAAAACCCATACTTAAGTTGCAGAGACTCCACAGTCGAGGCAGAAAATGACACGCACTTAAGTATAGGTAATGGAGCTGCATAAAACTCTGCACGTAGTTTGTGAATTGTAATTTGTAGTCCTTTCTGTAGCACTAGAAAACGTACTACAACATGCAGTTTGTGAATCAGGCCCTGAGTGTTTGCAGAGTACATGAGTGGGTACACTAAGCATGCATTTATAATCTAGCAAGTTGGCTTAATAATTTGAGCACTCAATGCTAACAGTTTTTGTGACATGGTGGTCAGAGAGATCGAAAGAGCTCATTCTTTCATGAGTACCATTAAATATGTTACTTGTAGTGTGTGTTATTACAGCACTTCGAAACAGCAAACTGCAGTACTAAGCACTACCTAAATTCCAAGTTGCCATTTCTTTGTGCAAACTGCCTTCTTTTCTCATATCCAAAGCTTGCTGTGCAGCACCAGAAGCGTTTGGAATAAAAGAACAGGGTACAGAGACAGAAGTCACAGAAAAAGTCAGATTGCAAAGAGACACAACACTAATACCATGAGCGCATTTGTGCAAGCTTGCTTTTGCATGCGTTAGGACATCAAAGCCAGACTTCTTGACTGTGCCAAGACTTGTTTTCCAATTGTGGCTTTTGCCTCGAGAAAATCATGAGATACGCCATTTTAAGAAAGGAAGCTTGCGTTATAGCCTTAGTGTAAACATATGTGGCTTCAAGGTACACATCGTTTGCTGTGAAAAGCATATTAACTAACTGCCCTGTGCGTTATTGAGTAGTAGTAAAATGCTGCAAGGCAAACAATATATTAACCAAATATATTTTAGATTGTTTTCATATATCGGGACGCCAGTGGTTTCTTTTGTAGTTTTAATATCCTGTTTAATTGGCATAAAGAGTCAACACCTCCTATCTCCCCTCCCTCTTCACTTTTAATGTGGAGAATAGCTCCATCACCAAGATATTTCTACTGATTTTTGCTTTTGTAAAGAAATTTCCCCTCTTCCACCTCGGCTGTAATTTAACATTACAAGCTCTAATTTGTATTTTAGTGCTCTATTCCCACAGCTTTTGCTCTCAAGGCTTAAAGTCTGAGGCAAAACGAATTATTTTGGTCTTTTTGATTTTTATATTTATTCTTTGTTATGTTTGGCTTCACAGTGCAACTGCTGCTAGACTTAAGTGAACAACAGAAAAAATGTTTTAAGGAGCACTACTCAAATAGGGGCTTTAACTCCACCCAAGTTTGGATTACTTTGAGTGCAGGATTTTATGTGTCACTAATTGTGCTGCCACTGAAAAGGACTGCTTATTTCACTCCTATTGGCTCGAAAGGTGTTCTCTCCTAAAATGACCACCGTGTCAAAACAGAATGGCACAGTGCTGGCTGTTTTTGAAAACTTTTTTAACATGGTGTCAATGACAGCTGTAAGGTCCACCTTTCTGCTACTTACACAGACAATGTATCATATTTTAGTTTTTCCTTATCGCAATCCCGTGGCTAAAAATATTCAGGGATTAATCAGGGCACAAGATGCATGGTAACTGTAGTGAGCCATCCGGCTACCTCAGGGACAGCCCACTGTCTCGGATACATATGCATGACATGCTCTGGCAGGGCGTGGCCAGAGAAAAATTAAAGGGGCTCTGACCTCATGTCATGTGGTCTTTGCCTGTACTACGCCAGTGGTTTCAGTGTCATATTGTGCGTGGAGACAGGCCGAGGTGCGAGCCACCACAGTAATGTGTAAGGTTATCTAGGATTGGTGAGTTATCGGCACCTTGACCAATCCTGGAGCGCTGCACAGCATGCTAAAAAGTTCCCTGGCTGTGAGTTTGCTCGAGCTTCTGCTGGCTGTAAACACCATCTGAGCCTTGTTCTGATGGCTGGCGAGCACCACATGGTTTGCAGTGGACTTGGCTCTGCTGGTGGTTGAGAGGCATCATCCCCATTTTGCTGCAGATCAGGAATTGTAGTTGGTGCTTCGGAAGAAGGCAATGTGCCGGGAGCTTCATGCATAGCATTAATTTTGCTCATACTGACAGTGCACCTCACCAGGTATTGCACACGTTCTGTGCAAAGAATACAGTCCAAATACTTTTGGATGATTGAGCGATGTTGACTCAAGAAAAGTAATAGATAAACAGAAGTCTCAGCTCATGGCCACAGTTCCACTACATGAGACACCATGTGTTAGACCCAGCAGTTTCCGGCTGGCTGGGACACATCGAAGCCAGTCAGAATCCACTGTCCTAGATAGATGAGTATGATACACGTATCTGGGAACCTTTGCTCACCCTTGGGTAGCTTGGCACCAAGCAGTCAGGCATATCCTTAGGGCCCAAGTGTAAGGACTGGCACAATATTACCCATGCAACACACTGCATACGCCACAAAAAGACTCCACACTGTATGTATAAAACACTGGTCTTTGTATTACACACAGATTGAAATCAAAATGAGATACACATTGTAGATACACTTTACAGTTGTATACAGTTGTCGAACTTTCCCATTAGCAGCAGAACAACACAAACACATATGCCCTAATCAGAGGTATTCATCCAACACGGCATTCCCCAATATAGCATACTCCCAACAGTTGACTTGTGTGCCTGAATTTACTGTAGTGGGTGCCAGTAAACTCCGTCACTTGACGGAGCATGGAGTTTCTGCCCAGCTCTGCATTCCAAGCAGAGCGAAACCCTGCGGAGCGGAGTTTGCTGCACACCCTTAGGCAAAACCCACCAAGAGATAGCCCCCTTCCTGGAGCACAACAAGCTCCAGGCCACCATAAGTCTGTGGATAATCAGATAATCCAGTTTCAGTCCCTCGGGCCTTAATGATTCCACTTGTTGATGTCCCAGCGTTGAACCAGCGTAGTATGATTTCAAATTCAAAAGCGTCTCTAACTTCTGAGGCCAGAGTCCCAGTAGTTACAACCACAATGGCCTTTGAAGATGTGATCAGTTCGTAAGGCCACCTTAGAAATGCACAGGCATTCTCTAAATTTTGTCCTGTCCGCCATCCTACCCCAGGAAGTTTTATCACTATCTTTAGTGGAGCCAAGACCCTGCCCCTTGGAATGCAGGTCCCAATTCCACCCCCACGTAACTGTCCCAGAAAGGCCCCTCAGAATCAGAGGTCTGCAGATTCCCTTGAGTCTCCAGTTTATGGCCTTCTATCAGGTATGCACAGATGTACCTGTCCCTCCAGCACCCAGATGTGAATTGAAGACAGGACGAGAGGCACATAGAGCCACGAGCATTGAAATGCCCACTTTCCCAAAGTGACATTTAACCATAAGTAATGTAGTAGTCACTCGCACTACCCGAGAGGATTCGCCATTACGAACTCATCAAACTCAAACACTATATTGCTACTATTCTGTATATAGGAAATACTGCTCAATAGCCCTTGCCTACATTCCCCAATGCTAATCCAATTCGAGAAGCAGGCCCAGTCGTACTGAACCCACCATCCGATGCAATTCACAACCAGTGGCGGTTCCTGCGCTAAGTCGGAGGAGCGTCACCCCACTGACTTCAATAGGAAAAAGAAAATGAAAAAAAATGATAATAACGTATAGTTATTATCATTTTATTTTTCCTAGTGAAGTGAGTGGCTCTCGGGGCGGGGTTGGCCAGAGCAGGGAGAGGAGTGGTTTGCACTCCTTACGTGCGCATTACTGCTTGGCCGGCCCTCTTGGGCCGGCCAAACAGTCCTGCGCACTTTGCATCTTAACCACCAGGCTGTATTACACAGCCTGGTGAGGAACATGCAAAGCCTCCCAGTCCCGGTCTGAGCGCCGTGGTTCGGCGTTCAGACCAATCACAATGCTGTATTGCAGCGTCGTAATTGGCTATGGGGAGCCTGGAGCCCAGGTGCTTCCTGCATCAGGCGGAGACAGGAAGAAGAGGACGGAGAAGAGGCGGCAGCCGGCCGGCCCAGGTAAGTGTATTTTTTTTAATTTTGTTCCGTCCAGCGACCCCCGCACTCCCTCCCCCCAGCCCTACCATTGGCAATCGGTAGCAGCCGTTACTGTTCACGGCCCTTGCATGTAACTCACACACGCACATGCCCTACCTCTTCCCGCACCCTGTCCCCAGGGGGAACTCCAATATATCAAAAGGCATGCAGAACATTGGCAAGTAGCCTTTTAAATGCCAAACCGAGTAACAGTAACCTGCACACATAGACCCCACCAGGGCAAACCTGTGGCATGATCGATGAGCTATCTCAGTTGATGGCACAACCAGTGCTGCAGGCCGACGGAGGATCATTCAAGGTACATGCCCTGGGTATATGTCTTACCCTAAACGAGGGACTTACAGCTAACTTAAATCAGCCAATTATGTAAACACCTATCAACAATATGTATATAACAAGTGCAGTGCTTTGGCACTGAATGCCAGTGTCAATTGTGCTCAAAGTCCTAAGGCTAGCACCTAGATCAGCGGAAAACCGGGAAGGAGAAAGGGCCATTTCCAACACCGTGGATAATTTTGCCTGGAGACCAAGCAGCACATAGAACCTTTCCAAGCAGCACCAATGCTGGTGCTACACTGTATCTTTAGCAGGGTCTTCCTTTCTACAAAGTGATGGCAGCAACTCACATGGTAAGGTGAAATTAATTTCAGAATGATTCTACACATAATAGCAGTGTGCGCTGCAGAAACGTTTATTAATTTTAGTGAAGATCTGTTTTAAAACTTCTGTAGCATAGAATCATCTGTGCATTTGATATGAGGCCTGTGCTCTTAACTCTTCGTTTAATGAAAGCACTTTACATACATATACTTCACTGCAAATATCCAACATCAGCAACTATGTCGGAGTGTGTGTGTCTTTGTGCACTAATGTGCATGCCTTTGTGGTTGTGCATGCATGGGTGTGTTTGTTTTCATGGATGCATTGTGCATGTGTGCAAGCACATAGTATTTGTTACACCTCATAGTAAAGGTGAGCTCAGGTTGTGTCTGGTGAAACAAAATACTTTATAGATGATACTGCATGAAAAAAGCATGTGTTATTTATGCTACATCAGTCTTTTCATTGGGAGTACTCAGATATGTGTTACTGTTATGGATCACATTTTCTGTACTACACTCTTCCAGCAGCAGAAGAGGCCATTTAATTATGGGTACTGCACCTCACATTACAGTATTTGTGTCATGAACTCAAAACTCAATGAAGGAAATGTGTGGTAAGTCTTCAGAAGAGACTGCTCCCTTTGCCACCCCTCACAACTGAGGATTAATTAGCCCTGGGTGATAGCATTAAAAATGCACACAACTGTTGATGGGAGCAGTGCTTGCAAATAGTTTTGGCCACAATGCCACCTCAGATTAGACCCAGACATATGCAAATCAGACTAGGTCCTACTCCAATGAAACCAGTCCACTCCAGACTGGCGCACCAAGCCCTCACTTTGAACCAGAACACATGAAACCCAAGACCAGTTTTGACCTATTTGGGCCTCTTCAATCGAGTGCAGCTTGACTCCAGTGGCACACTGAGCATGTCACCCACATTTGGTCCTAACGCCACTAAGGCCACTACATCAAATACACAAAATGTTATTGCCCACCATGCCACCTCAGATTAAACAGTGCCACATTCAAATCAGACTGGGTCCTGGGTCCTTAGGTGACATGGTAGGCTAAAAAACAATATGTCAAAATGCTACCCCATGCGATTGTCAGCGGATAGACTACTTGCAATCAATCCTCACATCATCTTTTGTGTGTTTAATGTAATGCCCTAGTTGGTCAAGGATATGTCCAGATCTGGGTCCCGGGATCACTTTGCCACTGGATCTAAGTTACACATGACTGAAGAAGCCCAACTAGCCCAAAAGACCGAAACAGGTCTTGGGTTGCTTGCGTTCTGTTTTAGAAAGGACTTGGCTTGGCATTTTGTGGTGGACTGTTCCAGTGCCTTATTTGTAAAATAATAAGCGCTGGTGCCAAAAGCTCTGCTCAGACATCCATGCCGGTGCTCTAAAATGTCATTATGCCGTATATCAAGGGTGCGCAGTTCTGAATACACCTCAGGCCCCTGTATTGTGCTGCCAGGCACTCCTTCTTCAAGTGTCTAACTCTTACAAGTTTCTTCTTTCGCCCTTGGTAACGGATTTTCTGTCTTTCTCTTCGACTGTCTTTCCATTTTGTATGTTTTTCTCTTTCTTGGTCTCTGGAAATGTCTTATGAGCATAAATAAGTGCCGTTACCCAAAAATAAGTATCAGCGGCCCCCACCAGCAACCACCAGGTCAAATTAAGCACTGGACTGTCCCTATTGAAGCAAAATCCAGACTGCATGATGAAGGTATTAAAGTTGGTGATTATTCCCCGGAGAAACATTTATCATACTGCTGCAACAGGATTTCTAGATGGTTAAACTTGCGGATGTCCTGTTGGGTGAGATTAGGTAATGATGGAGCTACCTCTCTAGCCTACATGTGCAGAAGATACCACTCTCTTTTTTCATTGTACCCATGTTTTTATTTGCCTTATCGAGATGTCTGATACCTGTTGAGTTCTGGCTTGAAACTGTAGTTGTCACAAGACCTTATGTGATCCATAAAAAAGTCTTTCAAGAAGTATTACTGAGAAAGGGACTTTGGGTTCCCCCACGTTGGTTCTCTTGAGGACTAGATTTGATTTGGCAGAATTTATGGCTTTCTGCCGAAAGAGAGTTTGCATGACACTCCTATATGCTTGAGGAGGGTTTCAGTGTCAGCAAACCAGCACAAACTACAGATACAGCATAATTTCACAAATGCTAGCGTAGGGTACCATCGACGCTACACATAAAAAGTCAAGTCGGCTATTTCCGTATACAGAGCATCGCATGAGCAAGATAGCATAGCTGTAACAGACTATAGTACTACTTAGCAGCTACAGGTTACAGCATAGCATTGTGTGTCTGGGTTATGGTAAACAAGCAGTAATCTTAATGAATAGCATATCTTTCTCAAGGGTGTGTGGGTATGCCTATGGGAGTCCAGGATGAGTTGTGTGCCTGTGAGAGCAGGACTGTGTATCTATGCGCGCAGGGTGGGAGTTCTCTGTGTGAGTTCAGGGTGAGAAGTGAGCTCTTTAAAGCCAGACCTATTGGCATTGCCGCTGCCTGCTTTAATTTAGGGTGTTCGTCATTTGTGAAGTTGGCACCTGAAAACTGTGAGAAATGTTTTAAAATATCACTATTTTTTATACCTTCATCAAGTATGAAGAGATGTTTCAAAAACATAGGTACTAAAAAATCCTGCATAAAAAGGTTCTGCAGGCAAGAATACGAGCACAAGGTACGTTTTACAGGCGACGTTGTCAACAGTTTCGGCAGCAAGCGAAGTTAGCGAGTTCTTAAAGTTCCAATGTTTATTAACGTTGCAAAACGACACTGCATAATTTTGTTTTGCTAACGGTAAATTCCATCTAGATGCCTTTTATTATTACGACCTCCGTAGTAATGTACTGCACTTTTTAGGTCTCGCTTAGCGTTGCAGCGCGAATGCGCTGCCATCGCTTTGCGAGGCATGCAGTATACACTATAGTATGGAAGCTTCGTAGAATCTCCGCCCACTCTCTGGCCCATCTTCTTCATTGGCTTAGGTTATAAATGCTGCCTTCCGATTGGTTTTAAGCTTGTTAGACCCTCCCCATGACAGCCATGTCAGTCATTTGTATCCTTCCATGGCTACTGGCCCCTTCACTGCACAGACTACTTTCTTCCCCCTCCTCCGCCCCCCCTTCCCTACACACACGCAGTTCCTGACTTCTTGGGCCCCCCCCGCCCCTCTCCCGCGCACTCCCGGTCGTGCTCGTTTCTGGCTCGTCTCTGACCCTGCCTGTGAAACTCCTCGACCTTGCCCCATAGAACTCAGGGATACCAAAGGGGATGATGGACGGAGCGTTAGAGCAAATCAAACACTCACCCCCAGTCAACTGATCTGGGTTTAATCCATCATCATTCTTTAGCTCACTCCACCACCCCAGTTCAGACATGGCCATATGCAAATCAGTCTGACCCTGTGCCTCATGGGAACAGTCCAGCCCGAACTGCCAAGCCATGTCTTCCCTGGACCGGAAACAAGCATCCTGGGACCGGTTTCGGGTTCAAAACCCTCATCAGCCAGGCTATCTTGAATCCAGTGGCAAAGTGAGCAAGGGACCCACGTCTGGGCATACCATGCCAACTTAGGGCGAACAAAGCGATACCATAGAACTCAGGATCACAGTTCCCATATTTTCATGCGCTTCAACCTCTGAATAATCTGTCATTGAGGCTCCGTCTCCCGCGCAGCCCTACACATATCAGATTAGAAAACTGTGCGTCCTGGAAGCGTCAGCAGCACTGGCTACAAAACACGAAGGGGGTGCTGAGTCCCTTTCAGCACAAAGAGCGTTGGACGCCTGTGACCGATGACCGAAAACCAGGAGCTTCCTCCGCCATTGGAGCATTTTGAAGAATCCATGTTGCTATGACAACTGTGGCTTAACATCTTGCTTGTAAAAGAGGCGATTTCGGCAACAGCTCTTATTTCCCTTCTCTCTGTGCAATTGTTAACATTATGAACGTACGCAGCGATACCCTCACCGCCGTAAAACCACGCCCCTCACTGCCCTCCCTCCCTCGTCATGCCCACAGTAAGGCGGGGCAAATAGACGTCACACAGTTTGGGTGGAGCGCGTGTTGTCGCGATTGTACCCAATTAACGCTGCGATTACACCGACAGGCAAAAGGGTGGGCCCGTTGCTGGGGAGCACCCTGTTCTTAGGGCCCCCGACATGTTATGAATGGCGGAGGAAGTTCCCGGTTTTCGGTCATCTCTCCAGCACCTCAGCTAAGCAAATCTAGCAGCACCTCTTCGCACTAATGAAAAGCGCCGTCTCTTTCTTTGCCGCGAATGTATACCTGGGGACAACGAGCGGGTTCAGCAATACTGAAAAACACCTCAACAAACAATTGTGCATGTTTCACGGCTATTTTCCTAGTCCATTTGATGTTATGTATGTGTTTCCCTTTTGCTATTTAAGATCACCGTTTCATATTTACATTCACATCTGTAGGACTGTTCTACAAGACAGACCACAGGTTCAGACGTTTCGTATACTTTCCCAAACGTCATCAGCACATCTCCTCCCGTACTTTTATCTAGCAGAGGCAAACGCACCCAAGACATGGAAAACCAGTCTTGCAAGAGCGTTCTTTTTTCCTTGTGTGTTTTTGTAATAGCCTCTCTGGCGTTTGATCCGAATCCTTCATTACTTATCTTTGTACTCTCCAAAACCTTTCTCATGCTTCCTATCGTGTATTTCACATAAATACCACTTTGAACAAAAATGTACGTACCAACATCGGTGTAACATGTTACAAACGTGCGCGGACTATAGGAGAAAGAGCAGTCACGTTTGGATAAATGGCACCAGTGTATGAAACTGACTAACGGAAGCCAGAGGCACGATCTGCTCAGTGCTCACATGCTCACATGCTCACCTCAGAGTGGGTTGGCGGTCATTTTATGTCTCGTCAGTTGCAGCAGATGACTTTTCGGTGTACACTGATAGGTGAGTGTGAGGGCGAGAGTAGGGTGTTGATGGTGCGCGATGGTTGCTGGGTCTGAAGCTGGAGTGATGTGTATAGAATGTGCGCATTTTGCTTGGATGCAGCTTCCAGCTTCGTTAGCAGGGTGTGCAAATAGACATAGGCGACCAATACTGACGACTATCCAAACAGGGTAGTTAAGATAACCCGACAGTGCGGCTGGCTACAGGGACCGCAGTCCCATGCCACCTTTCTTAGGTAGACTTTCAGCCGTGGTTTGTTGAATGCCAGAGCTCCACAGGAAACTTTTCCTTGTCTGAGCCGCGTCTTTGAAGCTGGAAGACCAATGGCGCCGATGTAGTCGAAAACCTAATTTGAATGTACTGAGTTCTGCACGTTTCTTTATTGTGCAGCAGCTGGGTGCTGCGTGATTTTAGAAGAGTGGTGCACTGCTAACTTGTGCCCGCTCTTACAAGAGACACATGGGAGGTATTTGTTGGACAAAGCTGCTGTAATGAGGAAAGACCGCCTGCACCCTGCGAACTACTATGTCACCCTGGACAGATAACAGGCGCCACCGCTAGCCCTGATCACCCACCGGGAGGCGCGGAGCGGGGACACCGAGCCAGGAGAGCCGCTGAAGCCGGACTGTCGTGGCAGTTTTGGAGCTCTTCCATTCCTCGTGGCTTCCCGCGATTACAGCGCTGAGCAGGCGGGCTGTGTTCTCAGCACCGATTCGTAAAAGAACTTGCCTCCCCAGAGTTCCGGCGGGAGCAGGAGGGCGGGTGAGCATCAGCTGCTGAGCGGTAGTCCCTGCAGCCCCTGGTACATAGAGAAGTGGCACGAGCAGAGTGCCTTAGAGGCCAGTGCGAAGCAAGGCTAGGCACTTGGTAAAAATGCCAGGCTGCTGGTCTGCTGCTGCTGGTGCTGGCCCCTAAAGAAGGGAGGTCCCAGTCTGTGCGTAAGTGTACAATAAGCAAGTGCAAGAGAGGGCTGTGCTTGGCTATCTGCAGAAAGTTTGAAAAGGAGGGCTGTTGTTAAAGGGAAGTGTGCAAATGTGGTTGAGGGTAGCCTGCTGCAGACACTCGGGCTTTGTCAGCACAAGAGGCCTGAAACAGCAGCCTCCGATGCCTATGGCCATACCACCCTGAATGCGCCCGATCTCGGAAGCTAAGCTGGTTAGTACTTGGATGGGAGACCGCCTGGGAATACCGGGTGCTGTAGGCATTTTGCCTCTCGCTGACAACAGTTGGTGCTCGCCCGCACCACAATCACACAGAACCTTCCTCGCTAATGGCACATTTAAAAAATTATATAATCCGCTCTCTTCTTTTTAATTTTTTTTTCTCCATTTATTTATTCAAAAAAACGGCATCACGTTTTACAATGTGCATGGCCCTTAACTTTCCACTCGAAAACTGAAAGAAAATGAAGAACACTTTTGCCCTAAGACAGCACAGAGGACCCCCGGCTAAGGCTTTTCTTCTGCTGGTCGGAGGAACGCTGCTGCGAGTCATTAATAGTCCTTATTAGCAGTTGGCAAGCACGAACAAAACCAGCCTTGTTGCAGTAATGTGCAATAATGTGCTGCATCGCTAAATACTTATAAGGTCCCAAAGGCGAGACCGATTGCATTGAAAATGCTTGTTAACTTTCATTTCCAACAGTATCTTCGTCTTAGCCTGTCTTGCTTGGTAATGACACAAACCTATTTTGTGCTTTCTAGCCGAAGGTCAGTTTCTTTTTAATTACTCTTACCTCACAAAATCTGCAAGTCTTTCTTTATATGACCAACAATTCTAGAAATAACTTCAATTCATTCAGGGGTATATTCACAAGAATGTGCGATAAACATCGCCATAATAGCTTACCGCAACTCCTCACATCGCAGTCCATCGCGGGAAAATAACTCTGTGTTAACGAGGCATTCACAACACGGCGATACCGTGCGATATTCGCACGATAACGCG
Organism: Calotriton arnoldi; assembly: GCA_963921515.1. Classification (NCBI taxonomy): domain Eukaryota; kingdom Metazoa; phylum Chordata; class Amphibia; order Caudata; family Salamandridae; genus Calotriton; species Calotriton arnoldi. The sequence goes on along the minus strand of CAWUFW010000384.1, from coordinate 348,902 downwards.
GCAAATATCCGCGAAACAACTACCGCGACGGAGATAAAAATCCAAACCCTAATGCGAAAAAAGCTGCGATGCGCCCAATGGCGATGAAACAACCGTGATAACCAGCAGGAGGCCAGCAATACCCACGCGCCATGTGTGAAGAGGCGCCATAAAAGCACGCAAAAAACACACCAACAAGTAAACGAACTGCAGAGCACCATGGAAGCACCTGGCCCGAGTGCTGAGGCCAACTCGAACCCCACAAGCACAACAGAGGACCAGCCCGGAACCCCGGGGTCGGGGAAGGGCAAGGAGAAGAGGAAGAGGAAGACGGGGTTTCACACCGTAGGAAAACCGGATCCACGGCACGGTGTGGACAGAACACCACCAACAACTATCCGTCACCACCACCGTGTCATTGGCAAGACAAATGGAAAAATGGAGTCCAATGAGATGACTGCGTAGGACTGAACTAGCTGTAGGCACATCACCCATGAACAACATACTCGCAACCCCCCAACGTAGCCCCACGTCCATGTAGGAAAGAGGTCTGTGTGAAAAGATGTCAAAGTCGGTAGCAGGCCTGAAGGTGTGTCCACCATCACATGTGACAACAGCACCTACCGTCGCATACCTATCCTCACCCACCTGGGCGGACACAGACTGTCCAGAACTATCACAGTGACCCACATGCCAAGAAATCGGACCCCATACCCACAATGGTGACTTCACGGAGCTGCACAGGTATACCAGCAACTATCCCAAACCACCAAGTCTGGCGCACAGAGGTGGACCTGCCAATAGGGACTCACCCCTAAATGAAATGCGTCATCCAGTCCCACCCTGTGTATGGACAATGCCCAATGAGGCACACGAATTGCCATCCTACCCAACACCCATCACAGTTGAACACAAGTGTGGCAGCGCAGACTTTATTGGCATGTGCGTGGAACTACGGGCAAGACAAGGGCCACAACATGCAGACCAAGGCATCAGACAATCACAGGCAGCATAGGAATGCAGCCATGTCCACTGTTGTTGTGGGAAATGTGGACTCATCACCAGAATGCAACAAGGTATTGGGACCTGTGCCATGGGTTACCATCAGTCGTGGCTGCTGAAACGTCGTTAGTCATCCATGAAAGCGAGCGCAGCTTCCTGTGCAATCAGTTCCAGGAGTACGTCGTTGTCGAGCTCAAGGAACACGAGGGCGAGCCAATCCATCAACTGGTCCGGACAGATGTGCTCCGTCCACGCGTCTCACCAATCTGCAGAACAGCCCAATAGGGGGGCGCTTCAATGTGGTCACTGCACACGAGGAATTGTGCAAACTCCCATGTCCAACTGCCAGCACATATGCCAAACATCCAGGCATCCCATGAACGGGAATCACGGTTACATTCATGGTCGTGGGCCAACAGGGGGCGCACACACAAGTCATAATCCAGTTCAGCCACCGTTGCATTGGATAGGCAGACATCCATGGGCCACTTGAATATGCATGTTCGACAGTGGAACCAGGGCTGGACGCAGGTGACGTACGCAAGACGGAAGCTCAGATGGTAACTGATGCGCAACACTGCAAGTGGCAGGGCCCCCAACATTTGCAGCATTCGGGCACGGTACAGTCCCACGTGACTGGGGTTGTGCATGTGCCCATGATGTTCGGCCATTGCGGTGGTGGCACTCGCAGAACCGCCACTCCTCTGACCTGCGGCAGTCATGTGAATGAAAAGCCACAGCTCGGAGCAATGAGTCGTATGGGCGTGCGACGTTAGGACGTATGTGTTGTTGTGTATGTAAGTGTGAAGGCCATTCCATGCAAGAGTACCCCGGGCAAGGGCCTCTGTGTGTGGGGTGTGTATACGTTGGTCCTTCATCATCGCTGTGTGAAGTGTGGGAGTCGTCTCCATCTGCTATGATATCACTCACAGGGGGTTTCTGCTGCATGCTGTGTCCAAGGTCGGAGGTGCAGATGGCCGTCCGCCTCCTGTGTGGAGACAATGGAGCATTCATACCTGATGTCACTCTGACTACTGCTTGCAATGTGGAAATGTGATGTGGTCTACACGCTGCAATTGAGGCTAGGCCTTAGGCCCATGGCGCACCAAGAATGATACACACAGCAGTTGGAATGCATGAGCCAAGAGCCCGAGCAGACTTGCGCACCTTGTACATTCCCATGTGCACGTGCGCCCTCCGGCTGCATGCAACATTGCAACATTGCACATCGCGGCCCGTGTTGTGCTGACACTGCGACAGAGGCACACGCATATGTACATTTCCTGCCCAGCCCAGGACCACGCCCAGATCCCGGAGATGATACTTCACACCCCTACGCTGGACGTGCGTACGCAAGCCCAGCCCACTCTGTATACGTATAAAGGGTGGGACGACAGAGCTACATGGACCATATCTTACACAATGCCCGAGGGGACAATGCTGCACCTGCCTGCCATGTCACGTGACGCAATCATGAAGGGACCATGACTTGCGGGGCACAGAGCTGAACTGCGTGTGGCATGGCCCACGCGACACCGGACGGTGACTTTCGTCACACTGGGTTAGTGGCACCCGGAGCATGTCGGCTGGCACGGGCATGCCGCCACGGGTCGGTGACTCACGGGGCACTGAGGTAGGGCCACCTGATGTGCTGAGCGTGTGCGCAGCCTGCGATGATGCCCCGTCCTGGCTGGTGAGGGTTGGTGTGAGCCCTGCTGGACCGCAGTGTAGGCCGGAGCCCGCGTGCGACGCGGGCCTACCACCACGTGGCGTTGCCTCAAGGTTCACGGAGTTAGTGGCACCTATGATGCTGAGCGGGTGTGCAGCCAGCGTTATTGACGTGTGCACTGTTATGGACTCGCCCATTCCGGAATCAAGGCCAAGATCCAGGTGTGTGACCTAGTGGCCAGCGGGGCGGGTCCGCGTGATGTGGATTCTGCCAAGGTCGCGTGTCACGGCCTCAGAGCATGCACCGGCATGTGGTTGGAGACACACCAGTGGCTGAAGGTGAGCAGTGAGGCCTGGGGGCGCATGGGCGGACAATGTCCAATGGGCGGCGGGAGGGGCTGGGGTGCAGCAGCATGTGTGCGCAGGGGCGGGCGATGTTGCCGTGTGCAATGGTATGTACTCTGCCATCATTACATCTGGACTCCATTGCAGATGAAAGGACATGGTGGACTGCAGTGGATACCGGCACGTGGTTGGAGACACACCGGTGGCAGCAGGTGGGCTGTGGGGCATGGGTGCGCAGGGGTGGCTGTCTCTCGCCCTCTCATCCTTTCGCTGTCTCTCTCTCCCTCTCTTTCTCTCTCTCTCTCTCTCCCTCTCTCTCCCTCCCTCTCTCTCTCCCTCTCTCTCTCTCTCTCTCTCTCTCTCTCTCCATTTCTCTCCCTCCCTCTCTGTCTCCATTTCTTTCTCGCTCTCTCTCTCCCTCTCTCTCTCTCTCTCTCTCTCCCTCTCTCTCCCTCCCTCTCTCCCTCCCTCTCTCTCTCCCTTTCTTTCTCGCTCTCTCTCTCTGTCCTTTGATGAGCGCATGACACACGTTCTCATCTCAGATTTTGTCTTGCAGGCTGTGGCTTCCAGATTGTCCGGAGTGGATCCGCAAGGACTAATCCAATTTGTTGTTTTGTGTTGTGTAATAATAAAGCTTTGTTATGGGAATTTCACAGTTGAATGTTTGATTCTCCTTATTCTGACCACACGTGTGTTTGTTGTTGTATGTGTGCGACATCAGGGTCTTTCTTATCTCGTGATTTTGTGAAGTTGCTGTGGCATATCTTTGTCCGGGGTGGGTGGGCCGGGGGAGGGCCCAGGCGTGTGGGGGGGTCCTGGGGGTGGTGGCGGAGGGTGTTGTGGGCCTCTGGGGTCTCCGAGCTGCATGAGCAGTGGCTCCATGGCATCTGTTGTTCTTCAGGTGTGGCTGTGGGCTGGGCTCCCTTTTGTGGTGCAGGTAGTCGTCCTGCTTAACACCAGCAGAGAGAAGGTGTTAGATCGCTGCTGCTAGCGCGGCTTATCGCCTGTTTTTGGTTCGCATCGCGGATCTGGCTGTTTGTTGTGAATGTCGCGATGTGGTGTTTTCGTGTGTTTTCGCACGGGAACGCCTACTCTGCATCTCATTGGCGTTAGTTGTCGGTGTCAACCGTGGCGATGTTTTTTGCGGCAGCTATCGCTGGATATGTGGCGATGTAGGCAGTTAGCACCAGCTTGCGAATGTGGCGATAATTATATTGCCACTTTTGCTGCGCTAAAGTGCCGATAACTCGGCGATAAGTCCTTGTGAATATGCCCCTCAGTGTTTTGTATAAGAGGCATGAGTAAAGCACCCACTTTGCAAACTCTGATTTGGAGCCTGATTCGCAACAGACTTTTCATTCGGAAAGTCAATGCTGCTGACTTAACAAACGCAAAATCAGAAATCTTGCATAACCGTGCTGTGCGATTCGTATGTGTGATTTGCAATTATTTGCAAATTTCACAGTCAAATCTTCTGAGAATTGCACACGAAGGTGGAGGCAAAGGCAGGCCCCTTCCCTTGCAATGAGCAAAGGTATTCACCAATGCTATGTGACCCTTGTTTGCATTCGCAGTGCATGGAATGATTTAGATTGCCGCTTGTCCTGGGCATGCGGAAATCATTCACAAAGTTTAAGCTGCCGAGCATGACAGCTTGCCCTCTGCTTGTGCTGGGTGCAGACATCATGGAGATTAGCAAGTTTTTTCAAACTATCCATTTGTGGTGCAAGGTCTTTGAACTTTCTTCATATCACAAAAGGAAGCATTGAAAACAGATCAATGCGAAAATTGTGGTTCCATCCACCTCTTTTGTGTATCAAGCCCAAGGTTTACAAGTATTGGTACTTACATCATGTTGTATTTCTTATGGCAGAGCATTGTGTACTCAGGTGAACAACTAATCTTCAATGTGTTGAAAGTAACAAATAGATTCATTCAGGATGTTATATTTATGCTGGCAAATATTCTGAGTTTTCACAGGAGAAAACTATTTCTCAACAATGTGCTTATTTAATAAATCTCATTTTTCAAATCTATATTATTTGTTATGCATTTTATTTTGCCTGTGCAAAATGTTGCCATTAGATGCTTTTTTCACTTTGCCTAGACACTAAAGCACTCCTTATGAGCCTGTTTGCTTCTGGAGCAGGATATCATAAGGCCAAAATCTCTGATTTTGTCCGGTATCACACAACAAAAACCTGTGATTATGACTTTTATCCTCAGAATGGAGAATAATCACAAGGAGATGAAGATCGATATAGGTCACTTTTCTGTTTGGGTTTCTCTGATTCGCGGAAATAAAACAAATTTTTAGCTTGCTCAGGCAGGCTGGCCAGTTTCACAAATACATAGTATAAATTGAAAAATAAAAGCATTATGATAGCAATATAGATCCTGATCCTATTTGCTCTATTGAATACCAGAGATTTATTCTGTTGGCAGATATATGCAGTATTTTGAATTGTCTACCGTATGTACTTCAAATTGTTCTCACAACTGTGACCATTTGGGGTTTTGTCCATTCAGTTTTTGTGTGACAGTCCTATTCAAATAGAGAGCCATTTAAGGGTAGTCAAGACTTGTTTATCAATTGTGACTTTTGCCTCGAGAAAATCATGAGATACGCCATTTTAAGAACTGAAGCCGGAGTCCTAGCCCTAGTGTAAACATATGTGACTTCAAGATACACACCATTCTCTTTGGAAAGCATATTAACTAACTACCCTGTGCGTTAATGAGTATTAGTAAAATGCTGCAAGGCAAACAATACATTAACCAAATGCATTTTAGATTATTTTCATATATCAGGACGCCAGTGCTTTCTTTTGTAGTTTTAATATTGCGTTTACTTGTCATAAAGAGTCAACACCTCCTATCTCCCCTCCGCTCTTCACTTGTAATTTTCTACAGTATGGGGAGAATAGCTCTACCACTACGACATTTTTACTGGTTTTTGCTTTTGTGAAGAAATCCTCCCTCTTCCACCTCGGTTGTAATTTAGCATTATAAACTCTAATTTGCATTTCAATGCTCTATTCCCACAGATTTTGCTCTCAAGGCATAACATCTGAAGCAAAATCTACTCTTTTTGTCTTTTTGATTTTAGTAATTTTTTAGGTGGAGCCTAGACAGCACTTGCTCTGTCATTTAGCGACCTGTTGTATATCCACCTCCACCCATTGCTTGCTTTTGCTTTTCAATTGTCTATGTCAGTTTCCTTTAAAAATCCTTGCATGCTTGTGGTCAGTCCTGCCTCTTTGTCCCTCTTTTTTCTCTGTTGTCCCTCTCATGCAGCAGGAACTTTGTACTGCCTCATTACGCAATAGTTCTTTATCTGTTCTTTGGGGGACTCGTTTTTTTGGTTTCCTGCCCTGTTACTGTTTGCCTGTGTTCAGCTTTGGTGCCACAGCTGCTTAGTTTTAACTATAGCATTTCACCCTCCCACCTCCTCTTAATGCCATAGTTGTGTTAGTGCTGCCTCCCACGCCGTGCCCTCCCACTCCGTTGGTTGTATTTTATAAGCCTTTTTGCAATTTTTGATGTCGACCGTCAGTTGGGCTTTTTAGGGTAGGATTTTACCTTAGTTTTGGGCTTCTTTTTAAGGGGGTTTTGGCTTGTTTTTGTCTCTCACGGCTGCTGATGGCTTTCTGACATATGTGCAGTGAACGCTTCTCCTCCCTCAGCCAGCCCGGCCCCCTTTCTGATAAATGTTTTCCCGAGACTCCTACTCCTGTGCTGGGGCCTTTAAATCTTATCAGTATGGCAAGCATTTGATTTTATCAGCGCCTCGCCCCGGGAGCCTACATGCCTCTTGATTTTGTTTATTTTTTGTCTCACACGTCTACTGCATCCCGTTTTCGCCTTCCACCTGCTGTATCATGGCGGCAGAGCTGTCCTCTCCTCCACCAGTCTCGGCTGAAGAGCAGGAGCCCCCGAAGCTGGCCGAGCTGCTGCAGTCGAGCTTGCAGCTCCTCGAAGCTATGGGTCCGTGCCCCTGCAGCAGCGGGTGAAACTGGGCCTGCCTGCCCACCTCTATTTTTAATAATTGTGAACATACTTTAACTATCAGTGCTAAGCCCACTTCACAAGCGCAGCACTTTATGTTTTTCTTTCATTCTCGTGTTGTGTCTCTTCCCACGCTCCTCCATCCCACTCTCTCTGCTCTCGCTCCCCCATTCAGACAGAATATAGAGTTGGAAATGTCGACTTACAAAAATATGGAGTTGTTAATATCGTGACACAGAAATATCTACAGCAAGAATATCGTGGTCAAAAATATCACATTTAAGGTAAGAAATATCGTTTTCAAACATATAGAAGTCATTAATATCGTTTGAAAAAATATAATTGTTTAAAAATCGATTTTTTAAATTAGTGTTATGCATTTTAGTTTATATTTTAAATGTGTGATGTATTTTTTTTGTATAAGAAATGTTTATGTTTTTTAATATATGTGTTAAATTTTTAGTAGCGATCGATTTTATTTTAAGCAAATTTTGTGTTTTTTAGTTCCGTAGCGGGTTGTGGGTTTATAGGGGAATAGGGTGGGAAATAATTTAATTATAATAAATTAATCATTATTCTTTATTTATGAATATTTAATTAATTGAGATTTTATAGTGTTAACTGTGGGAAGTAATTTATTTGTAATGAATTATTAATTGGTTGTTAATTAATATTAATCAATTAATTAGTAATTAATTATGGTAATTGTGTAATATTTTTAGGTGCGGATTGAGGGGTTTATAGAGATAAAGGGTGAGTAGTAATGTATTTGTAATTAATTATTAATTAGTTGTTAATTAATATTAATTAATTAATTGGTGATTAATTGTGGTAACTGTGTAATTGTTTTTAGGTGTGGGTTGTGGGGTTTATAGGGGTAAAGGGTGGGAAGTAATTTTTGATTAATTAATAATTAGTTGTTAATTTATATTAATTAATTGATTGAAATCAACTATGGAAATTGTGCAATTAATTTTAGGTGCGGGTTGTGGGGTTTATAGGGGTAAAGAGTGGGAAGTAATTTATGTTTAATTAATTAATGATTAGTTGTTAATTAATATTAATTAATTAATTGAAAGTTAAATATGGAAATTGTGTAATTAATTTTAGGTGTGGGTTTCGAGGTTTATAGGGGAAAGGGTGGAAAGTAATTTATGTTTAATTAATTAATAATTAGTTGATCATTAATATTAATTATTAAATTGATATTAAATTAGGGTATTTGTTTATATTTATTTGTGTGTGGGTTTTATTTTTATAGGGGTACAGTGTGGGGAGTAAATTAATTTTACTTACTTTATAATTAGTTGTTAAATACTATTAGTTTTTTAGTTGAAAATAAGTTTTAATTGTGTAATTAATGTTTTTACAGTTTAATTTTAGCTGTGGGTTGTGGGGATTATAAGGGTAAAGTGTGGGAAGTTAATTATTTTTATGAGTTTTAATGTGTTTTGTAATTAATAATATTTCTTTAATTGGTAATTAATTATGTAAATTAAGGAAGTACATTATTTTTAAATTTAGATGTGGGTTGTGAATTGTGTGGTGTTATAGGGTAGGAAATAAAAAACATAAATTTATGTAATAATGAATGTTTTTGTTTCTAAATAATTTCTAATTAAAATATTTATTAGTTTGAAAACTATTCTTTATTTTATTTGACATATTATTTGTAGGTATTTGTCTTATTATTGAATATTATAATATGTTTTTTTACTTTTTAATAATAAATATATTTGTATTTTAATTTTTAACATATTTACATATTTTTTTAATTTATTTTGTTTTTTAAATATTTTTGTTAATGTTAATATTTTGTTTGCTTTTAATTTTAAACTGACTGGAGTGAGAATATTAATTGTTACCTCTCTGCAATCCAACACTTTCCCTACTGTTGCACTCACTGGAGTGGGAATACTAATTTTTACACCTCCGCTATTCAACACTTTCCCTACTGTTGCACTCATTGGAGTGGGAGTAGTAATTTTTACCCCTCCGCTATCCAACACTTTCCCTACTGTTACAATTATTGGAGTGGGAATAGTAATTTTTACCCCTCCGCTATCCAAAAATTTCCCTACCGTTGCACTGACTGGTGTGGGAATAGTAATTTTCACCCCTCCGCTATCCAACACTTTCCCTACTGTTGCACTGATTGGAGTGGGAATAGTAAACTTTATCCTGCCACTATCCACCACTTTCCCTACTGTTGCACTCACTGGAGTGGGAATAGTAATTTTATCCCTCCGCTATCCAACACTTTCCCTCCTGTTGCACTCACTGGAGTGGGAATAGTAATTTTTACCCCTCCGCTATCCAACACTTTCCCTACTGTTACACTCACTGGAGTGGGAATAGTAAATTTTATCCCACCGCTATCCAAAACTTTCCCTACTGTTGCACTCACTGGAGTGGGAATAGTAATTTTTACCCTTTCGCTAGCCAACACTTTCCCCACTGTTCCACTCACTGGAGTGGAAATAGTAATTTTTACCCCTCCGCTATCCAACGCTTTCCCTAGTGTTGCACTGACTGGAGTGGGAAATTTAAGCTTGAAGATTTTGAAATAGTTAAATGTTTTAATTTATAATAGAATGTTTTTTTGATTGGATTTTATGTTATTAGAACATATATATTTGTACATTTTTATATAATTTTAAAATGATAAAATAAATTAAAATTAATAGTTTAATAATTGTTTTAAAGTAAATACATATATTAATTATTATGTATGTCTGTTTAACTTTTTTTAATTAAGTCTATTCGTTATATTTCTAAACATTTATATTAAATCTACTTACATTTTTTATATTAATTTTATTATTTAACATATTTATTATTTATTATATGGGCATAGCTATGATTGCTAAACTGAAATAAAGCAACTTGAAACTGCAGATTCCGAGAGAGTGCGTTTTCATACGATCTCTGTGTTCAGAGGTCACCTGTGTTTGTATTTACCGGCTGCCCTGCCGGAGGAAAATCGCACCACACTAAAGAAGAGCGCTGGCGTTCTAATCGAGGGCGTCACAGGATTTATATATATATATATATATATAATTCTGCCATACGTCCACCCGCTGCTTCTCTCACGACACGGGTGCAATCCTCCGCGTTGGTGAGACGCGAACTCAATTCCTCCTTGATGGCCCTTCTCGAGGGCCGTACACGAGGCGCACACTGAGGGATTATTTTCCTTGATTTATTGAAGCCACACACAAACAAACACACCCGACAGACGCGTTTCGGCTACACGCCTTCGTCAATGACATTGACGAAGGCGTGTTGCCGAAACGCATCTGTCGGGTGTGTTTGTTTGTGTGTGGCTTCAATAAATCAAGGAAAATAATCCCTCAGTGTGCGCCTCTCGTACGGCCCTCGAGAAGGGCCATCAAGGAGGAATATATATATATATATATATATATATATATATATATATATATATTCACTGAAAAAACCACAGGTTTCAGGGACGTTATAGTTAGTTGGACATTTCACTCGTACAAAACCAGAGAAATTCGGCCGTTATAGTTAGTTGAGATAACTATAACTCGCGCCCCCGCAATGCACTGCTGATGATGTCACATATTACATCACTCATGACATGGTCAGTGACATCACAGCCTCGTTTATTTATTTATTATTAATATGGGAGGGGGCTGCGTGGTCCCCCTCCCTGGGCCACTATTGGCCCCGGGGACCCCATCCCCAAGGGCCTGACCTCGTTTTTTTTTTTATTACGGGAGGGGGGCCGCATGGCCCCCCTTACCTGGGCCACTTCTGGCCCAGGGGCCTGGCCAGCCTTTATTTTTAATTTTTAGTTTTGGAGGAGGCCGCCCTCCTGAGGTCAAATATGGCCCGGGGGCCGGCCTTCCGTTTAAAAAAATAAAAATAAAAGGGAGGGGTCCGAGTGGCCTCCCCGGGCCACCTCTGGCCCCGGGGACCCCATCCCCTGGGGACGGCCCTCACGTTGGGGACCGCGCGGTGAGCCCCAATGCCCCAGCGGTCCGATCCGGCTCCCCGCCTCCTGCGGGAGCCAGCATTGCTTTTGGATAAGGGGAGCTGCTGACATGGAAGCGAGAGGAGGTTTTCTGCTCTCGCTTCCATGAAGCGAAGCATAGTTTGCAATGACAGGGTGGGTATCCCGGGACATTGCTGGAGCGGGCCCTGGGGGGTGGCGGTCCCCAGGGCCATAGAGAGCTCCAGGAGGGGGGCCGCGTGACCCCCCCTCCCAACATTTACATAGCCCCGGGGAGGTGGTGGTCCCCGGGGCCGGGGGTACGCAAGCGACCCCCGCTTTATCTTAATTAGTGCCCCAGGGAGGTGGTGGTCCCAGGGGCAGTGTGGGGGGCAGTTTTTTAAAAAAGCCCCGGGGAGGTGGCGGTCCCCAGAGCTGGGGGGGGAGCCCGTGCTTAGTTTTTTAAAACTTTTTCGGCCGGATTCGCGCACCCAGCGCGAATCCCGCTGAATTTATTTTTACAAATAATGCTTTTTTGGGACCACCTTAGCACGCCTAGGGGGTCAGGATGTTTCTACCCTGCCCCCTTTTCTTTTTTTTAACCTTTTTTAACCTTTTTTCTTGTGACTCAGTTCTACCGAGTCACAAGATGGCTGCCAACACTTCATGATTTGGAGTGTTGGCAGCCAATCAGAGTCAAGCTCGTGCTCAGGAGGGTTCGCAAATCCTCCTCGGCCACCAGATATCAATATTTTTTATTTTTAAATTTCTTAGGAACTACAGAACGGATTTACACCATTTAAAGCAAAGAGTGCACTCTGGACCAAGAGCTACCTATTTGGTGTAATTCCGTGCAGCAGTTGGGGCTGTAGCCGTGACAAAAGTTCCTAAGGAAATTAACATGGAGAAAACGCGTTTTGGGCCCCTCCTTTTTTCTCGGCCCCCGCTTGACAAATCACCCCAAAACTTTCAAGACAGGAGCTGACCGGAGCACCCTATTAGTTTTGAAAATTTCACGAAATGTTTTCAAACGGTGCCAAAGATATTGGCAAATCAAAAAACGCTTTTCCTATGGATACTAGGACCCAACTATAACTACCTACTGGTGACTGATATATATATATATATATATATATATATAGTACAACTATATTTTTTACATCAGTATTTTTTTTCTGATATTTTTGTACTTGCCTGTTTAAGTACAGGGAGTCGATATTTTTGCATTCTATATTTTTTCATCTATATTTTTTACTTCTATATTTTTTACTTCGATATTCTGTAGGTGAACATTCCCCCCTTTCCAATCATGCAGCGGGCTCCAGTAGCATGTACTTCCAGCTGCTGCCTTTCAAAGACTTATTGGCACAGATGAAGTGTGAGGTGTTGTGTGAGATAGTACACTCATCTACACAGTCAGTATCCCCTCTGTCTTCCTATCCCAACCATTAATGGGTTCGACCTGTGGGTCTTTCCAACCCACCCCACCATCAGTCCTCTCAGTAGCTTCTGCATCTTCCCACCAACCAGGCCTCCATCAGCAAGGGTACCATTGCACTAACTACAGCAGCAACAATAAATATCCCAGCTGGGAGCAGGGCAGGTGATGTCGCTCCCACGTTAGTCACATGCACCCTCGTTGTTTGCCTGTTGATCTGTCACTGTGCATACAAAACACACCCGAGGCAACTCCCACTGAATGCTTTTGTCATTTTATTATTTTTAAATTGGTATTTTCTTTCAGTCAAGTCTGACCGCCCACCCTCTGCCTCCTCCTATGTCGAACAGCCAGCAGTGCCATGCCGTCGGCGGGTTGTGTTGATGCTTTCTTTGGGCTACCCTTGGGGCTATGCATGGCATTACCTTGTGGACAGTGTGTTTTACTTCACACCAGGGAGCGACCCACTGCTTTTTATTTTTGCCCAAGCATGTTACCAGCTGAGATGATCTGTTACAGTGGATATTGCCTGAGGGAAAGACTAGAATACTTTTTGCTTTCACACGGGTGTAATTTATGAATTATTTTTTATCAAATTTTGTTGTTGTTTCCTAGGGCTTAAGTAGAGGTACAACTTTCAAATATGCAGCCACAAATCTTTGGCTTTCTATTAAAATAATGTATGACGAGTCTTGTTTTCCATACCTGATTGTGTCCTTAAACTGTCTTGAGTCTCTGCCCCTGCTTTTTTATTTTCATTTTTTTCCTGCTATTTAAAAATGCCCTCCCTCAATATGAGGTAACCTACCTGTAACTGAAGGAAACCTAAGTCTCCACTCTTGCTTGATTGCTGTGGTGCTCTTTTAGATTTAGAGGTTATAGCTTTAATCGGCGAGTTTCCCTGCAAAAGTAAGTAGAGGTAATTACAGACAAAAATAAAGATTGTTGTGCTGTAATGCTCTTAAGACATTGTCTTAAGTGCCTGGGTTCCTCATTTGAGCTAAAACAAATCTGTCAAAAGACATGCTTGGGATTTGTAAACCAGGACATACCTTGTCAACATTTTTTTTATTTGTGGCTTACATACATCTTAATTTAAAAAATAATCTTTCACCTTCATTAAATATGTGCTTTGGAGTTTATGGCTGGAGTGCTGTTGAAAATACTTAGGGGCCGATTCCGATTCAGGCCGGAAAACGTACTGACCGACTCGGTACGGGAATTTAGTCCGACCGACACATACCGGCGCTGCCCGATACGCGTAGTACGATGCAATGCATGTGAATTACGACCGACTCGTACGGAACACAAGCCGAACGACCGAACCGCACGGAAACCAGCTATCCGGCCGGAAAACCAAGCGAATCGAACCGACCAACACACACCAGGAATTAACCCGACAGAAACGTACCCGCGAACTCCGACCCGCGCAGTACGATGCAATGCGTGTAAAACCAGACCGAGTCGCACGGAGCTCAAGCCGTACGACCGACACGCATACAAAACAGGGAGCCGAAGCAACCCAATACTCCGCGTCCGACGCGTACGCCGCACATGAAACCCAGCAGAAACACAGCCTGAAAGACTCGGAGAAGCTCGCACGAGACAACTGCAGCGTCCTACTCGGTCAGAAGAACGTCTCCTACATGCCTAAAAACTACAAAGGAAAAACTACAAAAAAAGGGCCAAAACAAGCAATGACAAAGTCAATAAATACAGGGGAAAAAAACATGGAACAAAGACACACCCACAACTCCACCCATATAAAGGCCACAAATCCCTACCATGATCCTTTGCAAATTCAACTGACCTGCCAGCACAGAACACCATCAGACAGCAACCACAGACACACTCACAACTCATCCATCACACAAGCCACACACCATTAGCACATCCCAAATAGCACCTCACATACACCCAGCAAAACCTACACTCACCCACCCTCACTTGCACACTCACACACACATCAATCCCCACCACCACCCATCACTATGCCCCCAAAGAAGAATCCAAAGTTCATAGACAGTGAATTGGAAGTCCTGGTAGATGAAATCCTCAGGGTAGAGCCACACTTGTTTGGTACATTGGTCCAACAGACCCCCATGTTGCAGAAAACCAAGATGTGGGAGAGGATCGTCGACAGGGTGAACGCACAATCACCATGTTTGCGCTCAAAAGAAGACATCCAGAACAGGTGGTATGATGTGTGCAGGAGGGTCAAGGACCTACTCAAGAAGGATTACGCCTTGAGTCATCGCACCGGCAGTGGCCCTCCTGCCAAACCAGTATACCTCATGCCCTGGGAGGAGAAGGTGCGGGCCATCCTACCACTAGAGAGCGTACATGGACTATCAAACATCCCAGAGCCTGGTGAGTACACAACCAATATACCCTATATTGTGCGACAATACACACACATCACTGTCAAGGGGCTAGTGAAACCATGCACCGTTAGCAAAGCCGCAGTAACCAAAAGATAATCATCCCAAGATGTGTATGTCAGTTAGACAAACACAATACCTGCCATCTCATAGTGATATGTAACTGTGTCATGACATGTACAAACCTAACAACAAATAGAGCAAGGCAGTGGCACAAATCTAACCAACAAACACTGTCAGACATTTTGCCACCACTAGAACACCACCTCACAGGGAAGCTCACTGAAAGGAAGGAATTGTGTGTATGCTGGTGAAGTGAGTGTAGCCAATAGCATGATGGGAGTTGTAGTCACAGATATTGGTCACCCTCACAATTGGCCCATCAACACCACTCTGAACCATGCTCACATCACAGGGAGTGGAAAGAACTGACAAGATGGCTGACACTGGGTACTGCTTTGGGGAGCACAAGGCCCTGCTGGGAACTGTGCACCAACCAACAGCAGGACACCACTGACTGACATCCTGAAAGCCAACTTGCACTTCCTGCAATGGAAGCACGTTCCATGGTGGGATATCTGGCTGGGTGGGAAGGAGGACTGACAGCTCTGACCATAGTTACCAGCAGCTTTTCTCACACACCCCCTTAACACAAACTCCACACAACTCACCTGGGAGAATGCATTGCCTCACACACTAATTAAATATCCCACAAAGAACCACCACACCGGGTTATGCTGTGTGAAGCACAGGGACACTTTTGTTACTTGTAGCCAAACAAACGCCAGGACATCACTGTCAGCCATCCTGTCAGCAGAGGCACACTACCACACAGGGAAGCTGAGTCAAAAGGAAGGAAGTATGGGCATGCTGGGAAGGGGGGTGTAGGCAATAGCATGATGGGAGTGGTAGTCACAGCTCAACATCCCCCACCCACATGGCCCAGCAAGCTCACACTGAAGCATGCACACCTCACAGGGAGTGAAAAGCCACTTCAAAGATGTCTGACACTGGCCTCAGCTGTGGGGAGCACAAGGCCCTGCTGGGAACTGTGCACCAACAAACAACAGGACCACACTGTCATCCATCTTGCCATTGCTGTCACACTCACACACAGTGAAGTCGACTCAAAAGGAAGGAAGTATGGGCATGCTGGGAAGGGGGTGTAGGCAATAGCATGATGGGAGTGGTAGTCACAGCTCAACATCCCCCACCCACATGGCCCAGCAAGCTCACACTGAAGCATGCACACCTCACAGGGAGTGAAAAGCCACTTCAAAGATGTCTGACACTGGCCTCAGCTGTGGGAGCACAAGGCCCTGCTGGGAACTGTGCACCAACAAACAACAGGACCACACTGTCAGCCATCTTGCCATTGCTGTCACACTCACACACAGTGAAGTCGACTCAAAAGGTAGGAAGTATGGGCATGCTGGGAAGGGGGTGTAGGCAATAGCATGATGGGAGTGGTAGTCACAGCTCAACATCCCCCACCCACATGGCCCGGCAAGCTCACACTGAAGCATGCACACCTCACAGGGAGTGAAAAGCCACTTCTAAGATGTCTGACAATGGTGCTCTGTTGTGGGGAGTACCAGGCCCTGCTGGGAACTGTGCACCAACCAACAGCAGGACACCACTGCCTAACATCCTCTAAGCCAACTTGCACTCCCTGCAATGGAAGCACGTTCCATGGTGGGATATCTGGCTGGGTGGGAAGGAGGACTGACAGCTCTGACCATAGTCACCAGCAGCTTTTCTCACAGACCCCCTTAACACACACTCCACACAACTCACCTGGCAGAATGCATTGCCTCACACTCTAATTAAATATCCCACAAAGAACCACCATACTGGGTTATGCTGTGTGAAGCACAGGGACACTTTTGGGACTTGTAGCCAAACAAACGCCAGGACAACACTGTCAGCCATCCTGTCAGCACAGGCACACTACCCCACAGGGAAGCAGAGTCAAAAGGAAGGAAGTATGGGCATGCTGGGAAGGGGGGTGTAGGCAATACATGATGGGAGTGGTAGTCACAGCTCAACATCCCCCACCCACATGACCCGGCAAGCTCACACTGAAGCATGCACACCTCACAGTGAGTGAAAAGCCACTTCTAAGATGTCTGACAATGGTGCTCTGTTGTGGGGAGTACCAGGCCCTGCTGGGAACTGGGCACCAACCAACAGCAGGACACTCCCCACTCACCTTCGGCGAACCCAGGACCATTTCTCCTTCAGGAAGCAGCTCAAGACCTGGCTGTTCGAGCAGTAACTCCCCCCTCCCCCAGCGCCTTGAGACCCTCCCGGGTGAGTAGCGCGCCCTATAAATGCATTGATTGATTGATTGATTGACACCACTGACTGACATCCTGAGAGTTAACCTGCACCCACTGCAAGGGTGGCATGCTTCATGGTGGGATAACTGGGCTGGGGGGAGAAGGAGGTCCGGATGTCAACCAAATACCACCAATGCTGGTCATGCACACACCTCAACATTCACATTGAAATGCTTCAGGTTGGCAGGACAATGTGCTACACCAATATCAACCTCTGACTGTGACAACTTAGGACAATTACTGAAAAGACAAAGGGCCCCCTGATACCTATGTGAAGTACACCTAGACAGGGAAATACATACTGTAAATTTTCTAGGGCTACTTCAGAACTACAGAGCTAGAACATGATTATATTGATAATAATGGTAGTGACACTAAAGTTAGAAAAATATAAAGATATTTATTATGAAATGAATACATAAAACACGTTTCTAAATAGCATATACATTTTGTTGAAAATCAATTGCATCCTATAAACTGTTGTCATTCATCCATTCATTCAAAGCTACCTCACTATATAATATTGTGTGTGCTGTCAGCGTAATTAATTGATTCATAGTCTGACAAACCACATTACAGTACATATGATAAATACAATGTTTTGAATGAAAATGATTGTGGGGTGGTATCCAAGATGTCTCAACGCTCGTTTCGGCAGAAAACTGCCTTCCTCAGGAGAACCACCTTAATTCGTAATATTTCTGAAAAAAAGAAATTATTGTCTCAACAAAATTTCACAGTGACACTACCATATCCTCAGTCTAGCAATTTTTATTTATATACATGATTAATAAAAAGTCCACATTACAGAGCCTTAGAGTAGTGATGAATAAATGAATAAAGTTTATAACAATCTAGTGACAAAGAAATGGATAGAAGATCGAAAATTGAATGAAAACCCAAAGAAAAATATATTAATGTGATACCAAAGAGAGTGCACATCAGCAAAGAAGAAACTTCAAAATCCCGTGAATAGAGAATGGAATTCATATAGTAGCCAAGCCTTAAACCAGGGAAGTGAGGTTTATGCCCATGCAATATATGGTGGACAATGCAATGTACAGGCCCGCTCCAGAGGTACAGTCACAACTGTCAGGTGTTTGAACCATTGATGCCTGTAGAAACATAACATACATTGTGTGTCTCTTCCAAAAACAGGTGATGATGGGGACACAGCAGCAGATGATGAGGAGTCCCTGTCCCAGGCTCCGATGGCCCCTGAGCTCTCTGGTGTGGAACAGCCTCTGCCCTCCTCGGATGGCGAAGACCTACCTGGCCCCTCCGGTGTGAGTCATCATGCAGCACCAGCAGGACCACCATCTGCACCCCCTGCACCCACTCCTCTAACATCTGCCAACACACAGACCACCCCCGCCGACACGGACAGACCAAGGACACTCAATGACAACAGCACAGGGACCCCAGCCCACCGTGAAGCAACGGACAACAACCCCAGTACCAACCCCCAAGGGGGCCTAGGCTCACATATGCGTGCCACCGCAGGTCCCGCACGTGTGGCCAGGGGTGGTGGGAGGGGTGGTAGGCAGAGGTCGCTGTTTGCAGAGGGGTCTGGACTGCATGATGACCCACAACTGGTACGCATTGCTGATGCGTACCAGAATAGCACTGGAGAGGTCAGCCAGGTAGTGGGGATCCTCAAGGACATTCAACAGCAACAGGCTGCCCATCATGCCCGCTTGGACTCACACATGTCCCGTGTGGAGACACACATGTCTGGCATGGAGTCCAAGTGGGACACATTGGAAGAACTGACAGCGGTGCAGAGGGACATATTGACATGCCTCCGCCAGATTAGCTCCAACATGTCCACACCTCCCTGTGTGCCCACAACATCTGGTGCCGCAACAACTGCAACTGCCACAGGGAGGGAGGATGCCTCTGGTGGAGAGTCCTCTGCACCGCAGCGGCCTGCACGTGAGGGTCCCCCCAGAAAGAAGAGGGGTCGTCCGAGGAAGGAAAACTGAGAGGCCGATGGCCATGTACATCCCCCAGGAACCCAACACCTGTTCTGGAAATTCACCTTTGTGTGCAAACTGTTCACCCTGTCGAATGCAACCCAACTCTCCCACATGACATGGGGAGTTTAAGTTGGACTAATGTATCAGATGACTGTGGACTTTACTCAGGACATTTCTGCTACCAACACTTCCAACTCATCTGGGAACTTTGGATTCCAATCCCAATGTACAGCACCCACCATCCTGTGCACTATCCTCACACATGTATGTAAATAAACTCACTAATACACCATACTTGCCTCTGTTGTGATTCCAACGTTGTTTTTGTCATGGAGATGATGATCTGCTAAATGACACTGTGCACGCTAACTGCTACAGCAAGTTCAACACCGTCATGTGAGTCATGGCGACGTGACACATATGAGGGAGACACACCACTAGGGCTACACAACACATACACACCAGGGCCATCTGACTCATCGCCTACACTGATGTTGCCAGGAAATACAGTGGAATGCACAGACACCACACCTATTCAGAGTATGTGTTAACTAGCCCACAGGTGTAGTAAGCAAATGTCAGTCAGATGTGTGACCAAAGACAACACACATCCCAAAGTGAAGCACAGGTTTATTACACATTTGCAACATGTTGTTTCCACTACAGATGCAAGGTAATCCCACGTGGCAGTGGCCACACAGTCACCAAGTGTAGAAGAAATAAAGTCCAGGGGTGTGTGGCACATCACCTGTAGGGAAACGACTGCTTCCACCCTGGAAGTTGAATCATGGTGTCGGGGGATCCGAGTTGACCAAACAACTCTGAAAGTACCCTGTGAAGGACAGACATGACACACAGTCAAAAGCACTGAAGAACAGGACAGAACTGCAATACTCATGCCCAATACATGTCACAAGATACCTACACAAAACCAAGTTAGCATGTCAACACTGTTGGGGAGTACAGACTACCTGTAAGGACACATCGCTGCATACATCTAGTCAAGTAGCACATGGCCACACTCAAACAGCAACAGAGCACCACCAACACATATCATGCAAACTCAAATCATTGACATACCAACTCTGTATACTCACATTCAGCTGAAGAAGTTGGTGATGAGCTGTGTGCGGACATCACCCTCATCATCATCATCATCACTGGCATCGTGGCCCAGGCCACGATCCTCCACAGGTGGCGGATGTTGGTCATCGTCATCCAGGATGAGAGGCAACTCCTTCCGCACTGCCAGGTTGTGTAGCATGCAGCAGACAATGACAATCTTGCACACCTTTGCAGGGGCATATGGGAGGGCCCTCCTGTCTTGTCCAGGCAGCGAAAGCGGCTCTTCAGGAGACCAAATGTCCGCTCGATCACTCTCCTGGTCCGACCATGTGCCTCATTGTAGCGCATCTGGGCTGGTGTCACAGGGTTCCTGAGGGGTGTCAGCAACCACGGCATGTTGGGGTATCCGGAGTCACCTACATACAGACAATTGCACATCAGCTGAGTTGGAAAAGAGGGTGGAATACAACATTGCAGAACACACACAATGCTACAAAGTCAGTACACACCGACAAGCTAGGCACTCTGGTTCTGCATCTGTGACATCATCCTCGGGATGCGACTACTCCTCATTACGTAGGCATCGTGTGCAGAACCGGGGAAATGTGCACACACATGTGAGATGCTCATATCTGCAAGACATACCACCAGGGCATTGATAGAATGGTAATGTTTCCTGTTCCTGTATGCCTGCTCATGTGCCTGTGGTGGTACCAAAGCCACATGTGTCCCATCAATGGAGCCGACGACATGTGGCATCCTCCCTAGGGCATAGAAGTCACTCTTGACGTCAGTGAGTTGTTGACGTTTAGGAAATAGATGTACTGGTTCAAGTATCTCAACATCGCCTCCAAAACATCGCGTAGCACACGGCTGAACATGGTCTGTGACATCCCACCAGCAGACGCCACAGTGTGTTGAAAGGTACCGGTGGCAAAGAAGTGTAGGGCTGCCATCACCTTCACCTTGGGGGTCAGCGCTGCAGGGTATGGCCGGCCAGGTTGCAAATGTGGGGCCAACTGCACCGCCAACTCCTCAATAAGCGGCCTGTTGAAGCGGTACCGCCGGATGCAGTCACGTTCAACCATGGTTGCAAGGTCAGGGAATGGTTTATGGACAGTTGGTGCCCTGCAGTGCATAGGTGAACAAAGAAAGATTGTCAGTCACCCCACATATGTGGCATTGACCATACTCAATATCACATGATACATCATTACGAGACACAAGTACTTGATGTGTGTGCCGCTCTGTATGGACACATATGGCACCTACATGGCCAACATCTAACATCTCAGTTCAACATGTGTTGACAACAAGTTCCAGGTTGTGCTATGGGAAATCATTCGGCTGTGTCACAGTACCCATGTACTGCTGTCACGCTCAAACACACACCACAGTGACAAGTGAGGACAGATGTGCCCCAGGCATCACAGCTCTTTGACAGGTAGATTCCCAGGGACCCTGTATTGCCACATGGACACTGGCATGACATGGCATATCATGTACACGTCAGCAAAACAACCATGACTCCCACAGGTAGTGGCCCCTGTTGCCTCTGCAGGACAGACATGGACGCCTGTGACACACACACACACAACATCAAAGTCGATGCACAAACAACGTGGATGTGGAGACTGTCTCCCATTGTGCACATGGAATCAGAGGCATCTGAAACACAACATGCACACAGACTGTGGAGGGCCATCACAATTGTGGCAATGGGTCACCCTGTGACGTATATACCATCCCACATGGGACTCAGGGTGTATGTGACATAACATACACATACACAACCTGGAGATGTGACCATGCCACATGCTCTGAACTGAACAGTTGCACATCACAGTGGTCATGTGCACAACACACAAAGGATACTGTCCCCATGAACACGTGCACAGCCTGGGAGTGGCTGCCCCCAAATGCCACCCAACAAACCACATGTTGACCCCCATACACACACAGGTAATGCAGCCTTACATGCCTTAGGATACAGTGTGGACAGGCTGTGGTGTTGTAGGTGTGCCCCTGAGTCCCTGGCAAGTAATTGTGGCTGGCATACGTTCACCAGTGACAACCATGGTGACATATGCGAGTGACTTGTACAGGGACGCGTCGTACAGCAATGGACCGATCGGTGCGCACGCATTGGCCATTGCATATGATGTGGACGGATGCGTGTTGTGCTCGAAATACTGCGTTGTACAGCAATGGACCGATCGGTGCGCACGCATTGGCCATTGCATATGATGTGGACGGATGCGTATTGTGCTCCGAAATACGCGTTGTACAGCAATGGACCGATCGGTGCGCACGCATTGGCCATTGCATATGATGTGAACGGATGCGTGTTGTGCTCCGAAATACGCGTTGTACAGCAATGGACCACGCATTGGCCATTGCATATGATGTGGACGAATGCGTGTTGTTTTTCGAAATACGCGTTGTACAGCAATGGACCGATCGGTGCGCACGCATTGGCTATGGACTGACATGGTAACGGATGCGTTTTCGAAGCTTTTACGAGTCGGATGCAGTGAATTCAGTTGGCCACCCACAACAATGTTGCAAATTCATGGGTGTCATGAAGTTGAACTTTTGAAGGATGCTGTGGGCGTGTATAAGTGGTGCAATTCCATGGATTGGCCAGATTCAGAAGATGCAAACGACTTGGACCTATCACTTTGGACACATGGGACAGTATCTGCCTCTGCAGCACACATATAATGTTGGCTGTTCCCCTGAGAGCTCACTTGCCTGCACTACATGCTCCAGGACGACATCTGCCACCACCACTGCTGCTGTCTCTGCATCCTCTGGCTACTGCAATGGCACGTGCTGTGGAGAGAGCCCCAGCCTTCAGCACTGAGGAGAACCAGGCCCTGCTAGACAGCCTCCTTCCACAGTACAGCAAGCTGTATGGGAAACCAGGGGAGCAGGTGAGTGTGCTGTCCACTGCCTTACTAATTGTGCATGTTGTCTGACTAGCAAGACTTACAGTGTGTACACCAGTGGCTAGCATGCTCACTGAGTAGTTGTCACCCCCAAAGTGTGTAGTTACATGCACTGAACAGGTATAGTGCAGTAACAGTGCATTCCAACAAGGTTTTACTTCCCAGGCAATGATACCATTTAGTAACTGCTGCACAACTGTTCATAGCCATAGTTGCACTACCTGTGTACATCATATGCCCCTGTGATTGAGACATGTATATCCAACTGTGTGATGCACGGATATGTTGCATGTGTAGTAATGGCCTTTTCACTTTGTCATCCTCACAGGTTGATGCCCACCAGAAGCAGGAGATCTGGCTGACCATCGTCCGGGCAGTACGATCTGTGGGGGTCTACAGGCGCAGGATCCGCAACTGCCAGAAGAGGTGGCAGGACCTTCGTGGCTGGACCCGGAGGATTGCAAGAGTCCAGCTGAAGCTGTTGCCTCCTCGCAGGAGGGGCGGACACCGGACCCTGACCCCCCACATGCTCCGGATTCTTGCGGTGGTCTTCCCTGACCTGGATGGGCAGCTGAAGGCCAGACAGCAGCAAGGAGGGGGTAAGTGCTAGCCTTTTCTGTGTACTATGACTAACATGCTCTATGCACTCCTTTAGCCTGGTTCCACTTCCACAGTACAACTGTCTTGTCATCCTGGACTCATGTCCCTCACTTGTGTCATGCCCCCTCCTCATCTGATACACAGGTGTGGCCCTTACAGTCTGTGACTTAGGTCACTTGGGTACTGTGTACTTGCAGTTACCTGTGGTTCAAGTTGGGGACAGCATCAGTTACAGGAACTTTGTTGTGGGCTGCATGGGTGGTACAATTGCTCACACAATGCCAGTGATCTGACATGTACTCTGGGTATGGCTTTACAATGTGTTCCAATTGCTGCTCTGACTCACCACATGTCTGGGGTATGTGCCACACACCCATGCTGCAGCAGAGACCAAGGGGGGAGCCTCAGAAGTATGTACATCATGTGTGTGACACATGCATAGCCACATGCCTAGTGTTCAGGGTAATACCATGTTGCACATGGACCAGGACTGTAATGCCTACTCCGTACATCGAAGGCACTCTGTTCTCCCACTCCCGTGTGTCAGCATACATATTGGGCATTGTGAAGAGTGTACTTAGGTGTCTGCCTCTGTGTCACCGTGGTGTGGCCTTGCTTTTTGGACTCCTGGTGTGTTTAACAATTTGGGGTGGCCAGCCATCTGAGTTGTGACTATAGGATCTGCACATTGGTTAATGCATAGGTCTCTGATCCCTTGACTGTGCACAAAGGTGTATGAAACATTGAGGTGCAGGCAGCTTTGGTTCATTCTCATCAGACGGTGAAGTGCCCATGTGTATGGATTTGTGTTTGCAGTCACTCAAATGTCTCATTTGATTGACGTGGGATCATCTTAGTCCTCATGATGTGGGTGGCCAGGGGTGCACATGTGCACCTGTCAGCTGACAGGGCTTGCATTCCCAAAACTTCCATGATTGTGACACAGTGTAGACTGGTGTTGTGTGTATGCACTGCCCCTGTGACAGGAGACAGTTATGACTGACTTGCCAGACAGGCCTGTGCCATGACATTCAACTCGCAAAGGGGTGATCCAGCAGTAGTGTGATATGTCCTGCAAGCACACCATTGTCGCATTGTCTATCAGGACATGAGGACATCATTGTGTCTGGTGATGGAAGCAAAACCCGCTTATCGACAGAGACTCTGCCCGTCACTTTTCCAGACACATGTACTGAGTCAGTGGCAGGAGATGGCATGTGTTTGGAGTGACACATTTCCATATGTTCTCTTGGATGTCCAACAACTGTGTATGTGGTGCATGTGTGCACATATGATTAGTCGCATACAACAGGCACCAGACAGATGGGTGCATGGACAGGCTAGGATATGTGTGGCATGAATGACTGTCAGGCAGACAATGGGCTTCTTCAAATCAGTGTCAGCACTTATTGCAATGTCTAGCAAATGATGGCAGGGCTTGCTCTGTGATGTGCTGTACTTGCTGTGGTGTGTGGGGTCAGTACAGGTGACTAATGTTGCTCTGTTTATCCTGATTGTTTGCAGATACATCCACGGCCACAGGAGGAGACAGCTCCACGGACCAAGAGGAGCGGCAGAGCCAGACTGGGTCCACTGCAGGGAGACCGAGGGACCCAGTGGCACGGAGGGTGAGGGGAGCCACACTGAGGAGACCTCAGCTACGACCACCTCGGCTGAGGACCACAGCACTTCCAGTGAGGACTCCCTTGTGGAGGCGGGTGTCAGCAGACCACAGACAGGATCAAGCAAGTCTGTCCCCGCCACCACCACCATCTCCACCCTCCCATCTGCTCCCATCCCACATGTCCATGGAGGCTCCCGTGTAGGGGAGCGTGTGTCCTTCATGCCAGGCACCGCACCCCCTGCCTCTGTCTCCCCTGCTGCCCTGAGTGTGGAGTCTGTGGACTTGCTGAAACAGATCCATGTAGGGCAGACATCAGTGCTGAGTGTCCACCATGCACACACGGGTCTGTTGGACACAACTGGTGTCATTCATGGAGGGCATGTCATCTGGCATGTCTGCCCTACATCGGACCAATCAGTCCATGGCCTCCTCACTGACGGCAGCAGTGTCCCTCCTGCAACAGTCCCTCACCCCTCCTACCTCTGCCCCATCCACAATGCCCAGCACCCTACCTGTCCCAAGCACACACACACCGGCACAGGCACCCACCAGCACAGACACAAGCAGCACACAGACACACACGCCAAAATCCTGATGCACACGCACGCACAGTCAGGGGACTGATACCTCACTCACAGGGGATGGGGCCCAGGCACACACACACGCATCCACGAGCACTGCGCAGTCCTCAGATACCTCTCCCTCCAAAACCCCTTCCCTTGCCTCACCTGCAACCCCCCATCCCAGAAGCTCTTCCTCTGTGAGCTTGGCCTCTTCCCCACAGATCCATCTGACCCAACGCACAGGCGGAAGAGGCGACCACCACACACAGAGGGAGTGCCCCTCACACCCGGACACCCTCCCCCAGGCACAGGCAGACTGAGGACCCCATTTGGAAGTCCCCCGGACCAGGAAGGGCAAGACCCCACCACCACCACCACGCACTCCACCACACAGTCTCTCTCCTCCATCCCCCAGGCTACCACTCCACAGGTTCCCCTGCCACACCCTGCCCCAGGTTCCCCCACACACCCATACCGCATCCCCAAAATGCTTAGGCCCTCCCCCCTACCACTTGCTCTTCCACCCCCAACCCAGACGCTCGGCCTGTTTGTGCCACTGGTGTGGAGACCGTGTCCCCCCTCTGTCCTGCCCACCTCATCTGCCCCCTTCCACTCCCTTGGGAGTTATGCACTGCAGTGGAGTCCACAACCACCCCGTCTGACTTGGGCACTGCAGTGGGGACCCAGTCCACTCCATCTGACCGGCCCACTGCAGTGGTGCCAGCACCCACACCATCTGACTTGTGCCCTACAGTGGTGCCGGCCCCCACTGAGTCAGACACCTCCACGGCAGTTGCCGGTGACACTCCTGCACCCACCACCCCTTCACTGCCTCCTTCTGGCATCCCCTGATCCTGACCCTGCAGTGCCAGGCCTGCCCCTTGTATGCCCCTCCGAGGGGGATGTCCCCTGTTCGTACCAGTGCAGGCAAGCAATGGGTGACAAGTTGTCACATATCACCTTGTTCGGACTGTGTATGTGGACTGGCCATTGGCCTTAGTTTCTTTTGGACTTCAAATTTTCCTTTCACATTTGCTGAATAAAACCTCTTTTTGTTTACTAGTGGTTTTTCTTTTGATGTACATGATGTAGATGAGTATCATCATGCATTTGCTGTTGTAATAGTGTTCAGATCAGAAAAATGAAGTGTTGCTGTGATGGACTCCATGTGGTCCATGGGATATGTGTCCTAATCTAGTCTGGATCCATAGCATCCTTTGCTGCAGTCTGAGGATGTAATGTTCAGCATTTGACACAGGGATGTACGTTTTGCATTTATAAATTGACATCTGTGGCTTACACTGATGCACATCTGGTGGGCTTACCACTGTTCAATGTTTCTATTTCCCTGACTGTGTGCCCATCTCCACTGGACATGCAGTTTAGCACATCAATGTTGAAGGACTCATCTGTGTATACAGTGCAACTTGCTTGACACGTGTTTTGGGTATATGCAGATGACTGAAGTGACACTCCCGTACCCAGGCTGATGTGAGCAGAGCCTTCAGTGTGTTGTAATTGTTGACTCACTGACCGAGTGTTTTGCTGACATGTTTGAGTCGTGCACAGACAAGGTTTGGCACAGCGGACCTTCCACAGGAGTGGAGTGCCCTCATGGCAGTGTGTAATCCCGTGACATTGCCTGGGCCCGTGTTGTGTGTTGTGTAAGCATGTCTGTGTGTGTTCCCTTCCCTTTTCCTACACCGGCTGTGTCCCTACGGATGTTCCTGTTTGTGATGCTTGCTGAGTTGTCCTGTGTTCATCCAGCATCGGGTACCTGGTTTCTCCGTGATGTGGGTGCATGGCAAACTAATGTTCATCAGGTTGTTATCCCTAGTTGTCTTTGTTGTCAGGGCTGGGGATGTGGGCAAACACAGATGAGACACAGTCAGGATTCCCCTTGGCACTTGTTGGTTACCCAAGTCATGTAATTTACAGTTTGTGGTAGCTTTCAGTGATTGTGACACGTTGTGTGTGTGTCTGCTGCCACTCCTCTGGGTCAGCGATACCAAAGGGGATGATGGACGGAGCATTAGAGCAAATCAAACACTCACCCCCAGTCAACTGATCTGGGTTTAATCCATCATCATTCTTTAGCTCACTCCACCACCCCAGTTCAAACATAGCCATATGCAAATCAGTCTGACCCTGTACCTCATGGGAACAGTCCAGCCCGAACTGCCAAGCCATGTCTTCCCTGGACCGGAAACAAGCATCCTGGGACCGGTTTCGGGTTCAAAACCCTCATCAGCCAGGCTATCTTGAATCCAGTGGCAAAGTGAGCAAGGGACCCACGTCTGGGCATACCCTGCCAACTTAGGGCGAACAAAGCGATACCAAAGGGGATGATGGACGGAGCATTAGAGCAAATCAAACACTCACCCCCAGTCAACTGATCTGGGTTTAATCCATCATCCTCTGGGTCAGAGCTGCAATGTTGGAAGTTGTCTACGTGTGTTCTTTGTGGGTGACCTTGGCTTCTTCATTGGTGTGTGACTGTGGCCGGGATCCCATTGATTAGGGTGGATTTCACGTCATGCCCATGTACGGCATACTGTGCAGTGTGTCAGACATTCACGAGTCTTGTTGACTGGCCAGGTGTGATGGGTTTCTGCACCTTAGTTCCCACAACAACCCCTGGGATTGTCATGGGTGCATGTGCAATGTCACCAGTCCATGTGAGCTTCACTGCTGCACATTGGTGAAGATCAAGGTGTGTGGTGTTGAGTGTGTGCAAATGTGAGTTGTTGCACGGCTAGACCCCTACCTCCATATTGGCCTTGGCTGACAGGCCGTGCTGATTGATTTGTGCTTGTGTAGGTGTGATGGTAGTTTGTTGCTCAGGACACATGGCTGTGGTTCACAGTGTGAACGACATCTAGCTTTGTCATCACAGTGGGATTATCATGCAGGCTAGTGTCACCACGATGTGGGGTCCCTGGGGGTAGTGCTGTGGTGGGTCTGTCTCTTGATGTGTTAGTTGCTGTTCCTACAAGCTTGTGTGACATGTATAATTTGGGCTCCCTCTCATCTAACAATGCCTGATTGCCCACATAGGGGAATCCGATCCATGAGTTACTTTTGTATGGCACTTTATACACATCTGTGTAATTGGAATTCAGGCCTCCTCATGTGTTGTGTGGTTGCCTGGGGACACTGGCACACCCCCCATCACCTGTTGTGTTTGATATGCAGTGTGAGGCTGCCTGTTTGTGTTTGTGCATCTGCACCACTGCATTGGCATATCTTTGGTGTGCCATTGCCTGTATGTTGTTTGGAGGATTTCCCATGCTGTCCCTGGGACTCCTAGGTCATCAGTCAGCACAATAATCATGGTTCGTATGTCCCATTGCTGCCATGGTATGGTATTTGTTCACCTCACATCTACAGTCTCCCCAGGATATCTACATTCGTGTGTCCATTAGTGCAGATACGTGGGTCTGCATTTTGATGGTCACTTCTGGCATTGTGTAATTGATAAATGGAGACGATGTCAGTCCCCATGGGTGATGTTTGTCTGCACATGGCCAAAGGTATGTTTTATTTGCACTGCACTGTTTGCCTCACCCAATCTATGTTACTATGGGACACAACCACTACTTTGCCACTGATGTGTTTGTTGTTCTGTGACCAGGAATCATCCATGCTGTTTGGCAGCTGCAGCTTTTTCCATGACAATACTTACCTTTTGGTCACTGTGATGATGGGGGTTTGGACCCCATTGCCACAATGTTCAAAATGTGCTTCAGCTATGGACCCCACACTTACCTTTTGGTCACTGTGATGATGGGGGTTTGGACCCCATTGCCACAATGTTCAAAATGTGCTTCAGCTATGGACCCCACACTTACCTTTTTGGTCACTGTGATGATGGGGGTTTGGACCCCATTGCCACAATGTTCAAAATGTGCTTCAGCTATGGACCCCACACTTACCTTTTGGTCACTGTGATGATGGGGGTTTAGACCCCATTGCCACAATGTTCAAAATGTGCTTCAGCTATGGACCCCACACTTACCTTTTGGTCACTGTGATGATGGGGGTTTAGACCCCATTGCCACAATGTTCAAAATATGCTTCAGCTATGGACCCCACACTTACCTTTTGGTCACTGTGCTGATGGGGGTTTAGACCCCATTGCCACAATGTTCAAAATGTGCTTTAGCTATGGACCCCACACTTACCTTTTGGTCACTGTGATGATGGGGGTTTAGACCCCATTCCCACAGTGGTCATGGTCTGCTTGCATTGTGAAGGCCACACACATTTTTGTGTGACACATGTGATAGGGGGTCACATTGTATGTTCAATGTCATGTTCTGTGTTGTAGGCATTTGACACAGACTACACACTCTTGTCATGATGTTGGGGGGATGTCTTTTGCTGACATTCCTTAAGTTGGAGTGTGCTGGTTGTGTCATGCATTACCCGTCTTATGAGTGGGGATGGTAGTAGTGGCAGGCATCCAGCCCCCCATGAGTAGGGGTGGTGGTAGTGGTAGGCATCCAGCCCCCATGAGCAGGGGTGGTGGTAGTGGTAGGCATCCAGGCCCCCATGAGTAGGGGTGGTGGTAGTGGTAGGCATCCAGCCCCCATGAGTGGGGATGGTGGTAGTGACAGGCATCCAGCCCCCATGAGTAGGGGTGGTGGTAGTGGTAGGGCATCCAGCCCCCTGAGTAGGGGTGGTGGTAGTGGTAGGCATCCAGCCCCCTGAGTAGGGGTGGTGGTAGGCATCCAGCCCCCCCTGAGTGGGGTGGTGGTAGTGGTAGGCATCCAGGCCCCCATGAGTAGGGGTGGTGGTAGTGGTAGGCATCCAACCCCCCATGAGTGGGGATGGTGGTAGTGACAGGCATCCAGCCCCCCCTGAGTAGGGGTGGTGGTAGTGACGGGCATCCAGCCCCCCCTGAGTAGGGGTGGTGGTAGGCATCCAGCCCCCCCTGAGTCGGGTGGTGGTAGTGGTAGGCATCCAGGCCCCCATGAGTAGGGGTGGTGGTAGTGACAGGCATCCAGCCCCCTGAGTAGGAGTGGTGGTAGTGACAGGCATCCAGCCCCCTGAGTAGGGGTGGTGGTAGTGACGGGCATCCAGCCCCCTGAGTAGGGGTGGTGGTAGTGGTAGGCATCCAGCCCCCTGAGTAGGGGTGGTGGTAGTGGTGAGGCATCCAGCCCCCATGATTAGGGGTGGTGGTAGTGGTAGGCATCCAGCCCCCCTGAGTAGGGGTGGTGGTAGTGGTAGGCATCCAGCCCCCCTGAGTAGGGGTGGTGGTAGGCATCCAGCCCCCTGAGTGGGGTGGTGGTAGTGGTAGGCATCCAGGCCCCCATGAGTAGGGGTGGTGGTAGTGCTGGCATTCAACACCCCATGAGTGGGGATGGTGGTAGTGACAGGCATCCAGCCCCCCTGAGTAGGGGTGGTGGTAGTGACAGGCATCCAGCCCCCCTGGTAGGCATCCAGCCCCCCCTGAGTGGGGTGGTGGTTGTGGTAGGCATCCAGGCTCCCATGAGTAGGGGTGCTGGTAGTGGTAGGCATCCAGCCCCCCATGAGTGGGGTGGTGGTTGTGGTAGGCATCCAGGCCCCCATGAGTAGGGGTGGTGGTAGTGGTAGGCATCCAGCCCCCCTGAGTAGGGGTGGTGGTAGGCATCCAGCCCCCCCTGAGTAGGGGTGGTGGTAGGCATCCAGCCCCCCCTGAGTGGGGTGGTGGTTGTGATAGGCATCCAGGCCCCCATGAGTAGGGGTGGTGGTAGTGGTAGGGATCCAGCCCCCCCTGAGTAGGGGTGGTGGTAGTGGTAGGCATCCAGCCCCCCCTGAGTAGGGGTGGTGGTAGTGGTAGGCATCCAGCCCCCCCTGAGTGGGGTGGTGGTTGTGGTAGGCATCCAGACCCCCATGAGTAGTGGTGGCGGTAGTGGTAGGCATCCAGCCCCCCATGAGTGGGGTGGTGGTTGTGGTAGGCATCCAGGCCCCCATGAGTAGGGGTGGTGGTAGTGGTAGGCATCCAGCCCCCCCTGAGTAGGGGTGGTGGTAGTGGTAGGCATACAGGCCCCCATGAGTAGGGGTGGTGGTAGTGGTAGGCATCCAGCCCCCCCTGAGTAGGGGTGGTGGTAGTGGTAGGCATCCAGCCCCCCCTGAGTAGGGGTGGTGGTTGTGGTAGGCATCCAGGCCCCCATGAGTAGGGGTGGTGGTAGTGGTAGGCATCCAGGCCCCCATGAGTAGGGGTGGTGGTAGTGGTAGGCATCCAGCCCCCATGAGTGGGGTGGTGGTTGTGGTAGGCATCCAGGCCCCCATGAGTAGGGGTGGTGGTAGTGGTAGGCTTCCAGGCCCCCATGAGTAGGGGGTGGTGGTAGTGGTAGGCATCCAGCCCCCCATGAGTAGGGGTGGTGATGGTGGTAGGCATCCAGGCCCCCATGAGTAGGGGTGGTGGTTGTGGTAGGCATCCAGGCCCCCATGAGTAGGGGTGGTGGTAGTGGTAGGCATCCAGGCCCCTATGGGTGTGTATGGCATTGGTGATAGCCATCCCGCCCCTATGGTTCTGCTGTTGCTAGTGTACGTCATTTCTGCATCCCTATGTGTGTGTGACATATGTCGGGTACGTGTCGTTTGTTTGTGTAGTGGGTGTTTGACTTACCGTCTGCGCCGTACGTGTCCGTACCGGTTCCGGTAATAGATGTACAGTATTGGTAGGACCTGCTCGATGGTATTCATGGTTGGTTCGTCTTGTTCGGGTTTCTCGTGGCTTCGACTCGTACTCGTAGCTGGCTTGTTCGTCTCGTAGCCGTGGATCGTCTTGTGGCGCGAATTGGAGCTTATGTGCGGCTCTCCCGGATGCTCTGACGTGCCGGACGTAGCGACCAGTTCGGCGCCTACGGAGTGCGCATCGTACTTGTCTGGGCGGAAGGTGCTGTGTATTTACTTCCGTGCGACTCGATTCTGCGTTTCCGGATCCAGCTCGGTCGGGGAACTGGAGATGAAATGGGTACGTATGGCTCGCTCAGAATTTTAGCAGTAATGCGCATCGTACTTACTCGCTCGGACAACTGTTCGAATCGTTCGGGAAAAACGCGTTCGGCTCGTATTTTTTCCGGACGAATCATATTCGGTGCGCTTTTGGCCGAGATCGGAATCGACCCCTTAGACGGCAGACAATCTGCCAAAATTATGTTTTGCCGCAGTACTCTGGGCTGCCTGGACTAAGGGTTGCTGCATGGTTCTGGTATGCACGCACTAATAAAGTGAGAATCCGTGTGCTAGGGTTATGGTATATGTGCTTTTGTGTGCATGTGTTCTTCAATACTTGCTGTTTGGCGTAGCTCATCTTGCATGTTTGTTGAACGTGGTTGCTTCTGTGGTGTGCTGCTTTTGACAAGTTAGTGTTGATTATCCACACAGTTCCATGCCACACAATTCAACTCCACACATTTCAAATATACACCACGAAATTCAAGACCAAACCACATAATTCAAATCAACAACACACTTACACAACACACCATATACATCCAATCCACACAACAGAATTCCATATCATGCCACAAAATTCGACAGCACACCACATAATTAAACTCCACTACATACCACTCCACAGCACAATACCATTCCATATAATTACACTCCATAATACACAATCCCACTCCATGTAATTCCACTACACACCATGCAACATAATTCCACTACACAAATCAACGTCACACCACGCAATTCCACAACTAACAATTCCAAACCACATAATTCTACTACACACCACAAACATACACTCCATAACACATGGGTAAAAGACATTGTCATTTACAACACCAGTAGCTCTAACACAAGCAAATGCAACACCATAATTAAACTCCAGAACATACCACTCCACAACACAAAATGCCAGTCCACATAATTACACTCTGACACACAATCACATTCTACATAATTCCAGTGCACTCAATACCACATAATTACTATCCAAATATGTCCACTGCACACCATGCCACATAATTCCACTCAACAAATCTACTCCATACAACACAATTCAAACACACACAACTCTACAATTAACAATTCCAATCCAACCCACATAATTCTACTCCACACCACATACACCCACTACCCTCCAAACTAAAACACATAGGTAAAAGACATTCTCATTTACAGTGCCAATAGCTCTAACTCTCGCAAATGCATGACCTATTGTATTGTAAATGCTTGTTTGTTATTATGTCTGGCTTCACAGTGCAGCTGCCGCCAGACTTTCTGTGACCAACAGAAAAAGAGGCTAAAGAAGCACTACCGAAAGAGGTTTTACAGGCAAGAATACCAGCACAATGTACATTTTACAAGTGCCTTGTCCAACAGTTTCGGCAGGAAGCGAAGTTAACAAATTCCTAAAGTTCCCGTGTTTATTCACGTTGCAGAACGTCACTCCATAATTCTGATTTTGCTAACGCTAAATTTCGCTTAGATGCCACAGGAACTGCTCTACTTGTCTTTAAGTTGTATTCAGCGAAAGTTAGAGAGGCTGCTTTTCTAACCCATATTTTGATGTTGAATATTACAAATTCGTAGCCACTCCGCTCATTTATCTCCTGCCTTTTATTATTACGATGTTCGGAGCAATGAACTATACTTTTCATTTTCATTTTCAACAGTATCTTCGTCTTAGCCTGTCTTGCTTGGTATTGATCCAATGTTATTTTGCACTTTCTAGCCGAAGGTCTGTTTCTTTTATTTTTTTACATTCTTACTTCTTGTACTTCATCTAATCTCCAAGCCTTTCTTTTTATAAACATAAGTTTTAGCAACTTAAATACCTACAACTCATCCAGTATTTTGAATTAGAGACATAAATAAAGCACCCTGGGGCATAGTTATCAATCTTTAGCGCAGGCTTGCTGCGCTGTGTGAAAGGGCAAGAATGCACTGTATTCAGGATTGCGCCATATTTAACATCATAAAGCACATTCCTGTCCTTCTGGACTGCTTAATGCCAACGCAGGTACCCTTGCATCATGTTGCAAGTGTGCCTGCATTGTAGGCCGGACTGTTTTTTTGCAGGAAGGTACACCTTCCTGCAGAAAAACAATCCTGGGAGGCATTTTCCTCTTGTGAGAGGAAAAAATGAGGATAAATAAAGATATTTCTCTTCGTTGCGCCTCACCTGGGGAGGCGCAGCATATTGATGCATTCCCAGGTCTACCACTAATGCTAAATCTGGGAATGTGCTAAAATCCATAGGTTGATGCGTGGGAACATGCACACTCCACCCATGGAACGCCTCCCTGCCGCATTATTCGTTATTCTAGATTTGTCAAGCCATGCAGGGCCACGCAAGGTGATCTTTTGTGGCTTGATAAATCTCACATAGGTTTTGTGTCACCCTTGTGCCCCCTTGTGTGGTGAAAGGTCGGCGCAAAACCTAGATAAATATGTTCCCCACTTTACAAACTCAGATGTGGAGCCTAAACAGGTTTTTTCTTCGCAATATCACTGCTGCTGACTTTGCAAATGCAAAACAGAAATCTTGCATAAATGTGCTGTGTGATTCGTAAAATGTGTAATTTGCAATTAATTGCAAATCTCACATTCTGACCTTCTAGGAATTGCAAAAGAAAAGTGGAGTCAAAGGGCAGTCCCCTTCCTTTGTAATGTTCAAATGTATTTACCAATGCTTTGTCACCCTTGTTTGCAGTCAAAATGTGTGGAATGTTTACTGTCTGCCCAGGGCATGCAGAAAGCATCCACAAAGTTTAAACTTCCAAGCTTGAAAGCTTGCACTCTGCTTGTGCTGGGTGCAGACATCAGAACTGTTGGAACTGGCATTTTCTGCAGGGTCACCCTAAACCTTTCTCCTTCACCCTCCTGTTTTCTAAACCCGTTTATATAGGCCTTTAGGACTCTGCGCACTTTACCACTGCTAGCCAGTGCTAAAGTGCTTGTACTCTCTCCCCAATGCAAAAAAAACCAAACGATAGACGGAATGCTGAACAAATCAAACATTCACCCCCAGTCACAGATCTGGGTTAAATCCATTTTTTTGCTCTCCATGCCATTCCAGTTTGGACCCAGCCATGAGCAAATCAGTCTTGACCCTGCTCCCCATATAAACAGTCCAGTCCAAACTGCCAGGCCAGGTCCTGTCTGGACCAGAATCAAGCATTATGGGACCGATTTTGGGGTATCACTCCTCATCAGCCAGGCTAGCTTGAACCTGGTGGCATAGTGTGCACGAGACCCACGTCTGGGCATATCCTTCCCACTTAGAGCGACAAATGCAAAAAGAACAGATGATGGATGGTTCAGCATTCCATCCATCATCTGTTCTTTTAGCTTTTGTCGCCCTAAGTAGGAAGGGTATGCCCAGATGTGCCCAGAAGGCAGGGTGCAGTGTATCTAAAAGGTTGGGCCTGTACATTTAAGTTTTACAAGTCCTGGTAGCAAAAAACCTCTACATTTGTTTTTCACCACAGCAAGTCTTACCTCTTCCATAGATTGACATTGGGTTTCCTTATTTCATTTAATAACTAGTAACTTTCAATTGGGAGCAGGTGGACAGGTCGAATTTGGTGTCTAGAGAATTGTAATTAAAAGCCCCTTTAATTGGTAAAGTCAGATTTTAAGTCACAATTCTGAAAATGCCGCTTTTAGAAAGTTGGCATTTTCTTGTCCCAGCCTTTTGGTGCCTCCACCCTGCCCCTGTGTCATATGACTAGGAGTAGCTGGGAGTTGGTCTTTGTGTATTGCTTCCAGAGAGTTAGACAAAGGGAAAATTGGTGTTGGCAGGATGGGCCACTCTGACTCAATGAAGGGGCGGAGCTGATATCTACCACACTTGAACATCACAAAGGCCCTGCCTGTGCACTCTCAAAAGGGTTTGTCACTAGACATTTGCGTGCCCAGACAAGCTGAGTCAAGGGCAGGGATGAAGGGGATGCCTGACACCTCAGGTGGGTGGAAGCCTCTAGAAACCTCTCCTACTTGGAAATGGCCACCAGGTATAAATATTGGACCTCAGACCCCAACTCTTCAGGATACATCAGGACCTACGGAAGTTTCAGAAGAAGGACTACTGTGCTGCTTTGCTGCAAGAAGGACTGCCACTCTGCTGCCCTGCTGTGCTGTCCTTCTACTCTCCTGCCTGAGTGAGAAGTACTGAAATGCTTTTTGAACCCAGGACCGCCAGATTGACTCCAAGGGCAAGTTGGCTGACCTCCTGATCAGAGGCCTCAGGAATAAAACAGGCTTCCTCCATCCTAAACCCAGCACCTGGACTCTGCCAGCTGTGAGTCCTGCCCTCCCAAGTGGTGCCACCTCAATCCTGGTCCCTTGGAAGTGGGCTTGAAGGTGCTCTGCCAGTCCAACTGTGGTCCCAGTAAAACCAACGCATTGCCTCCCAAAAACTCTGCATCAAAGCTGCTGTACAACACATTTCCTCACAAAGCTCTGCATTGGAACCACTGCATGACCCTTCCCTGGCACAGGATTTTGCATCGCTGCCTGCAGCCTCCCAGGAAGCACCTCGCCATGACGCATCCTCAATGAAGGCCTTCGCTTCACAAGCTCCTCGTTGACGGCATCCTCAACGATGATGCAGGACTCCGCATCACAAGCCCTGCAGCTTCTTTGGAACCAGCCGGTGTGCAACACATCTTCGATGGAGGACTGCGCATCGCAAGCCCCTCATCAACAGTATCCTTGACGATGACACAGGACCTCGCATCACAGCCTCGCAGCTCCTAGGTATCACCACTGCAAGACACATCCTCAACATGGGATTCCACATCACTCTGTAACCAGGATTTAATGTATTTTGATCAGCAGGCTTAACTGGGTCCCTGTAGCCATCCATTACAGTCAGCCTTAA
The DNA here is from genome assembly GCA_963921515.1 of Calotriton arnoldi. Classification (NCBI taxonomy): domain Eukaryota; kingdom Metazoa; phylum Chordata; class Amphibia; order Caudata; family Salamandridae; genus Calotriton; species Calotriton arnoldi. The sequence continues at coordinate 311,172 of CAWUFW010000384.1, read as the reverse complement.
CTTGTGACTTTGTCCTGGTCCGGCACGACCAGATAACCACAGTTGGCGATTTGTGCTTTTTGGTGCTATTTTCACTTAAAACTTTAAAATTGCACATCTCTGATCCTACAGGTTGGACTTTTGTTGTTTTGGTCTCAAATTATTTATTACATTTTGCTCTATTTTTCTAAATTGGTGTGGAATTTTTCCAGTGTTGTGTTTTCACTCTACTGCTGTTTGAAATGCTGCATAAATACTTTACACATTGCTCTAAATTAAGCCAGACTGCTTTTGTGCCAAGCTACCAGAAGAGTTAGGCACTGGTTAACTTGGGTTTTGCATGTGTTTCACCCTGATAGAGTTTGTGGATAATGCTTGAGTAGGGGTTCACCCCCCTCAACCAGTGACTAAATATCCTACAGGGATGATTAGCATTTTTTGGGAAATATGCATTTGTGGTGCAAGGACTTTGAACATTCCTCATACCACAATGGGAGGGGCTGATAACAGCACAATACAAAAATTGTAGTTCCATCAGCCTATTTTGTGTATCAGGCCCAGGTTTGACAAATATTGGTACTTACATCACGTTAGGGAAGAAGCATAGTGCACTCAGGGGGGATGACTAATGTTCAATGCGTTGAAAGTGACAAAATGATGTATTTAGGATTTAATTTTTATGCTGTCAAATATTCTGAGTATTCACAGAAGGAAACAATATGTTTAATATTTTATTTATTATTTATTTGATAAATGTTTTTTTAAATAAATCATATTTTCTATGCATTTTATATTTCTTGCGCTATTATGTTCCCAATAGAGGCCTTTCTCACTTCTCCAAGACACTTATGCCCTCTTTATGAGCATGTTGGGTATTGGGGGAGGATATCGTAAGGCCGGAATCTCTAATTCTGGCAGGTGCCGCGCACCAAGAACCTGTGATTATGACGTTTATCCTCAGAATAGAGAATAATCACAAGGAGATGGTAATATAGGGTCCTTTTCTTTGCTGACATGTTGTGCTTGCTCAGAGCAGGTTGTTTCAATTTCACAAATACGTAGCACAAATTGAAAAATAAAAGCATCATGATTGTAATATAGATACTGATCCTATTGCCCTATTGAATAACAGAGATTTATCTTTTTGAGAAATATGCACAGTATTGTGAAATGTCTACTTACATTTTCCCTCACAACTGTGGACTTTTGTGGTATTGCCCACCCCTGTTGTATGACAGTCTCTATTCAAAGCCATTTAAGGGTAAAGCAGTCCCTGAGTCTCTACACCTTTCTGCATCGCTGACTCTTACAAAAGTATCAGCAGAAAGACCTGTGTATGACAGGCTGGAGGGGGAGGGCGAAGAGTCAAGGAAAGATTCAGCCCATCTATGGTGACAAACCTCTTGCTACATCCCATTTCTCGGAATCAGAACACCTACCACTACTGTAAAACCCCCCAGAGATTGCCACTTTCAACATTTTTCTTCAAGAGCTACATGCAGCAGTTAGCACAGCTCACCACACAGTAACAATTGCATTATGAAATATGTGCTGAAAATACCCAGCTTCATATCCAACTTGGTGACAACCGAGATCATACAGGTTGCCTAAAACATATATATGCACCAGTGAACGAAATAGAGCTACCCATGCCTGAACGACACACAAAATGTGATACTGATAGCTTGGTGCCCATAAGCAACACTCTTCTATTACACTGTCTAAAGCAGTGGTTACTTACCTGTGGTCTGGGGACCCCTGTTGTCCGCTACGCCTACTCATGGGGTCTGCGACTTCTTAGAAAATTAAATAATTTTAACAGATTAGTATCGTGTTTGTAAATTAAGCAAAATATAAAAATGAAAATTTTCAAATGTAAACAAATTTGCAATTGAGGCGTACAATGTAATTTGTTGCCCTCAGATAGAGTCGTGGGAGCAGTGCAATTGCCCCAAACCTCACATAAAAATGAAAATATTGATTGTTCTCATATTTGTAAATTAAATGGAACATTTAATCAGCTGTGTATTTGATGAATGCTTGCTTCTATATTTCTGTGTATTGTTTAGAGGTTCAAATAATCGAAATTACTTAAACTGGAGTCACCGGTTTCCAGTAACGGCTCAATTAGGGTCCCTGGATTCCAATAATGATTCAGTGAGGGTCCCCTAATTAAAAGTTTAGTGTTGCGGTGCCGGGTCTGCCCCGCACTGCCAAACCTGTGGTCGGGCTGCCTGCCAGATTACGTGTGATTCTCGTGTCTGGCTGGCTTTTTTTACATTCCCACCTCGGTGCCCTGAAAATGGGCACCGCAGTGGGAGGGCCAAAAACAGTTCCTGAACAGCATGGACTGAAATGTCCATGCCCTGCAGGAACTGGGGTGCATGCACACAGGGGGGGCGTGCGTCCCATGGCGCAGAAGCACAAAGGGGGCCCTGTAGGCCCCACCTTTGTTTCCTCTCCATCACAGTTTTCATGGAGGAGAAATATGCTTAGCGGGACGTGGCTGTCCCGCCAAGCATATTGTTGCCTCCTGACCGCCGCAACACTGCCAGGTAATGGTGGTTCCCTGGCAGCTGCTGCAGTGCAAGGGCAGTCCGACTGCCCTAATTGTAATAGGGCAGTCGGAAGACTGCCATCGCTGCGCCCCCATGAGTCTGGCGGTCTGTGGATCGCCAGACTCATAATTAGGCCCTAAGTGGGGGTTCATAGAAGCCAAAAGGTTAAGAATCACTGGTCAAAAGTATTGGCAAAAAACACCTTCCTAAGCATGGAAAGTCAAAACCTGTGAGTCTGCTTTGTTTTAACTTCGAAATGTAACGCACAGAACATATCAGATCAGACACTCAAGGCACCAACTTTAATTTTATGCTAATCAGAAGGGTTCTATGCTCCTGTCTAAGATCACGCAGCACACAGAGAGTGGCAAGCATATTCTGCTATGTTTTGGTATCACATATACATTTTAAAAATCTCCATAATATGAAGAGAATTTGTACATAAAGTAAAAGCAAGTGCTGTAGAAGTTAATGGAATGTTTACTGATAAAGTACCTGCTAAGCAATAAAAGATCATATACAATTTCACATGCGATGAAAGAGCACATGGGAATATGTATGTCATAAGAAGGATTATGAATCACATTAACAGCATGTGATTAAAATCGTAAACACTTTCAAGGACAACATGCCCTGGGAGTAAAATATGTGTATTATCTGGGTCAACAACGTTGGTATGCAAGATTAGCACAAATGCCCTTCACTGCGTCCAACCAAAATGCCAGTTATAAATACCTAAGTAGGAGAATAAGGTCTGTGGAAGTCCCTATGTAACTTTATGCTGAAATTTGCAGACTTTTGTTCTTCCGCCAGGGACATAATTCTATGAACTATCCTACATTTGAATCAATTATTGATAAAATTGAGTAAGCAGCAAAAGTCTGTACATCTATAAAAGATTCATGGCATCTGTTCTACCACAGATTTTGTTTGCCTGTAAACAAAGGTGGAACGTTTGCTTGTTACTTGAATCTTTCTCTTGATTCGTGTGATAAAAAAATGACCAAAGACCAAAGATTATTTTGACTGCTGTTTTTTTAAATGTGGAATGGTTTTTGTATTGACATAACTTTGCAATTTTTAGTGTTTGTCGGTTTTGTTATTATTGTACTGGCAATGCTCTTTGAGATTAGATTTATGGAGTTAGGCCCGCACTGCAATTGGAGGAATTTTATGCAAGCAATAATACTGTGAGAAATCCTGTCACCCACGGATCCGAGGGGCATATTTCAAGCCCCTATAGCCACCACAACGTCACTTTTCAGGACTTTGTGGTGGTGATAGTTGCTTCACCTTATTTACAAGGCATATAGCTTAGTGTGAAAAGGGGAGGGCAATAGGTGTTGCAGTGGGCGTTCCACCGCAACACCCATTGATTTTGATGCTGCCCCTATTTAATAGGGTGGCGTAAATAGGATGCAGCGCCAAAATTAAGATCAGGGAAAACCTGGTCTTAACCTGGTGGAACGAGGAGAAATGTTTAATTTCTCCTTGTTTTTGCTGTTTCCATGTGTGCTGCATTGTGCAGCACACATAGAAACAGCAATACGCCATTGATTGTTTATGTGTAGGAAAGTGTCCCTCCCTGCATATAAATAATCATTTTAAAAAAATGACGTTTTGCAATTTCTATGTGTGCTGCATTGAGGAGCACACATAGAAGTTACAAAACACCATTTAAAGATTGTTTATGTGCAGGAAGGGAGACCTTCCTGCACATAAACAATCTTCCCCTCAACGCATACACCCTTGCACTATGGTGCAAGGGTGTCTGCCTTGGCGCTAGGCTGCTAAATTTAGCTCAGGGGGAAACTTAGGGCTGCACCATATTGTTGTACATATGGTGCAGCCCTGTGTTTTAGAAGTGGTAAAGTCTGGCGGTAAGCCAGGAAGGCTAACGCCGTACTCTGTCTCTTCTTAGTAAATTTGCCCCCGAGTGTCCACATACCCCGGAACAGACAATTCCTTGCCAAAGTGGCAAGAGCGTCAACATAGGCCGACCATCGCCGATGTCTACAGCAGTACAGGGGGAAGTAGCCTAGTTTCACGATGTTAGGATAAACTGTTTGCAGCTATTGGCTACCTCAAGGAGGGTCGAACCAGGCAATTGGAAGTGTTTCAGTCATTCCAAAAAGGGGTTATTTCTGTCAGTTCTTTGATGGCCAGGGTTCTGGTCACACCTACATGATTGGGAAAATTGAGGCAACACTAAACATGGCACATCCCATGTGTTCTGTGGATTTTTTTTACTTCTTGCCTTAAATAGACAGCATGGAGGGGAGGGGCCATTGGCAGAGGAACTCACCCCATCATAAATCACATCCACGTCCTCGCAGAGGCAGAATACAGAGGACCCCCTGGGATCGTCCCTGCAAAGTGCTTTGGGATAAATTGAGGGGGCCCTCCACCTCACCAGCTTTAACGGAGGTGGAAGAAGCTGGAATAAGGGGATGGGTGTCAATTCACCAAAATTCCAGGGGTAGTGGAAGTGACATCACACACCATTTGACCTTTACTTTGAGTTACACACATGCTTAAACATACACACACGTTTACACACTCTAAGATAAACACACTCATCTACAAGCATGCATAGAACATACATTTAAAAGTATTTTTTCTTACATTAGCTGTCAGGTAGGGTCATATTCCATTTTGTATTACACTGATAGTGAATAGTATTTTTCCCTATTTGTGTAACAACATTTGACTGAAAACCATGAAAATGGAGCTCCAAATGACAGGCATTAGGGCAAGCTGCTCCTGTGTTTCAGGCACTGATTTTGCCACCTCTGAGGCCAATGGTGGCAAAGGCTGTGCTACGGGTAGCAAGGGGCAAGCCAAGGGCTGCACTTGCGAACCCTGGTGACCCCTAAATGATGTCCATGAGTAAGGGCTCCTGCCAAATTGTCCTGGCCAATTCACCTCTTACCTATAGTCAGTAACGCTTCTCAGGAGCAGGTAACCTTGGACTGAAAAACCCGTTCTGGTAAAGAATGGGCAGCACAGCTAGCGCTGGGTGCAGACAGAGCAGATGGGCATGGAGAGACTTTCCTTTGGCACGCCTGCTGTGCGAGTCCACTGCACGGCCGCTCATCGAATCTGCTTATATAGCTCCCTTTCTGTCTGCACATTGCAGAAGCAGGAACAACTCGACTCAGGATACTGAAAAATGGCTGTAGAATCCGATCAGCGTAATCTCTACTCTGGTCCCAAAAGGTAGTAAAGCCTGAAGAGAAGGGCTAATACAACTACCCCTCTCCCTATCTCGCTACAAATGCTCACTCCTTCCCATATCAACAGAAATACAGGGCCCAGAAAGAAGAACCCTCAGCCGGGGCCCGTAGCCACCCTGCCAGCAGCCTAAAGCAATCAGATAGGTAAAAGGAAAACCCTGTTTCTACAAAAGTTTTGTTGACATAGGAAAACAAATAAAGCTTAAAAACACCAAATGCACAGTTAAAAATAATCTGCTTAACTAGCATATCACTTTGAAGAAGGTTCTGTCAGCACAGGATAGTTTAGAAGCAATATATTACCATGGCCGTGCATCAGGTGCACTCAGGGGTGCAACTAGACCAGAGCTTCGGGAATGAGGCTAGTACTAAACAGTGGTGGTGAGGCTACAGTTTCAAATACGGGGGCCAGCACGTTTGGAAGGCCAATTGGTCCCGGTTTAATGTGCTAATGCATGGAAAAGGCATATGTGCATGCCTGGTCTTTCCTGCTTTAGCACATTAAAGCCAGATCTTTTATCTTAGCCAATGCATTCCCACAAGACACAGCACTGCTGGAGCTCAGTGAGTGTATACCAGACCTGTGAGTATCGAATGTCTGCAAGATGGTTGGTACCAAGCAAGTCCTGTGCATGTCTGACAAAGTAGCGTGACAAGGATGTCATGGGCCCTGGTGCAAGCTGGGGAAATGGGAGCTTTGAATGCTAGTGTGGTAGTAAATACAGCAACCATCAGAGTCCAGCGGGCCTCTCAGGGCTCTGTACTCCGGTGTCACTGCACCTGCTCCACCAACGGTAGCTACCCCCCTTATCTGACACACAGAAAATAAAGCACTGAAGGCTTACTGGAAAACTGTCTTATCTGATTAAAAGGAGCATGAACTGCATAATAATCAAATGCTTCCAAGGAACAAGAAGATGTGTGTGTGAGGAATCTCCCAATGTGTGCAAGAAAGTGCTCCCATTGATATTGAGAAGTAGACTTGAGGTGTGAAGAATAAACCAAGACAAAGAAAATTGTGGGGAGCTTCTATCTGGCTGTCACCAACAGCTCAAAAGGAAGGGGTATCCACAGAGAATAATAAGCTAGATACCTGTTCACAATATAAAATCATGCATCTATTGGTATTTCTAAATCATGGACCTAGCTTGAGAGCAGCAGAGCTTTGCACTTTATGGAAGATGATGAAAAATGATGCGATATTGTCTTCATCAAGTGGTGGCTTAAATCCTTTTGCTACACACACTTACAGTAGTATCTCACACATTTAAATTTTAGACACATTGTCATTAAGGGGAGAGGATGTGGCCTAACGGCTAGGGCAGTCGACCTCAAATCTGGGGAACTGGGTTTGAGTCTCAGCAACGATGCTCAACATCCTGTGATTCTGGGCAAATCACTTAATCTCCCCGTGCCTAACAAAAATGAATGTGTCCTTGTGTAACGCAACTGGTGCTCATGTAAAGTGCTCTGATCCCTGATACCTTCGGGTCAAGTTTGCGCTATATAAAACTCCGAAGAAAAAAAAAAGAAAAAAAGTGATTTCCCACAACTGCACAATTTTCAGTCCATTACAAGCTGGATACAAACCAAGGTTCTCAGATCAACACCTTAGTAACTAGATCACAACTCCTTCCTTAGTTGATTTATTAAATCTTTCAAAAAAGCTTCAAACATTTGATTTCACCACTCTTTGTGAATGCTCATGTTCAGCTGATGTTTTAACATGGCCATTAGGCCATATTCCTCATGCTGTGTAGTGAGTCGACTGAATGCGAATTATTTTGTTTTTTATGTGTTATACAAGGGTGGCACCCACATGAGTTGTCTCTTGTTTAAGGTTGAGTTTTATCTATTTGCATCTACATAATGGCTTAAAGTTTGTAAATGTCCTGAGAAACCCAAGATGACAATAACAAGGTATGCATTATGATTTTTTTTTATTACAAGCTGTTTCATTCAAAATGCAGCTAACAATGGTCATTGACTGGAATTAAAATGTTGAGGTTTTGTTTCCCTGTCACAAATAGATTCTTGATAAAATAATAGGCAATGATGAGATTAGTGGATTAATATGAATCTCGGGCTGCGGAGTTTACAGCATAATTATGGATTAACTGAATTTGCCACATATAATTTCCAAAGTTTGCAGATTTCACCAACATTTTTGTTTTTAGCTCAAATGGATGAAAATTATACCGCCAGACAATGTGCCACATAATTTGCATTTATTGCTGCATAATTTCGATAACCTTGATCCTCCAAGTTGCATATTTTAAGTAGCCTGGACAATGTAAAATCTCTGGGGACTACCATTATGATGACAACATTTGTATTTCACGCATAACCATGAAATATTTTTCATATTCCACAGTTCCTTGTACTACATGGGTATTTTATACCACTGTGTTTTGTGCAATACAAGAAACCAAAACATGAAATACATGCATTTTTACTCGAAGATGTAACGACTTCTAAATAAACTTCAAATGGTTATGCACTGCTGTGAGAGAAGTGAGGCAATATGGTAAGTTACACCTAAACAGCCAGTTCCCATTTTGTTAGGGCTACATTAATTTTCTTATAAAAAATACACACTTACACCTAAGTCAAACTTGTTTCTTTTTCTCCAAATGAAAGAAGGTTGGATAAAGATGTATGCTGCAAAAAAACTTCATCAAGGGAATTAGTGAAGCTGCTGAAGCCATGTAAAACTTAAATGTATTCTTTGTATTGTGAGCATCAGCAGCATAAGACTAACCCTGGGCATAATACTTTGCTACGCTCACGGAGCATGCAAAGTTTGTGTTACTACGCACTACGCAAAGTGCACGTAGCAGACTAAAAAACTCTGCTAATCAACGTAGCAGCAGTATATTAAACACATACAAATGCTTTGTTAAAGCAATTTTCTATGCTATATAACAAATTCACAAAAGTGAACTTTGACAATGGAAAATTTCAAGCAATGAGAGAGGTGATGATTTTGGGTTCCCCCCTAACCTAGGGGGAGGACCAAGCAGATGCCTTGAACACAAAAAGCATATCATGTGAACGATTCAGTGGTGGTCCCTTCCTCCTAGGACCACCCCAAGCACAGTTATGGGCAAAAATACAATCCCAACCAAAGGCCCTGCAAAGCATTATGGGACGAGATTAGCAGTGGGCAGTGAATATTATAGTGTCCAATATCAAAATAATTCTACAAAGAGCTGCAGTTCAACTAGTCGTTACTAGATGTCCCTCACGAGTCAAATGCAAAAGCATTGAAATTATTAATACATCAAGCTGCAGTTCCACTAATCGTTACTAGATGTCCCTCACGAGTCAAATGCAAAGCATTGAAACCCTTTCATGAAGCTTTTGCATTTGACTCGTGAGGACATCTAGTAACGACTAGTGGAACTGCAGCTCTTTGTAGAATTATTTTGATATTGGATACTATAATATTCACTGCCCACTGCTAATCTCGTCCCATAATGCTTTGCAGGGCCTTTGGTTGGGATTGTATTTTTGCCAATAACTGTGCTTGGGGTGGTCCTAAGAGGATGGGACCACCACTGAATCGTTCAAAAGATGTGCTTTTTGTTTTCAAGGCATCTGCTTGGTTCTCTCCCTAGGTTAGGGAGGATACCAAAATCATCACCTCTCTCACTGCTTGTTAATTTATTGATTTCATTTTTGTGAAATGCTATATGCATTTTTAGCATATAAAGCTTCTCGGCCTTTTGGCTAAGATCAAGTGTCAGCTTGGTTGGTGCTGAAGGGCAAGAGGTGACTCATGATCCCCGACAGGCTGGGCCTGCGTCTCTCTGGCGTGTCGGGAGCCAGGCTGCGTTTTTAGGGGTGAAGGGTGCCTTGAGGAGTGTTTCCTGCCTTTTTGCCTATCCTAAGGGGCTGGGTTTTTGTACTCTGGCTTGCCCGGGGCAAGGCTGATTCCTCTGGGTGTGGTAGACGGGTGGGGGCCTTCTCGCCTGGAGACTTCTGCGTTTCCCTACTGCTGAAGGAACGGGACTGTGACTCCTGGCCTGCCTGGGACCTGGCTGCACTCCTGGAAGCTGGTGGGTGACCCTGCGTTTGTCCAGCCTTGGCGGAGAACAGACTGCTTCAGTTACAGCCTGCCTTCCAGACATCTTTGCTACACTGTTGCAGGATCGGCGGAGCCAATCTTCCGCCGCATTGACATTTTTTCCTCGTGCCTTCACGTTGGTGTCTCTGCGAGCGGAGCTGCCACTTGTCCAGAAGGGGGGAGGCCCTTGTGGCTGCTCCTGGTCTCCCCCGGCTGTTGTGCTTCGTGGTGCCACGGACGCTGTGGTAGCGCGCTGAGGGCTCACTTGCCTGCAGCTTTCTTGCGCAACAGTGCCATCTACTGCCCTTTACACTTCCCTCGGGAGGTAAGCTTTGCATACAACTTACGTGTCGTCTCTTTTCTCACTTCCCAGCGCTGTGCATTTGAGGGGCGGCGGCCGTCTTTTCTTCCATTTCACGCCTACCACCTTGTGCCTTTCCATTTTTGACTCTTATGAGGGTGTGGTGACTCTCTCCACGAGACTTTCCTCATGGCCTCATCTTCCCGCATGGCGGGTGCCTCCCGCATTCATGATTTTGTCCCTAATACAGTACGTGTAGAAGTGAATGAGATGCACCGTAAGGAGAAGAATGTGCTATTTCTTGTTGAGAAAATTATCAAAAAGGAATGCAGTATTTCTGACCGTGCTATTGAATTTATTCAGGACTTTTCCAGCAGAGGTATTTTTGATGTCACATTTTCCAGTGATTCCATTTGTCAGAGTTCGTTGCAACATGTGGCGGCCCATACAGATAGCCCGCCTTTACGTGGCCTCACTGTTACTTCCATATCTGCCCCGAAGGAAGTCATTCTAGTAGTTCACATGTATAATCCTTACACTGATCCTCGGTTGATTGAGGTATTTTTGGCTCGTTATTGCAGCACCATCAGGGGTGGGCAAAAGATAAAAAATATCTGTGGTATCTGGAATGGTAAACGGAAATATACTGTTACTTTTAAAGAAGACCCCACAGGTGTCAGGGGCCTGGCGCACCCTCCGCAGACTTTTTCCCTGGGGGCTAATAAAGGTTTTTTGGTATATTCAGGCCAGCCCCTCTTCTGCAGACTTTGTCAGCAATTCGGCCATGCTAAAGAACAGTGCTCTGGCATGGTCTGCAGGAATTGTGGGGGTGCTGATCATAAAGCGCAAGATTGTGTGGTTCCCAAAAAATGCAATTTATGTGGTGGTACTGACCATTTGTTTAAGACCTGTCCTAAGGGAAAGTTCTCCTATGCATCTGCTGCCAGTGCGCAGGGACCTCCACCTCCTCCATCTGCCCCGCGCACTATAGCAGGCCCATCCGATGCACGCCAGGATGTCACGGACTCTGAGATTTTGGGGTTTATTGATGGTCTTGAGATCCGGCGATGTGGGGTGTCTCAGGGGACTGATGAGGACAATGCGGAGGCATATGGTGCAGACCCCTCGGACCCAGAGTTTGACCCGGCTCTGCAGTCTCCACAGGTGGAAGAGGTGGATGAGGCAGTACGTGTGGAAACCCTGCGCCTTAAACAAGAGGCCTTAGCTAGAAAGGCGCAGCGCGCAAACGATGCTTCACAGTCTGCCTCGGGTGTGGTTCCCACTACAGGTGTAAGCCAGGCACCCTCCACTCCGGAGGCTTCACTTACAGTTGTGCCTGAGACAATCCCTTCGATCATTTCTCCCACAGTGCAGTCTGCTCCGAAGCCACAACGTTCGGTGAAAGTGGTAAAATCAGCAGGCAAAACCTCAGTGTTAAAAAAAAGCCCAGCCTGCGGTAGTCCAGCAAAAGGAGAAAGAAATGGACCATAGTGGCTGGTCTACATATACGTCAAATAAGCGGAAAACCCGTACATCTCAAAATGTAGTGGATTCCTCCTGTTCTACAGGTGCTAAGCGTCGTCCTACCTCTCTGGATCGCTTTTCTGGAGGGGGACGGTTTGACGCTCTTCTACACCTCTCTGACTCAGAGGAGGTTATTCAGGACATAGCCCAGGTTCTAGAAATTTCTGATAGTCCAGAGCTGGATCTGGAGTGCACGCCGAACTTGGAGGCCCTTTTTTGGCGTCCACTCTCCAGAGTTCAGCAGAAGTTGCCAGGGTAGAAGATGATGATTCTGGGGCCCATGTTCCACTTTAAACAGTATGACTGGTTGTTCTCTCCTAATCATAATGGCCATATCCCTAGCCTCTTGTAATGTGAGAGGTTTGGGGACAGCTTTGCGTAGGAACACAGTCCTTGATTATTTTGCACATACACGTTTTGATGTCATTTGCTTGCAAGAATGTTTTCTTCCTTATCAACCGAAATATTCTTCCTTGCAGCAACATTGGCCCTATGGACCCTCGGCGTGGTCTTGAGGTGCCAACAGGAATGATGGGGTCGTTGTTCTTTTCCGGCATAAGCATTGCCAAATCACGGAGGAAAAAATCTTATGGCCCGGACGGGCTATATTATTGTCTGTTTTGATGGATGGTTTGCCGCTCAAAATATGTGCTGTATATGCTCCTGCCCTTAAACCAGAAAGGCAGCAGTTGTTTCATCTTATTAAACCATTTCTTGCAGGTGCCACGCCAACCCTTCTGGTGGGGGATTTTAATTGTATTCTGCATTCCAAGGACCGACAGGGTGCACAGGCCACCTATACTTTGGATGTGACTTCAAAACTGCTGTTATCCCTTGTTCATGATCTAGACTTTTATGATACTTATAGGAAGCACCATCCTCCTGGTTCTGGCTTCACGTGGGAGGCGGATCATGGGAATGCCCGCTCCCGTCTAGACTTTGTATTTGCATCCAAAACTTTAAGCGCTGACAAATGCAGTCTCACACCAGTCCCCTTCTCGGATCACCAGGTTCTGGCTGTCTGGCTCACACCACCAGGCCGGCCTCAAAGGGGCCCTGGCTTTTGGAGACTTAATAATGACCTGCTCCAAGACGAACTCATTTGTGCTCGGTATGTCAAGCGATACCATACATGGGCTGCACAGCAAAATCGTTTCTCAACTAAAAATAAATGGTGGTGTTGGGTCAAACATAAAACAAAACTGTTTTTTCAGGAACAAGGCCGGCTTAAACGCCGCATTGAATGGGATGCCTACCAGAAGCTACATCGCCGCCTCATCCTTCTCCAGCAATTGGGTGCGGCGGGGAAAGATGTGAAAGAGGAAACTCGTTTAGTTACGCTGGACATGAATACTTGGTTGGCAAAAGAAATAAAGCCACAATATTTCATTCTAGGGTCCAATACTACCAGGAGAATGAAAAATGTACATCTTTCTTTTTAAGCAGGCGAAATCTTCCCATAAATTACTCACTACACTCCGTGATCAACATGGTAACATTTTGCACGGCACTGAGCATTGTAAACAGATCGCTTTTGATTTTTATTCTTGTATGTATGCTGCACCCTCTAATACTTCTTCTTTTCAGGATATGGAAGAATATTGTTCTGGACTGGAAGGAGGTCTCACTACAGATCAAATCACTCTCTTGGGGCAACCCTTTGATGGGGAAGAATTTCTGTCAGCCTTGCAGTCTTCCCCCAGAGGTTCTAGCCCTGGCATTGATGGGCTTACATGGGAATTTTATCGTAAATTTTGGGCCTTGTTGTGTCTTGACTATATGGCAGTTGTGCATGAAGGCTTTACTAATAATACCTTTTCTGAAGACTTCTCAGCCGGTATCATCACTCTGTTGTATAAAAAGGGGGACGAGACCTCATTGCAAAATTGGAGGCCTATATCTCTCCTGAACGTTGATTACAAGCTTACAGCTAAGGTGCTGGCACGCCGCCTTCGAGGAGTTATGCATTCTTGCATTCACCAAGACCAAGCTTGCGCCATCAGAAGGCGCACTATTGTAGACAGCCTGGTGACCTTGCGTGATGCTTTATGGTACAATCAGGAGAGGGGCCTTCCTCTGGGTCTTTTGAGCCTGGATTTCCATAAGGCTTTTGATAAAGTTTGGCATGATTTTTTGTTTTTGATCTTAACAAAAATGAATGTTCCCCCTGCTTTTGTTCACATGATCCGCACCTTGTATCATGGTGCTTACAGCCAAGTGAGTATCAATGGATTCCATACCACTGCATTTCCTATACACACTGGAGTCCGTCAAGGATGCCCCATGTCTCCCATTTTGTTTGTTTGTGTGCTCAAGCCTTTTTTGTGTAAACTCAGAAAGGACAAACTGATCAAAGGTGTTTTTGTTCCTGGCGGTTCTGGGGTCCCCACCAAGGTTACCGCCTACATGGATGATGTCACTGTATTATGTCCTGCCACCGCCTCTGTGCGCAGGACCCTTTACAGGCCTCTCTCTTTCAGGAGGTATCAGGGTTGAGTCTGAACATGGGAAAGAGTGTTTGTCTGACCACTGGTCCTTGGGATCGGCTGGCGCACCTTCCACTCACTGTTACCACCGAACCTATTAAGATTTTGGGGGTCTATTTTGGGGCGCAAGGGCATGTGGAGAGGAATTGGGACGAAGTCCACGCTAAGATTTTAAAAAAGCTCTCTCTCTGGTCCTTGCGTAAACTTACACTGGAAGGAAAGGTTTTAGTTATTAAAGCAGTTTTGTTTCCTCTGTTGTTGTATCTTGCTATGGTTTTCCCTCCACACCACCGTACCTTGCAGAAAATTCAAAAAATGATTTTTACTTTCCTCTGGAGTTCTAAGATGGAAAAGCTCAGTCGTGCCAAAGTTTGTAAAACATGGAAGAATGGGGGAAAAAGTTTACCTGATCTTAAAACCTTTTTGTTCTCTAAGTTATTATGTTATGTAGTATCCCGTACTGATGAAGATCTTGTTTCAGTGCCTGCTTTATTCACCCGTTATTTTTTAGGAGCCATGTTGCGACGTTTTGGACTTTTGCACCTTCTAACCTGTACCCCTTGGCAACCATTGTCCCACCTTACTACAAGGGGTTTCGCTCCTTTTGCAGACTTTGGACACTGAACTTTTTGACCGGGATGTATGTATTCACCCCACTAGACTGAAGCAGGAACTCCGGAAGCAAGAGCAACCTGTTGTGTTGAATACCCTGTCCGAACCGCAATCCTTGCGAGTGTGGAAAATGGTAGGACACAAGGACATTACTCACAGTCAGCGTGATCTGGCCTGGATGGCTGTGCATGGCTGTCTTCCGGTGAAAACCTTTCAGCATCGGCGAGGATTGGCCCCCACAGCATGTTGCCCACGCATCAGATGTGGTAATGAAGAGACTGTTTATCATTTGCTGTGGGGTTGCCTCTATGCCAAGGAGTTTTGGACCTTATTACAGCCTTTCCTGTTGCATATTGCAGGTATTTCTGCTTTATCTTTCCACGCCCTGCTCTATGGACAAGGTCTTTCTGCTCAGCGTCCTCCCACGGGTTGGCGGCTTTTAAACTCTGCTAAAGAGGCTCTCTGGGATGCACGTAATTTACTTCTCTATCTCCACAAAGATATGGACACAAGAGCCTGTCGCAATCTTTTTCTAGATAAACTTATGACTTATGTTCATATAGACCGTGCCACCTTAGGCCTAGAAGACGCTAATACGTTGTGGCAGATTACAAATTGGAAAGGTTGGGTCACTTAAAAACTGTTTTTTTGTTTTTTTTGTTTTTTTCTTTCTCTGCCTTTGCCACCAGGCTACCAGGATTGGCATTTATATAGGCCATCAATAAAACTTCTTAGTACATTTTTTGGGAGGGATGGATAATGCACCATGATGATTACGACCATGCTTTTTCACATGCTTTTTGTATCCTTGTACTTCTTATGACCATTGTTTCATTGTAACTATGTAAGTGTGCCTTTATCAAACTAATAAAGGTTTTGAAACAATATAAAGACAGAGATACTTATTTTATCTTAACTTGCACTGTGCAAGATGCCTTTGGCAATTATTGTACAGTGCAGTCAAGCACACAGCTACGCACTACGCAATTTGCATAGCTACGTGTAGTTCAAAATGTACTTCACGTAGCTACGTGAAGTGCTACTACGCAAACTACGCCCAGGGTTACATAAGACACTCCTACAGGATTAGATTGAGTTAGCCAGGAGACCTGTGAGTAGACCAATGAATGTGGGAAAGTGTTGCATGCCCATAACCCGGCTGCACTCCTTCCAATGGGCTCCAGTAGCGCCGGGTTGTACACAGAACTTGCACCTTCAGCCAGTGCGGAGCTCATGTTCCTTCACCTGAAAAGATGCCTGGTGCTCTCTTGAATGAAGATGTAAAGTACAGCTAGCAGTATAGGGGAGTATGCATCACTTTCGTCTACTGAGGGGGCCATGATTTGAGGGCACCATGACTAGAGCTCTTCCCTTTGTTTATGATGACACCAAGCCATACATTAACGATGAGCGCACATGCACTAACATAGGATCCTGCAAGAAATCCCTCCTATTGCACCCTTGAAGTTGAGCTGCCCTCACAAGCTTTATGCTTTACTCCTCCATCCACTCACTTTGGAGTTTGCTGGCTTCAACCAAGCCAGGAAAGTGAATATATATAAAACGTCAAACTCCTTCAGTAGGGGTTACGTTGATGTTCCACGTGAAACACAATTTCGATTTGGACTAGATCCCCGTTTACAATTCTAAAACATAGCTGCCAAGGGGATCTGTCACATGTGCAACACCTTCACTCTAAGCCAGTGCTTAGTTACCCTTAAAAAAAAATGTGCTGGTGACCAAAATGTTTCTTTGGAGATTGGTATCAGCACCATCCACAGCCAGCACTGCCCAGCTACACTGTGAAAGGCAGACTTCTGATGAAGGAAACAAAAGAAGGGGTGAAATGTGCTGTAAAGTTGACTTTAGTCAACATAGTCGCACATCCAGCTTCCACATTCTAAAAATGCTCAATGAAATTTTCAAATGGTTTCCAGTCAACATATGCAGAATGGTCACCCAGGCCCTCATCATCAGCAAGCGGGAATATAGCAACGCACTCTGTCAGACTCACTGTCTAACTGCTAGAAGATTTCAGGGCATACAAAACCCAGCAACCAGACACACACTCAGGCCTTCCCTGCACCTCAAAGACCTCCACTGGCTCCCCATTCACTAACCAAAACTCTTAATACTACTCAATACACACATACAAAGCCCTGTACAACCTCTGCCCCACCTACCTCAATAGCTGCATCATTATCAACACACCCACCAGACACCTCTGCTCAGCAAGACACCTGCTCGCACACATGCCCTGCATACACAGAACAAGATTCACCCTTCTTACTTCTTCCTACTTCATGCCCAAAGCCTGGAACAACCTGCCTCTACACATTAGAGCTGCCTTCTCAATACCTGAGCTCCATAAAAAACTGAAAACTTGTCTCTTCACCTCGACAAGGCCCAGTCACAGCCGACATAGCCCCTTCTTTCTCAGCAGTGTGAGCTCTGAGTTCACAAATACCCTAACATATCATAACATAAAGTTTGCCTTAGCAATACTGTTGTGCTGTTGTTCAAATGTCTCTCTGGTGTCTCCCATTTCACACACAGTCTGTTCTTTTCTATCTCAGTCACATGCCCCTCTCATTTCTTTCTATCTTTATCACATTTCTGTCCATATTCTCACACATCTTTAATTTTCTTTCACTATTGTCTACCTTGTCTCTCTCTTTCTCTCTCTTCAATCACTTCTCTCAATCCCTTCTCTCTTGTCATACTCCCTCCCACCTCCTCCTCCTCACTACTTATCAGAACCAGGCTATGTGCAAGTTTAACCTTGGTGACACACGTGTGATACTCCCAGAATATTAGCTAGTCCCAGTGTCTCAGTCCTCACGGAACCTCAGTTTTACATTATAGGAATGAATGCTGTAAGAGCTCAAATCTGCCTGTGAACTGTCTAACCTCGATCTGGTGTTTAGACAGAATATCGGAACCTATATGTAGTGGGACAAAAAAAACGTGTCAAGACTATCTAGGACAAAAATATTGTAAAGGTAAGTTTCTATAGTAAGTTAAGCTTCACTATATATAACACCACATACATAGTATAGTTATATATATATATAATGCAAAAAGAGTTGCCTCTAGGTGGGATGCACTCCCAGGTGGAAATTATGCTAAAGCAAGGGCACACGCCATGACCAAGTCCTTTTCTGGTTTCCTGCCAGACGCGTTTCGGGCCAACGCCCTCTTCACTGGCAGACCATGTGACGTGACGGCGTGCGGCAACCACCAGTAAATCCCCGTAATAATTATGCTCAGGTGAACCACCTGAAGCAATGCTTCCTGGGACTGGTGGTTCAGTAAAACCCAAGTGGGTCGCCGCCGGCACTCACATTCAAAAATGTCTTTAAAAGGATTACCGATGTTTGCGCCGGCACCCCTGCATATAACAGGCACCTCCTGTTCCACAGTTAGCTGCCCCAATAAAGCAGCCATGGACCTGCAAGTGTTTCGCGGTGGTGCAATCCCGTGACCAGGCAGGCCGCTATACAAAATGCAAAAAGAGTTGCCTCTAGGTGGGATGCACTCCCAGGTGGAAATTACGCCAAAGCAAGGGCACACGCCATGAACAAAGTCCTTTTCTGGTTTCCTGCCAGACGCGTTTCGGGCCAATGCCCTCTTCAGTGGCAGACCATGTGACGTGACGGCGTGCGGCAACCACCAGTAAATCCCCGTAATAATTATGCTCAGGTGAACCACCTGAAGCAATGCTTCCTGGGACTGGTGGTTCAGTAAAACCCAAGTGGGTCGCCGCCGGCACTCACATTAAAAAATGTCTTTAAAAGGATTACCGATGTTCGCGCCAGCACCCCTGCATATAACAGGCACCTCATGTTCCACAGTTAGCTGCCCCAATAAAGCAGCCGCGGACCCGCAAGTGTTTCGCGGTGGTGCAATCCCGCGACTAGGCAGGCCGCGATACAAAATGCAAAAAGAGTTGCCTCTAGGTGGGATGCACTCCCAGGTGGAAATTACGCCAAAGCAAGGGCACACGCCATGAACAAACCAAAGCAAAGCAGAATTGCTTTTGGGCAAGGGGAGCTGCATGTTAGCCCCCCTCCCCAAAAAGGAATCCAGGCTGGGCAGGCCCCGGGGGGATGTGGTCCCCGGGGCCAGAAGTGGCCCAGGAGAGGGGGGCCACGCGGCCCCCCTCCCGGAATTTTTTTTAAAAAACGAGGCCAGGCCCCAGGGGATGGGGTCCCCGGGGCCAATAGTGGCCTAGGGAAGGGAGGCCACGCGGCCCCCTTCCCGTTTTTTTTATTTTATTTTTTTATAAATAAATGCTCAGGCCATGGGGGATGGGGTCTCCAGGGCCCAAAAAATGTTAAGAGAAGGGGGGCCACATAGCCCCCCTTCTACCAAAAGAAAAAAAAACAGAAGCCGGCATCTCGCCGGAGGCCCCGCCCCCTCCCTGCACCACTCTGCAAATGTGCCTCCTGGCGTGTTTTGAGTTGGGGAGGAAGTCCCCTAGAATCTTATGGGTCCTTAGGGGCCAACTAGCCCACCAGGTACCTCCAGTAAGCCACACACAATGGGATTGCTGAGAGGTGGTCCGAGGCCACGGCCCTTTTTACACCACTTTGCAAACACGCCTCTTGGCGCATTGCTGGTGGGGCGATGAGGTGCTCTTGTGTCCTGAGGACCTCAGGACTAAAGTGGACTTCATCCCCCAAGCAGCAGTGCGCTAGGAGTCGCGTTTGCAGAGTGGTGTAAAAAAGGGGCGTGGCCTCGGACCACTCTCAGCAATCCAGCTGTGTGGGGCTTACTGGAGGTACCTGGTGCGCTAGTTGGCCCCCAGGTACCCTCATGAGGAAAGGGGACTTCATCCCCCAACCAAGAGCGCGCCATGAGGCGCGTTTGCAGAGTGGTAGAGAAAGGGGGCGTGGCCTGTGTCCACCTCTCAGCAATCCCACTGTGTGGGGCTTACTGGAGGTAAGAGGAAGGCTAGTTGGCCCCTAAGGACCCCCAGCAGCGAAGGGGACTTCAAGCCCCATCCAAGAGCGTGCCAGGGAGCACGTTTGCAGAGTAGTGGGCAAAGGGGGTGTGGCCTGTTATGAGAACTTAGTAATCCTGCTGTGTGGTACTTACTGGAGGTAATAGGAGGGGTAGTTGGCCCCCAAGGATGTCCTTGGGGGCCAACTACCCCTCTTGTTACCTCCAGTAAGTCCCACACAGTAGCATTGCTAAGACGTCTTCGGAGGCCACGCCCCCTTTCTCCACCACTCTGCAAACGCACCTCCTGGCAGACTATGGGATGGGGGATGAAGTCCACTTTACTCCTGAGGGACTTTGGGGGCCAAGAAGCCCTCCTGGTACCTCCTGTAAGTCCTATGCAGCGGAATTCCTGAGCGCTGGTCGGAGGCCCAGCACCCTTTCTCTACCACTCTGCAAACACGACTACTAGTTAAAGAAGCATCTTTCTGCACCTCTGACTTAGAGGTAGTTTTAATCCCCCTGCCCTATTATGTACTAGGGCCTTACAGGGGAGGTCATGCCAATCACAGGGGTACCCCAACCCATAGTGTACCCTAGTGTATGTAGGTGTTTTCACTGTATTCTAAGTGTCTTTTAGCATAGCACTGGCTCTAAGCCTGGTTAGTCAGAGTCAGTTACCACCAGTACCCGTCAGCAAAAAGTTGGGGGCACAGGATGACTTTGCAACAAGGCCTCTTTCTGCACCTGTGTTGGTTCTTTCTGCATATCTCTTGCTTCTTTCTGCACTTTTCTTCATGTTTCTGGACTTCTGTTGCCTCTTTCTGCATTTCTCTTGCTTCTTTCTGCGCCTTTCTTCCTCTTTCTGCACATGTCCTACCTCTGTAGGCATAGTTTGAAATTAGCATTTAAAAAACCTTTGAAATTCACTGAAAAAACCATAGGTTTCAAGGACGTTATAGTTAGAAATTAGCATTTAAAAAACCTTTGAAATTTACTGAAAAAACCATAGGTTTCAGGGACGTTATAGTTCAAAATTAGCATTTAAAAAACCATTGAAATTCACTGAAAAAACCATAGGTTTCAGGGACGTTATAGTTAGAAATTAGCATTTAAATAACCTTTGAAATTCACTGAAAAAACCATAGGTTTCAGGGACATTATAGTTAGAAATTAGCATTTAAAAAACCTTTGAAATTCACTGAGAAAAAGACAGGTTTCAGGGACGTTATAGTTAGTTGGACATTTCACTCGTACAAAACCAGAGAAATTCGGCCGTTATAGTTAGTTGAGCTAACTATAACTTGCGCCCCCGCAATGCACTGCTGATGACGTCACATATTACATCATTCATGACATGGTAAGTGACATCACTGATGGCATCACTGATGACATCTCAAATGACATCACTGATGACATCATCCACGTGATAATCTGAGCATCTCCTCACACCCTAATATAACCTTTGATACACCCACTCTAAAATACAGACTACCATTTTCGAAACCATAGACACACCAATACCAGTTACTACATACCCACTCACTGATTCCTAGGTCTACACACACATCCACTCATTCACCCATACAGTCATTCATACATTCAGTCACTCATCAATACAGCACTATCATATGCACTCATACACCTATACAGACACTCACACACCGCCACTCATCCATTGAGTTACTCACACACCTAGTCAGTCATGCAAAGAATCAATCACACTCCCATTTACTCAACTATACAGTTATACACATACCACCTCACTTATTCATACAGATACTAACACATACTTACTCTCTTATACAATCACTGACACAAGCACACACTTATCCATACAGCCACTCTCACAATCACTCACTCTAACATATAGTCATTTATATACTCCAACACTCACAGATACTGCCTTTCACATATGTAGTTACTCACACATGTACCACTGAGACATCCATTCACTCACCAACACACCCAAACACACACTCACCCACCCATACAGCCCTTCACAGGTGCACTCTTGAACCCATACACCCAGTGAATCACACACTCACACATCTAGGCACAGAGTCACACACCCCCACCCACCCACACAGACACTCAGGCACCCATACAGATACTCAGACAACCAATAAATAACCCATATAGACACTCATGTAGCTACTCACCAACCCATGCAGCTGCTTACACACCAACTGACAGACTGATACAGACATTCACACAGTTTAGTCACTAACCCATGCATTCAGTAAGACACGTTTAATCACTCACTTATACAGTCAGTCACGCACCTACTAAATCATCCATTCAGACACTTATACACCCACTCATTCTTCAATACACCTTGGCATATATATATAAAACATATTTAAACTTTACAGAAACACGCAGTCACTGGATGATGTCATCAGTAATGTCATTTGAGATGTCATCAGTGATGCCACTGACCATGTCATGAATGATGTAATATGTGACGTGATCAGCAGTGCATTGCAGGGACGCGAGTTATAGTTAGCTCAACTAACTATAACGGCCGAATTTCTCTGGCTTTGTACGAGTGAAATGTCCAACTAACTATAACGTTCCTGAAACCTGTGGTTTTTTCAGTGAATATATATATATATATATATATATATATATATATATATATATATATATATATATTCAAGGTACGTAGATGTGGAGTTAAGAAAAGAAAATCTATACTTACCTATTTGCGCTTACCTTCTTGACATTTTGGTCCTGAATATGTTTGACATCATATTCTGTCTATACGATATTTTTGTTCCTGATGTTCTGTCAGTCATCCTTTGATCTATGTCTGCACAGGGGCTCAGCCCTGTCTGCAATGGAACTCAGCTGCATACTTGGAAGAGCTCAGCTCTCTCTGTCCAGAGCCACAGCGCTATGTATGCAGGAACTCAGCTCCAGCTCAATGACGAAGATTGCCTATGGATTCACGGTCTCTGCTCTAGCTGTTTATGGGTTCAGCACTATGTATGCCGGGACTTGGCAGCATCTGGGCTGGAGCTCAGCTCTATCTGCAGAATAGTGAGTTCAGCTCTGAAAGATGATGAGGTCTGTTTGTGGCAGAGCTCCACTGTCTCTGTATGCACAAGAACCTACTTCTCTCTGTGAAAGAATTAGTTTCAATGAGAGTGAAAGTGAGAATCCGTGTTTGCGTGAGTATGAATAAGCGAAAGCGAGTACGAGTGAGTGAAGGAGAATGTGTGTGTTAGAACGAGTGAGAGAGTGATTTATTGAAAGTTGTGAGAGCGAGTGGAAGTGTGTTGTGGGTGTAGCTATCAATGGTGCAGCAGGTGCAGTTGCACCAGGGCCCAGAGTTAGCGAGCATGTGTAAGTGTGTTAGTAATTGAGAATAAGATCCATTGACCATGAATATGTCTGTGTATCAGTAACAGTGAGTGGAAATAAGGATGAGTGAGAATGAGAAAGATAGAATGTGAGTTAGAGCGAGCGAGGGAGGGAAAAGAGTTTAAGGCCCAGATTATCAAAACTTTCACACAACGTAGCGCAGCAGCGAAAGTTGCTGCATTGCGTGAGAGGAGAGAGCAAGAAAGTGCCATATCTACAAAATATGGTACCATCCTGATCTCTCCATAGCGCTGGCACACAATTATGGTGCCAAGCATTACACAGACACCTTTGTACCATACTGCAAAGATGTCTGTATGAGTCTAGCATAGGTTTTATACTGGAAGGGTGCCCTTCCAGCTTAAAATACTATGCTTTGTCTAACTTTAAAACTTTTCCTACTTCAGATGTGTGCTGTACAGTGTAGTACACATGCAAAGTGGGAAGGGTTTGAAGAAATAAAAGCATTTCTCCTTTTTAATGCCTGTTTTCAAGTGGCATTTATTTTTGGGTGCAAAACCCAGTCTACTATTGTTAGTAGATGGGGTTTTGCATCAAAAACCATGGGTGGTTGCATGGGAATGCCCATGTACCAAGCATAGGACACCTGCTTGACCCAGAGTAATGCAAAGAAGTGCTTTTCCCTGCTTTATGTTACTCTCAGGCAACTTTCTAGCGCAAAACAAGTTTTGAGCTGGAAAGTAAATTAATAAACACATTTTGTGCAGGTTTGCATCACTTTTTCTGGGTCTAAATGCGAGAGGGAGTAAGTATGAATGAGTCAATTTTTTTAAAAAATGTGGTGAATTCCTGGGCAGTATTATGCCCCACCACTTTCAAAGATCACCAGCAGCTACTGACGCTAATATTAACCGAGGATATTGGGGCATAACAGCCTGAGCTTCCGCTTTTGGAACTGGGGGACAAGATTTGAATCCAAGTGTCAGCTCAAAATCCTGTGATCCTGGGCAAATCAATTAATCTCCCCGTTCCTAAAAAAAGAAAAATCTGATTTTGTGCAATGTATTCTGGTGCTCATGTAAAGCACCCTTATACCTTTTCCCACCCTCCCCTGACCCTCCATGAAAGATGCTATTGGCAGAAAAGTCTGGGCACTGCATTTATAAAACAAAACCTCTTTCTTGCCTTTTTAGGATTTATTTTGCACTTAGTTGCCATTACATGGGTAGTAAGGACTATATAAATGTAATTAAAATGCGATTTCTGCCTTGTTTGCTTGAAGGCACAGGAAGATGGCAGAGACTGCCTTTGAAGTGCAGAGGCGGTCTCTCTTACCAGCCTTAATGGGCAAGTATTGTCTCTCTTTAAAACAATGGTGATCAGTAAAGCACACTGTTTTGCACAATTAGACCCCCCACTGTGGAGAAGTGTGGCTCAATGGTTAGAGCGGCAGACCCTGATGCAGAGATCTGGCCCGGGACCAGGGTTCAATTCCCGCCTCGGCGGGTCTTGGGCTCAATTTCCTCGGACCTGATAATTCTCGCCTCGGTGCCTATTCTAATCATGGGTCCCACTCTGCAACTCTGGGCAATAGCTTGCTTAATCTCCACAACGGCCCCAACAGCGCTGGGATGCCTGGCTTCACCCTGGGGGTGCCCAGGAGTGGACATTTCACAGGGAAAAGCCAGGAAGGGTTCCACAGCGGTATGCGTACAGCGCCTGGACACCCCTTTGGGGGTATGGGTACGCTTTACAAGTACAAATTTCATTTCACTGTGAGGTTTTCGTCCTGGATGTTGTGATTCATCTGTGACCCTTATCGCCTCCTTTGAGGACACTGCAGAAGCAAGCTAAGCTGAAGGAATATGTCAGAGAAAAGAGAATGTTTGTCCGATGCTCTCTTCTCCAGCCATACTTCGCCCGTCCCTGGGACAGACATGCACAAAGCTGCAGGCCTGCAGCCCGGGCCACAGAACTCGATGGGGATGTGGGGAGAATGTTGGGGGGTCCGCAGCCCTTTCAGCCGAATGGGCATTGCGCGCATTGGTGTACTTATATAACTCCCTTTCTGTCTGCACACTTCAGAAGCAGAAACAACTAGAGCGCCAACCCAAGTTAGCATCCCTTAGTGTCCTGCTCAGGACAGTGAAAAATAGCACCAGAAGCAGGTCTGTTCGATCTCAACATTGGTCCCAGAAGATAGCAAAGCTTAAGGGGAAGAAATGATATACGGACCCCCTACCCCCAACGCCGCTACAAAAGCCCACTCCAACCTGTATCAACAGAAAAAGGCCCAGAAAAAAGAAACAACAACCAGGCCATTAGCCACTCAACCAGCAGCCTGAACAATCAGGTAAGTAGAACAAAAACGATGAGACAGGAAATTTAAACTGCAAACATAAAACAAATACCACTTTAAAACACAGTAAAAATAACTCTCTCAACTAAAAACCAAAATGTGTATTTCCACATGGCTTGGAAATCACATGTGGAAGTAAGAGACTTTTGGGAGGGACTAGGTGAAATTGTGGGCGTGACGATGACTTTTGCACTAAGAAAATAGCAGTAAATGCAGCAGACCATAAACAGCAGGATGAGCGGCCTCTTGTGCTCGCTAAATGTGCTCTTGCAGTAGGATGTTTTCCCCCAAATTACTTAATTACACGAGCAGGCGTAATTGCATTACTATTTGTACTGCTGCATAAAAGAATGACATGGTATTGCCAAAATTACCTCGCTTACTCTGACGTAATTGAAATTCTGCCCGATCTTGTTTCTAAAACAAATAATTAGGGCAACTGCATTGTCTGTAAAAAGGAACATACCACTTTGTGAGTTCTGGAATCTTTTGCACCAGTAAGGGATATTGAAAATTATTAATTTTCACACAGATTCATAGCGTTTATTATGCAAGAGCATAAAAAGAATTTAATACTTCATAGTGCTTTATGGTATTTATATAATCAAGGACAATGGAGATACAGATGGTTACTCTCTTTCACCAAGTTATCATTTAGCCCTGGAAAATGATTTATTAATGAGTATGCATGGATAACCTTAAGACTTAATTTAGAGGAGGGATGTATGGACCAAAATTCTCAAAATAACTCCAAAACTTAGATTCCACACCATGTATATGCTTTTGTTCCCTGTATTCCTGCATTATCCACTCCGTCCCTAGACCCATACTGCTGGCATCAATACGGCCCTCTGTCATACCACAAACCATACTTTTTGCCCAGAGGAAAATGTTTGCGAATACCAATGTACTAGGAGCTACTTTCTGCTCAAAATGTAAGATTGCCTACACATCACTACTTTAGTAGTTGCTTTTGCACTCTAAAAATATTTTTAAAAACAAATGTATGAGAAATCATGCTCATTCATCTGCCAAATCACTCAAATAGTGGTGACTGTAGCATCCCTGGGCCATATTACAAAAAGTGCCCTGGGGGCTCAACGAGTGTGTGCTTTGTGCACCCCCAAGGCACTTTGGTATTACAGAAGGGGCTGCAGACTCTTGTGCTGCTCCTTCTGTAATACTGATAGAACTGGTGCACATGTTTGCCAGTGCTATCATGAGAAGATGCGCAAATCTCTTCTGCCTCTGGACACACGCCATATTATGGACGCCAGGACAAAGGCAAAGAAGCCATTAGGAGGTGCACTGCCAGTGCACCACAAAAAAATGGTACACTGTGAGTGCGCCCCCAGAGGGCAGGCCCCAGAAGGATGGACCCCCCCAGACACCCTCTTGCAGGCAGTTGCAGTCACTCACTGCACCTGCCTGCAAGTGTTTCTCTCTCCCCTCTTGAAAGTGCAGGCGGGTTGCCGCCTCCACAGTGAAACACGGAGCAGCTTGTGAACAGCTGCTCCATATTTAACTTGAATGCTCTGCCCCTAGGGCATCTCAGGTTTGCGGCTGCCCTGAAGGCAGAGCATTGACCATAATAGGGCACCCTTTTCCTGTTTGCTGCTGGTGTACCTTTTGAAGGAGGCAAAGTGTGCTGTGTGAGTATTTCTTGTTGTAGCTGTTACATTAACAGGCAGAGAGAGAGAACATTAACAGGCATCTCATTAGTCAATTAAGGAGACAGGATGAGAATCAATGAGGCTTCACATATTATAATACCTTGACTCAATGGGTCGAAGTGAACTTCCATTTAGAGTATGTAGATGAACTCCTGTTTGTCATGGAACAGAGTGTCATGTTCTTTTTTTTTTGGAAGGGAGCCAGAGATGCTGCCCAAAAGTTGTGATGAGTGTGTAAAGTATTAACAAAATTCAGGTGATATATTGGGCAACATTCTCCTGAATTTACACCACACTCATTAATGCTAAGTGAATTTTAGGGACATATTTACAAGGGTTTATTGCACAGGCACGTCACTTTTTGCGACGTTCCTGTGGCGATAATCCCTTTACCTGGATGATGATGGAGAGGAAGAGGATGAGGACGAAGATGATGCCGATCTGTCAGAGTATAATTAATCTTGATGCCAGTGACGAGGAAGATGAAAATAAAAATAAAATGGCCACCCAGCACAGTAGATCTAATTCCAGATCTTCTCATTCTCCGTCTTCGTCAGACTCCTCCTCCCATTCAAGCTCAAGGTCTAGGTCCAGGTAAACAGGTACAGGTCAAGGGTAACATCAGGCAAAATGTCAGTTTCTACTTAACTTCTATATTTACAAATGTAGTTTAATAAATTGAATTGTCTATTTTTTTATTACTGACCTGCAAAATAAAACATGCCTAATGTATATTGCTTGTCTTTTTCTTTTGCTATAAGCATCTAACAGTATTAACGCTAAAAGTTAACGACTCAAGCTTGCAACGCAGTAATGCAATTTTACTTGTGCTTCTAGTTGTCCACTAAGTGTTGAATTTTATGGATATAAATATATTTACATGTGTTATATACAAGTACTTATGCAATTTTAAATAAATAACTTACCTCTGAGCTGTGTGGTACTTATCTGCATTGAGAAGACTGCCTGTAAAGGTAACATACCAAATTATCGCTCCCTAGTTTGTTCTTGTTCTCCTTCTCCAGCATGTGAAGGCTTTAGGCAACTGGCAGAGATCCATAATGTAATGTGGTGGCAAACAAAGCTAAGGTTCTTTCAGTACATCAGGCTGGGTATACTTCTAATTTCTCTAACAGGTGACAGTTAGGTCAGTTCTTTTTTCCGGCTCCTTCTGTGAGGACCCTGGAGCTTGAGCTCGCAGTTTTTGGCTATTTCTAGTCAGAGATTGGTTTTTTCCTTCTACATTCGAAATTCTTCTCTGCTGGTAACTGTTCTCAGTTATTTTCTGACTAACTTACAACTTTTTTCTGTCAGAAATGCCAGCTTTATTCAATAAATTTAATTCAATAAATGTCCTTCCTGTGGGAAGAAGATGGCAAAATCGGACCCACACTCTGTGTGCAT
This sequence comes from Calotriton arnoldi, assembly GCA_963921515.1. Classification (NCBI taxonomy): domain Eukaryota; kingdom Metazoa; phylum Chordata; class Amphibia; order Caudata; family Salamandridae; genus Calotriton; species Calotriton arnoldi. The sequence goes on along the minus strand of CAWUFW010000384.1, from coordinate 282,697 downwards.
CGTGTGTTTACCATTTTCCCACAAGCCAGAGATATGCTATCACTGTCAGCAATTCTCCAAGAGAACTCTGCGTGACAGGGAGAAAATCAAACTTCATGCCTTGCTGGAGAGAGGAAAGGGTCATTCCAAAAGTGGCCTTGGTAGCACTTCTGCTTTCAGAGAGCCCTCCTCTCAAGAAGAACGCAGAAAACGGCGTCGATCTGCTTCCCCAGCTTCAAAAAAGAAGCAGATTCCTGAATGTTCGCCGTCGGCGTCGAGATCGACGTCGAGAAAGCAGGCAAGACATTCATCACCGTCGAGGGACAGATCGGTGTCAAGACGGCGAGAGCCTCTGTCACCATAAAGTAAGTTGACGTCGAGGCATGCCACTTCGGGCTCGAAGTGTGCTGGTCCTGAAAGGCCTAAGACTCCAGCGATGGCGAAGCACCCGTCGACGTCGAGACACTCTAGATCTCCGCCTCCTTTGCAAAGGTAGGTGTCGAAAGTAGGCCTGGGCGGTGAACTTCGCTCCGTTCGCGGAGTTTGCGGAGTTTTCTGCACTCCGCAGTCTGCAGAGCTCGCGGAGTGCAGAAAACTCCGCTTCGCGATGTGCAGCAGAGTTTTTTCCCCGCTCGCGATCGCGAACGGTAAGTTCGCGAGCGCGAGCTGCCGCTAGGGTAGAATTTCTACCCGAGCAGCAGGAATGCCAGCAAAAACTGCAGTTCGCACTGCACTCTGCCACTCGCGGAACTTCGCAGAGTTTTTTTGTAACTTCGCAGAGTTCCACGTAGCAAAACTCTGCAAACTACACCCAGGCCTAGTCGAGAGGGTCGGCGGCGAAGACTCTGCCGCGAGCCTATAGATTGACAGCGTCGAAGACTCCATCACCGTCGAGACGCTCGTCGTTTAAGGAGTCGGCGTCGAAGAAAGACCATAGACGGTCAACGCCGAAGACTCATTCTCGGTCCCGAGGATGGTCGACGTTGAAGGGGCCGACATTGAGGACATTTTCGCGGAGGCGAGAGTCCTCAAGCATCTCGCCGCAGGGGCGGTCAACGTCAAAGGCGGCACAGTTGGTGTCGTCGGCGTGACATCGTTCGACGTTGAGAGACAAAAACCCTGCAGTTGCTTCAAAAGAAGTGCCAGAAAGACCTAGATCGACGTCGAGAACCAGGCATTCGACGTTGAGGGAAGTTTCATCATCTCCTGGCATTAATATCATTCAGGTTACACAGGAGGGATCTCCGGTCCCGGGTGAGAAGACTCCTCTTGTCAATCTTTCTCCAAGGTGGTTAGAAAACATACGACACTGGAAGGTTCCTGCAGACGCAGAAGTCCGGGCTCGGATTTCTCCAGGACATTTTCTCCGCCCAGAGTCTCTGGTGGACCGTCTCCTGCTGCATCCCCGAGGGTTTCTCCAACTAGGACCCCGAGAAGGGATAGGTCTCCATCAGCCCGTTGATCACGGGAGCGATCACGATCTCATCAGGCTCCTACCCCTAAAAGGAGGAGACGAAGGTCACCGTCTTGGTCCACCTCTTCAAGATCTTCCATAAGGGACTACTCTCCAACTCTATCTGCAACGCCACCATCCAGAGTTTCCCCAATTGACAACATAGGGACTTTTAGTGAGGTTCTATGCAGAGGAGCCACCAAACTGAACATTAGTATGTCAGCTCCGACAGTCTCTACGTCTGTCATTTTTTAAACCTTGCATCATAGATCCTCGGCGAGGCCTTTGTTACCCTTAGTCCCAGGTCTCTTGGAACCAGCAATGCAAACTTTTCTAACTCCTGCAACAGTGGGGTCAGTACCCTCCCGTATTTCCAAGAAATACAAAGCACCAGATCAGGATCCACTTTTCTTGCGATCGGATCCTCCTCCAGACTCTGTCATAGTGGCGGCAGCCAGGAAGGCACATCCTGCGGCAACCTCTTCTTCAGTTCCCCCGGAGAAGGACAGTAAAATCATGGATTTTCTGGGCAAAAGAATGTGCAGCACTTCGGCTTCAGTGATGAAGGTGGCCAGTGCTTCCGCTCTCTTGGGAAGGTATGACAGATCACTCTGGGACTCCTTGTCACGGTTCACTGAAAAGCTGCCAAAGGAAGATCAGCAAGACTTCCAGGAAATCCTGCAGGAAGGTGGCTTGGTTGCAAACCAGGCTATTAGTGCAGCGGCAGACTCATCGGATCTGGCTGCACACGGCTACTCCCACGGCATCTGTTCCAGACGCTCAGCCTGGCTGCGTCTCACGGGCCTTAAACCGGACGCACAGCGGAGGATTGTGAACCTCCCTTTTAATGGCTCCTCGCTGTTCGGATCTCACGCGGACGATGAGATGTCTAAGATGAAGACGGAATTGGACACGGTTAAGGCCGTTGGGTTGGAGAAGCGGAAGGAATTCCGAAGAAGGTTCCGTTCCTACGACTGGCGGGCTTTCCAGCAGAGGGTTCAAACCCCTCAATGGTCCACCCAACATCAACATCAGCCCAGGTCACACTACCACCAGAGAAGACCGGGTAGAGGAAGGGGACCTACAAGACAGCCGGCATCTACATTGAAGCCACCAGCAAAACAATGAGCGAAGGCTTCCTCCATGCATGTTAGCCACTCCGGTGGGAGGAAGTATCACGTTTCACCTGGCAGAGTGGAAGACAATAACAAAAGACAAGTGGGTTCTGAATATTGTGCAGAATGGCTATTTGCTCAGATTCAAATCCCCACCGCCACCAGTTCCTCCACGAGGAAAGGTCCTTCAAAAACACCGCTTGTTGCGAGAGGAGGTGAACAGTCTTCTGCGAAAGAATGCCATAGAAACTGTTCCGGTTCAACAACGAGGACAAGGTATATATTCTCGTTACTTTCTGGTACAGAAAAGAGGTCCCACCAGAGAATACAGACCAATACTCGACCTGAGGTTATTGAACAAATTCATCCGCAAAGAGAAATTTCGGATGTTAGCTCTGCACCAAATCTTCCCTCATCTACATCAAGGGGACTGGATGTGTGCTATAGACCTACAGGACGCCTACTTCCATGTTCCGGTGTCCAAGAAACATCGAAAGTTTGTGGGATTTCAAGTGGCTCACCAGCATTTCCAATTCAAGGTTCTCCCGTTTGGGCTAAAATCAGCCCCCGAAACTTTTTCGAAATGCATGGCAGTGGTGGCAGCTTTTCTTCGCAAATGAAGGATTTTCGTTTACCCTTATCTGGACGACTGGCTCCTGAAGAGCTCATCACCCTCTCTGCTTCAGAGTCATCTCTCATACTGCCTCCAGCTACTGAGCAAATTGGGCCTACAGGTCAACTACAAAAAGTCGATCTTCAATCCGACCCATAAGATCCACTACCTGGGTGCTTCCTTGGATACCGTAAAGGCAAGCGTGTGTCCTTCGGAGGAGAGGTTATCCTCAATCAGAGAGAAATTTCACAATCTTCTCATTTCTCAATGTCCCACAGCCAGGCAGGTGTCATCTCTACTGGGTTCAATGGCTTCATGCATCTTCATCGTACCGAACGCCAGACTGAACATGCGTCCTCTGCAGCAATCTCTGGAGGACCAGTGGATGCAGACATCGGGCCTCTGAGAAGACTGTGTGTCCCTCCCCCAATCGACCAAGGATTCCATCAGATGGTGGATGAAGCGATCCCACCTACTGAAAGGAGTTCCATTTCACCAGGACCCTCAAACTCAGACAATCGTCACAGAGGCTTCCCTTCAGGGCTGGGGGGCTCATATGGGTCACCTCCAAGTGCAGGGTCTTTGTTCAGAAGCAGAGCAAGGATATCACATCAACCTTCTGGACCTGAGAGCCATACATCTAGCTCTCAAATCACTGTTCCCTTCTCTCCAGTCCAGCTCCCTGTTGGTTCAAACAGACAACACCACAACAATGTATTATTTGAACAAACAGGGTGGTACCAGGTCGAGACCTCTCTCTCTGGAATCGCAGACCATTTGGAAGTGGCTTCTCGCAAGAAATCTAAACATTGTGGCCATTCACCTTCCAGGAACTCTAAACGTCCAGGCAGATGCCCTAAGCTGGAACTTTGTCGAAGCTCACGACTGGGTGCTCAACAACGAGGTCACGCAGGACATCTTCCAGCAATGGGGAGTGTCAGACATCGATCTGTTTGCAGACGCGGCAAACGCCAAATGCCCCGTCTTCGCATCCAGGTTTCACCAACCAGGTTCACGGGGCAATGCCCTTTTCATAAAATGGTCTCAGACATTACCATACGCCTTTCCACCAATTCCGTTGATTCCTGCAGTGATCAACAAATTCTACAGGACCAACACCAGAATGATCCTGATAGCTCCGGAGTGGCCCCGTCAGTGGTGGTACCCGGACCTTCTTCAGCTATCAGAGGTTCCACACAGGAGGTTACCATGCCGCCCAGACTTGTTGTCCAAGAATGAGGGGAAGGTGTTTCATCCCAATCTCTCATCTCTAAGATTGATGGCATGGCTCCTGAAGTCCTTCAGTATGGACATTTAGACTTACCTTCGTAATGTATGAACATTCTCAAGGAAGCCAAGAGACCTTCCACCAGGAAATCGTGCGCTTTCAAGTGGAAGCGATTTTACTTATGGTGCATGGACAATGGTCAGGATCCTGTTCGGGGGCAAGAGCAGGTGATCTTGCCGTATTTGCTACATTTGGCCAAATCTGGCCTGCAGTTTTCCTCTATAAAGTTCATCTAGCAGCTATCACTGCTTACAGAAAGTCTCCTACACAGGTTTCCTTGTTCCAAATCCCTGTAGTTAAATATTTTCTGGAGGGGATAAAAAAGGTTTACCCACCGATTAGGTCTCCATCTCCACCTTGGGAGCTTAACATAGTTCTGGCTAAATTGATGGGTGCTCCTTTTGAGCCTATTCACAGGGCTTCTCTGCAGCACTTGTCATGGAAGGCTGTAGGGTTAGCGAGATCCAGGCTTTGTGTTGTAAAGAGCCTTATACTGTTTTTCATGCAAACAAAGTGGTGTTAAGAACCCATCCACGTTTTCTGCCTAAGGTGGTTTTGGATTTCCATGTCAATCAGGTCATCACTATACCCACATTCCTTCCCAATCCCTCAACTCCTTCTGAGAGGTCCCTTCATTCACTAGACCTCAAGAGGGTTCTGAAGTGCTACCTAGACAAAACAAAGGGCTTGAGAAAGTCAGACTGACTGTTTATAAACTATGGTTCCATAAATACTGGTTCTGCGGCTTCCAAAAGATCTATCTCTAGGTGGATTGTGTCTTGTATATCTTTCTGCTACCAACTGGCCAACAAGGCCCTCCCGGGCAAACCTAAGGCCCATTCTACCAGGGGAAAAGCCTCTACCACGGCTCTCCTCAGGAACGTACCTATTGCAGAAATTTGTAAAACAGCCACGTGGCGATCAGTACACACTTTCACTCGCCATTACTGTTTAGACTCTGACACACAGGCGGATGCTCAGTTTGGGCAAGCCGCTTTAAGAAACCTGTTTGGATGATTCACCCTTAAAATGTTATCTTTGATGTACTTATACTGCTGCTCGTCCGCAGGAAAGTGGGTATGGGCTTGCTATTCTATTCAGTGCTTATGACTATTGATGAGTATCCCCTGGAAGAAAAGGATAAGTTACTTACCTGTAATCCTAGTTCTCTTCCAGGGGTATACTCATCAAAGTCATAAGCAACCCTCCCGCCTCCCCGGACGAGTATTGACAGTATAGTATTGTTTCTGCATCTTCCACCATGATTCCTTTATGTTTGTACACCGTAAAAAAGAACTGACCTAACTGTCACCTGTGGTGCATGATGGGAACAGGGGGCTCCTGGAGGTCTTAAAGGCACGGTGCCCAGGTTCTTGGAATCCTTAAAGGCAGGGTGCCAGTTTTTTTATACTGTGATGTTTTCTCTTCTATGCAGCCTATGAGCGAATTGCCTGCTATTACGTGCCTTTTTTCTGAAAATAAAGGGCTGTGTTGGAACACTATTACAGTGTATGTTCTCTGTTGCAGTGTTTATATGAGAGATTATTTTCTCTTCCTAAAAAACCCATGTAATTTTGGCATATTAGCCTATTTGAAGTGCATTAGGCTGCATATTGTTATATGTATACATGTATATATGTATGTTTTGGAAGGACTCTGTACTTGTTTGTCTAAACATACACATATATATGTATTTTTATATATGCTCTGGGGTCCGCACGTGGGCGGGGATTATTCAGTGCTTATGACTTTGATGAGTATACCCCTGGAAGTGAACTAGGATTGCATGTAAGTGACGTATCCTTCTAGATCTTTGTCTCCCATAGAAGTGTATGAAATGTGGTCTGACAGGCATACAACAGCAGGACTGTGTTGTGGCCACTGTCCTGAAAACCATGAGCTTACAGTATACTGCGCTCACTCATATACAGAGAGGGGACTATGCTGTGCCGTATGGCTGCTCTGCATACCAAGAGTGGAGCCTTGCTTTCATATTCACACAGTCGTGCCCTGATCTGAATAGCTGTTCACTGACTTCCCACCTTGTACACCAGGTGGGAGGGGCCTACAGAGCATCGTGATAGATAGAAGCTCAAATGCATTGCGCACACAGGGAGATTCACTGCTCCCCCATAGCATGACGGGCCGGTATGAGGTTCAGTGGTTCCAAGCCATGCCCCAAACAACCTGGAAGAAGCACCAATATATGGCAGACCCTCCCAGGGTTCAGTTCCTACCCCTGCTGCAATACACACATTGGAGGGCAAATATATAGTTAGAAAAACATAACAAGCATGACAATGGGTTAGTGGCTGCCAATGTCCCCGCAGAGCCTGGGGTTCAGGGACGCAGCTTTCATCACCACATCATTGTAGGCCACTGAACGATGCAAGACTACGCCCTCTGCCCTCATAACTTCGGAGGAGTAATGCTGCCAGCCTGGGACTGAGCTATATAGAGACACACTTGCAACTCCTTAAATCACACACCCACTCAATTTGTGTCTGACCTTAATACCCATCTAGGCCCTCTTAATGATGCCAGTGGTGGCTCTGCTGCCATGCTTCAGAGTTCTGCTGGGTCATATGATACCCTGGTCCAGGCCAGCACTCTCCCCAGCAGCTCCGCTGCGGTACTATTTTCCATTGAGTGCCCTGCTTGGTTCATTTTGCCTCTAGTGCCTTATATTTACTTTGCCTTCTAGTGCCTCCTAGCATTTTTATTTAAGTGTGCCCTGATAATTGTGCTTCGTGTTGTTTTTCATTCCTTTCTAGGTCTCGGCGTTCTCCCGCCGCTACTGTCCCTGCTGCCCCGCCCCCGTCTCAGCCCCTGTTCCCGCCTCCCTACCTACAGTCCCGCCCTCCTCCCCTACTTAATGGCGGCCGCTGTGGGGGAGCGCGTGTGACTCCTAGACCTCTGGTCCAGGCCAGCACTCTCCCCAGCAGCTCCGCGTGTTAGGACAGCGTCCTGAGCCCTCCTTCAGACCGGTGTTCACGCTTCAGCTCTCCTCCCTCACGCTGCAGTACTATTTTCCATCGAGTACCCCGCTTGGTTCATTTTGCCTCTAGTGCCTTATATTTACTTTGCCTTCTAGTGCCTCCTAGCATTTTTATTTAAGTGTGCCCTGATACTTGTGCTTCGTGTTGTTTTTCATTCCCTTCTAGGTCTTGGCGTTCTCCGCCGCTACTGTCCCTGCGGCCCCGCCCCTGTCTCAGCCCCGTTCCCGCCTCCCTACCTACAGTCCCGCCCCCCTCCCCTACTTAATGGCGGCCCGACCCAACCGCGACCAGCGCCAGGACCCCTGGTTCTCCGAGGCATCACTGCTACGACTCAACCACCCTCCACGCACTCAACCCCGGAAGACACACCTATCCTCGCCGAACACCACCCACGGGCAGTTCTCGTGCAGACCCTATCGCCAATCCTTCACCATCGACAGAGCCCTTGGGACCGCCGAAGAAACGCCCGATACACACACCACCGAAACCCTGACTTGCATCCTGCTCAACGTGCGCTCCCTGCACCGACACGCCGTTGAGATCAGGGACCTGCTCGACACCCTCTCGCCCAACGTCGCCTTCTTCACGCAAACCTGGACCAACGCCACCTCCGGTCCCGACATAGCCACCGCCATCCCTGACGGCTACAAGATCCAGAGAAAAGACAGTCCGCACCGCCCAGGAGGAGGACTCGCCATCGCACACAAGACCCCCCTCCGACTCTCCACATCCAGCACGAGTGACCCCCACTCCAACACAGAACACCTCCACTTCCAGATCCGGACAAACCCCAGGACCACGCTACACGGCACCCTCATCTACAGACCACCTGGACCTCGCACCCACCACGCAACTACCATCGCCGAGCTCGCCGCACCCCACGCCATCACCTCCTCGGACTACATTCTACTCGGGGAACTGAACTTCCACCTCGACAATGGCAACGACCCCGACTCCACTACTCTCCTTGACAACCTCGCAAACCTAGGGTTGAAGCAGCTCGTCAACATACCCACCCACACAGCAGGTCACACACTCGACCCCATCTTCGCGGGAGGAACAAACATCCGCTTCTGCCACACCACCCAGCCCCCCTGGACTGACCACCACTGTGTCCATTTCACCTTCAACACCACCACCGCACCCAAACCCGCCCCACGCCCACCACGACGGAACTGGAGCAAGGTCACAGAGGAGCACCTCAACACCACCCTCCGTCAATACCCCCCCATCGCTGCGACCGACACCAACTCCACAGCCAGGGAATTTCACCGCTGGATCTCCTGCTGCGCCGACAAGCTTGCACCCCTCCGCCCCCCACCAAACAACGCCCGCTGAAAGCCGCCTGGTTCACCACAGAACTTCAAGAAGCCAGACGCTCCTGCAGACGCCTAGAGAAAACGTGGCAAAACCTGAAAACCACGGAAGCACGGAACGACCACAAGAGTGCCCTGAAGGAATACCACCAGCTCATAAGAGACACCAAACGGACCTTCATAAAAGACAAAGTCCAGACCAACATGACCAACGCCAAGGAACTGTTCAACGTCATACAGCAGTTCGCAAAACCCACCTGCGAAGCCACGGACGTCACACCTTCCCAGGATCTCTGCGACAAGCTCAGCTCCTACTTCCATCTCAAGATCAAGGCTCTCTACGACAACTTCAGCGAACCAATGAAGAGCACCCCCCCTTATCCACCGCCGCTGATAAACTGACCATCACGTCCTGGGATCCCGCTACCGTCGAACTCACCACGGCGACCATGAAGAAAACCCACTCAGGGGCCCCAACGGACCCCTGCCCACCGCACATCTTCCACAGAGCCGCCACCGTCATCGCACCCGAACTAGGACACACCATCAACGCCTCCCTCAGATCAGGCATCTGCCCTGATGACTGGAAACGGGCGGAGGTAAAACCCCTCCTCAAGAAACCAACGGCCGACCCAACGGACCTGAAAAACTACCGGCCCATCTCTCTCCTCCCCTTTGCGGCCAAAGTCACCGAGAGACTCGTAAACACCCAGCTGACCGCCTTCATAGAAGAGAACTCTATCCTGGACACCTCCCAGTCGGGATTCCGCAGCAACCACAGCACCAAGACCGCCCTCCTCGCCGCCGCTGACGACATCCGCATGCTACTCGACCAGGGACACACCGCGGCCCTCATCCTTCTAGACCTCTCCGCAGCCTTCAACACCGTTTCTCATCGCACTCTCGCAGCCAGACTGCATGACGCGGGAATACAAGGAGCCGCCCTTGACTGGATCCAATCCTTCCTCTCCGGCAGAACCCAGAGGATCTGACTCCCTCCCTTCCTCTCCAAGCCCCGGAAATCAACTGCAGAGTACCCCAGGGATCATCACTCAGCCCCACGCTTTTCAACATCTACATGGCACCCCTCGCCGCCATCGTCAGACAGCATGGGCTCAGCATCATATCCTACGCCGACGACACCCAGCTCATCCTCTCGCTCACGAAGAATCCCGAAGACACCAGACTCTGTTTCCAGAAAGGTATGAAGAACGTGGCAGCCTGGATGAAGGACAGCTGCCTGAAGATAACTCAGAGAAGACCGAGGTCCTCATCCTCGGTCCCTGCTCCTCCGCCTGGGACAACACCTGGTGGCCCTCCGCCCTCGGGAACCCACCCACCCCTACAGACCACGCTCGGAACCTCGGCATCATCCTTGTCTCCTCCCTCTCCATGAACCGCCAGATCAACGCTGTCGCCTCCACTAGTTTCAACTGCCTCCGCATCCTCTGTAAGACCTTCAAGTGGATCCCCCCGACTGCAGAAGGACCGTCACCCACGCACTCATCACCAGCAGACTGGACTACAGCAACGCCCTCTACGCCGGAATCAACAAGACTCTTCTGCACAGGCTCCAGACCATCCAGAATGCCGCAGCCAGACTCGTCCTCGGGACGCCGCGCCATGAGCACATGACCCAACACCTACGAGGCCTACAGTGGCTCCCCGTCGAGAAGAGGGTCACCTTCAAACTCCTCACCCATGCCTACAAATCCCTCCACAACATCGGACCCAAATACCTCAACGAGAGAGTATCCTTCCACGTACCCAAGAGGAACCTCCGCTCCGCCGACCTCGCCCTGGCAGAGGTCCCCCGCATCCGCAGAAACAGAACCGGCGGAAGAGCTTTCTCCTACATCGCAGCCAAAACCTGGAACGAGCTCCCTGTGAACATCAGATGGTCCCCGACCCTGCACAAATTCAGGAAGGACCTCAAGACCTGGCTCTTCGACTGATCAGGAGCCGCCCCCCCCCCCAGCGCCTTGAGACCCTCACGGGTGAGCAGCATGCTATACAAACCCCTGATTGATTGGTTGATTGATTGAATGAGCTATGGAAGGTCTATTTACATCTGGACCAGGAGGTTCCGTAACAGCCCCCCTGGACAGAAGTCATGACGACAAATGTCATGGCGTATAAAAAGGTAAAGACCTGCAGAAATAAAGGTAGTGTATTTATGCCAATCTGCCGCTTGGGAGATGTCTGTAGCCCGGCCTCCCCACATATAGCCCAGTTTAGTGCTTTTAGGAGAGGCCGCCCCCACAGGGGGCTTCACTGGCCGGTGCTATAATGATCGCTGGGGACCAGGAAAAGCCGGTTTTGGCTGCCTCAGCGGGCCCAACGACAAGGGGAGTAGTCTTCCCACTCACACTCACTGGTCAAGAGTGCGTGCCAAAGGTGGCGTGAAAATACCTGGCCAATAGGTGGCTAGGTGAGGATTTGAACAACCCCAACAGGGGGATGCCGCCGCACGATGGAAGCGGACAACAGGGGGATTATAAGCGCACCGCTGCCCCAGCACAGCTTACTTTGGAAGCTGGGGGGCGGTGCGCAGATCAGCTTTCAAGAAACCCACACCAAACAACAGCATTGTCGCAGTGCTGGATGGCATGCGAGGCGGGTAAGAAGGGGTACATTTGTTGGTTGAAGGGGCACACCGGCAGGGCGGTGTGCAAGAGGTAGGCCACTTACCTGGGGATGCCTTACAGCAGGGTGAGTAGGCCAGAAGGGGGGAGCAAGCAGAGATGGCACTCGCAACCCAGACCCGCCGGATGGCAGAGCACAAAATGGACAGACAAGGTAGCAAGTTGGGGCCTAACTCCAGGGAGAGGCTACCCCCCCCACATAATCGGCGTGAAAACCAACAGGGGACTTTATGACCCCAAAAAACGGCATGTATGATGGCCTGAACAAACTAACAGGTGTCACGAGTATGGCAAGCAGATAACAGAACATGATTGTAAAATGCCAGAAATAATTTATGACCTGTCAGCCATTGTGAGTTAAGACATGTCACGTGATTTACGATCCTGCCAAAATGATTTATGACTGCTAAATGGATAGATTAATGAACTGTCAGGTTTATGATTTATGAGTTTGTCAAAACATGATTTATGACATCCTGTGACATGATTTATGGCCGGGTCATATCTAGTTATGACCGCGGAACTGTAAGGCAGAAATATTTTATACATGTTATGCAAAATAAACTGCGGCCAACATCTACCTCAAGAAACACGACACAACACGTGTTGGCAAACTTTTTTGGAATGTATGTAAAGAATGACATGCATGGCAGTTTTTGAAGTGGGCCCAGAGGTTTTGAATGTCATGGGTTGCACTTGGCAATTCGTGGAAATGTTGAGGCTGCTACGCTTTAGAAACTTACTCGAATGGGAAGGGACACCACCAGTGACCAGTCACCACAGAAATACAAGCTCTTTGCAGATAGTCAATCAGAAGGGGCCAGTCATGTAGGCCTTACGAACTGTAAAGGCCTCAAACTTTAAAGGCGGCCGTGCATTGTTAATTAATTAACGTGTCATACAGTGAGAGGGGCACCTTAATATGCCCCTCTGAGATGACCTGCTTTGTGCGAGAAACACAAGGATATCTCGCAGGGCATCCCGCGGGGCGACCGGAGAAAACCAGCCAGCTCTGACACTGGCAGGTCCAAGCTGGCTAGAAAAAACATCTCAACACAGGGCATGCTCTTGAAAACCACCGGGTAGCAAAGATGGGAATGGAGGGAGAAAAACAAGCCCTCTGCAAGTAGAAAAAGGCCTTTACAAATGATAACCTTAATGTTTTGGTATAAAGAAGCCAAGGTACAGGCAAAAGTCTGCAAACAGAGCTTCCTGTAGAATCGCATTTTGAAAGCTCTTTACAAACAACGCACATGACTGTTTTTTTACTCCTGGGATAAATGGCGCATCTTTTTTCCTTCTTGTCAGTCGGCCTGGTACCCCTTGTAGAGCAAGCTAATTCAGATTTGTTTGTTTCTCCAAAAGCACCGGAAGTCTTCTGATAAAGTTGTCAACAACCTTTTTAACTGGGCAGTGTTTTTCCAAAGTTGCATAACCGTTTTAAGGAATTGCCTTGTAATGGGTTACCAGGCAAAGTTACACACACCTGGCTAAGCTCCAGACGAACAGCAGTGCCACACTGTACATGGACACCTAGCATGCCACAGATATCAGTGGAACAACTATGCATAAATTATACACTTCATCAACAACATGCCTGAAAAATATTAAAAAGTGCTCTGACACCCCTTCCGCCTAGTTTTTAAAAATTTCTATTCAACTTTACATTTAAAATACAACAACACTTGAAAGCTAGAGTTAATTAAATGCAACTTTAATCTACATATATTATCTTCCTTAGGCATATATATACCTTCCATGTACTTATGTATCTATATTTTTATTACTTTGCTTCACCATATGAAATGCACTACCTCTCACCCTATATCTCTCGCAATATATCCTCTACCTCCACTCTGACTCATCTTAAACCTCATTCTACTACTCTCCCCATGCACTACCCTATTTCTCACCCTGTACCGCTCTCAATATATCCTCTACCTCAACTCTCAGACTCATCTCAAACCTTATTCTACTACTCTTTCCAATGCACTACCCTATTTCTCACCCTATACCTCTATCAATATATCCTCTACCTCCTTTGTCTCATTCATCCCAAACCCCATACCGCTACTATGATCCCCCAAAATAACCCTTTCTAGACTCTTCCCTCCTCTACCCCTCCTTGCATCTTCTCAGACGTCTTTTACTATTCAGATCTCCCAAGCAAGTCTTTCTAAATCCTTCCCTCTGACTCTTCCCCCTCCACCTCCCCTTTACTCATCCTAAACACCTCCTACTGCTATGAACTCCACAAAAAGAAGGAGAAAAATACTAGACCCTTCCCTTTTCTATCTCTCCACTATTCCTTTTAAATCCAAAGAACAGACTAACATGTCCACCACTCAAATTAATTTCATATATTCCTATACTAATTCCCCACTAATCATGTTTGGGTTCCGGAGTAGCGTACTACTCACCAAAAAGCGCTTCAACACCTCATCAGTGGTAGAAAGCGCTACATAAGTGCAAACCTTTTCCCTCTTCCATCCCTCCACTATCCATCTCAATTCAAATAACAGACTAACATATCCACTTCTCAAATTACTTTCATATTTCACTATTCTAATTTACCACTATTCCTTTATGGGATCTGGAGTAGCGTGCTATTTGCCAAAAAAGCACGTTGACGCCTCGTCAGGGGTAGTAAGTGCTATATAAAAGCAATTACAATACTATACCTTATTTACAAGGCCACTTAATATGGCTTAACGCCGCTTTGTAAATAAGGCACCCTTTCACGCTACACTTAGCATGAAAGGGGCGGGCAATGGGTGTGTGGTGGGCGTTCCGCCGCAACACCCATTGATTTTGACGCTGCCCCCTATTTAGAAGGGTGGCGTAAATATGGGGCAGTGCCGAAATTAAGACCAGGGAAAACCTGGTCTTAACATGGCTCAATGAGGAGAAATGTTTAATTTCTGCTCGTGTTTGCTATTTCTATGTATGCTGCATTGTACAGCACACATAGAAACAGCAAATCGGCATGAATGATTGTTTATCTGCAGGAAGGTGTCCCTTCCTACACATAAACAATCATTTAAAAAAATGACGATTTGCAACTTCTATGTGTGCTGCACAATGTAGCACACATAGGTGTTACAAATCACCATTAGTGATTGTTTATGTGCAATAAGGGACACCTTCCTGTACATAAACAGGCATTCCCTCAACGCAGGCACACTTGCACTATGGTGCAAGGGTGCCTGCATTAGCGCTAGGCAGCTGAGTTTAGCGCCAGTGCTAGGGAAACACAGTGATCTGCTGTACCATTGTATAAATTGCTCATGCCTCCGTTTTCAGAATGGCGGTGTGTGGCCATAGCAATTTTTGCTTAACGCCATGTTTCGCGATTCACTTGTTAATATGCCCCACCATTTCTCCTGGCAAAAGCATGTTTTGTGAATCTAACAATGATTCACTTGAAAAACATAGCCTCATATTTAGCCAGAGTGGACATGCTTAGAATCTCGCCGCTAATTGGGAGCAGACATTTCACTGATCAGCTTTACAAATCCATGCTGCACTAATTTAAACGGGCCAATGTTGAACGATTTATATTCAAAATGCAAAAATGATTTCAGTATCGATGAGCCATATTCTGATTAGCATCCTAAAATGGCATGGTCTGCCATAGTCAAAATGAAGTACTTTCCAAAATGATCGAAGATATGCATGAATGAATGTCACAGCATTGGGTAGGTGTTAAGGACTTAGCAATGTCAGATTTAAAGCAAGTTATTATCATGAGATGTTTAAAAATAACACTCATGTAAGATTGAGCAATAATAAATATACTAGTTAAGCAATTTGACATGATATGGACAATGCTGCATTCTATGCACAGTATATTTAAAACAAATATTGTTAATAATGTTTTATGCATTTTGTAAGCTGTGCACTTTCTGAAAAGATTTATCAAACTGAATGGACATCAACATTGAATGAGAACCGAAGCGAATGAAACCAAATTTAGCAACAGTTATAAAGATCGTTCTGTTAAGACCACTGATTGTAACTTTAATGACCAATTACAAGGTGACGGTGAGTTGTATGATGACAGGTAATAGACTCACCTATAATTTAAATGCTAATATGTTTAGCAACACATTCCAATAAAAATGTGAAACAGTCTGATTTACAAGCTGTCAAAGGGATTGGCAAGTGCCTGTGACTCAGCTGAACTTTGCTTGTGCTGAAATTGGCTACAGCCAGAAGATCCTTTATGTATCCAGTGCTAATGCAATCCCAGTCAATCTGGATTTTCCCCGGTATGAGTGCTTTTGTTCAGTCCTACAGAATTTCATACAGAAAGTAAAGTTAAAACACACACACGTGCGCACACACACATTTTATTGTTATTATCATTACATACATATTCACACTTACCACTATTGATGTAGGTAAATACAGACCTGAATTGGCAGGTGCTTGGCTCCGCATAATGATACTCATTCTTACCTAAAACCAGGGCTTATATGCAATAAATGACCACATTATCTGGCACGGTTGACTAAATTATCAAAAAAATGCATACTATGCACTCTAGTGACCCTTAAGTTATACCAGTATTGTTCCAGTATTTTTTTCTTCTTAACATATATTAATACACCCTAAGCAAACTTTCACCACATTGGTACCAGTTTAACACCTGAATATAGCAATCAGAAACTAAAACGTGATCAGTTAACCTTTGCAAACGGTCTACCACTGCACAGCACTAAGTATAGTACTTTGTTTTAAGGTCCCTTTTAATGTGTTTGTGATATATGGAATATGTTGTCAGAGAAGGAAAACCATAATTATGCAGAAAAGGCAGCAACCACAGAATTACATAATTCTGAGGCAATGTGAATCAAGACTGTCGGCCTGATTCTCAAAGGGAAACGTACACTTTTGTGTAAGTTTATCATTTTTTTTGTATTCACAAACTACCAGTTAATAGTAAGTTCATGACTATGGAGACTCCGCTGTCCAAGTGGAGAACTAGGCACATAAAAAAATAGGGCACGCCAGGGTTTAGTTTGTAAATGAAAGAATGTCAGTGCCGAAGCTCTGTCAGAAGCCCACGGACGGTGCAATCAAATATTGGTAAACCAAACGCCAAGGCTGGTGGTCCTAAATCCACATCTTGCCATTTTAATCCAATAACATACACTCTCTGGCCCTTTGTCTCACTCTTGCAGGTTCCTCCTTTCTCCCTTTGTAACGGTTTTGCCGTCTTTCCCTCCCTCCATCTTTCTGAGCTGTCTGTATTTCCCTATCTTATCCTCAGTAAATATCGAATGCAGAAAAATAAGTGCTAGTCCCAGAAAGAATTGCCAGTGGCCCCCACCGGCAACCGCCGGATCGAATTAAGCACTGGGACACCGGGTTATCAGTTACTTAGTATGACTCGGTCCAGTGCAGGGGTCCTGGATCATAAAGTTGGTACTAAATAAGGGAGGCTTGTGTGGACAATCTAAGACTCAATTCATCAAGGCAAGTGGCCAGTCTGTATCTACAAGTGATGAGCTTGTGAACATCTTAGGGTCTATGAACTTTAACAATACAGTTGATTTGACCTGAGGGTGTGTTGAAGGTACAAAGTCCACAGGAAGTCAGGTTGTGGTTCCAAGAAGTAGCTTTATTCAAGCACAAGTTACAGAAGCTTAGGATATAGCCAAGATGGTAAGTAGGTCTATATGTACGCCCCACCAGGAGCAGCCTCCTAGCTGCTCAGCATGCAATCACCAACTGACTCAGATCAGGCACCCAACATTCCAAGGCATCATCAAGATTCCACACATGCTCAGGCTGAACAGCAAGGGAAAGGGAGAGAGTACAGAAAGAGGAAAAGTCACAACACTACATATCCTCTTTCTTTACTCAGAAAAACAAAACAACGCAAGAAGATATACCAAGAAGTAAATACATCACTAGAGCAAATACGTGCAATAGGAGATAGATTGAGAAATAGTCCAAAATGCAATAAAATGATAGCAGGAATAAAATGGCATATGGACGATGTAACGCAGTAAGATAATATCATTAAGAAATGGAACAGGAGTAAAAGATGATACAAACTAATGCAATAAAAGAAGGCATAAATGCAATGCAATATAGCAATAAGTTGTGGCATAGGAAGGCACACACACACCATCCCCTTTTCAGACAAAGGAGTGGAAAAGCAAAACAAAGTAAAAACAGTATACCAGACACCTGAAAGGACACCAGTCTCAGGAAGCATACAACACGTACAAGACTTGTACACCAGACGTCTCCGGCACCCCTACGATCTGTGAATCAAATCCGCCATATGGCGCACAGTGAACCAGCACTGTAAGCGTGGCAGGACACAAAATGCAGATAATAGAAAAATTGTACATACGTGGTTAACAAAGGATGAAAAGTAAAAACAGAATGGCGCAAAGAATGGATACCCACAAACGCCAGACAAAATACGGGATACACTCACCCACAAGGGAAGTACAGGGATTCACTCACCCATAAAATACAGGGATACACCCACCCATATAAACAACAAGAATGTAACGGGATACACTCACCCGTATAAATGACATAAAATAATATGGGATACACACACCCACGAAAACATCTGAAGTAAATCTGAGATGCACTGGCTCACAGAAAACAACATTCAAGTAATGGGATACACTCACCCAAAACAGCAAGAGAAGTTTTGGGATACACTCACCCAAGTTGCAATTTTTTAAACTATGCCACGTAGATGTAGACATTAGAAAATATCCAGCAAGAAGAAGACTTATTTGGCAGCAGAATATGCAAAATTGAACGAGGCACATGACAATATAGCAGCGAGCAAGCAATACTCACTACATTCAATATCACATTGAACGAAAACAACTAGGGTCAGTAAATAAAACTTGTGTGCATATTACACCCCAGCATAACCAACGATAATACCAAAGAAATAAGAACACATTAATCAGTTCTAAATACCAAAGTACATAAAAACTCTGGTGCACCTCTGGTGAGCGAAATCTCACCCGAAACGTTGCAGAAATAGGCCAAAAATGACCTCAACGGGACTTTAACACATGCAAACATTAGATTAAATGTCGATGGCTGAACATAGCAATCCTCTGCGGTGGGCTAATGTCAACAGGAGTATCGTAGATGGTGGCAGACTGGCGCTGTAGACACATAAATAGTACTCACGTTACTCGCCAGAAATGCCGACATAGACAAAAGTAGCTTCCGTAGAGCAAAGGGCAAGAACCAGCGCAGTCGAGCATCCCAGAATGAGGAAAGCAGCAACTCCAACCCCGTAATCATGATGAAAGTATTCCAAGAACAGTGGAGCAGCTCTTACTTGCAGCAGAGTGAAGACGAATATGAGGCATCCAAGATGGCGGCACGCTGCAATAGAGAGCGCCGGGTGGCTAACATCGAGTGCGTGCTCTTCCAACATCGCCGAACAACACAGCATCACAGGACAGCTAGAAGACGGCGGTGACATGCCAAAACGTCACAGGAGCTTCACGCGACACCAGAATGAGGTAAGGTGTGTGCGCGCTGTACAATATCACGCAGATGTCAGCCGATTCAAATGTTGCTTGGGAAAACGGCAAACGGCCCACAGATAAAGTTAAGGTAATGAAAAAAACCTCACCAAAATGACTGAAACGGCTACCAATGCCAGAAAGTAAAGATAATGTCAAGACTGCCTGGGTGCTGGCTGTTAAAAAAAAAACGTCTCCCAGCTTAGATTGTAAAAGATTCGCAGAAAGTACAAGATATCCACAGTCCACGGCAATGATATGCAAATGAAGGTAGATCATAAAATGTGTAGATTAGAATTACACATCAAAATCTGTAGTAACACAGCAGTAAACAAATAATACGCTGCAACCAGAAGTTCAAGAGATCTCTAGGTTTGAGAAGGATAACACGCCTCAAACAGGCTGTCCAGGTAGAGAAGGACACTGGTGGGGCTAGTGAGGACGTGCCTTACCTTCAAGTTTCAAGCTTATGTAGTGGAAATTTCTTAAATAGTTTCCAATCGTACAGTCAGTTTTCACTGTTGTAAGTTCAGGTTTCCACAGCAGTTGAAATGTAGTTTAAACACACGCAGGTTCGTAATTCAAATCGTGGGAAACACCAAGATGTTTCAAGCTTGGATTTCTTGAAGTGGTTGAAGGGTTTGTAGGTTTCTTAGTTGCTGTAAGACGGTTACTAGTAATGTAAGTCCATAGAATTTGAATTCACGCAGGGTTTGAAGACCAGATCGTCGCCAAAATGTTGAAGGTACAAAGTCCACAGGAAGTCAGGTTGTGGTTCCAAGAAGTAGCTTTATTCAAGCACAAGTTACAGAAGCTTAGGATATAGCCAAGATGGTAAGTAGGTCTATATGTACGCCCCACCAGGAGCAGCCTCCTAGCTGCTCAGCCTGCAATCACCAACTGACTCAGATCAGGCACCCAACATTCCAAGGCATCATCAAGATTCCACACATGCTCAGGCTGAACAGCAAGGGAAAGGGAGAGAGTACAGAAAGAGGAAAAGTCACAACACTACAGGGTGCAGTCAGAGTGCTTTAACTGGAGATGCCAATTGAGATGCTTTCATTCGCTGCATCAGAGGGTTAAATTTAAGGTCATGATATATGGGTTGAGTAATGTCACTATCACTGTACTACAGTTAGTAAATGCACTTCTATCTGCTCTTCAGTGTTTTGGTTTTGGCAAATTACATGACATTGCTGTCTTCATTTCCCCTTGAGAGACCCATAGGTAAGGCTCAGTCGATATCTGCAAGCTCATGTGGCAACCAAGACCAGTATGTATCAGAAAAGCAAAGATGTGTAAAGTATTTGTACCATTCAATTGGCAATGGGAAGATTCAGTCACTTCAATCAAATAGTTAGTTAGTGTACTTGTCTTTTGGAAAAATTCTGCAACTCAAATTCGGATGAGAGCCTTCTAAGGCATCACTGGGTACAAAGCATGTTTTGGCAATTCCATGGGTGTATTTTAGCCGAGTACATAAAATATAAATGTCTCTTTGAGACTCTAAAGGATGTGTGCCCTGCATCCACAGTGCTTAAGGCTTCAAACTACATCAAAGTCATGATAGTCCTCATTTATACGTAGGACCATGGAATTGCTACAGAGCTAACTCAACTGAACAGGAATAAGAAAGACATAACAGTCTTTCCCAGACGTTCATGAATATTATAAAATGTTTTACCGTAGCCAATATTGAACAAAAAATAGGAAAGATTATAGGCAGTAAAAAAACTATTGTGAAGTTCACAGTGAAAAAAGTTATGCCTGCCTTTAGCTCAATAAAGGTGTTTCACAGACTGGCCCCAGATCGCATTCTCCTTGACATATGCAAATTTGATCTGGGGCTTCGGGCTTTCATAGCAACATGGGTGATCCATGCTGTTATGGTTCTACTAACATATCATATTTTATGAAAGCGAGCCAGTGTAGAGAAAGTCTACAAAAAAGTTGCTCATATGGACTCAGTCTGCTATCATGCTACCTTACCGGTAGACATTCCAAACCTTTTTGAAAAGTTATTCATGGTTGTTTAATGAATTTGTTTGTGAAAGCAGGGTGAGTTTCATCTCATCCCACTTGACTGAGGCAACTATGGCATCTAAATATATTAAATTCCTGTGAGAGCAGTCTATATACAATAGCCTGTGTTTGTGTTCTTTCCTAGTTTCAAATACTAAGGATTGTCTTTGATGGGATATTGATGTGTTAGGTAAAGCTTCTTCCTATTCAAAGATTGCTGAGTCACAAGTACCAATGGGGGAGGAGCAAAAATGTAATTCTGCTCCTTGTGGGTGCCATAGTTCTCCTGACCAAAACTTCAAAAACACCATTCTTTCAAGGACTTCCATATTAGTAAAACATCACCAAAGAACATGAATAAATCAAAATAAATATTTACTGGAAGATACTAACTGGAATTCGGAATTTTCTTTTTGAACGACTGGCTGGAGTTGGTGCCCATTCAACTCCAGCCAGTTGCAAATTTGCTATAAAGGTTTGGACAAAAAGATCAGATACTAAAATGTAAATTATTAAAATATAAAGATAAAATGAAGATTCCCTTATAGCTCTTGAATTAGAACTGTTTATAGAAGTCAAGCTCTGATGATTGCTAAAGCAACTCCTAATGAGAGATATGCAGAATCGAGAACAGAGGAAAAGATTTGCAGACATTTGCATTAACTCACCCTATTGTCTAGCTTCATAGCTAGACTACTGCTGAATGAATTTCCACTACTGGGTGTGTTAAATGTCTTTATTATGTTCCACAAAAGGCACATTTGCCTATTCATTTTTAGGTCGAGCCTGAGTCAGCGCTCATGCGCTGACCTGGCGATCTGCTGTAGTGGAGTATGGAGGAGAAACCCCGCCCACTCTTCGCCCATATTTGTCATTGGCTTTTGTCTTTGTCCTTTGTAAATGCAGGGTTCTGATTCAGTAATCAGTTTGTTAGTCCCTCCTTAGTACCGCCTTTTCTTCATTTGTAACCTCCCATGGCTACTGGCCCCTTTACTTCTGTTGTTACACGGTACGTGCTTATTAGTCTGTAAGCACTATTTTCTTTTTTCTTACTGCAGGCAGGACGACGTGCGCAGCCGGGACAACAGTGCGTGTGTTTTTCTCGTTCTCTCCCTTGTTGCTCGACACAGCAAGGAAGGTGGGTCTGAGGCAGGCATCTTATTTATGTTTTGGTTTTTAAAACATAAATAAAATGCAATGTCATTTACAATGCCAATAGCTTAAACTCGCGTAAATGCGAGACCGATTGCATTGCAAATGCATGTGTTTCCTCCCTCGGGATCTGAGGCAGACTCTTTGGAGGAGGGGTGGGGTAGTTCTGGGGACGCTCTGCAGGCTTATTTTTTACCTACCACCACTCAGCAGTTAGAAAACAGCAAAACATAAATCAGCGTATTTATTTCTAGCCCACCCCCCCAGGTGACCCCCATGAAATATGATGCAGCTTGTTTTAATTTACTTTCAATAATTTGTGTTTTTCTGGGTTTATTTTAATAAGCGTCGTGTGGTGTACATCACGTGTAGAGCGCTTTATAAATCCCTAGTGCGGCGATCATTCTCAAAGACAACCGGAGCTTCTCCTCCCCCAAAGAGATAGAGCGGTGTGAGGCCACCCTGAGAGGCCCAGTGCCCCTCCCTGTTGCCTGCGCCTCGGGGACGGTTTCCCCAACATTAATGGCAGAGAAATTAGGTATTTATTTGAGGGAGCGATTGAAGAAAACATTTGAATATTTTTAATTTTAAATTGCAGTTGAAGCTCAAATGACTATTTATATTCGGATGTCCTCACAACCCTAAAATTAGCATTTTACATTTTAAAGGAAGGGACGACGCACACAATTTTTAAAGGGTAGCTGTTATTGCTGCGAATAAAAGCTTCGAGTGTAGGGCTTAGATAACTGTAGCGCTTATAGTCTGTAAGTTATAGGGCAGAGGTTGGATGGTATCTAACCATTGAGGACTGCTGTTTTATCCTTGAGAGGTGGCTAAAATAAATACTTTTGAGTTGGGTAATAACTCCAATGAAAATGCAGGGTTGTTTGGATTGTGAACCGTATATGGTGGTTTGTAGATTGGTATGCAGACCCACTGTGCCTCTGGTAGGTGTTCTCTCCAAAGAAACGTATTGATGTGGTTTAGGGAGCAGGCATCACCGACCACCACTGAGACTTGTGGGTTTTCACAGTAGCCAGGGGGTGTATCCAAAATCAAAAATGTGCTGCCAGTGACCCGTTTGAACCCATTGGGGCTATGGTGGAGCTGTACTTGTTTCTTTCATGTATTAGCTCCTCTGTTTCATTAGAGGTTGTTGAGTAAGGGAAACGCAAATGCCGGAGACCATGTAGGTCCTGCATTTTGGTTTTTAATGTGGCAAACAGTAAGTACCAAGGGGATGACCGCGGCAGGTACCCGATCCTGTGATACACAATGCTTTTTAAGGGAATGAGTATGTTGACTTAGGTGCAACTTAGTCCTGAATTTCCTGCTGTAAGATACACTCACTTGCAGGAAAAGAAAGTCTTGTGTTTCGCTCTCAATTTTGTTCCTAAAATCATCTCCCCTCTCGGTTAGTCTGTTTTCAGTCTCGGTAATCTGATATATCCCGTTTCCATACCTGCCAACTCACAAGATATCAGCTGACTTCACAAAGTCTCTCGGTGAAGAGCAGATATCACACAATAAAACTGAGAGTTCAAGGCCAGCTGGATAACTTAGCATGGAGTAGTTTTTCAGCTTGTTATAAAGATGCTCATAATATGAATTCCATGCCTAGGTTTTCAAATCACCCAGCTAAGGCATAAAAAGGTGCCCTTTATTTAATTAAATAGCACAGAAGCCTATCCTTGGGTGTGTGTGGGCGTTCATCAGTGGCACGTAAAGTATCAGTACATGTTGTAGCACCCAGGATAATGTGCTCCGTGGCTAAATACTTAAAAGGTCCCAAAGGCGAGATCTATTGGCTTTCTCACACTTTCAAGGGTACCCCCTATAGGTTATTTTTAAGGTCTGGGAGAAGGGGGAGACAACAATCAAAAATCAATGCAAGAACCTCCCACTAGACCTATATTGCTTTTATAAAGCCTAACTACAGCTCTATGGGGCTATCCACAATGAGTACATAGCAAACATCCAATTTTTATTTGTATACATAAAATTTATTTTGTTCGAAAATCATTATTTCATCATTTATATTAAAAAGGGTAAAAAGCATTCATTACGTCTGTAGTTTCCTTCCACATTTCTTTTAAATGAATGTTCAACAATTTCATTTTTTACAAAAAATCAGCATCTACATAGTTTTTTTGACATGGACAATGCTATCTGTGTTATTCATATATATATGTATATGACCCCTACAAATTGAACACACTTGTATACTAGCCTCTCACATCCACATGCATACTCATTTATTCAGCCAATCCTATCCTACCCTCCCAAGCTTGCATACACTATTATGGTCACCATAAAGACAGATGTGTTACAGTCTCCATGACAGTGTTGTGGGTCAGGTATCTCACATCTAGGTCAACGCACGTTTCGGTGGGTATTGTCGCTTTTAAACCACCTTCTTCAGGACCACCAATACAACACAATAAAGGCGAGTGGTTGGGGTATAACATCAAGATGAGAAAGTAATACTGTTGCAAAACAGGGAATTGCCTGTCAAACCTCGAGTGGTTCAAATACTGGAACGGATCACGCGTGTCCACGCTGTGCTGGTACTCTGTTTGTCCATGGGCATCTGTCCCAATACAGGTCAGCAGTATAATAAGAAAGTCCTTAGTGGCCACTAATCGAACTAGTTACTGCATCCATGACACCTGTCTGGAGTCCTTCTTCCACGATCCTTATTTTCAGACAGAATGTTAGAATAAAACGATCCACTAATATAGATACGTGTGCCTCCAGTTCGAAATGAAAGATGCAGAAGGCTTCTCTCAATGGCGAAGTGCGGACAGTCGCAGATTTTCGAACAAAATACATTTTAGGTAGAAAAATAAAAATGTGATGTTTGCTATGTACTCATTGTGGATAGCCCCATAGAGATGTAGTTAGCCTTTATAAACGCAATATAGGTCTAGTGGGAGGTTCTTGCATTGATTTTTGAGACCTATTGGCTTTGCCAATGCTTGTTACTATAAGGCCCTCAATAGAAGTAGTATCAAAAATAATGGTTCACTGTAAATATTTTAAACAGTATTGTTTCATACTAAGGGTATGCATAATGTATCCAAAACTGAGCACAGACACATAGGCAGTATATATCAAAACAAATTTCAATAAACAACCACAATAGCGGAGTATTTCCACAGATAAAGTTGTACTCAGTTTCAAAGAGCTCAAACAGTGATCACACGGTGCAGAAACAGTGAGCAAGTGATAAATGTGTATACATAAAAAGACACCTGACTCGACTCCTGAGGGTATTTTACAGCTGAAGGTTAATAGAGTCGATCTATAGTCTGTCTCTGGTGTTTGCCATTCTTTTTGTGGATGCTTTAGAAGCTTATCATATTCTGAACACTGTGAATCCTCCCCAACACAGATTCGGATATGGCAAAGATACATTCACAATGTCTTTATGGTTTGGTATTAAGATAAAAGTTATCTTTACAAGTTCATTGCATGGCTTAACAGCTGACAGTCTTACTTAAGGTTTGCACATTACAGCAGTTACACCAGCATTGATTGCCTAGTCCTTTTTAATAAAACTATATACATGCTTCTTCAGAAAACTGACAGACGTGGACTATGACTGATGCATATATGAACAAGGCTATCTGAGAAAAGACAAGCAATGAAAAAGCCAATTGTTAAAAGAGTACTATACAAGAGTGTTTGTTATACAAGAATAATGCCTTCTTTTGTAATGCCAAGATGTTTGCAAGTAGACTTAACAGCTACTAGGTAATTTATGTGGACATAGCATAGACACAACAAGGCCTATGCAGTTCAAGAACGTCACCTACTAAGATTCCATGGAGAGAGTTGACAGTCTTTATGTAAACCCTGGCTAGGGTTGTACTCTACGCAAACAGGAGATGCGTCAGACTTGAGTGCAACACTGATTCAACCTCGACTAAGTGAGTTTAGTGACTAGGCTAACCTCAGAGAAAATGTGTGCGGGTAATTGGTGTAACAACTATCTAAACAACAGTACAACAAGAATGAACTTACAATGTCATAATACAGGTATTTCAAAACAATGCTAAGATTTGTGTGTTTCAGGCAAGACTGCTGATATGTTGAATAGAGTACATTAGTTGCAAAAACCTCACTAAGATGCATTAGTTTCTCTGACTTAAAAATGAATTGAAAATGTATAATCTGACATCTGAAAAAAACTGTTGGCGCATGATGGCTACGTAGTGTGACAGAGGTGGTACAAGGCCTACTGTACAGGAACTGCAGCAACAATTGACTGATTTTAAGAAATGGCTGAATATTCTAGAGTTGAGGGTTGAAGATGCTGAGGGACACTCATGAAGGAACAATATTAGAAATTAGGTCTGCCAGAAAAGATAGAAGGTCCCACTATGGAGTTATTTCTGGAAAAATAGCTAGAGGGACAGGTGGCTCCTTAAGTACTCCCGCACTTGTTCTCAATTGAAAGGGCATGCAAATTACCATCAATGTCTAGGAAACAGGGCACATGACTTTTAAACTATAGGGAGAAGAACAATATACTGCAGCAGGCATGAGAGAGTGGGCTGATAGAGATGGAGGGAGCAGGGTTTATTAATATACTGACTACACTTTAGAGTACAGAAACAGCAAAATTCATTCTTTGAAGTAAAACAAACCCTGTGCACACTTGGCCTGCAATTTATGTTGATGATTTCAGCTAAGTTTATGATTATAGATGGTGGTGTATCTCACTAATTTCTGACTCCTGAGTAAGGACACTTCTACTTGGGTGGAGAAGATGGCAATCAATGGAAAATTAGGCTACAGCCACCTAAAGAGCATGCTCAAAGTGTTTGGAGATGTTCCGAGGCCCCTCAGGCCCTGGGAGGCCTCCCTTGCTTGCCTGGGATAAGAACCTCAAATCGTGGCCTGGGTCAGAGCTTCATCTAGATCTGGGATGTAAGACCCCAGCCCTAGGATCCCTTCTCTGGCCCAACATGTAGAAAACTGCCCGGGAAGGGGACTAACTAGTCTGCGGAGGTCTCTCCTGCTTACCTAACTATAAGAAGTTCTGATTGTGCCCCAGGTCGGAGCTCTGGCTGGCCTGCGGGTGGAAACCCCCAGCCCTGGGCTCCATTCTCAGATTCTCTGTGTTGCAAAGTTCCCAGGATGGAGTACCACAGGACCGGGAGTTCTCACCTGCTTGTCTGGGTAAACAATCTCTGGCTTGCCATGGGTCAGAGCTGCGGCTGGACCTGGGATGCAACCCCTCTGCCCTGGGGCCCCTTCTCCAGCCCCATGTCACAAAGTGCCCAGGATGGGGTCCTGCGGTCACCGGATTGTCTCCCATGCTTTTCCAGTTTCAGAAGCTCTCACGGGCCCTGGGCTAGAGCTCTAGCTGATCCAGGGATCAAAGCCCCTAGGACTGGACTCCTTTCTCTTTTCCACCATGTCAGAAAGCCTTCGGAACAGGGACCTACCTGCCCTTTGGGGTCTTCCCTGCTGGTCCAGGTTCAGAAGTACTGAGATGGTCCCTGGTCACAGCTCTGGCTGGCCTGGGGTTGGTAGCCTGTAGCCTGCTGTCATTTCTGTGACCTGCCATGTCGCAAAGTGCCTTGGACATGGACCGGTAGGACCGGGAAGTCTCCCCTGCTTGTCCGGGTTCTGAAGCTCTGACCGAGTGCCTGGTCAGAGCTCCGGCTGGCCCGGGATGGAAGACTCCAACCCTTGCCTCCCCCTTCTCCAGCCCGAATGTCGCAAAGTGGCCGGGACGGGATCCCACAAGCACCGGGTTGCCCATGGTTGTCGAGGTTCAGAAGCACTGACGAGCCCTGAGTCACAACTCCGGCTTCCTCACGGGTGGAAGCCCTCAGGCCCGGGCTCCCTTCTGTGGTCACCCATGTCACAAAGTGCCTGGAACAGGGTCCTGCAGGCTTGGAGAGGTCTCTCCTGCTTGTCAGGGTTCAGAAGCACTGGCCTGGCCCCTGGTCAGAGCTCTGGCCTGCCCAAGGATGGAAGCCTCTGGCCCTGGTGTCTTTTTTGGTGACCCGCCTTTTTGTAAAGTGACTGAAATGTGGTCCTGCAGTATCAGGAAGTCTCCCCTGCTTGTACGGGTTCAGAATCTCTGACCAGCCCCCGGGTCAGAGCTCTGACTGGCCTGGGAAGGAAGCCACAACTTCCCTATGCTCCCTCCTCCAGCCCGCCATGTCACAAGGTGCCCTAGACAGGTTCCGCAGGCACCAGGAGATCTCCCTTGACTATTCAGGAGCACTGACCAGGCCCCTGGTCAGAGCTCTGGCCTGCCCAAGGATGGAAGTCTCCAGCCCTGGTGTCCTTTCTGTGACCCCACATTTTTGCAAAGTGCACGGGACGTGGTCCTGCAGGACCAGGAAGTCTCCCCTGCTTGAAAGGGTTCAGAAGCTCTGATTGGGCCCGTAGTCAGAGCTCTGGCTGGCCTGTGATGGGAGCCACCATACCTGGGCTCCTTCCTACAGCCGGCCATGTCACAAAGTGCTCAGTACAGGGTCCTGCAAACACCGAGGGGTCCAAGTTCAAAAGCTCTGATGGGCCCAAGGTCAGAACTCCTGCTGCCATCGGGATGGAAGCCACCAGCCCTGGGCTCCCTTCCCCAGCCCCCATGTTGCAAAGTGCCTGGGACGGGGTCCCGCAGGCTTGGGGGGGGGTCTCGCCTGCTTGTCTGGGTTCAGGTGTTCTGCCTGGGCCCCTGGTCAGAGTTCTGACTATGTTGGGGTTGGTCCTTTCAGCGACCCACTGTATCACAATGTGCCTGGGACGGGATCCTGCAGGCCCTGGGAGGTCTCCCCTGCTTGTCTGGGTTCAGCATCTCTGACCGGTCCCCAGTTTGGAGGTCCTGTTGGCACTGGAGTCAAAGCCTTCAGCCCTGAGCCTCTGAGCCTCTGAGCCTCTGGAGATCCTCCAAAATGCCATGTCACAAAGTACCCTGGACAGGCCCCGCAGGCACTGGGAGGTCTCCCATGCTTGTCCAGGTTCAGAATCTCTGTTATACCCCAGGTCCGTACTCCAGCTGCCTGAGGTATGGAAGCCATCGGCCCTGGGCTCCCTTCTCTAGCCCCCATGTCGCAAAGTGCCTGGGACAGGGGTCCCACAGGCTTGGGGAGTCTCCCCTGCTTGTCTGGGTTTAGGTGCTCTGACTGGGCCCCGGGTCAGATTTTTAACTAGGCCAGGGGAGGAAGCCTCCTACCCTGGTGTCCTTTCTGTGACCCATCATGTCACAAAGTGCCCGGGAGGGGATCCCGCAGGCTCTGGGAGGTCTCCCCTGCTTGTCTGCGTTCTGCAGCTCTGACCAGGTCCCATTTCAGATCTCGTATTTGTACTAGAGAGGAAGCCTTCAACCCAGAGCCCCCTTCTCTGGCCCACCGTATCACAATGTGCCCGGGATGGGGTCCGTTTGCCCGGGGAGGTCTCTCCTGCTTCTGGGTCCAGAAGTTCTGATTGAGCCCAAGATCAGAGCTATGAGGGGCCTGGGTGTGTAAGCAGCACCATCGTGGGCTCTTTTCCATGGCCCACCGGGTCTCAAAGTGCCCAGGAGGAGAACCCACAGCCCAAGAAGGCCTCCACTGCTTGCCTGGAACAAGAAGCTCTGACCGGGCTTTGGTTCAGAGCTCTGGCAGGCATGGGGGTGGAAGCCCTCCGCCCTGGATTATGTTCTATCGCCCACCTCTCCTGCTTGCCCAGGAATAGAATCTCTGATCGTGCTTTGGGTCAGAGCCTCAGCTGGCCCTGGGGAGAAGCCCCCAGCCGAGTGACCCCTTCTCCAGCCCAGTGTAGAAACGTGTAGCAAAGTGCCCAGGACGGGGTCCTATAGGACCAGGAGGTCTCCCTTGTGTGTCTGGTTTCAGAAGCTCCAACGCAGCCCCGTGTCAGAGCTCAGACAGGGCCGGGAGTGGTCCCTCTTTCACACAGGGAGTGGGGGTCATGGCAGCATACCCTTTCCCAGATCTAAGACCAAAGCCTGCGGGGGCAAGCATGGAACCAGGCCGCGAGGTGTGTTCGAAGTGTTGAAGATCAATATGTCAATGTGTCTTGCAATTCACACTATAACAGCTAGCTGCATTCTTTATCAATAAGTAAGGCGAGTGATCCACTTCCAAGAGTCACAGGCAACTTTCACAATGTTCTTCCATCTGCGGGTGCAGGAGGAAGTGTGCACCAGCCATCAAACTGCCCACGCAGTGAGACAGTCCATCTAGAAAGTTGGCCTCCATGATTTAAAACATGTTTCTAGGTGCTCGGCCCGGGAGCCCTGCACCGTTGCCAGGCGAGGCAAGGCAGTAAAGCGAGAGGCCCCCATAGCAGCAGAGTGGGGGCTCCACATCTGGCCCTCCCGCTGTGCCACACAGGACTAGGCCACAAGGTATCTAGCAATGAGGGAGGTTTGCCTCACCTGCACATCAGCCGTCCACTGCCTACCGGGGTCAGTGCAAGCCAGAGCTTGCCCCTTGCACTTTGAGAGTCCCCAGCTTAGGCGACAGCCACAAACCATACTGGCAGGCCTGGGTCGCCCTTGCCATGATGGGAGGCACTGAGGGTAGAAGAGCCAGATTCCTCCACACCATCAAAGCAACCCACCCTCTTCTGGTACATGTGTGGAAGCTCGAGCAGCTGGGAGCAGCTTCTCCTCATACCCCTGAATCGATTCACACCAGCTTTGAGGGGCACAGAATTTCCACTGAGAGGAGCCAGGGTTCCCTCATGGCCCCTGCTTCTTCTCTTCCCAGCTGTCCTGCCACCCAAGACAGGCAACTTCTCAGTCACTAAAACCTGGGTGGGTTGGGATTGAGCATGAGAGGGCTAAGGTGGCAGGGTCTTTAGGGGTTCCTGCCAGGGGAGACACTGCAATTCGGTTACGCCCAGGTATGTGCTGGGTGACCATGGGTGTCAGGACTGTCTCTAGCGTTGTGCTCCTCCTAGAGGGCCCAAGGCATTACCCACCCAAGTCCCTTGCATGTCGGTTTGGTCTTCCTGGGTGAAGGAGCCTGCCCGATCCTCACGTAAGGGCCCAGTAGCCATGGACCGATACACCAGCCAGGATGCGCAAGGGGAGGGGGAGGCCCAGATGCAGTATTCACAGGCCAGCCCGCAGATGCTCAGGTTCCAAGTGCAATTCACAACAGAGGTTGGACCGAGGTATTAGCATAAGATTAAGACTGCTAGTTCCCAACCAGTAAAGAACCTAACTGTGTGGAGTGGTGACTGGAATCCCATAGGCAACATTCCCAGTCAGCTCTAGCCCCACCACTTGCTCTACCCTTGTAGAGGTATTCGTGATGGCTGCTGGCATGGGAATTAAAATGCATGGGAATAATGCACTAAATTGCTGCCCACCAACTATGTCTCTCTATGAGATGCTGAGAGCCACAAAACTCTCTGCCTGGTCCATAATGCCTGTTCAGCATCACAACTAAGTACCTTTGAAACTGTTACTGTGATGCCATCTGACTGAAGAGTGAAGATCAAGATACTGAAGTGTGGGGGATAGAGACGGAGCTATGTTTAGAAATGCCATGTAACAATTTTAATTAATCGCACAACATATGTGTATCTATTCAACTGTAGGGAAACACTAGACTTTGGTGGGGGAGCATATTTACTATTTCCACTTCAAACACTCCCAGCCACCCCCTCTGACACCCAGGAAATTGTTCTGGCTCTCACACGCTTTGCATCTGACTACGGCTTCTGATTAAATGTGCCGACCTGCTGAATTTAAACATATTACTAAGCAGAGGAAAATAAACTAACCAGGATTCCCTCAGCAACGGCGAGCAAAGAGGAAAGAGCCTAGCGCTGAATCTCTGCCTGTTAGAGGGTGCAGGGAATGTGGCGTACAGTACACCGACTCCTTCGTGTCACTGAGGGGGCACGAGTACTTCAAATTAAGGCTCACCCCTTGGATGATGTTAGGCCGGCAGTTGTCTCCAGCATCCTGGGATCGTGTCTTCTTGGAGTTGGGTTTCTTCGAAATGCAGCCCAAAGCAGGTGGCCAGCTTAATTGAAGGCAAATTTTTGGGCACAAGTCCGATAGCCAACAAGTAGGTAAGGGAAAGTTGAAAAGAATTTTAAAGAAGGCATGAAACCATTGAGAGGCAAATGAATGAGTTCCCTAGAGCCTGCTGGAGGATTCAATGTAGTGGGAAGGTTGGTCGCCCGGGAGGGTGAATCCCCTCTGTTGAACACCTCCCTGCCTGGGTGCACCCGGTCCCCGGAGGGCACATTTCCGCTGTAGCAGTGAGTCATGACTGGCTCTGGTTCGGCTAGGAAGGTTTTGAGGTGGCAGGTGGCTCTCCGCTCTGGTGGAGAATTTTACAGGGTCATCATAGCAACTTCGCCATACCCGTGGGTCCCAGGGTGATTGATTGCCCTTGCTTACTCCTCCCCAACCACAACGGCTCCACTCTGGATGCACTGTGGTGGGGAAGGAGGGAACTGGGCCCCCTGCTACCAGCCTCACTGTCGACTGGGGTAGACTGTGCTCAGTGCGCCCCTACTGCATTGCACTTCTACATGGGAAGGCCCCGGGGGCACCTTGTGCCTTCAGTAATGCAGGTTCCCCACCTGACTCATCTTGAAGCAGGGACCAAGCAGTCTAACATGTGCACAAATCAGAAGGCTTATTGAAATGCTGTGGCACACTGAAGGTCAGGGGTGGTGCATGCTGGCTGATGTTGGTTCCTGACATGGCCTTGCAGAGTGCGCACCACCAGCCTATCTCTTCCTGCTCTATCAGAGAAGTGGAGCATGAGTGCACGTAAAATTACCTGAAGAAAATCACACATTGGAAATATCCCAGTTTAAAATACATTTGCGATCTATGCAGAGACATATTAGGAGCCTCTAAAGAACTAAAAAAAACTTGCCTCAAACAAACACAAAGCATTCTACCTAAAGAGGTATTGTTCGAAATTTGACAAAGAAGCCGAGTTTCATAACAATGCAGTGCTCTATGTCAAGAACAAAGGAAAAAACAAAAGGGGCAGCTACAAATCTTTTGTTGCTTTTGAGAAATGAGATTGGTAACAAAAATTGGTATCAGAATATACAAGACATGCACACCCAAAAGCACCAAAAGATGCTCAACTCTCGGCAAGCAGCAAACCTTCAAAATTGTGGTAAAAAGATGAAATATTGCTTCTAACTGAACTGGAAAAATGTATGACATCAGATATAAATGTACTCATGGTCCTGCACTTCAATAAAAAAAAAAACAGAAAACAAATTGCAGAGAAAAGGTGTGAGATAGGAGAGAAAAATAAAAAACTTGAAAATGAAATGCATCAAGCATCCACCAATACTAAAAGCAACACTAATGATGAACCAGAAATATCGAAGGGACTGATAAAAGAAAGGTGCAAAGACTTTATGAACAGAAAACGAGCACCTAAAATCAGATACTTCCAAGATCTGAGTGACAGAATAGCTGAAATGCAAACATATTTAAAAAAATCTGCAAAATTACAAAGCTGGTATGGACTTGGTGGACGAAACTGTGATGTATATCACAGAAAATACCAGCACTATCCATCCAAAACCAGCAAATCAAAAAATCAGGCTGAAATACCAAGCGGTAATGGTAGTGAACCATTGAGCACTGTTCAAAATGAGAACTAAACTGTTCAAATCCAAAATAATGTACCCAAGAAAGACAAGAAAAATGTAACTCTCAATACAAATCATAAGAAAAGATATGCAAAATCTAAGCGCAGCTTTAAAGAATATCAGTCAACGTTCAAGAAAGATAAAAAGACAATTGCCATAATAACTACTGATAGAGAAGAAGATGCCACCTGCCAAATCGATGCTGATATTCTTTATCAGTAAAGATATCATTGATAAAGAAAATAAGAAAAACCCAAAATTCACCCCAATTGACCAAATCCCAGAAGAATGTGACTATGAAAATCAGTGTAAAGAAATCACAGTTCTTGAAGAGGCGTTTGCGGAAGCCAACTTAAAGAAAGCAGTGGGGCCAGACAAAGTTGGCTTAAATGATCTGTACAATGTACACAAGAAAGAACCAAGTTTGTTGCCCAGAATACTATCAACTTGGTTAGAAATGAGAAACATCTCAGAATCAATTGTTATTATTTTCTAAGAATGTACCCATAGACGAGCTGAACAAAAAGGGGACTGGAGACCGATTACAATTGGTGCAGCATTAATGAACTTATTAACAAAAATCCTGACCAAAAGACTCACTACTTTCAAAGATTTGAACAAAAGACAGAAAGTCTTCAAAAACCTGACACTTCTTCAAAATATCACAACAGGGGTACATAGGAATAAACATCTGCTTGCAGTGGTGTTCATAAGCATTTCAATAGCATTTGACTCAGTCTCTATCACAATAACCGGAGCCTCAAAAGACAAAGAGTTCTTTCATATATCTGAGACCTGATTAGAGACTTATAGACAAATGTATCTATGTACTTCAAAGGAAAAGCAATGAATCTACACCAGAAATAGTAATGAAGTCTGTGGTCAAGCAAGGTGACCCATTATCCCCAGTGTTAAATCACCACTTTAACCTTCGCAGGCAACATAGCAGCACTCAAAAATACATGGGATGACATGAATGCTAACTTGAAGATCATTGAAAAATTCAGCAAATCAACAGGTTTAAAACTAAATGTCAAAAAGACATGTCTACTTCATAAGTCACCACAAAGATAAAATTCTGGTGAATGATTGCAAATCATGGCAATTTGAAAACAAAAAAACAATAACATACATCCAGGTGACAGTGAGAGATACTTTGGGCTAAACTTTGACCCTCACACAGGCCATACTAAAAACAAAACAATAAATGGAATAGTATCAGATTGGGTTAACAAACTAGAGAGTCTACCACTCAAGCCCACCAAAAGATTTAAATACTGTGTCAATATTTGCTTCCTAATATGTCGTTCAAATTGGACATTGCAGGCACAGAACCAAAGACTCTCACTGAACTAGACCAGAGAATAAAGAAAAATGTCAAGAAATATCTCCACCTACTTGCAGGCACAGTCTGTTGTACTAAAAAGGTCAAATGGAGTCTTAGGTGTACTGAAATTGTGTACAACTATAAGAATCAACAAAGTGAACAATCTATTATATCTCAGAGAAACTCCAAACAAAATGTGATCACATTATCAAAACTCACCATCTAAAACTATCAGGCAGCAGATTCCTGGACTACTCTTTGCAATTACTAGCATCTTAAGACCAGTAAAAGGAAGCATTTTAGAAATGGAAAAACCTCCCTGTACAAGGAGCTGGCATACAATACTTGGAAAATAATCCAACCTCAAATGTTTTGATCATTAAGTGCATTAAACTAAAGGAAAATCAATACATAGTTGTGCTTATGCTGAGAGCAAATGTTAAGTACACTAGAGAAACAATATCCAACACCAACGACATCCAGTCGTCGCGAGACCTGTGCGACTCACTGGCCACCTTCTTCCACCGCAAAATCGCCGACATCCACGACAGCTTCAACACCACGACCGCCCCGGCAACCACCGAGACCACTGCCCCCACAACCACCAACCGCCTGCTCTCCTGGACCAACATCAACGACGAGGACACCAGCGAGATCATGAACACCATCCACTCCGGTTCACCGCTAGACCCGTGCCCTCACCACATCTTCAACAAAGCCAGTACAGCCATCGCGCCCCATCTCCGGAAAATAATCAACATCTCCTTCGAGACAGCAACCTTCCCGGAAAGCTGGAAGCACGCCGAGATCACCGCCTTACTCAAGAAACCCAAGGCAGACCCCAAGGACCTCAAGAACTTCCGACCCATCTCTCTGCTCCCGTTCCCCGCGAAGGTCACCGAGAAAATCGTCAACAAACAACTGACCCGCTACCTCGAGGAGAACAACATCCTGGAACCTTCCCAGTCCGGCTTCCGCAGCAACCACAGCACCGAAACCGCCCTCATCGCCGCCACCGATGACATCAGGACCCTGCTAGACAACGGAGAAACAGCAGCCCTCATCCTCCTGGACCTATCAGCCCCCTTCGACACGGTCTGCCACCACACACTACGAACACGCCTTCACGACGCCGGGATCCAAGAGAAGGCCCTGGACTGGACCACATACTTCCTTTCCGGCAGAACACAAAGCGTCCGCCTCGCCCCCTTCCGATCCAAGGCCACCAAGATCATCTGCGGCGTACCCCAAGGCTCCTCCCTCAGCCCAACGCTGTTCAACATCTACATGGCACCCCTCGCCCACGTCGCCCGACAGCACAACCTCAACATCATCTCCTACGCCGACGACACCCAGCTGATCCTCTCCCTCACCAAAGACCCTCACACCGCCAAAGCCCACCTCCACGAAGGAATGAAGGCCGTCGCCGAATGGATGAGGACCAGCCGCCTGAAGCTGAACTCGGACAAGACGGAGGTCCTCATCCTTGGTTCCAACCCTTCAGCCTGGGACGACTCCTGGTGGCCAACATCACTGGGAACAGCCCCGCCACCCACCGACCACGTACGCAACCTAGGGGTCATCCTCGACCCCACCCTCTCCATGACTAAGCAGGTCAACGCCGTTTCCTCATCCTGCTTCAACATCCTCCGAATGCTCCGCAGGATCTTCAAGTGGATCCCCACCGAAACAAGAAAAACAGTCACCCAGGCCCTCGTCACCAGCAGGCTGGACTACGGAAACGCCCTCTACGCAGGAACGACGGCTAAGCTCCTGAGACGGCTGCAACGCATCCAGAACGCCTCTGCACGTCTTATCCTCGACATCCCCCGACGCAGCCACATCACACCCCACCTGAGAGACCTGCACTGGCTCCCTGTCAACAAGAGGATAACCTTCAAGCTCCTCACCCACGCACACAAAGCACTCCACAACTCCGGACCAGCCTACCTCAACAGACGACTCAGCTTCTACACCCCCACCCGCCAGCTCCGCTCGACCAGCCTCGCCCTCGCCACAGTCCCCCGCATCCGGAAAACGACCGCCGGCGGCAGATCCTTCTCCCACCTCGCCGCCAAGACCTGGAACACCCTCCCCACCAACCTCCGACAGACCCAAGACCTACTGGCCTTCAGAAGACTCCTCAAGACCTGGCTCTTCGATCAGTAGCAGCACCACCCCCCTCTTCCCCCAGCGCCTTGAGACCCTCGCGGGTATGTAGTGCGCTTTATAAGTGACATGATTGATTGATTGATTGATTGACAGAGAGATTGATCATTTGCTACTTGTAGATATTGCAACGATGTATGTGAAGCAATTGTGCATGTGTCAGCTGCATGACCTAAAGCAAAGGAATTAAAAGACATAATAAGATACTAGAGCTACTCATAGATCGAGCCAAAAGATGTGATTGGTTAACACAGAGGGAACATCATTTGGAGAACAGTCAAGGTGAGCTAGGAAAACCTGATGTAATGTTCACCAAAGATGTTACTGCTGTGGTGATCATTGTTTCACTCTGTTACTAAAAACTTAAAAACTTTCCTTGAGCAAACATATGAAATTAAAGTTAATTATGACAGTGAACACTATCAGGAAATTAAAACTCTTTCAAACTGTTCCACTGTGAAATTTAATTTTCTCATTGTAGGTTGTCAGGGATGTGGCCTCAATGTAACGATGTTGCTTTAAGTGTTCCAGGACTGGAAATGTTATTCCCATTCAAGTAGAATGTATGCCTTACCACCATGATGGTCACTTTAAAAATGTGGCACGTTTTCACAGACAACAAATTGTTTAGCATAGCTCAATTGTGTACTGATTGATATATTTTGAATCAATTAACATGTAAAGGTTACAAATGTTGAAAAACATGTTTAGAATTACAAATTAGTGTGAATTTAGATATTTTATATAATTATATTTAGAGTGTGATATTAAATATATTAGTGTAGGTGATGTTAGGCTGTGGAAAGTTAACTATACAGTAATGAACTAGTTGAATACATTGTCTGTGAATGTAGATTTGAATACACTTTAGTGAGCTAGTTGAATGACTCTTAATATGCACACACATAATCAGTG
This sequence comes from Calotriton arnoldi, assembly GCA_963921515.1. Classification (NCBI taxonomy): domain Eukaryota; kingdom Metazoa; phylum Chordata; class Amphibia; order Caudata; family Salamandridae; genus Calotriton; species Calotriton arnoldi. Next base: position 244,562 of record CAWUFW010000384.1, on the reverse strand, counting down.
CAACCCACATTATTGCAAGCTAATCACTTGCTAACCAAACCTTACTTTGTACAGGACTTTTGTAATTGGAGGTGCCAGAAGTGTAGTAAGAAACAAAGGGGCAGATTTACAAGAAAGTGACGCATCTGTAGAGATGCGTCACTTTCCCTGCGCCACTCTGAGAAACCCTTGCGCCACCATGGATGCGCCGTATTTACAATACGGCGCACCATAGCGCAAGGATTGACAGATGCGTCAGAAATTCTGACGCATCTGTTGGGGCAAAAGTCACGCATTGCTGAAGTAGTGTTGCAAGCACAGCGCAACTCCAGCAATGCGTGTTGAGGCCTATTCCCACTACACTGCGTCACTACTTACGCCTGCTTCAAGCAGGCGTAAGGTTTGGACGCAGTGGCGTCCTAAAAGTGGCGCAGTGAAATCTTGTAGATTTCACTGCGTCACTTTTACGAGGCCTTCCTGGTTGGGAACGCCCACCCTGCATACATTATACCTGACGCAGATATAATGTGACGCAGGGCTTTACAACATGACGCATCTCCCTAGATGCGTCACATTGTAAATAGGCCGCATTTTTTGCGCCGCCGTTGCGCCAAAAAAGTGACGCAATGGCGCCGCAAGAAGGTGCACAGGGCTTGTAAATCTGCCCCTCACAATACTAATTGCTAGAGAAGTACTGGAAGGTGTACTTTCTCTATCCAATTTGTGATTCCGTGAGGACAACTTTAAGTGTAGTTGCACTTCGGGACAATCTTTGTATTGTTGGAAGCAAGATCAATTTGATGCTGATGGTTAGCAATAACAACCCAGAATGAGCTACTGTGAGGTGGTAAAGGATAGCCAAATGCGTTGTCATATAATTAGTGACATGCATGACTTGATTCCCACTGTAACTACTTACTATCTAGCAAAACTACAGCAAAAGGAATGTGCTTGACAGAATCAGTAGGGAAAAAAGGCCTAGCTGAGCTTGACTCTAGTCTGGCACTGTGAAGAGACGAGAGGTGTAGGATAAGTGGCAGGCTCCTGGGCTGCTGGTGAAACGCCACTACTCATATTGTTTTATCACTTACCAGGTGAGACAGGGGTGATCCCAGTGGGGCTCTTGCCTCTAGCTTCCCCGAGACTGGAGTTGTCATATTTTTGTGCAAAGTATAGATCCTCCTACATTCATGGTCTCTAATGTCTCTGCCACATTTGCACTGTTTCTGATTGTTGATTTTGTTCTCATATTTTTTCAAGTTAGAATTTATTTAGAAAATAGAAGTCCTAAAGCTCTTCTGTCTGAGGCAATGTATCTAGTTTAGATTGTAAAACATTACTCTTAAAATTTATTTGTCAGCATCTAATGTAGCATTTAAAGCAAGTGTTTATCACAGATAAATTAAGGATTATTTTAGATCCACTTCCCATTCTGTGAATAATTACAAAGTAGCATGAGGATAATTTGGAAACAACAAAATTGGCATGCCTATTGGTATTATGTTGTTATCAATATATGTCTGTAATTAAGCTTTCCCTCACCATTTATTTCTTTTTCTCCTATTTAGCTTCTCAAGAGAATGTGATTTTAATTGTTCTCCTCTCGCGTCCTGGTCATGATTAACCCAAGTAACATTTGAGACAATGCATTTAGCAAATAGTATCACTGACCTTGCTTTAGGAGCATCAAGCATGAGTGCTTCTGCCATATCCATCTGTTAGCAATATCATGCAGAATGGCTTGACATACATGTAGGAGGACCTGGCCTGGCAGTTCGGGCTGGACTGTTCCATTGGAAAACGCTGAAAGCCCGAAACCGGTCCTAGGATGCTTGTTTCCAGTCCAGGGAGGACCTGGCCTGGCAGTTCGGGCTGGACTGTTCCCATCGGGAACCATCAATTGTTCTTCATACATGTAAATCAAGCAAGCAGTCAGAATCCTGAGGTAGTGAACTTTAGGTAGCAATACACATATACAGAAACATCACTGCTAAGTGTTTGAGACATGTATCTTATCCTTGTGTGTAACATAAATTTGATTGTGCTTTGTACATTAGTTGACTATATACAAACAGTTTGATGCCACCTACCAGTTTGCTACTCCATGGAACAGCAGGAGAGCCCCACGGACTGCAAGATCCTCATCTAATCTTCCCTTCACCAGCCAACTGCACACATCAGGTTTGACTGTTTGTATCATCCTACATAGTCATATGCAGCTCTTGATCCACTCAAGCTTGCTAAATACATTCAGAGATGACCACCCCAACACCAATTTCCTTTCCAGGGTAGTGAACATTAAGACTTCTTAGAACTTCAGCAGAATTTCATCAATTCCTAAATAACAACATTTAGGCAGTGATAAGGGAGAGGAACTCTTTGCATAGAAACTCTCCACAAGGAAAGCCCCAGCATCATTTGTCAATAAGCTAATAGTTATTGAATAGTCTGACATTGCCTGCAAAAAAAACCTCACTCATATCAGTGTGCTAAAGCACAAAAGCATTTATTTATCCATTTAAAGTGCAAAAAAATGAAAACATGCTGAAAAACAGAATACACAGTGGTATTACCACTAGCCCACTAATGTTTCACCTAAATCCATGAGCTTTATCAAGGTCATATGACTTCAATGCCATGAAGCCCATATTGAGTTAAAGGTTAGTATAACCATCCACCAATGAAAGCATTGCAAAGAAAAACAGTTTCCCAGGGGAGTTTTACAAAACTGTAAAGAACTTTCCACTCTTGATATCCCCTCTTGACAACTAGCCATTTCAATGATGTTTCTGGCATACTGGACCTGGTGACTGTAAGAAATTTGGTTATTTGTTGAGAGAGGATGAAGACCCACTCAAGCAACAATCACAATCATTGTTGGGGTAAACCACTAAAGTCACTGAATTAACCTGTGCTTAACCCTCTGGTAGCTTGGCACAAAAGCAGTTAGTTCTAACTTAGACACTATGGGGCCGATTCCGATCTCGGCCGGTAGGGCTCCGAATCGGATTCGGCTTAACTGGATCCGATTCGGAGCCCTATTTCCCGACCAATTCGTACGCGCGTCCGGGCGAGCGAGTACGATGCGTATTCGCCGACCGACTCGTCCGGGCGTCCCAACCGCTCCGACCGACTCGATCCCGGGTCGAACCGCACCGACCGACTCGCACAGACACGACTCGCACCGCGCAATGGAGACGTTCCCCGGCCGGGTAAGTACGATGCGCGCCGCGAGCAGTCCGACCGAGCCGCGCACTCCGGCTCGAAAGAGCTGTCGGAGCCGTACTTTGGGGGTCCGTGTCGGACCCCCCTGTACGCGTAGCCGCGCGAGTCGCACACAGGGGGGACCCTTGGGTCCCCCCTACCTGTGCGTGTACGGCGCGAATCGCTGTGCCGCGTACACGCTGTAGGGGGCGCACTTGTCCGCATCGCACCCATTGAGTCAATGGGAGCCCGCGTATGCGTTGTACGACAGGCTCCCATTGACTTCAATGGGAGTCCGACCGACTCGAGTCCGATGGCATACGTGCGCATCGTACTCGTTCGGTCGGACTGCACGGGTCCGATTCGGTCGGAAATCTCTCCGGGTCCGGCTCGGTCGGAGTGATTTCCGGCCTGAATCGGAATCGGCCCCTATGTGTAAAGTATTGATAGAGCACCCAAACAGTAATAAAGTAAAAACACAAGAAGATCCCAAACCAATTTAGAAGAATAGAATGCATGTTTATGAAATCAAATGATATAATAATAATGCAACTCCCTTGTGGCCTCTATTTCTTTAACTTTCAGAGATAAATCAAAAGAAGGGTTACAGTTCCAAATTGGAAGACAATCACAACATTTGAAAGTTGGTTACATATTTATTCATTTTTATATCATTTTTTTGTATAAATTCATTTACTCTTTTTTTAACCAACAAATCAGCAGTATCAAAAAATATATTATACATGAAATCACAAATATATTCATATTAAATTATTCAACATTTTTATAAATACAATTTCTTTAAAACTTTTTTTAAGTAAAACAATATATCTTTTCACCAATCACCTAATGTGTCGCTATACCCCTACGTAAACCAAATATACGTAACCTCAAAGGTCTCAAATCCAAATACACTCTCACTCATACCACACATACTACCAGTCAATCACAAGCAATAAACACGAGTCCTGTGCAGCTGTTTCTGTTTACCATGAACAAGTCGTGGGAAATGCGCATATAATATGGTCGACGTGCATTTCGGTGGTCAAGCCACCTTCTTCAGGACCTTCACAAACCCAAAAGAATAGGTAGGGGCACCTAAAATAATTAAAAACAGCACATATCAGTAACCCATATATAATCTGAAAAAATACTTTGCGATTGGACCAATTTATTTTACCCAACACCAAAAATAAAAGAAAAGAAAACATTTATCAGAAAAATCTCAAGGAAGCCATATACAGAGAACCAAAGATCACAACTTAAAGTCACAGAAAAGAAACTCACTGTATTTTAAAAAGCCACCAAAGAGAGATGAAGACGTAGAGACAAGAAAGAAAAGTGCTCTAAAATTCAACAATGTGTTAGAAATCAGCTCCATGCTAGAGATTCACAATATGCCATATAGGCCCAAAGGCAATGCAAAGGCAAACAATACTTAGCATCTAACAGCCAACAATAATATGAATGTAGGCTGCTTTGAAGTCAAATATTCTCCTACGTAAAAGATTCTGTTTAGCCAACGTATGCCTTATAGAAGAAAAAGGAGAAGGACCAATAGTTAAAACGTAACCTATCCTACAAGGATTAAAGTACTACCAAGGCCATCTCCCATTATAACTTACTAGAAAAGACAGTTTTTTTTTGCGAAAAACATCAAAAGTTCTCTCTGTGCAAGGTAGAAAAATAAGGAGTTGGTTCAATCGCCTCTAACAAGGCAAAGTATCCTGTAAGTAATTACAATCCAATTAGAACACTATCTCTAATTGTCTCAGAATCCTATCCTGATCATAGTACATTTAAGTACACACCTTATGTTTCAAAGGCTCCCCAAGGACTTCCAAAGATTCTGAGGATTCCAATAGCAGAAAACGGAAATGATGGTTTTCCTAATATGTATGTTCTTGTCGTGTTCTCGTCTTGTTTTTTATGAAACTTATCCCAGACAATCAATTTGGACAAAGGAAAGAGCATATTCAAATACCCAATACTCATAGTGATCTCACTAGAAACAGTGGCTTCGAAGCTATCAACTGTCATGATATCTGTTGTTTTCACCTACAAATCTGTTATTATAGCCCAACCTGATCGAACTCAATAGGGCTAATACCACAGATCAAAGATGACATTCAAAACATAGGCTTTATCCAGACATTTCCATCTCTGAACATTTACCATATACCTGAGGCCATATCACACACATCGTGAAAGTGGCCATGCTCTCCTCGCCATGAGCCCTATGGGGCTTCCCTCATTATATAGAAACTCAGCCCTGATGGTACAACCAGGGCAACTACAATAATAGCGGACATACCTCATAGATGTGTAACCTCAGTTATAATTACGGACATAGCCGACACGCGCCATAACCCCCACTCCCAGTCGGTTCCTAAACGAATAAAAGTAATAAAGGACCCCCGGGAGTAAGTTTAATTAATTCCCCGATATTAAAGCAGGTCTCAAAAGGCCAGGAGCAAACAGTCAAAGTAGATTCAAAAGACGCAAACGTTAACTACCCCATATGAATAAACCCATGAGAATGGATCACGACAGATTCCCTGATAACGCAGCGGGTCATAAGAAGTCTAAAAAGCAGACCTGCAAGATAGGCTTAAATAGCCCCACAGGTTTAGGTAATAGAACGGAGCCCTTCTACTTTACCTTAATCCATGAATCCGTAAAAATCCTATGTCCGAACGATACCGCGGCAAACAGCATTTTGAAAACCGAAGAGCCTGACTTTTTATTGGTCATGTTTCCAATTGGCTTGCCGAACGTCGAGGTCACATGACCCAAATCGCGTCAGGCATTGCTTTTAGTCAAAGGCTCGTACAATGCACTCTAACATATGCGCCATTTTAAGATAGAGTGGTCATACAGAATGTCAATGTGGCCAAACCTATCATAAAGCCTACTTGTCGCAACCGTATTTGTTGTTAACGGACAAGGGGAGTTTATATCAATACGTTACTAAAGGGCAACCTATACATCAACGCATACACATATGTGCATATAAATGTTAGCTAACGTTATATCGAGATGACCATATTATATGGCTTAAATCAACTCTATATAATAGATACACCAAAAGGTGGTTTTTATTAATTACAAATCAATTTCATATTAAAAATATCGAAAAAAGGGAGTGTCTCATAACATGAGGACACAATTACTACTTAAATCGATAATAGCCCATTATAAAAATTGACATCAGAATATGGGCGCTGTCATAAAGATGGATAGACAAAGATTCAAAAACAGAAATATCCAGGAGAAAGTGTCACATAGACATAACAACATAATTCCTACTAGTCACTGTCATCAGTTTATTATTCTATGTCTGAAACCATCACTTCTGAGTGATATTCCAAATGATTTCATCATTCAGTCCCTTCCTTACACTATCTAAGGTAAAAATCCAAAGGTTTCCCTTCTCTTGCGGACCAGCTCCATTGGTGACCCAGCTTGAGATTTAACTTTTTCCAAGATGGACCATCTCAATTGGACCTCTGAATGATATTTCTCCAAACAATGTTGGATCATTGGGGCAGTCATTCTCCGGGTGCGAATAGCAGATTTATGTTCGCTATATCTCACCCTGAATTCACGACCTGATTCACCCACATATGCTAATCCACAAGGACAAAGGAGAACATAGATAATATTATGACTCCTACAATTTGTGAAATCCTTAAGTTTGAAACTTTTGTTATTATACATGAAAGAGTATGCCACCATAGCCGTATCACAAGCATGACATGACCCACATTTGTGGTTACCCAATATGGGTGGTAACCCTGTAATAGTTCTTTGTTCAGATCTTGGTTGAGCTGTGTTCCTAGTATGAACCAATATATCTCTGAGATTGCGATTTCTCCTATAGGCAACTATAGGGGGTTTCAGATGCTCTTCTTCGTCATGTACGTTTAAAATTTTCCAATTTTTATTCAATATATTCTTGATTTTATAATTAAATTGGGAATGATTTACCACGCACACAACTTGGTCCTGAGGCCTACGTGTCGTACCCTCTAACAGCGCCTCCCGATTATAATACTTGGCGCGTTTAAAGGCAGTCCTCACCAAAGGATGTGGATATCCCCGATCCAACAAACGTTTCTTGAGGAGATCTCCATACCTGTTGTAATCTTGAATGGTGGTACAATTCCTGCGAATACGCAGGAACTCACCAAATGGAATAGAGTCTTTCTGACTACTAGGGTTGAAGCTCTGATGCTGCAAGATGTATTTTTCGCCGTAGGTTTCCTAAAGAAACTAACCTGAAGCACGCCCGTAGACCCAGAGATTACAATATCCAAAAATTCGACCTCTAGAGTGCTAAAGTTTGCAGTGAATTTCAAATTGTCATCGCTGGCACTCAACCATGCAATATATTCCTGTAAAGTAATACTGTCTCCACTCCAAATAAAAAAGATATCGTCAATAAAACGTTTCCACGTTTTGACGTTCTCATAAAAAGGTGCCAGCTCATTAAAAATGTTTTTCAATTCGTACTCTCCCATATAAATGTTTGCTATACTCGGCGCACAGGAAGCCCCCATGCTAGTGCTCTTCACTTGTTTGTAAGTCAGTCCATCAAATTCGAAAAAGTTGTTTAAAAGGACAATCTCCAGACATTCAAGGATAAAAGAATCCGGTCTATCTCCGGGGGTCCTGGCAAGGAGAGACTCTACTGCCAGTAACGCTTGACACTGAGGGATGTTGGTATACAGCGCCTCAATGTCAAGCGTCACTAAAATCTCGCACTCTGGATCAAAGGGCATATTTTAAATTTTATTTATCATATCGCCTGTGTCGCAAATATATGATTCATATGTTTTTGTGAGAGGACAGAGAAAGGTGTCCGCATACTTGGACAAAGGCTCTGTGCTGGCACCGATCGTGGAGATAATAGGCCGTAAGGGAGGGTCCAAGGTGTTTTTATGGGTCTTGGGTAGGCCATAAAGAGCTGGCACTACCGGACACGCTATATTCAGGAAATCAAATTCCTGTTGGCATATTGATCCATTGTCCAATGCTCTTCTAGTTAGACTTTGAATGTTATTACTAAGTTTGTTTAGATTATTCGGATTAACTCTTTCATAGTGCTCTGACACCGCCAACATGGCATGGATTTTATTACTGTAGTCAGTTTTGTTCATTACTACAATACCCCCTCCCTTGTCGCAGGGTTTGATGATCAATTCTTTTTTATTTCTGATGTTATTTAAGGCCTGAAAATCACTGGCAGGGAGATTATAATGCTTGTGTGGCGGGTGTTTGATAATACGTTGGACCTCAATAAGGACAGTTTTCTCGAATATTCCTACCTCTGGTCTTACCATTTCTAATGTAGGCATAAAAACTGAAGGAGGTTTGCAATTGGATAAATTAACACAACTATTTTCCAATGTATTATTTGCAAAAAAAAATGTTAACCTTACCTTGCGGAAAAAGGAAAACATGTCCTGATGTAATTTGAACGAGTCCAAGGTAGTACTTGGAACAAACGAAAGACCTCTTCCCAACACTGCATTTTCTTCTTCAGTGAGAATAGAGGAGGACAAATTAAAAATGGGTATGGTTTCAGCCATCGTGGACGAGTACCCAGCTCTACCTGGGTTCTCCAATATTGCTGGTTCCTGGTCTTTAAATAAGGCTGCTGATATTGAGGGGCTCCCTGTTGTTGGTCGTCCCTGTCCTGTCCCCAACATCTGTTTCTCCCTCTGTATTGGCCCCTCTGTAAAAAAGGTTGCTGGCCTAGGAAAGACTGTTGGTTAGTCTGTCTGCCTCTATTGGCTCTGTAATTAAACTGAGCTCCCTCTGGCATAGTTGGATTGTCAGACTCTGAATCCGAAGAATAGGTGTCAGAAAAATTGATCACCTTGCGTCTATTATTGCTATTGTAACCTTGGTAGTTGGTCCCTTGATAATTGGTTCCCTGGTTCCAATCCTGATAATAGGTAGAGTTGAGGTACGGATAAGCCTTCTCTTGTGCATACCAGCATACGTCTTTTTTAAATTTATCTGTTTTTCTATTTGTTAGATACTCCTCAAAATCCTTCATCTCATTATTCTATTCATCTTTTCCAATCTAGCGTTTGCTTCCTCTACTGCTGTTGCAGTTTTCAATTTGTCCTCTAGTTTAATAATCTCCTGGTTTAGTACCTGCATCACCTCTTTAGCTGTTTCAAGAATCAAGATCATCCAGTCCCTGGAGCAGCGGTTAGCGATGTGTGACCACCGCTCTAGGAACTTCCGAATCTCAACAAGAAGGGCTGGTACATTTCGCACTCTCAGCCCTGAGGGAATCACACCAGCCCGCAAATATTCCAACATATATTGAGCGTGTGACTCCATCCTCTTTAATTTTTTCCAGAGATTATTCCATTCGCCATTATCACTGCTAGATAGTGTGGTGGTATTACCGTTGGAGGCTATTTGACCTATCAATGCAGAGAAGTCCTCGTCCGAGAACCCAAAAGTTTTTAATCCTTCCATTATAGCAAATGTCAGTCAACACTCAAAGGTGAAGGTACCAATACTTACTATAGGGGACCTAATCTGCTCTAACCTATAAGAGTGCACAAGAATGACAAGGCTAATGGCGCTCAAACATAAAATTCAGTCACAGATTTCAACACATATTCCAGAGAAAAAGTGAAAAGGAATAACAAATACCCGCAACACTAAAAAGTAATAGAAAGAAAACACCAAAAGGTGTGAATAGATACCACAATATAATGATCCAATCGACTTCTTTTTCAATCTGTTATTAATCAGATCAAAAAACCCCATGGTTAAACAAACGGGAAATCCTATGAAAGAAAGGGGGGGCCCCCTTAAGAACGATACCTTTAGGCCAGGGAGAAAAGGGGGAAGAACCAAACCAAATAATAATGCAACTCCCTCGTGGCCTCTATTTCTTTAACTTTCAGAGATAAATCAAAAGAAGGGTTACAGTTCCAAATTGGAAGACAATCACAACATTTGAAAGTTGGTTACATATTTATTCATTTTTATATCATTTTTTTGTATAAATTAATTTACTCTTTTTTAACCAACAAATCAGCAGTATCAAAAAATATATTATACATGAAATCACAAATATATTCATATTCATCTATATTCATATATTCAGATTGTCTGGGATAAGTTTAATAAAAAACAAGACGAGAACACGACAAGAACATAAATATTAGGAAAACCATCATTTCCGTTTTCTGCTATTGGAATCCTCAAAATCTTTGGAAGTCCTTGGGGAGCCTTTGAAACATAAGGTGTGTACTTAAATGTACCATGATCAGGATAGGATTCTGAGACAATTTAGAGATAGTGTTCTAATTGGATTGTAATTACTTACAGGACACTTCGCCTTGTTAGAGGTGATTGAACCAGCTCCTTATTTTTCTACCTTGCACAGAGAGAACTTTTGATGTTTTTCGCCAAAAAAAACCTGTCTTTTCAGGTAAGTTATAATAGGAGATGGCCTTGGTAGTACTTTAATCCTTGTAGGATAGGTTACGTTTTAACTATTGGTCCTTCTCCTTTTTCTTCTATAAGGCATACGTTGGCTAAACAGAATCTCTTACGTAAGAGAATATTTGACTTCAAAGCAGCCTACATTCATATTATTGTTGGCTGTAAGATGCTAAGTATTGTTTGCCTTTGCATTGCCTTTGGGCCTATATGGCATATTGTGAATCTCTAGCATGGAACTGATTTCTAACACATTGTTGCATTTTAGAGCACTTTTCTTTCTTGTCTCTACGTCTTCATCTCTCTTTGGTGGCGTTTTGAAATACAGTGAGTTTCTTTTCTGTGGCTTTAAGTTGTGATCTTTGGTTCTCTGTATATGGCTTCCTTGAGATTTTTCTGATAAATGTTTTCTTTTCTTTTCTTTTTGGTGTTGGGTAAAATGAATTGGTCCAATCGCAAAGTATTTTTTCAGATTATATACGGGTTACTGATATGTGCTGTTTTTAATTATTATAGGTGCCCCTACCTATTCTTTTGGGTTTGTGAAGGTCCTGAAGTAGGTGGCTTGACCACCGAAACGCGAGTCGACCATATTATATGCGCATTTCCCACGACTTGTTCATGGTGAACAGAAACAACTGCACAGGACTCGTGTTTATTGCTTGTGATTGACTGGTAGTATGTGTGGTATGAGTGAGAGTGTATTTGGATTTCAGACCTTTGAGGTTATGTGTATTTGGTTTACGTAGGGGTATAGCGACACATTAGGTGATTGGTGAAAAGATATATTGTTTTTCTTTAAAAAGTTTTTAAGAAATTGTATTTATAAAAATGTTGAATAATTTAATATGAATATATTTGTGATTTCATGTATAATATATTTTTTGATACTGCTGATTTGTTGGTTAAAAAAAGAGTAACTTAATTTATACAAAAAAATTATATAAAAATGAATAAATATGTAACCAACTTTCAAATGTTGTGATTGTCTTCCAATTTGGAACTGTAACCCTTCTTTTGATTTATCTCTGAAAGTTAAAGAAATAGAGGCCACGAGGGAGTTGCATTATTATTTGGTTTGGTTGTTCCCCCTTTTCTCCCTTGCCTAAAGGTATCGTTCTTAAGGGGGTCCCCCCTTTCTTTCATATGAAATCAAATGATACCAGAACAAGAAAAATCCAATCAGTAGAACTGGAGGTATGGAATTTCAAAGTTCAAAGAGACAATAGCTTCAAGAAGCAGAAAGCATTGCTCGCAGTTAACTGGTTGTGGTAGACTGAGGGAAAGTCACAAGTTCAGGCCAACAGCGATGGAGTGCAGGTCAGACAAAGGGACAAGGTACTTCCTGCTGAAGAGCTACCTTCTCAAGTCCGGTGCAAAGAGTTCCTTTCACTGTGGAGGAGGCTGTGAGGAGGTGACTTTGGCACGAAGTGCAGGTAGAGTTTCGCAGATGGTCGTTGCTGTAGAGCGAAAAACCAGTACTCACTGGAGCTTCTCGTTGGCTGATCATCACGAACGTTGCTTACGCAGTGAAGAGCAGGTCTCACCGGAGTTTCATGTTGGCTGATCGTTGTGGATGGTTGCTGATGGCACGAAGTGCCGATCTCACCGGAGCTTTGCATTGGCAGTCATCACAGTCGACGGGGCCCATTAGCGGTTGTGAAGAGCCAAAACTTCAGGATTTTCAACTTTTTCTTACTGAGGAGCTCTCACTGATGTCAGCCAAGGGTCCAGATACTGGGGGCACCTCTTGGGGATCAGGACTTAGTCCAGCAGAGGCCAGCAGCAGGGCTCAGTCAGGTCCAGACAGGTCCAGTTGGTGCTGGTCAGCTGGGCAGTTGCAGGGAGGCCTCTGGAAGCTTGTTGTGTTCTTATAGCTCACACAGGAGGTCAGCAAACTGACTTTTGGACTCTCTCTGGGTAGCCTAGGTTCAAGGCAAGCAGGTTCTGGCTGCAGAGCAGAATATTCTACAGGTCAAGGGGTATTCTGAGGAGTCATTCTGAAGGTCCTATTTTTATACCTGACGCCAGCCTTTATGTGGGTTAATTCCTTAACCTACCCCCAAAACTGGCTCTTGTCTATTCTCTCCCTTCCACTGGTCCTGGGTCCAAACTGTCTAGGGTGACAAAAGGCAGGACAGGCCTGGTTCCTTTGTGTGTACTGCAAGTAGGGACCTTAGAAATTTAATCACGGCACGGGTAGCTCATCCTTAGCCATCCTGTCAGGAAGATCCTCTCACCTCAAACCTAGATTTCCACTGTCTCACTGTCTGGAAGCAATACACAACACCCAACAGCAGAGCTATTCACAGTCATGTGACCCAGGAAGCTGGCAGCAAGGCACAGTTGATTTGAACAAGAAAATGCCAACTTTCTAAAATTGTCATTGTCAAAATGTTAACTTAAAGTCCAACTTCACCATTAAAAATTATTTTAAATTATAATTCATTTGTCTGTAAACAGCATAACTCTATCTGCTCCCAATCTGGAGTTAGCACTTTTTAAATGTAATAATGAAACCCAGTGTTAGTCTCTGAGTAAGATAGGCCTTACCATAGTGAAAAATGATATTAGGAGTTTTTCACTGTCAGGACATGTAAACGTAAACACAAATGTCCTACTTTTTAAAAACCATGCACTCAGCCCTGTAGGTGGTAAAGGCCTCCCTTTGGGGTAACATATAAGTGTTAAGGAAGAAGGTTTAGGCCGGGCAAGAAGTTTATTTTGGCAGTTCGAAAGGCAGTTTAAAACTGCACTACAAGCTGCACTGGCAGGCCAGAGACATCTTTAAAAGTGCTACTTCGGTGGGTTGAACAATGAGTGCTGCTGCCCACTTGTAACATGTATTTTACATGCCCTGGGTACATGTATTACCATTTAAGTAAATTAATACACCATTTCGGTCTAGCCCAATATTACTATGTTTTGAGGAGAGAGCACAACCACTTTAGCATTGGTTAGCAGGGGTAACGTGCATAGAGTCCTAATGCTAACAAAAATGAGTTCAGAAAAAAGCAGGAAGTGAAGGCAAAAGGTTTGGGAGAATACCACACCACAGATGTCTGGTCCAACAATGACAGTCTCACATCGTCTCTTGGCAACCTCACTTGCAGTACCTATAGTGCTTATTCTCTACCACTGATGACAGCTACTCACCCCGACATTCAAAGAATGGCTGATCGAGCTACACAGAGTGGCAAGCCATGAACGAACTAAGAAACGTAATGATAAGCTCAGCATGTTAGACAGTATCTGGGACCCTTACTGACCATTGACAGGATAATTACATAATGCCCCTGTGTCTGATCACCCCATGGAGGAGAGACATTACCATATATTCCTTAGTTTGAGTAACTTCCTCTATAACCAGACTGGTAGGTTTTGTAGATACATACCCATTGCTGTCCTAATCCCTGCAGCAGGACACAGGCAATCTACCTAGTATGTGCTCTCTCCCCTTCCTCCATGTCCCTGTCCCCTCTGCCCTCTGCCCTCCTCCCTTCCCCCTTCTAGCCTCTCCGCTAGGCTTCCTTTCCTCCCCATCCCCATCCCCTGATCCTAATCCCATCCTTTGGAGACTTTAATGGAATACTCTAGGGTCCTAGCTTGTGTGCCACTTACACACACATCACCCCTGTTACAGGGATAATTGAGATAGGAAAGTGCCTCTTTTGACATGGTTAGCCCCCAACTTTTCTTGAACATGATGTGATTTCGCCTGAAAGAGCACTGGGTCCCTGCTAACCAGGTTCCCAGTGCCCGATCTCTTTCCCAAAACTGTACCACAATTGTCACAACTTCAACAACACTTATAAGTCACTAGTAAATGGTGCCCCTAGTACCTAGGGAAATGGGACTGGAGAGGGTCAACTAGGGCTGCAGCACAAATTGTTCCACCCTAGAGACCCCTCACCAAGACCATCCAAACTGCCACTGCAGGCTGCGGGTCTTGATGCAGAGAAAACTGACCACAGACACTGAATGAGGTATAGGTAAGCCATCCCTACTGCAGGCCTTACATCCCTAAGGCAGGGTGCACTATATCCTATGTGTGGACATATCTGCATTAGCAGATATGGCCCTACAATATTTAAGTCCATTCTTGGATATTGTAAGTGCACAGGGAAGCCATAGAGAGTACATGGGCTGGACACCCGTCATTACGAGTGCCCCAGCACCATGAAGGCAAACATCTTGTGTTAATCTTGTGTTAATAAATCCACACTGATGCCAGTGCTGGATTTATTAATAAATGCACACACAGGGGACACCTTAGAGGGTCCCCTGAAAGCCTACCAAACACTAGTGTGGTCTTTGACTAGTCTCAGACAGCCTGCCACCACCAGACATGTTTCTGACCTAATGGAGTGAGATCCTGCTCTCTCAGAGGCCAGGAACAAAGCCTGCTCTGGGGGGAGGTGCTTCACACCTCCTCCAGGCTGGAATGGCTTTCCAAGGCGGGAAGCTTCAAAGGTGATGCCACCTTTGAAATGCAACCCATGCATTTCCAGATAGTGGAGAATGCCAACCCCACTGTCCTACTCCACATTTGGCGGGGGGACAGGCGGGAAACTTATTTAAAATAGGAGGTGGGTCTCCATTCAGCCAGCAACACCCCTAAAGTGGGGCAGGTGATGTGGAGCCCACTTTTCAGTTTCCTCCATCTTGTTTTGAGAGGGAATTAGCCAATTAAGGTCAGGGTTGTGACCACTCCCCAAAGGAAGTGGTCACATAGAGGTTGTAGACACCCTAAAGGTAGGTAGCTTCTGTAACACCCCTACATTTAGTATTTAAGTGGCACCCATGGACCCTGAACTTTAGATTTGATGGACCTAAGAAGAAAACAGACAAAGAAGAGCTGCTGACCCGAGAACAGGGTACCTGTTGCAGAATTTTGGGGCAAAACCCTGCCTGCTGTCTGCAAGGACTCGACTACCATGGTGTGCTGTCTCATCCTGCTGCGGTGAGGCCTCCAAGAACCCCGGAGCACCCTCATCCCTTCGCCAATTGCCAGAGAACTCCCTTGGAATAGAGTAGCTACACCCCTCCACTCCGCAGGCACGGAACCCACAGAGTCCGGTTTACTGACTTGCTGCTCCCTGGCGACTCCGACGCAGCAATCAATCAATCAGGGGATTTTAAGTGCACTACTCACCCGTGAGGGTCTCAAGGCGCTGGGGGGGGGGAGCAGCTCCAGTCAGTTGAAGAGCCAGGTCTTGAGGGTCTTCCTGAAGATGTGCAGGGTCGGGGCGGGTCTGATGTGGATTGGGAGCTCGTTCCAGGTCTTGGCCGCGATGTAGGAGAAGGTTCTTCCACCCGTTCTGGCTCTGCGGATGCGCAGGGGTTTGGCGAGTGCGAGGTCGGGGGACAGAGGTTTCTCTTGGGCACGTGGAAGGAGATTCTGTTGTTGAGATATTGGGGTCCTGTGTTGTGGAGGCATTTGTAGGCATGGGTGAGTATCTTGTAGGTTACTCTCTTCCCGACGGGGAGCCAGTGGATGTTTCGCAGGTGTGGGATGATGTGTTCGTGTCAAGGGATGCCGAGGACGAGTCTGGCTGCGGTGTTCTGTATGGTTTAGAGTTTGCAGAGCAGAGACTTGTTGATCCCAGCATAGAGGGCGTTTCTGTAGCACAGTCTGCTGGTTATGAGTGCGTGGGTGACGGTCTTCCTTGATTTGGGGGGGATCCATTTGGATGTCTTCCGGAGTATGCGGAGGGTGTTGAAGCAGGTGGAGGTGACGGCGTTGACCTGTTGGGTCATGGAAAGGGAGGAGTCGAGTACCTTGCCGAGGTTCCGGGCGTGGTCCGTCGGGGTGTGGGGGCTACCGAGGAAGGTGGGCCACCAGGTGTTGTTCCATGCTGAGGGGGAGGGTCCGAGGACAAGGACCTCTGTCTTCTCCGAGTTGAGCTTCAAGCAGCTGCTGCTCATCCAGGATGCAATGTCCTTCAGCACCCAAGCAAGAAGAGGTACACTAGCTCCAGAGGGTCAGATCTGACCCCCCCGAACTAAGCGAGGGAACACCTGGACCTACCGGAGCTGTGCTGTAGCAATACCCAAGGTACCGGGTCACCTGCAACTGACACCAAGAAAAAGAGGTCAATCTGGACTCCAACTGCCCAGGAAGCAAGCATCCTTTGAGGGACATCAAGACCCCTAATACCCACTTTGTGAGTGGCCCCGCTGTCCAGAAATCTTCCCTGCAACCTGTCTTCCCCTGACTGCGAAGACCCTCTTGACGCACAGAGCCTGGCTGACCTATCTGCTCTGCACCCAGTCCGCCCGGCCTGGGTACCGATGAACCAGCTGTGCTCCCATGGTCCTGAGGCCCTAGTGACACGATCCCTCATTTGGGGTTCCCCAAACTTACCTGTAAGTCCCTTATGCAGCCTGTTTTTGGGTGGCCCCCTTCTTCGTAGCGCACCACCTGCCAATGACCTCAGCAGCCTGCTCTTGGCCGAATCCAGGATGCTCCCGACGATCCACTGGTGGGATATTGGGCCTTGGCCTGCTGCTACCCTGAACCTTAAAGGTGCAACCCTAGAACCGGCTGTAAGAATTTATATGCATTTTCGTGTTTTTCTCCATAGACTTTCATTGTGCGTAATCGCGCAAAACAGTGAGCTATTTTCTGAACTTTGAAAATTCATAACTAAAATAGTACTTATCTGTGAACAAAATTCTTGTCTTGAAAATGATATAAAAATCAGTGTTATATTTACAAATTGGTCTCAGATTTATTCTTGAGGTTGTGCCTCATTTATTGCCTCGGTGAGTACAACAACTGATTAGCACTACCCTCTGATAAGCCTAACTGCTCGCCCACACTATCACTAATAGACCGTTATTATTATCTACTTTTGCCTCAGTATACCAACTGGGGACCCACTGGACTCTCTGCACATTGTACTTTATTTTAGTGCACTATATAGAGAGCCAGCTTCCTACAATTGATGTTTGCTTCTTTCGCTTGATCGATGACCACTGTTTTGTCCACATGATGGGCATACAGATATTGTAGAATCCATGCTTCTTCTGTACGAATCTCCATAAATAAGTGTTGCAAAAAAAAGAAAGTCATTTGAAAGTGTTACATCTGCTTTAGATGAAAGTGCATTAGTCTGGCACACGGACTACCTATCACACAATGCTTAAACTAGAGCTAACCGCCATATGAAATTTTTAATGACAGTGTCACAACATATGACAAACACACAGCATGCAGATTTTCTTAGAGCAAGTGCATCACTCAAACATCCTTCATGAATAACTTAGTTGCAGATAAGCTTGGCCATTCATTGATTTCCCTCATCCAATAAAGTGCTGGGATAGGAATCTCATGCCCCCACGGGGCCAATTCTATTAAATGCATTTCCCTTTTCTACTACTAATTCAAAAGTAGAAAGTCAATGGCCTTGTTTTCCATTATCAAAGCGTGAGGGCTGCATTACCTTTTTAAGCTGTTGACACACAGATTTCTCGAGGGTCATGAAGGAGATTGCATCTTGGTTAAATAGAAGTATATTTTGAAAATGACCAGGGCAAAGACAGAAAATGTCCTTCTGGTTTCATACCAGAAGCTTTGGCTTAACAACATTTTACCTGAATCCCTTGAATTGTTTGGTCTTCCAACCAATTTTTCAAAATCTTTGAAATATCTTGGAGTAGTGTGGGACACTAACCTTGAATTTAACTCCTACATTACAGATGTGTTCCCTTTTTTTTTCTTGAGGCAGCTGAGGCTGACAATACTTGCCATAAAAGCATATTTGTGTATCTCATTACCTTTATATTTGACTATGAGAATGCCATATTTTAGGATTTAAGCAGGGTCAGATTGCAAGACTACAACATGCTCAAAATGTAGAAGCTAGGTTTGTATTGCACCTTGGCAAATTTGACATTGTTTCTATAAGTCCCTTCACTGGCTTCAAGTGTCTAAATATGTTACACTTAAGCTAGAATTCTAGAGGGTCAATTAGGTCTTGGTGCAATCGATCCCCTGGTGGACCTTTGGACTGTATGCCCTATTTAGAAATCTGCACGAATCTTTGTGCTGTGAAGTAAGCTCCCAGCATGGTTGCTGCCTTCACAGCACTGAAACTTTGCCAAGCACATGCCATTTTAAAGAGCCCGCTCTGCAAACATTTTTGTATTCATATGATAAGCTACCCAAGCAGGAGTTTGTTTTCTCAATACAAATGGCCCCAAGGCTCAGGGAGTTTTATCCGTGTGAATGGGGGACATTCTATAATTTCCCTACCTTTATCTGTCATGCTTCGTGTGAGCAGGAGGCATGGCATAGGCAGGAAAAATAGGTGAGGTTGATCTGCTGTCAATAGAACAGGATGACATTCTTGTAAAATGGTGACCTCTTGGTGGATGGGCCACTGGTTCAGAGGCTTTAACTGGGGTAACCAGCGAGACTGCACCAGTATAAACACACATTTCCCTCAGGCCTAAACAGAGTAGAGAACTGGAGATTAGTGGAGGTGGAGCACCACCAGTTTACAGTGGTGCTCCTGTACCTCCAAACTATTAATAAGGCCCTTAGCCTTTACATGCCTGAAGGATCTGGCACTTGCTGTCATGAGGATAAAATCTACTAATATGTACCCTAAGTTTTTATAGTCATATGTAGGATCTGGATCGCCCTACACGAGAAGGTGCATGAAATGCCCAATGTGTGGAGTTTTAGAAAGGTGTTTAGAACCTTCTTGTTTACTCGAAGATTCTTTTTCATTTGAAGGATAGATGGACATGACATTACTGAAACATTTAGTGTTGCATAACGTTTTATTTAAGGCATTGTTTGTGCTTAGAGGCAACAATATTGGGAAAGTGCACCCCATACATAATTTTAATAACAACAATTCTTATTCTCATTCTCATTCTCATTCTTATTCTTACTCTTAAACTAGGTCTTAGTCTTAGTCTTAGGGCCTGATTTTAATCTTGGCGGGACTACAGCTGTCCAATCATGGTGGCGGTCCTCGGAAATCCATTGAGCTGACAGCGGTCCAATTGCCATATTTAGATGTTGCAGCTATAGACAGAAGACCGCTGTGGCAGCTCTGGCAGCTCTGTTGCCATTAAGCTGGCGGATTTGTGCCAAGCCGATTTAGATGTTCCCATTGTGCTTCTAGTGTCATGGCAGCGGAGTTCTGATGGAGTGAGGTTCATGGGGGTGTGGAGACTGGTAAGTACAACTCATTTATACGTTAATACACATATATTTCATGTTTGCATGTAAACCATATGTAGTCAATGTGATATGCCCTTTTTGTTTTACTTTTGTCATGCTACTCACACAACATTCATCTAGTATAATGGGGTGACCCAGTGCCCCTCAGAACCTGGGTGTTCAAGAATGCCGAGAATGTTGGTTCTGTCGGGTATAGAATTGATTCTTGGTTTACTGAATAAAATAGAAAACAATGCTCAGACCTTTCAGTATTAATCAATAAAAAGGAAAGAGGAAACAAGACAAAAAAACAAAAACACACCAGAAAATTGAATAAATCTAAAGTTGTATTGAGGGATAAATCAATATATTCATTTACATTAGAAGGCTGTCACAATTCATGAACATACGATTTGTTCAAAACGGCGCAGGTGATAAGGTGAAGAAAGTGCAAAAAAGTGCTAAATTAGAACAGAATATATTCAGTGTTGTATAGATGGTTAAAGCTAGTTCTTCAAAAGACATCCGTCCCTAGGTCTATGAATATCCGAACTGTTTGGGATTTAAGTTTCCATTTCACATGAGGCGGAGAGAGTAGGGTCAGGATTATCACAAGCACGTCGACGTTTCAACCCAGAAAAGTGCATGAGTGGTTGGTAGGCATGTAGGGTCTTCCTCAGGACAAGGCAAATCAAGGGACAGCCTGCATGATTAAAATTAAGATTAGCTGGTTATAGGTTGGTGTGTATGGTATGAGGCAGGAAAAATAAGGTAAGTTAATTAAGGACCCACCCGAATTGAAAGAAGGAAGGTTTTCAAGGTATGGTCCACCGTAGGTTGGATTCAAGAGAGCAATGACTGCAGTGAGAATCTTGATGGTAATGAATCACATCAATGGGGCAGCACAGTTCAGTAGCTGATAAGAAAGGTGACTCACTGTCAGTTACTCAAAACATAGTGCACTCTACAACGGCCATAAGCCAAGGGGTTGTGAGTCACTAATAGGCAGGGTGAACCCAGGGCAGCAGTATTGGTAATATACCTGCGGTGAATGTGGTTCATGCAATATTGATTGAATCTACAGAAGCGTTGCCAGTACAGAGATTTAAATTCTGGACAGCTCTCAGAACGGTTCCGCGCCGGTCACAGCACCGAAACCGCCCTACTAGCAGCCACTGACTGTATTCACATGCAGGTTGACCAAGGCGGATCTGCAGCGCTGATTTTGCTCGACCTTTTGGCGGCATTTGCCACCGTCTCCCCAGTGCGCAGTGTCCAGCGACTGCGGGAAGTGGGAGTTACTGGAAGGGCTTTGCAGCTTCTCTACTCTTTTATGACTGGCAGAATGCATATCGTTAGTTGTGGAGGCCTTTGGCATTCCCTGTGGGGTCCCCCAGGGATCTTTGCTGAGTCCCACTCTTTTTAACCTCTATGTGAACCCTCTGGCCGAGTTGGTGAGAGCGTTCGGATTCCAGGTGCTCTCCTATGTGGACGACACACAAATCATTGTTTTTATGGCAAATGATTTGCAATCAGTCGCACATAAGTTTAATCAATGTATGTATGTCCAGCATTATATGTCGGATGAAGGGCAACTCATTAAAGATCAATACAGACAAAACCGAGATGCTAGTTTTTGGCCCACAGAACTCAATCTGGTCAAATGCCTGGTGGCCTGCAGACTGCGGTCCCCTTCCTGTCCCGTTCAGGACAGCAACAAATCTGGGGGTTACCTTTAACGAGTGTCTAACCTTCAATGCTCAGGTCAGCCGCACAGTCAGCACCTGTTTCTTCATCTTAAAAACCCTGAGAAAGATGCGGCCGTATATTCTATCTGAACTGCATCGGTCCACGATCATCACACTAGCCACCTCCCGGCTGGACTACTGCAACGCTCTGTACCTCAATATCAACACAGTTTTCCTGAACAAGCTTTAGGTGGTACAGAACGCAGCGGCAAGGCTGATTCTTAACACCCCGAAGTATCAGTCAGCCAGGGAAGGAATTCGAGCCTTGCATTGGCTCCCCATCAGGAAGCGCATGTCCTTCAAGGTCCTGAATATGGTATATAAGGCTATGCATAGCAAAGGCTCATCTCACTTGAAAACCATGTTTCAGTGGGGCAGTCGCTCCTTCTCTGTGGTACCTATCAAACGTTGGAACCCCTCGTCCCCTTCCATCTCCAAGGCAGACTCTCTTCTGGTCTTCAGAAAACTTTTGAAAACTTGGCTATTCGCTTCTTAGCTGGGTGTTGGCACTTCTCCCTCCTCCCCATCCGCTCAGCGCATTGACACCCTCGGGTATAAGCACGCTTTATAAATATTATCCTATCCTATCCTATCCTACATCGGTTTTGGTTGTTTTCTACTCCCACTGAGGGGCAGTTCAGCAATTGTTTAGGCCAATCTGTCTCCAGAGGGGTGGAAACTCCCATAGAAACCAGGATGAACGCACTAATTATGATTATGGGGAGCAGCCACTTGGGCGAGGGTATCTTCCTCAAAGGGGCAATTTTCTTTTGTTTCCACTCCCCATGGATAGATCACTCATTTTTTAGGCTGCTCTGTCTCCCGGGGTCAGTGGAAGTTCACTAGACACCAGGGAAGGCATATATTTTATATATAAGGAGAGCCCATTGGGCAAGGGTTGCTTCCTCAAGGTGCATTTTGATTTTGTTTTTGCCCCCCATATTTTAGGCTGGTCTACCCCTCAGTGGGTGGAAACCCACTAGATACCAGGAAGGTTTGTCCATATATTTAATTTATTGTGAGGGGCCCCTTGGGCAAGGGTACTTCCCCTCAAGAGGGCATTTTTTCTTGTTCCCCCTACCCCCCAAGCCAGATCAATCGTTTTTGGCCTATCTGCCCCCGAGGGGGAGGGGGTGGAATCCCACTAGACACTAGGGAATAAGTTTCTGTATGTGGGGGAAGTTGCCCCTGAGGTAAATGTTTCTCCTCTCTAGGGTGACAATTTTTTCCTTTGGTATAGACTAGTGATACTCAAAGTACAGCCCAGGGGCCGTTTGTGACCCTCTTGACATTTACATGGGGACCCCCTGGTGAACAGCAGCACGAGCAGCTGTTTACTTGCTGAGCACTAATATTCACAGAAAACGTTAAATAAACAGTCAAGCATTTATTTGCAGGTTAAATGAAGTTATGAAGTAACTACGGTGGTGTCCTGCACCACTTGACTTTAGTTAGTTAACCTGCAAATAAATACTTGCCTGTTTATTTAACATTTTTTAGACCTCCTTACACTATCCCTGATCCACCCAGACCACCTACCGTAACCATGCTGGCATAAGTGCAGCCCTCGGTCACACCACAGACCATACTTTGGGGCCCCTGGGCAAATGTTTGCGAGTACCCATGGTATAGATCAACCTGTTTTGATTTAAATCTGCTCCTCAAGCCGACTTTGTTGTGTTTTATAATATTAACTGTTTTATTTGTTATCATGTACATTTGTGACCTTATGTTTTTTCTTTTTTATTGTAGTGCAAAGCTGTTGATTTTCTTGGTGGCATATCCTGCCTGTGGTTTCCGCATTGGTAGATCTGCAGTTTGTGTAGTTGCATGTGTTTGGTAAGGAGACTTTTTTGTAATGTTTACTTCAAATTTATATCATTGCCCAGCTTGATTTTTTATACTGTTTTAATAATTTTAGCATATTTACTTTACGTTTTATTGACTTTTAAATTCACATTTGAATGGGTGCATGATCTATAATGTGCCGTCTTGTGTGCAATATTTCTTTGTTTTTCTTTTCTAGTGGGATATCTTTGATGTTTGCTGTGTCTGTGCAGGGTGGTGCAGTTGATTCTCTGTGCAGCTGTTCATGGCAAGTAGTATCCTTTTGTTGGACAAAGTTAATTGTGTTGTTTGTATTGATAGTTTCTTTCCAGATCATTGTATTTCACAAATTGTATTTACTGTTTGATGTAGCCACAGTTTGTTGAGTTCTAATTCGATGCAGTGTTGTTTTCGGCTGTTTTTTTGTGTGATAGTTTTATTAGTAAGCATTGGTTGTTGGTTTGCTTTTTGAATTTGCCCATAAACATGCCTCTGAAACTGGCTTTGCAATGCATCTGTGGCAATGGACCAAGTACAAGATTCTGGCAGTAAGTTTTATGTCCAAGAGCACCCCATTTAGTACCTCATTTAGAGGAGGACTTTGGTGTGCCTGTAGAGCAGCATGAACAAGCTGGACTGCAGGCAGGGGCTGGAATGCTTCCCACTGGAAGAGCTGAACTCTGGGTTACCCCCAAAATGGTACAGCCTTTTTTGCCTGTCTTTAATGGAGTTGCAGGGTGTAGAGTTAATACAGAGAACTTTTTGTCTATCAATTTCTTCCAGCTCTTTATTGATGATGTGTTTTTGGATGATATTGTTGAGCAGACATGTTTGTATGCAGAGTAGTTTTTGAGGGACAACAGTGCCACACGTAAGACCCAATCTAGAGCTGCCTGATAGACTCTCACAAATCTCCATGAGATGAAGCAGTTCTCGAGTTTAACTTTTCTGATGGGACTGCTAAGGAACCCATTATTTTCTTTATATTGGTCTACTAGTTCTTTTATGGAAACTGCTATTTTTCCGGCAACCAATTGAGATTGGTATTTGCTTCTACAGCTGATGCTGCATTTTGCAGCAAATGTTACAGTGTTGCCATGAGATCACGCTGATTATGACTGTTTCTTCATGATTTTGCCTGTCCTTGTCCATTTAGTTGATAGTTTCTCAGAGATCTGTGTTTCAGGTCAAGATATATCTGTGGACGACTCTCTGGTCCTGTTTAAGGGTTGTTTATTTTTCCGACACCACATACCCAGCAAGAGACCACCTTATGGTATTAAGCTATATATGTTCTGTCAAAGTGCCACTGGGTATGCATATAATTTCAGGATGTAAACTGGTCAGGATTCCTCATTGTGCCCCTTGGTTACCATTTATACATCGGCAGTTTCTCCACAGAGCAATTATTTAAAGAACTGTGCAAAGTAGGTACTGTGGCATGTGGCATAATCTGCTCTTAACACAAAGATTTCCCTAAAGAGCTTGTGTGTAAAAAACCTCAAAGGGAACAGAGCAGTGCCTTGCGTAGCAATGAACTACTTGCTTTGAAACTTTCTGACGGTAGATATAACCTCTTGCTTACAACTAACCACAATGAAAGCACTACACTTGTGACTGTTTGGAGTCAGGTAGCAGAAGTGTACAAACCAGTGTGCAAAAAGCACATAGAGGTGTAAATCTAGTAGAGCAAAGGCATAAGCCTTACAATGCTGCTCGAAAGTCATGCATCTAGTACAAGAAGTTGGCTGTTCATTTGCTTCATTAGGTATCCTTCAATGCTTATGTTGTTTTCTAAGATTGTTCCCCTGATTCCAATAGAACTTTTGCAGTTTCATAAGTCTGCAATAGGCATCCTTGCTGCTGTAGAGGATGTGGCTAGATTGAAAGATCACCACTTTCCTGAATGTGTTCCTCCAACACCCAAAAACAACTTTTCTTGTCAGAGATGTCAAGTCTGCGTCCAAAGAGAAGCACAGAAGGAGAATCGTATGTACCACCCTGAGTGTTCTTGGAATCCTGGCCAATGTGTGCCCACATGTTTTAAACTGTCCCGTATGCAACTCAAGTGCTGGGAGCAACCCTGGGAGTAAAAGGGAACTGACACTATGATCTATATTGCTGTATATTTTCTTCTTTGATACCAGAATGGCAATTGTTTGATGTGTTTAGTAACACCTGCTGTTCAACTAATAGGTGAGATATTTTAAATTTGAAAAAAAAAAGAAAAATGCCATCTTTAGGTCAATGTTCAGTGTTTAATTGTTACTTCTGTATCTGCTTTTTGTGTGTAATCTGTTCAGTCTCAGAATGTTTTACACATGAAAGTGGCATGAGGCTTCATGGTGACGGTTGGCTAGCAGTGTGTGTGTGTGCTGGTGGCCAGCTGGTGGTGCATATAGTGGCAGTTGATTGCGTGTGTAGTGGTAATTGACTGGCAGTGTGCTTATGTCTGTGTGGTGGCGGTTGATGGGCGTTTGTGTGTGTGCAATGGCAGTTGATTGATGGTGTGTGTGTCTGCGTGTGTGTGTGTGTGTGCATATGTGTAATGGCAATTGACCTGAGGTTTGTGTATAGTGGTGATTTACTAGTGGTGTGTGTATGTGTGTGTGCAGTGGCAGTTGACTGGCAGTGTGTGTA
Source organism: Calotriton arnoldi (assembly GCA_963921515.1). NCBI lineage: Eukaryota > Metazoa > Chordata > Amphibia > Caudata > Salamandridae > Calotriton > Calotriton arnoldi. The sequence continues at coordinate 218,504 of CAWUFW010000384.1, read as the reverse complement.
GTAGAGGTTTACTGGTGGTGTGCTAATGTGTGTGGTGGTGTTTCACTGGTGGGGTGTGTTTAGTGGCAGTTGACTGACATTGTGCATAGTGGCGGCTGTCTGGCAGTGTGTGTGTATGTGTTTATAAGTTGGTTGATGTTTCATTGATTAGTAGAATGATTGGCGTATCAGTCCTGTGGGTGTATGAAAGTAGTGCAGTTTGTTTATGTGAGTGTTGTATCCGCATCTGGCGGTGTGAATGGTTTTCTGTGTGCAATGCATGAAGGGCATGTCAATGTCTGTAAAGCGATTGATGCCTTGTCGTGGCTTTACAGTTTACGAGCTGTGAGTCACAGGTTCAGTATTCTCAAATTTCAATTATTTTTTTCACAGTGATTTCTACATTTTCATTTTGGTGAGCTCATTTGTTAATAAAATGTACATTTAAATGTTTTCAATCACCCTCATGCCAAATCCAACCAATATATATGTGTGTACTTGAATACTGTATGTGTGTGCAGTAATATTTGTATTTTCTGACTTTCACTGCCAGGGTATACATTGTCTCCAGGGAAAACATACCAACCCGAAAAATTCATGTAAACTAGACACCAGGGGGCCGATTCACAGAACTAATCTGAGACAAAATCCTAAATTTACTACTTCTGGTATTCACAGAAGGCACTTGCGATTTTTGGTATTCACAGAAATCACTTACGACTACTAACTTTACGTCCGCTATCGGGCTGGAAACTCCGCACCTGGACCGTACTCTCCGCACCCGGACCATACTCTCCGCACCCGGACCGTACTCTCTGGCTAGGGCCGTAATCTCCGGCTCGAGCCGTAATCTCCGGCTCGGGTCGGATAAAGTGTAATCAATGGACTGGAATGCAATTTTTACAAAAAGGAACATTAGGAATGTGTGATAAATGGTAGAGGAGGTCATGAAAAATAGTCTGGGCAGGGAAAAGAGTATGGCCAGACACTACATCATACCCAGAAAAGTTTGCTCCTTTGCATCATGGTACATGCAGCGCACAATTTGCGCTCCTCTCAGTGTTGACTGCGGTGTCAACACTACAGTCAACACTAAGGGGAGCGCCCTTAGTGTTGACTGTGGTGTTGACACTACAGTCAACACTGAGGGGAGAGCAAATTGTACCATGATACAAAGGAGAAAACTTTTCTGGGTTATGATGTAGTGTCTGGCCATACCCTTTTCCCTGCCCAGACTATTTTTCATGACCTCCTCTACCATTTATCACACATTCCTAATGTTCCTTTTTGTAAAAATTGCATTCCAGCCCATTGATTACACTTTATCTGGCCCGAGCCGGAGATTACGGCTCTAGCCGGACAGTACGGTCTGGGTGCGGAGAGTACGATCCAGGTGCGGAGATTCTGGCCCGATTGCGGACGTAAAGTTAGGAGTCGTAAGTGATTTCTGTGAATACCAAAAATCATAAGTGCCTTCTGTGAATACCAGAAGTAGTAAGTTTAGGATTTTGTCTCAGATTAGTTCTGTGAATCGGCCCCCAGAAGTCTCCAGGGTGGTGTGCCTCATGTCGATCCCAGAAGGTTTACTTACCCAAAAGGCCTTGCAAACCTCAACCATTGGCTAAAAACACATATTTTCTTCACATTTCTGTAAATGAAAGTACTTGAATCTGTGAGAAGCCACAAATTTACTACCACACAGCATTCCCACATGCCTCCAATAAAAATGGTATGTCACTCTTGTTCGTGGGCATAGCGCACGTGACAGGAATAACCCAAAATGTGATGTGGAGACATCACCATTTTGTATCCAAATGTGACATGATTTTGATTTGGCAATGCAGGTAGTTGTGGTATTTGGGCCCGGACATGGCTGCAACCCAGGAAAACCTACCAAACCCAGACTTTTTTGATGTGTATCTCATGGCATTTTCTTACCTACGAAGCCCTGCAAACCTCAATCTTTGCATGAAATCGCACATTTTCCATGCATTTATGTGATATAACTTTCCAGACTCTGCAGGGTTTCACAAAATTCTGATCACCCAGTATTCTCCCATTGGTCCGGACAAAACCCCACATATGTGGCTGGATCTAGTGCCCACAACAGGAGTGGACTAGGACTAACGGGACTTGCATTTTGGGCCCTTTCCCACACAAGTGAGGCACTATTTTTATCAGGAGATGTGGTGGAACACTGTGTGGCTCCCCACAGACTCCAGAAGTTTCCTTGACAAAAATGTCAGGAAAATTGTGTTTTTATGCAAAGTATGCAACTTGCAAGGCCTTCTGGGTAAGAAACCCTGGTCAGAACCCCACAAGTCATGCCACCCAGACTCCCTTGGGTAGCTAGTTTACGGAAATGTATGGGTTTAGTAGGTTTCCCTGGGTACCGGCTGAGCATGGGTCCAAATTACATAGCTTCCCAAATTGCAAAAAAGGGTTGGTTTTCAGTGGAAACATATGAAGTGCACAGCGCTGCACATTTATACCTGGCATTAGTCTGTGAGAAGGGTGACTCCTGACCCCTCCCTGACCAATAGGAAAAAGTCCCCAGAGGTAATCCTACCAACTTTTGCAGAAGTTCCTGTGTGCCTTACTGCAAGCAATTCTTACAGTGCCCTTCTATACATAAAACCAAGATGCTAGAGCGTCCATTACACTGTGCAGAGTTCAGGAGCCCACCTTAGAGATGTGGATAATGAAATGAACAAACCCTTTCACACTCACTGGACACTGAAAACTGGTTCTGGGGGCAGCTGTTAACCCACTGGGATTTGTGCCTGGAAGGCTAGTTAGACAAACGGAGGAAAGCCCAGGTGCACCTGGCAGTGGCAGTGTAGGAATCCTTTCAAGATATGCAAAGGGATTGGAATAGCACCCTGGTCATCCTGCCAGGGGAGGGTTAAACTCTCCCTAACACAAGCACTTTGCCTCAACTCTGGGATCCAATTCACACCTAATCAATGAGCTATTCAGCTCCTGGATGAGAGTTGGAAGTTCAGTCAAGTGGGCTTTTAGAGGCTTTAGGCCAGCTAAAGATACCATTTAAAAAGTACCTTTTGTGAAATATTTGCTACAAATCCAACTTTAACAATGAATTGGATAACATTTTATCTGGTTATTAGTGGAGTTAACATTATTAAATGTTAATATTAACAGCTAACCTGGAGACTGTGAAAATAGCTTTTTAGACCTTTTCACTGTAAGGACGATTTACTTTAAACATTTGCATGTTCTACTGTTAAATACATACACCCCATCTTACAGGCACTTAAGGGGTTATTTTGACAGGTCAAATTTGCGGGTTAAACTTGAACAGCCAGGTTACTGGTGGCAGGCTTGCAGTCATGTTTAGCATCGTCATGTTAGTGGTGGCACAATCTGTGTTGCAGTTCACTAGCGACATTTAACTTCCAGACACTGGTTACAGTTTGTACCATATACTAGGGACATATAGATAAGTTAAAAATTAGGAGTAGAAGCAAAAACATTAAGTTCCAGGGGTCAGAGCACATGCACTCGGGGCCTGGTTAGCGGAGTACCAGTGCACATAGTCAAAAGCCAGAGACATTAGTCCGGGCAAATATGGGTTATTATGCCAAAAAGAGGTATTTTATTACACCAGAGATATGAGTGGGAGTGTGGGGGAGGGGTAATCTTTCTGCAGGCATCTAATAGACAAGAAGACAACCATTCTTGAGAGACAAGAGTTCTTAAAATTAACTTTCAAAAGAAACAAGCATTTTTGGATCACAGTGCAATTTCAGGTGAATATCACTAAGGGCGTGCAGAGAACTCCACTCCGCCAGCGGAGTGTGCAGAGTTTTGCCTACTCCGCGCTCGGCTGAGAACGCGGAGTTTAAGCAAAACTCCGACTCTGCAGCGGAGCAGAGTTAACAAGCACCCCCCTGACAAAAATAGGCTCCCCGCCTCCACCCCCCTAATAAAAATATATATTTTTTTAAATTAAGAAAGAAAGCGGAGTTCTATAGAGTTTTTTTCCAACTCCGTGAAACGCCGCGTAGTGGCACTACGCCAGCTCCGCCCGGGGTTAAATATCACACACTAAAGAGCACCTCGTGAATTATGTCATTTGGGATGTGATCAGTGATGTCATCAATGACATCATTGAACATGTCATAAGTAATTTTATATATGACATCCTAAGCAGTGCATGGCGGAGGCACAAGTTATAGTAAGCTTGCTGAAATATAACTGGCAAGTTTCTGTGCTTTATTTTGGTTTAAAACATTACGCTATCACTCACATTGTCGCCTAACTATTAAATCACTATAACCTTTATTTTTTTCTGTTTTTTTCAGTGTGTTTAATGTAAAGTAAGAAATATTATCACCACACCTAGTTATAACAGCATGTTAACCTTTGTGTTTTTTCAGTGAATATCTATAGGGTTTTTTAACACGAAGGTAGATATTACTACCAAACTTAACTGTACATAGCAGGGGCTTGTCTGCATACAAAGCTTGAGAATTTAAAGGGAATGGGCTCTCCATGAAGAGCAACTCAGAGAGTGCGGGATATGTGTAGTAGGGACTGCCCACCTAATGAGGCTTAGATTTCTGGAGGGAGTGAACTGTACACACAGAGTGCACACTGTGCTTAGTAGTGTTTAGTGAGGGACTAGCCTCTTCGCGAAGACCTCTGTATAGGGTGAAAACTGTGTGTTGTAGGGTTTTATGAGAGGATAACCTGTCCGCAAAGACCCACGTACATGGCAAAGATTGTACGTAGTAGGGTTTGGTGTGAGACTGACCTCTCGCCTACCCCTCTGTGCAGGGTGAAGGCTGTGTATAGTAAGGTTTTGTTTGGGACTGGCCAGTCTGCAAAGACCTTTCTGCTGGACAACGGCTGTGCAAGGTAGGGTTTGGTGAGGGACTGGCCTGTCCACAATCACCTCCACGCAGGGTGAAGGTTGTGCATAGTAGGGTTTGATGTGGATCTTACCTGTCCATCAAGACCACTGGACAGGGTGAAGGCTGCGTATATTAATACCACCTATACCAGATGCAACATCCCAATATAAAGCAGTGCCCTTTTAAATAAGGCAGACTTTGTCAAGAATCAGCAAATGAACATAGAAAAGGCATGCCTATTGCCTTTGTCAAAGGATGATGACACCAATATACAATACATGTCTATTGGCTTTGTCAAGGGCTCACCACGCCAATATATGCAGTCAAGCCTATTGGATCTGTCATGAAGTCGCTACCTTGAAAAAAACAACAATCACATGTTAGGATTCAGCACTAAAACCAACATTAATGGTGTTTGTTTTACACTCCCCAAGCCACATAATACAGGCATAAGGCCAATCACAAGGGATCCATGCAGTCCTCATCTGAAGAGCAAAAGCTACAGCTCTGTTAATGCTTGAAAACAGCATGACCGTTTCCTGGGCTCCCGTTGTATACACTGCAGGAAATATAGGGTTACTTTGAATTAATAATTTATGGAGGGGCTGCTGCACTCCCAACTACCTGAAAAAATGCTGGTGGTGCCTCTGCAGAGATTAGGGCACCACAAAGCTGTAAAAATGTGTTAATTAGTCCACAAAGGGCAATATGGGGCACTCCTGGCCGGGACCATTGAATAATACATGAGCCACATTTTTTTTTTTTGGGTGCCCTCATCCCACCCATGCACCCACTATATTTTTTTTTGTTGAAGTTCGTGGGGGGACCTCAAGGCCCCAGCGACCCACTGGCTCCCAGTAATGTGAAGGTGCTGGCATCTTTTTTGGTTGGGGACAACAACGGGAATTTCAAGGCACCAAGACCTGCAACCTTGCCTGCTCCTTGCACTCTGCAGGAGCTGGCATTATTCTGCTTCTGCCGGACAGGAGCACTTTCTTTTCTGCTCCCATTGTGGGCTAGAGAGCTGAAGTCCCTCTGCATGGGGAGGGAGAACATTATTTACTGTGCTGTCCTACAGAATGGAGTCCCAGGAATATTATATTTGCGTTGGGTCCCAGGGAATGAGGTCCCCAGGGCTAAAATGTAGCTATGTAATGGGGGCCACTTATGCCCCCTACTCACTTAAAAAAAAAAAAAAAATGCACCTAACCCAAATTCATGAGTCCTGTAATGGTCAGTGCATTTTGTTTTCATATTGCAGTCAACCAATCAGAGTGCTGTCTCTGAAAAAGACCCCTCAGCCAATCAGAAGGCTGGAAATTTGGAATTTCATGCAACAGTCTAGATCTCTATACATTTTGAACCTTATTTTCTTAAAAGTTGCTGAACAGAATTACACAAATTCGCAAAAAGCATGCTTTTTGGGTAAAGTTCTTTCTTTCTCCCAAATTTAGTTTAATTCAGTTAATCCATTTTGGCTGTAGCGCTGTTCAAATATCTCTACAGAAATTACATGGGGAGATTGTGTGTTGGGTCCCCCTTTCTTTTTCTCTTCCCCCAGCTTGTTGGGGCACCCCAAAACTTTTTAGGAAGTAGTTGAGGTGAATATATTTTGGGGGTTTTGGAAAGTTTAGTGAAGATTTGTCAAATGGCACCAAAGTTATTAACAAAACAAAAAATCAATTTCCTATTATAACTAAGGTCTAACTGTAACTACACAATGGTGACTGAAAAAGGAATGGTTAAAGCATAGTTAGGTTTTGAATAAGACACAAGCTCACATTAAAAAACACTGAAATATGTCAGTTATAGTTCAGTGTATTAACTATAACTTGCTCCCCCATCATGCACAGCCCACGGCCTCACATATCACATCGCTTATGACATGAGCTGTAAGTGACTTTGCTGGCTGGAGAAAGGAGCCCAGGGTTGGAGCATCCACCTCAGCTCGAGATGGACCTCTAACCCATGGCCCAGTCAGATCTCTTAACACAGTCAAGCAGGTAAGCACTCCTGGTGCGTGTGGGACGCTGTCCTGGGCTCTTTGCGACATAGCTGGCTGGAGATGGGAGCCAAGGCCGGGGGCTTTCAACTCCAGGTTTGCCTGAGCTCTTACCCAGCTACTGGTCAGAGCTTCTGAGCCTAGCCAAGCAGGGGAGCCCTGCCTGTGCCTCTGGGATGCTGTCCTGGGCTCTAGGTAGCCCAGCGTGACAGAAAAAGGAGAACAAGAATGGGGCCCTCCACCCTCGGTCCAGCTGGAGCTGTGACGAAGGGTCCAATCAAAGCTTCTTCACCCGCCCCAACTATGATCCCTCTCTGGGCCAGTGGGGCCACGTCCTGGACTCTAAGTAACACAGCAGGCTGAAAAATGGAGACCATGGTAAGGAACCCCAACCCCAGAGCCTGCCAGAAGTCTGACCAAGGGCCCAGTCAGAGCTTCTTAAACTGGCCAAGTAGGAGAGCTATCCTGGTGCCTATGGTACTCTGTCCTTGGCTCAAAGTGACTTGGCTGACCTGCAAAGTTAGCCCAGTGCCATGGGGCACGCAACCCGGGCTTGATGGATCTCTGACCCTGCTGCTCCCATATGCTTTCAAGACTCAGAGGTCCTGACCTCAGTCCCACCGGAGTGCTGACTGTGAGCACGGTCAGGGCTTTCAGAGCAGTCCATCACCAAATAAACCAAGTATACGCAGTTAACCAGAGTACAGTGCTGGCTATACCATCTGAAATAGGCTGCTCTGCACAGGAGACGGGGAGTCATGCCTGGGCCTACAGAACTATGTCCCAGATGGTTTGTGACACAGCAGACCTGCACATTTAGCTTACCTCTGGAGTTCTAACTGTGGGCCCTGCCAGGGCGTCCCCGCTGCTGGAGAAGGGAAGCCTCCTGGCCCTGTCGACCCCATCCCAGGCATTCTGCCACCTAGCGGGCTGCAACCCTGGCCTCCTGATACTCTTGATGGGAGGGGACAAGAACCTTCACATAGGGCCTGCTCCTGCATCTCCTGGATAGGGCTGGATGTCAGTGGTTGATGCCTTTGAGATCAGGACCAACCTCTCCCAGGGGTCTTGTGACAGGTGATTGGTGACTGACCTTGATCAGGGTCGCAATGTGCGTTAGAAGCGTCAATGATCAATGTATACTGCAACTCACACCAATTCTAGCAACTAGCTGTGTTCTTCATCGACTTACAAGCCGAGTGATCTACCCCCAAGAGTCACAGGTAACTTTCACAATGTTTGCTCACCTGTAGGCACAGGGAGGTGGGAGGAAATTAGCACCACCGAGACAGCCCAGTACCCTTCCAGGCTTCTACTCCGAGAGTTGTCCTCTGCGATTCAATCAATCAATCAATCACAGAATTTGTAGAGCGCACTACTTACCCGCGAGGGTCTCAAGGCGCTGGGGAGAGGGAAGGGGGGGATGCTGCTACTGGTCGAACAGCCAGGTCTTGAGTAGCCTCCTGAAGGTCAGCAGGTCTTGGGTCTGTCATAGGCTTAGTGGAAGGGTGTTCCAGGTCTTGGCGGCGAGGTGTGAGAAGGATCTGCCGCCGGTGGTTGTTCTTCGAATGCGAGGGACGGTGGCGAGGAGAGGTCGGCGGAGCGGAGCTGGCTGTTGGGGACGTAGAAGAAGAGTCGTCTGTTGAGGTAGGCTGGGCCAGTTTTGTGGAGTGCCTTGTGTGCGTGGATGAGGAGTTTGAAGGTGATCCTCCTGTCGACGGGGAGCCAGTGCAGGTTCCTCAAGTGGGGGTGATGTGGCTGTGGCGTGGTACGTCGAGGATCAGTCGTGCGGAGGCGTTTTGTATGCGTTGCAGTCGCTTGATGAGCTTGGCCGGGGCTCCCGCGTAGAGGGCGTTCCCATAGTCCAGTCTGCTACTGACGAGGGCCTGGGTGACTGTTCTTCTTGTGTCTGTCGGGATCCACCTGTAGATCTTGCGAAGCATGCGGAGGGTGTTGAAGCAGGAGGAGGAGACTGCGTTGACTTGCTTGGCCATGGAGAGCGTTGAGTCGAGGATGACTCCAAGGTTGCGTGCGTGGTCGGTGGGTGTCGGGGCTGCTCCCAGCGTCGTTGGCCACCAGGAGTCGTCCCAGGCTGAGGGGTTGGAGCCGAGGATGAGGACCTCCGTTTTGTCCGTGTTCAGCTTTAGTCGGCTGATCTTCATCCAATCGGCGACGGCCTTCATTCCTTCATGGAGATTGGCTTTGGCGGCGAGGGGGTCCTTGGTGAGGGAGAGGATCAGTTGAGTGTCGTCGGCATAGGAGATAATGTTGAGGTCGTGTTGTCTGGCGATGCGTGGAGCGGGGCCATGTAGATGTTGAACAGTGTTGGGCTGAGGGACGATCCCTGGGGTACGCCGCAGATGATCTCGGAGGCTTCGGATCGGAAAGGTGGGAGGCGGACTCTCTGGGTTCTGCCGTCGAGGAAGGAGGTGGTCCATTCCAGGGCCTTGTCTCGGATCCCTGCGTCGTGGAGGCGTGCGCGTAGAGTGCGGTGGCAGACAGTGTCGAAGGCGGCGGAGAGGTCCAGCAGGATGAGGGCTGCGGTCTCACCATTGTCCAGCAGGATCCTGATGTCGTCGGTGGCGGCGATGAGGGCAGTCTCAGTGCTGTGGTTGCTGCGGAACCCTGATTGGGATGGGTCCAGGATGCTGTTTTCTTCGAGGTATCGGGTTAGCTGTTTGTTGACGATCTTCTCGATGACCTTGGCTGGAACGGAAGCAGAGAGATGGGCCGGAAGTTCTTGAGGTCTCTCGGGTCCGCCTTGGGTTTTTTGAGTAGGGCGTTGATCTCTGCGTGTTTCCAGCTCTCTGGGAAGGTCGCGGTCTCGAAGGAGAGGTTGATGATGTTGCACAGGTGGGGTGCGATGGAGCTGCTGGCTTTGTTGAAGATGTGGTGCGGGAAAGGGTCTGACGGGGAGCCGGAGTGTATTGTGCTCATGGTCTTGATGGTGTCCTCGATGTTCACGCTGGCCCAGGCTGGCAGGGGGTCGTGGTCGATGGTGTGTGGCGGGTCTGGTGCATCGATCTTAGTTGGGGTTGTCTGGGTGTTGAAGCTGTCGTGGATGTCGGCGATCTTGCGGTGAAAGAAGGTGGCGAGGGAATCGCACAGGGGTTGCGACGGCGGGATGTCGTTGGTGTTGGAGCTGGGATTGGAGAGTTCCTTCACGATGTTGAAAAGCTCCTTGCTGTTGTGTGCGTTGTTGTCGAGGCGGTCTTTGAAGGAGATTCTCTTGGCGGACCTGATGAGGTGGTGGTGGTTACGGATGGCGTCTTTGTGGGCTGTGTGGCTGTCCGGTGTCTTATCACTGTGCCATTTCTTCTCTAGTTTCCGGCAGGTACGCTTGGAAGCTAGGAGTTCCGAGGTGAACCAGCTGGCTCTTTTGGTGGTGTCGCTGTAGGTGAGCTTTTTCAGCGGGCGAGGGTGTTGGCACAGTCGTCCATCCATCATCTGAGGTTGCAGGCAGCGTTGTCGGTGTTGGATGGGTCGGAGGGAGGGCTGAGAGCGAGGATTGCCCGGAGTTGGTCTTCGGTGACTTTGCTCCAGCAGCGGCGTGGGATCTGTTGGGTGCGGTGGTGTGTGGTGGGTTTCTGGAAGGTGAAATGGATGCAGCGGTGGTCGGTCCAGAGGAGTTCCGTGGTGTGGCTGAAGGAGACGTGGGAGCTTGAGGAGAAGATGGGGTCAAGCGTGTGGCCGGCGCAGTGGGTCGGTGTTGTGACGAGCTGGCTCAGGCCGAGGTTGGCGAGGCTGTCGATCAGGGTGGTGGAGTTGCTGTCGTTGTTGTTCTCCAGGTGAAAGTTCAGGTCTCCGAGGAGGATGTAGTCGGTAGAGGTCAGGGCGTGCGTGCTGATGAAGTCGGCGATGGAGTCGCTGATCTGGGGTCGGGGCCCAGGGGGTCTGTAGACAAGGGTGCCTCTAAGGGTGGTGTTGGGGTCCGTGTGGATCTGGAAGTGCATGTGTTCGGCGGTGCTGAGAGTGTCGTCGGTGCTGGTCGAGACCCTGATGGTGTTCTTGTGGACGATGGCGATTCCTCCTCCTACTGCGTTGATGCGGTCTCTGCGGGTGATCTTATAGCCGTCTGGGATGGCTGTGGCGATGTCGGGGGCGGAGGAGTCGTTCATCCAGGTCTCTGTCAGGAAGGCGACGTCTGGTGATGATGTGTCGAGCAGGTCCCAGAGCTCGACGGCGTGTTTGCGTGCGGAGCGGGTGTTCAGTAGGATGCACCGGAGGTGGTTGAGGTCCTTCTTGGCGGGCGCCTCGGTGGCTCTGAGGCTGGTGTAGCTGCAGTTCCGGCAGGTGAAGGGACCATGGGTGCGTTTCGGGGCGGCCTTGAAGCAGTTGTGCATCCGTCCGGGGTTGAGAGCGTGGAGTGTGGTGGCATCGTATCGACGTCGGTCCTCGAGGCTGGAGCGGGGGGCGCGCGGTCCAGGGGTTCTGGCGCTGGGCGCAGTCCAGTCGCGGACGGGCGCAGACGGGCTTGCCTTAGGCGCGCCTTCGGCGCGCCAGCGGCGCGGCCGTGCAGCGGCCGCCATATATGGGGAGGTGGGAGGGAGGAGCAGCGAATGGGCAGTCAGGGGGGCGGGGCCGCAGGGGACGCAGCGGCGGGAATGGAGAGAGGCAGCGAGGGGCACAGAAGGCAAAATGGAGAGAAAACAAGCAAAGAAATACGGGCACAGTACAAAGAGTTTTTCCAGGTGCTCAGTCGGAAGCGCCACCATGCGACCGCACTGGGTGGTGAATGACTCTCACAGCAGCCGAGGCAGGAAGCTCCCCAGCAACCAGGTACCTGGCAATGAGGGAGAGTATCCTCACCTGCACTTCAGCCTTCTGCTACCTGTCAGAACCTGTGCGAGCCAGGGCTTCACACCTGTACATCAATAGTCCCAGGCTTAGGCAGCAGCTAGAGTCATGCCGGTGGACTCGCCCCCACTGCACCGGGGGCAGGCATCAGTGGAAAACATCTGGGATTCCCCCTCACCATCAAACTGACACATGCGACTCCCACTGGGGTTCATGTGAGGAACCCTGAGATGCCAGGGGCAACATTCGTCCTTTCCCTTGAAGCAGTTCATACTGACTTCATGAGGCACAGTGCCTCTGCCGGGAGGAGCTGGGGTTCCCTGAAGGTCCCAGCTTCTTCTCATACAGGCTGCTCATCCACCTTGGAGCAGCCATTCCTCGGTTGCTTGAAAATAAGCAAGCCATGCGGGAGGGCCCAGGTGGAAGGGCCTTTAAGGAGTCCAGTCTACTGGGACATTGTGATTTGGTTCTCCCCGGGGTCATGGTGGGTGAAAGTGGGTTCCATCTCAGGAAGGCTTTCTGGTACTTTGGGCCGCTCCCTGAGGGGCCTGGGTCTTGTCTCAAGGGATTCTGCTAGAGGATCTGGAAGGAGAGCTCCTGGGACCTCACCTGTAGGTTGGGTCCTCTGGGGTATAGGAGCCCACCCCACACCTAGTTCTTTGACCAAGCATCTGGCTGCCATGCCAGTCCACCAAGGGAGGACTGAGCCCTGTGCCTGGGTTCTATCTGGGAACTACCTTATGATGTAGGCGGGCACCTTCAGCCACTCAGGCCACTGTGCCACTATGATCCTTCTGCAGGTTTCATCTACGAACATCTTGTTACAACTTTTACATCCTTCTACTTTTTCGTTGTCTGTTGGTGCATGAGAGTCTAAGATAGAAAGAAATCCATGAATTGTCTGATACCAAAGTCTAAAGACCTATCTGCTAAGAGCTACTGCCTGTGCTACTTACCATCATGAAGTAAAGAAGATGGCACCTGTGAAAACAGCTCCTGCCAAAAAAGTCACCAGTGAGGATAAGGAGTCTGTTGCGATCAGTGCCAGAAATCATCCCACATCCTTTTTCCACCAAGGTGCGCAACATGGCATACCTGTTGCACCTCTTCTGGGCAGGAAGATGATGGGAGGACAGTTACCCCATATCAAAAACCAATAAAACCAAAGCAAATGTCCCTGAGCGCTGCAGTGAATGCAGTCATGGCTGTGACTAGTGAGTCCATAATGGGGTTTGTCCCAGCAAACTTAACCTTCCCAGGAAACTAAACGGGAACAGGAGGCAACTAATGCCAAACCTAATCCTCTAGAGGTAGCAGCAGAGCAGGAAGTTAAGCTTGCTGCACAGCAGAATGTTTACTGAACACATCATCTTTACCACCATCTCCTGCGAGGAAAAGAAAGACCACTCCCCCATCTTCTCAAAACCTTCCTTCTGATGAAGGCGACTTGTAGTGGACCTCTGAGTGCCTCTGTTGAAGACCACAGAAAAGAACATTTCCAGAAAGTCTAGTTGGCAGTAAGGAAGATGATGCTGTGATTGTGCATGTCTTAAGTGGCACAGAGTAAGTGCATATCACCTCTGTTCAACCTAATCCTGTACCACTATAAACACCACTTCTTTCCATCATTTCAAAACCCCCAAAACCAGGACCACCCACCACACATACAGCATTTAACACTCCCTATTGAAAAACAAATACTATTGCCTATCTCCACCACATCAGCTGCCAGCTTTGGCTCTGTAAGGAAGCTCTCCTACCTGGTTTGGGAATTCCATACACTTAGGCCACATGCAGGCTACATTGCAGACTACAGTTTGCCGTAGACCAGTATGTTGAGGGAAGCCAGGTTGACATTATGATATTGGGGGCAAATTGTACCTCTGAAAAATCAGCATCCAGTCTATAGGTAAAATATGACAATTTCATTAGTAGTAATTATGCACAATGGGCAAAAAAGTATAAAAAATTATGAATTTCTGTGCTATGATTTAGCGTGAAAGGCCTCCTTGTCTGTAATTGGGACACAAGGACACATTTTGCACTTAATCAAAGATGAGTTAAGTGCATCCTCCCATTTGAGAAAAACAGAATAACTTCCATTGGTTATTTATCCTTCATTCTTTTTTCCGTGAGTATTTCCATTAGATCATCAGTATTAACATGTACCACAGAGTAATAAATGTACAGGCAGCCGACATGTGTTTCGCGCCCTTTGGCTCAATAGCCTGGGGTTTTCTCAAGGCTGAAAAAATAAACAAGAATAAACAATGTTGAGTAATTAAAGGTCTGTGGTCCAGTAAAGCCATCACTGTGTACAGAGATGGCATGTGAGGGAACACCTATGGTTCATGCAGATAGCTTCCTTTAGTAAAAGGCTCATCCCAATAGAAGGAGCTGGCAGGCAGATCTTGATAAAAATGTGAAAAAGAGGGGAGGAGGAGGAGATGGAGAGAAACACGCTCCCTAGAAATGAGTGGAAAATGTATAATGATAGTACCTTTTTCTTTAAGCTTAGAGTGAAGATAAGTAAGTGAAAGGAGTAAGCTAGGACCCCTCCAAACAGTGCTACATGACATGCTTTGGAAAATAAGAGTGAGGATAATTTAAAAAAAAAGGTAAAAACAGAACATTGAGTGAGTTAACATGACATAATACCTCATTAAGGTACAAAGATACTCATTTGGTTTCCTTATGACTTGTGAAGGTATTCAATTACAGTCTGATGAAGCAAAGTCTTGATGGATTCCATCCCAGCAAGGATAAATACATATATGTAGAAAGCAAACAATGTGTATCACCAGAAACATACTCAAACCTAGCAGGAGTTAATACATATATGATGAAAGAAAACATTGTTTATCAACGGCAAGATGGGACCTTGTGCAGACAAAGATTGATCTCTTCAAATTTACTAGGAAATTTAAACAAAAATTATTTTTTGCTGGCAAGGAAAGCCCTAGACCATCCTTCGTGTCTCAACCAAAAACAAGCAACCTCATCGTCCAAGAGCTTGTAACTATTCATTTACTGAGAAATATATAAGAAGACAATGAACTCGAACAGTCCAAGTCAATATGTGACACAGCATCGGAACTTGGAATTAACACTCCACATTCCAAACCTTCCACACTTTCTATAAAATCACATTTTATGCCCATCCTAACACCTGGCTATACAACTGACTTGTTTTTCACAGCTGTGATGAAGGACCTAAACAAGGAACACCAGAAATACTTGTCCAAAAGGAAATACTTTCCCTCCAACATTACATACAAACAAAGACAAGCATTAGAGGAACTTCAAGAGGCTCAAAATATAATATTAAAGGAAGCACACAAGGCTGGCAACGTTGTCATTCAATATAAGGAGGAGTACCTCTCTGAAGCCTATGGACAACTCGGGGACACCAACTGCTACCGGAAACTACCTCACAATACAACCAAGGAGATGCAAAACAACCTGAAAGACCATCTTGACATCTGGTACAGCAAGTACCTACTCACCAGTGAAGAAAAACAATATCTCTTTGTTGAACACCCTGTGACCCCAACCCTATATCTACTGCCCATAATTCATAAATTAGGCAAACCACCTATGGGCAGTCTAATCATTGCAGGTATTGATTCGGTCTGCTCCAACCTGGGCAAATACATTAATGGAGAAATCCACTCACTTATGTATGAACCTATCCACCTTTATCAAAGATACAAAGGACGTTTTGCAAAAACTTCAAAAATTGACTGGCAACCTGACTATTTACTTGCAATGACTGATGTAGTATGTCTTTATACTTTAATTAAAAATCAGGATGGATTTGAAGCAATAAGGAAATGTCTGTTTACGAGATCTGCCCACTTCCTGGAAACAAATTAAATGATTATTGAAATGTTGGAGTTTTGTGTAAAAATAGCATATTTTTATTCAGAGGTTAGTTCTACCTACAGCAATCGGGAACAGCAATGGGGGCTCCCTTAGCTCCACTGTTCGCCTGTCTCCTGATGGGGGAAGTCGAACGACACTGGTTATGGAATGACCATTATGAGCTTCTCTCCAGAAATGCTGTCTTCTGGGGACACTATATAGATGACATTTTGCTTCTATGGCAAGGTCCTGAGAGACATCTTAAACAATTCATTGACAGCTTCTTGCCAAACAAATGGGGCATTGGAGTGATGCACACCATCTCCAACAAACAAATTGAGTTCTTAGGCCTCATACTTTATGTCAACGGACACTGTTTGGAAATAAAGATTTACAGAAAACATACAGCTGCTAATTTTATTCTACATGCTACCAGTTGCCTCCCCCACAACATTATTACCAACATTCCAACTGGGGAGTACAGATGTGCGAGAAGGAACTGCAGTAGACAAGCAGACTATGATCAGAAAGCAATCAAAATCACCAAGCGACTATGTTGAAGAGGATATGACCAAACACAACTGGTTACAACCCAGAATCTCTTCTTAGTGTCTAATCGGAACCTTATACTACACTGTACCCAGATGAAAGAAAGCAAGCCAACCATTCGCTTCATTACCAGATATAGTCATGGACATCCCCATATCCATAAGTCACTATGGAAACATTGGTCCCTTCTCACCAGTAATCCTACTATAAAGAATGACATCCAAACTTTTCCACAGTTCGGCTTTAAACGAGCGCTGAATTTGTGGGACAAATTGTCCCCTTCCTTTCTTCAAGATAAAAAGAAACATACAGCCTTCCTCCAACAACCAACTAGCTTTTATACCTGCATAAGCTGCTCAATTTCTGAATTGGGTACATAAAAAACTAAGTAGCTTACAATAAATGGCCACCCTTACAAAATACATGATTTTATAAACTGTGAGAGCACAAACGTGGTCTACCTAATAACTTGCCAATGTAATCAGCACTACATAGGTAGGACCATCAGACCGTTAAAAATGCAAATCCAAGAGCATTACCGTAATATTCGCAAAAATGCTCAAAAACTGCCACTGGTGAAGCACTTTAATAACCATCACCCTCACCATTCGTCCTTAAGGTTAACACTAAGCCCGGGCAGAGCTGGCGTAGTTGCTCTACGCGGAGCTCCATGGAGTTGGGCAAAAACTCTGTGGAGCTCCGCTCTGCTCCTCTCCCTGCCTCCCTGCCTCCCGCCACACCCCCTCAATAAATATTTTTAAAAGAAATAAAAATTAAGGTAAAAAACACACTTACCTTTATCGCGGCGTCTCCGGGCTGCCCTCCTCCTCCTCGCCGTGGTCTCTTCTGGAAACCTAAACCCCTGCGTCAGACGTACATTGTGGGTAGGACTGCGCGCGCATGCGAAGTCCTACCATGATGTACGTCTGACATAGGGGATTCTGCAGGAGAGACCACGGCCAGGAGGAGGAGGGCAGCCCGGAGACGTCGCGATAAAGGTAAGTGTGTTTTTTACCTTCATTTTTATTTTTATTTTAAAAATACTTATTGAGGGAGGTGAAGGCGGGGAGGGCCCGGGGCTGAACTCCGCTCCGCTGCGGAGTCAGAGTTTTGCATAAACATCGCGTTCTCAGCGGAACGCGGAGTATGCAAAAATCCCCAAGCTCCACCAGCGGAGCAGAGTTCTCTGCCCACGGTTAGTTAACGCCTTGATGATTAAGGTAACCCTTGGATATAACGCCCATGTACTGACCATAATCTCTTCTTTCTCTGCATGGCTAGATTCCTTATACAGGGTGATTTCTGAACTTAATCCCTCTTATTACTTTTGCCTGATGCTACTAATCCCATACACAAAATACTCCACGATAGCGCCCCCATCATAGTTCTACCTTGGGACCTTGTCTGCCGCATTGACACTAAAAATGGACAATAAAACGGCCATAAAGATGTCGCTTAAGCACCACGCCGGTGTTATGCCGGACGGCGTTTCTAATTACGGGATTAGATCCAGGACTAGGTAAGAATTTATCCAAATCTGAACCCCGGTTTCGTATTTGTAACTGTGGGCCCTCTAGATCCCCCTTTTTCCAATCTCACCTTCATGTTCCTACAGCAACAGGGATTGGTGCACTTTCACCAGCAAAGTTTGGTTAGACCCTAGGATTACTCTATTGTTGGAAAAATCGAAATAAGTTTTTGACCTTGCGCTAACTTGTATTTGACTTGCCAGCATATAGCATATCACTATCTTTGAGCACCCCATGGCTAATACTGATCCCCTCTGTTTGCAGTACCACGGTAATCACACATGTCGCCATAACAGCATCAGCTAAACAAAATGGCCCCATGCTTATGAAAGGTTGAATCTGGTTCCCCTCTTTGGGATACATTTGCCCTAGTCTTCAGCCTTATTTTGATAGAACCACAATTAAGATAATCGCAATTAGACAATCGGTGTTCCTAATGTTAGTTCACTGGGCTCCATATCTCTACCACCACCTCACCTGTATTTTCTGTGGGTGATCCTCACACATCTAAGTTTACTCCTTAGTAGTAAATGTGGGAGGGTTTGAGGGAGTAGCTGGAGAAAAGGCACACATATTACTACTACTAAGTGGGAGGGATTTAGCAAAAAATAAGCCGGGATTGCAAGGGATTTTTGGAGGGGCATGCAGCCACCAACAAAAGAGTAAGCCCAATGCTATTCGTAAAAGTTTAGCCAATAAGGGACCCAAAACAGTAGTTAAAAGTCCGGCACCACATACTGCCAACCACTAGTAGTGCCACACCCTCTCACAGAATATAATGCTGATAGAAAGCTAAAATAAAACTGAAATAATCGTATATTAAGTTAAATTACTTAAAATAGGTAACATTTTAAATAAATAGATTTTAATGTAACAAAATCTAAAAATCAATCATATTTTTTAACTATAAAATATTTTTTAATGTTTTTTGAATTTACAATTAATGTAACATAATTATTATTATAAAGTACAATTACTTTTAATTAATTCTATACATCCCTTTTCAAAATTAGTAATGTATAATACAAATAATTTTTAGCACTTCAGGTAAGGATTTTTAATTTAAACTTTTGAAAAGTATTTTTTATTTAAAATACTTACAATATTTATGGGCCTGATTACGATGGTGGGGAGACCGCCACCGACAGGCTGTCCGACCGACCGCCATGGGTCTGACTGTCGGAATGATTCCAATTGCCTGACGGACTGCTCTCCATCCCCAGAATGGCAGCGGTGCCTGTCAGGCACCGCCGTGGGGATTACAATATCCCTTTCCGCGGGTCGTTCTGCGGCGGTCAAACCGCCGTGAAATGGTTGGCGGAAATGGATTTGAGGGCCCGTAGCGGGCCCCCCTTAACCCTTGGGGCTGGTACATGGGACCTGGGGGGCACCCATGGTGTCCCCCTACATATCCCTGTACCAGGTGGCAGGCACTGCATGCTGCCTGCCACGTAGTGGAGGGATATTGTAAACACCCTATTTTTTGTATTGCGGCACGGGCTCCTGACCGCATCCCCGCTGCAATACGAAATATAGGCAATGCGACCACCTTGGTGGCAGTCGCATTGTAATTCGGAGTGTGGGTTTGCCGCCTCGTGGGCGGCCGGTCCCCATTCCGCAACGATGGCGGACGGACCTAAGTCCGTCCGCCATCGTAATGAGGCCCTTAAAATTTAATTAAAATCCAAGTTAATAATTATGTAGTATTTTTATTGTTATTTGCATTTAAAGTAAGTCGATACAATTATTTGGCATTTTCATTTAATATAAAAATAGTTTTACAATTTTTTGAGTTAATTACATTTTTTTACTTTTCCCTACATTTTACGAAAGGAAGACTCCACAGTTAGGATGGAGATCCCCCTATCATAATGTTTAGGGAACACATTTTTAAAAAAGTATATTAAATTTTAGAATAAATGAGTAAAAATATTAATGTAAATTAATTAATTAATTTATTTTAAATAAAATAAACATGCTACTATGCTATTAACTTAATTTTGAATCAAAACTTTAATTCATTTAAATATATTAGATTAAATTAAATAATTTTTCTGAATTTTAAATTGAAAAATAAATTCCACCCTAGTTAAAAAATATAAAAAATATATTTGTTTTAATTTTGCATTGATAATTATTAAAAGAGATATGTTGAATTAATTAAAAGTAATTTAATTATATTTGAGGACTGACACTGCTCGGGGCTCTTAAGTCCCTGGATCCCCTGCTGGTGCCTGCATGAGGAGGGGTGGAAAGAGGCATGCCCTTCTCAAACTTGCGCTATATAGGGCTATTACTTGACCTGTTGCATGGTAAGGACTGATGTCACTTGGTACTTCCAAGTCCCAGGATTCTCTGCTGATGCCTGCTCGAGGAGAGGGAAGGAGGTGAGTCTATCTTCAGCTTCAGCTATATAGTGCCATTTCTTCACAAGCTGTGCGGGACGCTTGGGGTCCATATCCGGGCAAAGCCGAGGCCAAGGGTAAGCACCCATCCATGTGCTTCAAAGCCAGGCAAAGGCAGGGCCACCCCCACCCCTTGGTTGTTTTTCAGAAACGTCCGTAGCTTGACTTTCCCTTATGTCCGAAAGGTACTGTCTCAGAAACTGTTATTAGCTTCACCTTCACCTTCCTATTCTGGCTTATTTGCTTATATTATGACTGCTCGCTTATTACGACCCCTGCTAAAGCAATACAAATTGGTTTATTGAACATTTCCAATGTTGCGATAAGTATGACTAGTTCTAGTATTGTGCCCAGCATAGAGTTAGACTTTTATTTTAATTTAACATTTTTCATCTTTGTGAATTGTTTGTGTAACAATAAGGAAAAGAAAGGCAGCTGGCAGTCTGCTGGACCCAAAAAATGTTAAGACACACCTGTAACCATGGGACAGAGAATTGCACTTCTGTTGCCATTGACCAATTAACAGAGGAGATTGAATCGCTACTAAGCAAAAAAAGAACTTGAGAAAGAGAGCACCTGTGACAATAAAGAGTTCCCTAAAGTCTTTGAAAAAAAATCCCCCCTCGCACCCTGGACTGCCCCTGGAGTTGAGTTAGACACAGACTCTGCTCCTACACTCTGTGATACATGCCTTGCTGAACAGATTAATCCAGCACACTTTGAACCACAGGTGGATTGCACAAACTGCTTCAACCACTCCTGCACAGGTCATCTGATGCCTTTTTAGAGATTGGGAGTACGCTACCTGTGGTGAGTGTGTCTGAGAATTCAACATCTTGGTTAAATGATGGAACTTGGAACTTTGATACCTGTTAACAGAAGGCCCGATTATGACTTTGGCGGTGCTGCACTGGCTCTGCGCCAGCACAGCACCACCAAAGCCATGCAAGGACCGACCGCCAGATTACGAGTTCGACTCGTGTCTGGCAGGCTTTTCTTCTTCTGTCCCCACAGCGGTGCCCTGAAAACAGGTACTGCAATGGGAACGCAAAAGACGTTCCAGCACGGCATTGGG
The DNA here is from genome assembly GCA_963921515.1 of Calotriton arnoldi. NCBI lineage: Eukaryota > Metazoa > Chordata > Amphibia > Caudata > Salamandridae > Calotriton > Calotriton arnoldi. The sequence goes on along the minus strand of CAWUFW010000384.1, from coordinate 197,427 downwards.
TGCATGCAAACAAGGGGGCATGTTGTGCCACCCTAAATACATCTCCATGGTGGAGGGGTAATGGGGGCCCTGTACGCGGTGTGGAAACTCAAAATATGCTTGGCGGAACATGGAGGTCCAGCCTTGCATATTGAATAGCCCTGTCTGCTGTATCACTGCCAGGGAACAGCCAGTGCAGCCGGAGCAGTGGTGGACGTGCCAAAAAGCTGCCTTCGAATAGGGCAGACTCAGGACCGCTGCGCCTCCGCGAGTCTGGCTATCGTTGACCGCCAGATTTGAAATCGGGCCTAGATATATTTCACCTTAGACAAGAAGGTAATTCCCTTCTCGTAATTATTAAGAATCGAACTTCACGTATAGAAAGTATAACTTCACGTAATGAAATGAGCAATTCAGCTGTAAAGACGTCTCTTTGATGACAGATTTGTCAAATGGTTATCCAGAGAATATAACCATCAGAACCATTGGAGAGAAAGGTAGGGCAAATATAATGGCATCTTCAAAGACTAACATCGCCTGCGCAAACACGATTAAGGCAAACACTTTTATCTCCCAAAAAGACTCCAACACTATAAATAATCATGCACAGAGAGAGATAAAAGCACTCTTCCTACAGATCCTGCAATAACTATTAATCCACCGGCCCATTCTAGCAGAGCACAATTTTCCTGTCCACACATATTATATATGATAAACATCCCGAAGTTAAGATAAGGACTGTATGAAGATTCTTCCACACTGACAAAGTAATCCATTACATTTGCAACACTTGGCACTGTTTCTCAGTAGTGCGCTCAGATCATAATCTACACAAAACGCTTTAGTGACCATGAATGACAATGTGATTGTACAGAATTTAAGTTTAAGGACATTAACATTATACATGGATTAGTTGCTCTTGAACAAAGGCCCCCTTAATGGGGACCTCACATATGCAGCTGAAGTTAAGACCCCCTCAATTTAGAAGCTAGACCCTCATCCAATGAGAAATGTGACTACCATATCTCGCTCAACGAGACTTATGAGTAATGTGCAGGCAAATCCCCTAGGACCTGTATATTAACTCTCACTAGTTGCTCAGATGGAGGCAGAGTGGACTAATTCATCTCCTGCACTATTTCCCACCACTGGCCTCAGTCTTTCAATTATAGTGAAGCATGGGATGTCTCTGCCTGTTCGACTAGGTCAGACTATTTACTTGATGAGAATGTTCATCCCCTCAAACCCAAAACACCTAGCCCCAGCATGATAACTTCATCAGAGACATAAAAGTTTGCTATGCTGGGCTGGAACATAGCAGGAATCCTTAAATCTCAGCTTCATGAAAGGGTTTCAATGCTTTTGCATTTGACTCATGAGGGACATCTAGTAACGACTAGTGGAACTGCAGCTTGATGTAATAATTTCAATGCTTTTGCATTTGACTTGTGAGGGACACCTAGTAACGACGAGTTGAACTGCAGCTCTTTGTAGAATTATTTTGATATTGGATACTATAATATTCACTGCCCACTGCTAATCTCATCCCATAATGCTTTGCAGAGCCTTTGGTTGGGATTGTATTTTTGCCCATAACTGTGCTTGGGGTGGTCCTAACAGGATGGGACCACCACTGAATTGTTCAGCATGATGTGCTCTTTGTGTTCAAGGCATCTGCTTGGTCCTCCCCCTAGGTTAGAGGGGATCCCAAAATCATCACCTCTCTCATTGGCTGATAATTTTAAAGTTCATTTTTGTGAATTGGTTATATGCTTTTTAGCATGTAAAGTTGCTTTATCAAAGCATTTGTGGGTGCAGTTTAGTAGCTGATTCCACTACGCTTTCCGTCCCTGTTTTTAACTGAGTTCATTGCCCACTCTATTTAAAGCCCTTTTCTGCCTTTGTATCTGAACTGTCACAGAGCTGAACCCTTAAAGAGAAGCATTACATAACATATTGAACAGGCCTGGTGCATTTAAGATTTCATGGCTGACTAAGATGGGACTGGGTGAATACTGTATGGACTCAATGTCAATCCCCCAGCATGCTCATAAAGCCCTGAAAACCAGATATTGGGAAGCCAGGTGACTAGCTGACTTCTTCTTTGCCTGGTAGCCTATCAGACTACTTTTTACTATTTAAGAACGATTTAAATTTGGAAAATTCTTATATTATTTTAAGCCTTTGGCTTCCAGAGCATTATATATAAAATTTCAGCTTGGCCATTTACCTTTGGCAAGTTTCACCTATAAATGCCCCCCCCCCTACTTCTCTAGGTTTATCTCATTGCCCTTTATGTGACTTTGCAAGCAAAACTGAGGAATTGTTTTTACTCTATTGCAAAGCCTATGCAAAGTTGAGATGAAAGTGAATTTCTCCTTTATGAAGGCTTCTAGGAATTTACCAATGGAGCGTTGCTATGAGGATATGCAACTATGACCCAAGTGTCTATATTGCTTTCGCTGTCTCCAAATTCCTACAATCTGACTGAAGAAGGTTAACTCAGCCCCTGCGTGGATGAACTGCCTAGCTGTTTTGCTTGAATGTGTGTTTCAGGAAATCATGATGTGTATTATATACAGGGTTATGTTTTTAACTTGCTTTTTATATTGTTGATGCATCTTAAAACCCGAGCAAACAAACAAATAAATATTTTATTGAAAATTAATGTTACCTTAGAATATAGCATGCTACAACGCATGCAAATACATAGCGTTCCGTAACAAAGCGGTCGTTACAACGACCGTGTTGTTACAACGCGATTCCATTACTACTCAAGTCATTGCATCGACTAGCAGTAGATGGCGCTTTAACATTAGGAATGTATAATTTACTATTCTAACTCCAGCCTACGCAACATTAGGGAAGGTGTTGGAATAGTAAATTATACTATTCCTTATCTTAGAGCGCCATCTACTTTAAGTCGATGTAATGACTTGCGTTGTAATAGCATTGTGTTGTAACAACGCAGTCGTTGTAACGACCGCGTTGTAAAGGCATTGCGTTCTAATGACCGCGATGTAAAGCTTGTTTCCCGTTACCTTACTTTATAAAGTTGAAATTTTTTTAAAGTTAATTATAAATATTTTGTAGTTAGATAATAAATATGGTTTTATTTTTAGATTTGTTTTAACCTTAAACCATATTCATTCATATTTGTAACTACTTTAAATAAATCAATTTAATGTAAAATTATTTCCTTTTGTTGTTTAAATCCCTACTGCATCATTATCTATAGGAGGGTGTTACAGTATCAGTGGTTGACAATGTGTGATATTGGACTTAATACAGTTTCTTTTTGGCAGTAGTAGCTTCCACTCGTAAATTTGGATCATCGCCTTATACAGTGGGTGAAGACATGCACGTCTACACTTTTGAGTAACCTTACACTCTCATTTTATGAATAGCCAAATGTAGCAGAGTTACTCAAAAGTGTAAGAGTAAAATGCATTTAAAAATACACACAAGTGTAAGTTACCTTGGTGAATAGCTTAGCATAACTATAACATCCCTGGAATGATAAGAAAGATACTGGCGATAAATATATTTGTAGATTAATGTAGTTTTATATGTGCCATGGTAAATGATGGAAGCTAGGCAATTATATGCATGTTCTAATTATTGTGGCTAAGTACAAAGATTGTACATTGGAAAAAAAGAAAACATAAAAGCTGTCCTTTATGAACTTTTCTGCATGCACCTTGTGAAAAAGGAGGAACAATCACTTGTACATCGTGATGCAATCATGTCACTATCACTTTTTCCCAGATGCAGTACTGACATGGATCTTCCAAGAAATGAAGATGTTAAACCTGCAAATGGCAGGGGAGCCATTGATGATAATGGCAGGGTAGTAATAGGTTGTAGAACGTGCACACGTTCTGGAGTGTAGCAGAAGCAAGGGAATCCAGGGAGTCTGACACTGTCTGTAGTCTAAGAAAACCTGGGAAAAAAAGGTGAACCCTGGAATCATTCCACAACAGATATCATGTATCCACTATTAACTAGGACTCATTTCCTAGGAAAGTATGATAAGAAGGAATGAATGAAGCAGGTGTGGCCAACAATTTTCAGGTAAAACTATGATTGTAATGATGGCCATCATGATGAAAATAAAACAGCTCCCGGTGATTTTCAGCATTTAACAAAGATCTTCATTATCTAAAGTAGCATATGAGGATAGATTGGAGATTAAAAGTTTAACAGCATTTATATCTTAGTATATATTTGCCATTGGGGCAGCAATTATAACATCATCTACACAGACATTTAAAATATATGGAATTTGAATCATGTTTGTCAGACCCATAATGTCATAAGGAACCTTTTTCGAAAAAACACCTTCCTGCACATGCTATGCAATGATATTCATGGCATAATAATGCTGACATGAAGAAGAAGAATGCAGCCGCAATTCCTGAAATATAAGAAACAGCATTGATGTATCAGTAATATTATACATAATGAATAGCCTTCTTAATTTTGTAGGTCTGGCAAGCTGAACAATTAGAATCCTCGTGGACCCTTGGTAGACAAAGGTTTCATATTATATACTAGTCTGACCACAGGAAATTGCTGCTGCATTTAGGGCAGAACTTGAAGGTCATAACCCCTCGTACCGAGAGTCATTGTTATATATCCCTCTCATTGAAATCATCAGGTCACGGTTACTTCCAAAGTGGCTGATGATGTTATGGTGTCTTGTGGGAGGCGATTCCAGTTCTTAGAGTCAGGCGATTAGCTTCTGTTGCATGACAATCCCAGGCGTGAAAAGGCATGTCTGAACCTGCGCAAAAAAAAATCAAGGTGTCTTTCTCCTAGTGAATTGTGGATTTTGGGGAGGGGTCACAAGTTACCTTGAACATGAAACCTCTACTTGGAGCAGGAACAACTAGCAATGTCTGCACCCAACACTAGATGGCAAGATTTTGCAAAGAATGTGAGCTAAAGCAGCAGACGCTGAAAACAAGCAATTGCAATGCAATATAAAATATTTGCAATTTTCAGTAAAACTGCAAACAACATTATCATCCACAATTGAAGGAAAAAGATTCCAGTGGCATTCCAGATATATGAGCAGAGTGGAATAAGGTAGCTGTCGCAAAACAGACAACAAGCAAGAAATCATCTGTTGTGTTGATTAACTGGAGTAGGATTTATTATTTCTTCTCTTTCAAAATCTGCATCCGAATCATTCTCATGCAGCACAATTTCTTGTAACTAGATTATTTCATGTGATGTTGGCTCTGTCTGATTAAAAATAAACCACAAAAGTAGTGTATACAGTTGGGATAGCTGAAATCACAGCATCAGATTATCCATGGACGCTGGAGATGCAGTAGACTCCTCAGCCGCGAAATGGTACGTAGGATGTGATCTGTATGTAATGGAAGTTGTCTGTCCCTCATTGAAAACTATGCAAATGTAGCCTCGGGTTCTAGGAATGACCCTAATAACTAAGGGCCCGATTCACAAAAGTAAACTTAAGTTAGGATTTTGTCTTAAAACCAAAACTTAAGACAAATTTAAGACAAAATCCTAACTTTACTACTCCTAAATGCCTTTTGTGAATACCGAAAGTCGTAAAGTTAGGATTTTGTCTCAGATTATTTTTGTGAATCGGGCCCTAAGTTTGTTTTATTGTTTTGAGTCTGTAAATATTTAGTCTCTAACATGACTGCTTGCAATGTCAGGAGGATAGCTGTTTATGTTTTCACTCAACGTTTTTAAATTGTACAAGAGCTTCACTCGCTCAGCATAGTGTGGCCAGGATGCTCTACTGAAGTTGAGAAATACCATTATGGCTTGTAATTTTCTCAGTGTGTTTGGAGGATGTAAAGTAGCTCACTTCAGTAGGAAGTCGGGTTCCAAAACTTTTCCCTCACTGAATAATTAGTATCCGAGAAAAATCATATATAACCCTATTGAATTAGTAAAGTCATTATTCTGCTCACTCTAGCAAGATATTCAGCCAAATCATCATCCATAATATATATAACATCAATATGGGATGGTGCCTGTGGATCTTCCTGGAATATCTCTGTAAATCTTGCTGCAAAAAGCACTGGGCTATTCTTATTTCCACTGGCAATCTTGTATAGGGGTATTGAAAACCGTTGAAGGAAAAAGCGGCTCAATACTGAGATTCAGGGGCTATATTGTGGCTAAGGAAATCACTCGGTTTATACATAGTTCTTTTGTATTTTTACCTTACTAAATTCGCCATTAGTCCAGTACTATGTGTGCTTTGTACAGTATATGTGTGTGTGTGCATTTAAAATTCTATAATCCAAAACTATTCTTTATGTATTATCAGGCCTCAATACCGGAAAAAGACAGGTATTCACTGTGGAACTACAAGGCACTATTATACCTTGATATTGTAGCTGATCTAAAATAGCTTTCATATCATGCTTTGTTTCTGGTTTCAAAGAATATTGAGTCTGTACTTGGTGTTCACTCTATAAGGGAATCACATGGGGAACAGGCCCTTTGTGCCACCCTACTTGGTTTCTGTACAGTGCAGGAACCTATTTCAAAACCCACTCAGTTGAATATTGTTCCCTCAATTCTTCAAGTACTAGAAAACACTTGTATTATAATTGTTTCACCTTGAGTTGCATCCCTAATAAATGTAGGAAGCAGTCATCATCTGCAAGAATGATGTTATAAGCATCTACCACATGAGTCCAGAATACGTCTATTATTTTGCGTGGTGTGTCCCCCTCAAACTGTATTGCATTATAAACCCAACATCAGGGGTTTACATGTCCACCCAAGTGGCTCAACCTGTATGCATTAAATGTCACTGCCATATACTCCTTTAGAGCCTTTAGAACTATCATCACTCTTGCTGCACTATCCAGAAAAGTTACAGCACTATGCAGCTGCTTTAGAATTTGGCAGAGAGGGTACTCTTTCACAACTGAGTGCCCTCTCTGCCAAACTGAACGTTCACCTGCCTGATTCACAGTTGGTCGGACATTAAGTATGTCATCTATGGAGGCTGCTTCATCTCCAACACTGACATATGCCTCCGATGGCCCGACTGAGTAAGGGCCGTCTGAGCTTTGGTGATTCGTTCGCCCACCAGATTAGAGTGGGCGGTTGAATGCCCAGTTTTCATTGCCCCTTACCTTCAGGTAAAACCTGGTGGTAAGTGGCAGTGAAAAGCTATAATATGACCCCCCCACACACCATGAAAGACAATTCCCATGGGTGGGGGGTCATTAATTTTTGTATTTTCAAAAACAAAAATCCCACTTTGGGATTTTCTTTTTGAAAATACTAAAAACTGACATTACCGTCTGTCATTTTGACAGTATCGTCTGTCTAACTTTTAATAAATTCACAGGAGCTGGTGTCACAGTAGTTCCTGTCAATGTGAAGAAATGTACGCTGGGCTGGCTAACTTCTCTAAATTTAGCAGGTGAAGGAGTAAAGTGCTCCACCATACAGACGGGTTTACCTTCGTCCAAAAAGTCTAAATAAGGCCCTGTGCTCTTTTGCATAGCAAAGCACATAATTGTCAGCCTTCTATAAACTCTTAGAAATCAATAACAAAACACTTTAAACTAAAGCAGCCAGCATTTAGATTAAATACTGTGAACATATTCACATAAGCTTGATTATCACATTTTAAAAAAGAACCTAAACTTTCATTAATCACATGTATTTGCTTCTGATTGATTAACTAGCATATGCAACTCAAGCACGGGAAACCCAGAATAGAGAAGGCATAAAATTCACTAACAATTCTGTGTTCAGCAAGGTATTAGTGTACCACCATACCCATCAACTGGTGAATTTATACAATGGGGAACTGGCCAAAGGGCTTGCGCTTGGTCTCTACCCTTTTTCCTTCGTAAAAGGAGAGGGGTTTCTGGTATTTGTTGTGACCTTTTGTCCAAAATGGAGGCTTCAAGAAATAATTATTTTTTAACTGTTTCTGTGTTACAGCTGCTTTGTCAAGTGCTACAACTGGTTGGTGAAGTAATGAAGGACAGCACAATGCATCTATCCTTCCAGCTCAGAACAGGCAGTGGACCAGTAGTCAAGCTACAACTACATGTGCATCACTGCACACTGGTTCTCCTTCAGAGTGATTAAGCAAACACTAGCCTCTGGATTCACTATTACTGATGCATTTTAGCATTCATCATCATGCAACGGTTGCAATTTTCTCAATGAAGACAGCACATACTTCTGCCAACATCCTTGAACAATTAAATATAAAAGTCTATGAATGGCTTCAGCCCTGCCGTCTCAACATTGGATTTGTTGCCGCTGACAATAGCCATAATAGTGAGAAAGCCATGGCTAATAGAGGATACTTTAAGATACTATATTTAGTTTATTGCTTCAACCTAATTGTACAGGAGTTACTCAAAAAGGAGCAAGTGGTCACCAAAATAATGGTCATCTGTTGTAGGATTTGCAAAAATATGTGCTAGTCCTTCAAAGCCTGGAAGCAGTTGAGTGCTAATATTGTTCTCATCAAAGATCTCATACAGGAGTCCCCACCCGATTGGAACTCCACCTTCTACATACTGGAATGTCTGTTTGAGCAAGACAGATCTATTGATGATTATGTGCTTCAAAGGAGAGTGGATGCAACTGCCAAAGTCATGACACTGATTGAAAAATGGGAGCTATTAGAGTGTCTGATCCAAATGCTATAGCTTTTTGAGATTTTGACAATAAAAGTCAACAAGGAGGATTGTATCATGAATCAAGAAATCCTTTTCTTGCACATGCTACAAGAACCATTTTGGTAAGGTAGAATAATCATGTACAAGTTCAAAGAAGAATTAACTAACTCCCTACAAAAATATGTTATGCCCTGTGAAGAGTACATCTGTGCCCTTATACTGGATCCAGGGTACAAAAAAGGGCTATCAGCTTTCATTCCTTTCCCATTTATAAAAACTGGATCATCAAGAAAGCAAGTGAACTAGGAGCCGAAAGATTGCAGCTCCGAAGGTAAAGAAGACCTGATATTTTGTCTTCATCAACCACTGAAAATCACAGTGGTGGCTCCGAGTCCAGAAGCATGTCACAGCAGCAACCATCAGTGGTCACACTATCACCATTTCAGCACACATCTGCTACATTAATCAAGCACACAGGTGCAAGAAACTCCAACACAGAACATTACAACATCTATAAAAATAAAGAAACTGGTACTAGACTACTTGGATGACCAAAGAGAATTTTACTTGGATCAAGAGCCATTGATTTATTGACATTTGCACACACTACTTTGTTTAAGGTGATTCGTTTTATTCTACTTAGTGACTTTTAATACTCTTGCTCAATTCTTAGCTTGTTTGCTAAATTTGCATGCTCTGTTGATAAGTGGCAGTTCAGATCAGTGCCTTGGTGTTTTGCAGAAAGACTGAGTATGTGTTATGGGCGTTAGTCTGCAATGCTTTGCTTGGGCTGGAGTGCATCTGCCCATCTAATTGACTTTTCACATACTACTTTGTTGGGGTTGACATGTGATTATTTGTAGTACATTGGGGGTGATTTTCAATACTGCTGCTTAATTTTTAGCTTGTTGGAAAATATAGCACACTCTGTTAATAGCTGCAGTCTAGAACAGTGTTCTGGCCTTTTGGGGTAAGACTGAGCATGCGCACCTGCCCCCTGTAGCATGTCCGAACAGCTGTTTGATATTTTTACACACTAATTTGTATAGGGTGATTTGTGGTACTTTTTATTCAATTGGCATAATTCACTCACTCTGTTGAACAACAGGACTATAGATGAGTGCCCTAATCTTTTGGGGCAAGTCTGTGCATATCCAATGGTTTTAGTATACAATACTTAAATCGGGCATGAGCACATTTGTGAAGTGGGTGCAACATCGGAGTGCCAAAGAAAAGCCTGTAAGCCATGCTTTCCATTTAAATACAGAACAGGTACAAATTACTTATTCTAGGAACAAACTAATGTCTCTTAATCACTGGCAAATGCAGAATCTAAAGCTGTGGATATCTCTCTTGGGTGCTTTAATGCTACAGATAAGATGCTCGGTGGTAACAACATTAGTAAGCAAATTCAAATGGCCATGGGCGGTGCTTTATTAAATGTAAGGTGTCTTGAAATGGTGGTCCCTCCAGAATTTCATTAGATTGGATTGTAGCAATGGAAGAGGGGGTGAAGTAATTGTTGTAGTCAACTACAGCCAGTTCACCTGAAGGAATTTATTTTTTAAGAGCTTCTGGCCCTCAGTGTGAAGCTATCTCCCACTTCTTTATATGTAATCGTTGTAGCATATAGACCCCTGTGGACTGACGCCAATTTTGCAAATCAGTTTATTGAGTTCTTATCATCAATCATTAACCTCACAAAATCTACTAGTATTAAGTGGTTTTAATCTCTGGGTTGATTGCCCCACTCAAGAGGGCTCATGTGAAGTTTTGGAAACCTGTCTGTCATTTGAGCTCAATCAATTTGTTATGGAAACTACTCATATAAAAGTTCTCACTTGATTTAATATTTTCAACGTGGTGAATATTGACCTGTTGCCAATATATTGCTCTGCCTTGGACTAACCACTAATTTAATTTAATTTTTATTGGACCTGGAGGCTCTGTGTAGTAGCCTAGTAGCCATAGGTGAGTCAAAGCAACTGGCATAAAATTACGTCCAACACATTTTTAGCTGCATTTGAGGAATCTGCTGGGCACTTTGAATTTAATGAGGCGGACATTGAAATATTAACAAATCCTAAAAGGAAATTACATGTGTTTAGCCAGGGCTTGCTCATTATCTAAACAAAGAGTACTAACATACAATGTTAGCATCTGGTCACAAAAGGCAGAAATGTCATAAAGCCAATGATCATCTCTACCAAAGAAATACTCCAATTGGCTGCATTTCCACTCAAATATTACAAAAACCACCTTGGTTTGAGCATCTGAGAAGATGACAGGCTTGAACAACATTTTTTACTGGTTAAGAAATAATGCAAGCTGATTAGGATCTCCACACAATCTCTCTGAAGGTGCTAAGGCTATGATGTTAGTCACTGAAGAACGCCATTGTACAAAAAAACAGTATATCTCAAGGGAGGGAGGATTCAATGCCCATGAACCTATGCTCTTAGTATCTGTATGCAAGAGTACTTGGCTTACATCATTGATCTCTGCCTTCAACAGATTACCTATCTCCTGATTTATTGAGGCAATTTCTAAATTAACTGAAATTAAATGAACTGCCTTTCTATTGAAATTTAGTTGTGCCTTCCAAATTTTGAGGGAAATTAGAGTCCAATTCTATTGCTCAGGTTGGATGATAAAGTCAATGTGGCAGGTTTGCACAAGGCTTTTGCGTAGGTCAAAATGGGGTTGATGCTCAATTCCATCTATCACCACCCCATCACATACCACCTACACAGATATATAAGGGCCTGTGGTAGAAGGGACAAAATGGGAATGAGATAAGAGAATAAACTGAGACACCGGACTCCACCACTGCTCGTCACTTCTGTTGCTTGAGAAAGTTTTTTTTTTTTTAAACATATTTTTTTGAATATCAAAAAGAAAAACATTTCAATATGGCATTATTGATGTCGTGACATCGTTGCATAATTACAGCACATTATTGCCAGGTGAATTACAACATTACTTATACTTTTTAACAGGTAAAGTTCTGGAAACCTAAATTAAAATCCCTCCCCCTCCCTATAACAATTAACTATTAACCCACCCAATCTCCCTCCCCAGACTCACTAGTGTATCTGCATAACTCAGCGGCGGCAAACTAGTTACGGTGTTGTCTATGGTGTCGAGTACATAACTTACAGAATTACATGTAATACTCATGTGGGGTCCAATGGGGGACTGTTATCCGATATGACCATGGTAACTGTACAAGGGTGCAATATAATATAATATTTCAGTGCGATAATGTTTCAGCAGAAATAAACGATTCCAACAACATATCCCATTCCAGAGAAATTCGGTTCTTCCTCATCCCTCTATTCTCTTCTCTTCTGATCTCCATACTTTCAGCCCTACCCCCAACGGACCATTTCTCCATGCCAGTGCCGTCGGCGGTTGCGCAGACTACCACTGCATTGTAATTGATCGCTTTGCCAAAATTAATATTAGGTTTGCGAATCTGGCCTGTGTTCTCTCTGACTTATGCTTCTTACCGACTCCCATCAAGCAGTATTCCATTGTATTTTTCCCCGTCCCAGGTGCTACGTCTCTGATAAATTCGAGGACAGTCGCCCAGAAGGGTGTTAATCGTGGGCATGCCGATAACATGTGTATTAGTTCAGCTGGTTGTGTGTGACATCGAGAGCATGCATCTGCTACACCTGGGAACATTATACTCAGTATGTGTGGAGTCAGATATGCTCTATGTAACAGCATGTATTGGATCAGTTTGAACTTGGGGTTACGGGATATTTTCTTGGGATATTCCAGCATCCTTTCCCACTCTTTATCCGACAGTTCACGACCTATGTCTCCGGACCATTTCTCCCTAAGTGTCTGCAGCGGGATTGCCGCCTGTGATCGGATACTATGATGTAGCCATCTGGTTAAATGACCCCCATTGCCCATTAAATACAACATATGTGTAAGTTCATGCATCTGGGGTTCCATGCCGTTGGGCGACCAGGTACGTCTCATGTACCTACTGATGCTAGCGTGGAGGATATATAGGGAATTGGGTACCCTTTGCTCTCTGACAAAGGTGTCATGGTCCATTAGCATATTGTCCATAAACAACATTCCGATCGTAGTGACTTCCTCTTCCGACCACTTGGTCAGACATCCCGTGGATATTATTCTGGATGGTGTGGGGATCCCTAACTTTGGGATGTTAGGGCCATAGGGGTTGAATCCTTTGGTGTAATGAATAGCTTTCTTCCAATAGTGAATGGCCACTTTTAACAGTGGTGGGGCTGATGAGAGAGGTTTACTGTTAGGCAATAGTAAAGTATGCAGTGTGCCCCTCTCCCATTCTCTCTGTGACATTCCTATTTCTTGCAAGTGGCGCCCCGCTGTCCAGTATGAGAGCCACTGGAGTTGGCTGGCGTAACAATATGCCTGGAAGTCTGGGACACCTAGGCCTCCCCGGTCTGTGTTAAGTTGCAATCAAGAAAGTCCTATTCTCCTGCGTCCCTTACCCAAAATCAATTCAGTTAGCATTGTGTTTAGTGTTTTGAATATATGTGCTGGGATTATTATCGGAAGGTTAGTAAAAAAGTAAAGTAATCTAGGGAGCATAACCATTTTAGATATGGCCACTCTTCCTGCCACTGAAAGGGGTAATGAAGTCCAGAATACAATTTGTGTTTTTAACGCCTTGATTGCACGGCCCAAATTGCCATCCAGTAGATCCTGTGGCTCCCTGTATATTTGTATGCCGAGATATTTAAATGTGACAGGAGCTACGGGGAATGACCAGTGACCAAATTGAGTGGGATCCAGACATGCAGTGTCCTTAAAATAATAGGCATAAGATTTTGACTCGTTGATGGCGAGTCCCGAAAGTGTTTGAAAATTACGAAACACCGGAGGAAGTGGTTCATTGGGATCCCGTAGGTTATGGAGATAAAGTATAATGTCATCCGCATAGGCCGATAGAATATGAGTAGTGCCCGTCATCTTGATACCCCTGTTCCCTGCAACTGTCCGAATCTTAATGGCTAGCGGCTCGAGTGCCAACACAAACAGCAGGGGCAATAAATGGCATCCCTGTCGCGTACCTCTGGCTACCCGGTAGGGCTGTGAAACATGAGCTCCTGTTCTGGCCCATGCCGTGGGATTCGCGTACAGTAGCTGGACCAAGTTCACATATGCACTAGGTATTCCGAACAGCGAGAGGGCACGTAGCATATAGCTCCAATGTAGGGTATCAAACGCCTGTCTCAAGTCGAGGGAAATGCAACCCGCCCTGACATCTTCTACTGGCACTGTGGTTAGTATCTGATGCAGACGTCTAGTGTTAAGGGATGTACTCCTACCAGGAATGAAGCCGCACTGATCTATATGTATCAACTTCGGTAAATAGCTATACAGTCTACGGGCCAGAATCTTGCTAAGAATTTTATAGTCTGTGTTTAATAAAGAAAGAAGGCGATATCCCGACATGTCTGTGGGCTCTCTGCCTGGCTTTGGAAGGGATGCAACCAAGGCCTGTCTTGTGGTGGGGGCAAGAAACTAGCTTCTAACGCAATCTGGTACAATTTTTCTAGATGAGGGATCAATTGTGCTGAGAAGGCATCATAAAATTCCGCAGGCAGACAATCAAGCCCCGGTGTTTTGTTTCGCGGGAGATCCTTTATGGCCGCTCTAATTTCGGCTTTTGTTATTGGTGCTGCTAATTCTTTTTTGGGGGCTTCCAGGAGATGGGGGAATTCCAGTCCGTCAAGGAAGTTGCACAATTCCCATTCTCGAAGCTCCTCAGGTGGCGCGTACAGGTCCTCATAGTATTCCCTGAATGCCATGTTAATATATAGTTGTGTATGCACTGTAGTTCCCTTCAGTGTATGAACCTCGTGAATTGGGGCAAGGGTCGGCAAATCTCTTAGAATCCTCGCTAGAAAGGCACCCGCCTTATCCGCCTCTGCCTGTTGTTTCTGCGTATAGATGCGATAATCAATAGTTCTCAATTGCTCTAGGAGTTCTGCATATTTTATATGTGCTTCCTGCAAGGCCGCCCTGTTTGATTCATCTGTCACAGCGGCCCGCTCAAGTCCTCCCAGTATATCTTCTAGTTCCCAGAGCTCTCTGGTTACTGTGGCACGGACCCCCACTTGAGCGCTAATGGCCACCCCACGAATGACCGTCTTAAAAGCCTCCCATTCGACATGTCGAGAGCTCGCTGTATTTGTGTTTTCTGCAAAGTAATTTCATATGGCAGTTGAGAGGGTGGTACGGAACACCGGGTCCTCCAATGTGACAGGCCGCAGCCTCCATGTTGGCACCGGAGTAGGGACCCTGCCCCATTCAAGCGACATCTCTAGGGGATTGTGATCTGATAGTGTCTTCCCGAGATAAGTAGTGTGGGTAATGTGTGCTAACAGTGGCATAGAACAAAACACCCTATCAATGAGTGTATGTAACATATGTGGCGGGGAATAAAATGAATACTCCTGATGAGTCGGGTTGTGTATCTGCCAGGCATCTCCAAGTGCCCATCCTGCTGCCTACCCGCACAATGCTTCAGCTTGTTTCTTACTGAGAGCCCCTGATATTGGCAGGTGCGAATGGTCAAGATCCACATTTAGCACAGCGTTAAAATCTCCTCCTACCGCCCAAGGATAACCCTCCCAGTCTGCCAATACTGTGTTCAGTAACCCCAGAAATTTGTCCTGTTCCACATTGGGAGCATATGATGGAGCAGGGTTTCACAAAAATGAAACCTGCTCAAATTGATACCCCCATAATACGTACTAACAGTAAGTAGTTGTTGAAAAACTAATGTACACCCAACACGAACACAAGGGAAATTGCTTTGCGCATTTCTGAACTAACACGTAAACAAAATAATATTGTAATAACATTCTGTTTTGAGAAAAACGAGAAGCGTTGGATGAATAGGCCGCATATGCTTCAGTAATTTGCATGTTGCATCCTGTTTTGAACTAATAAATAATGCTGCTTTTGCACAAAGCTTATGCTAGGTAACATTAATAGGGAATAGTGCAAGGTGGGTGGTAAACAGTGAAGGTTTAATTATCATATAATTAATAAATGTTAATTTTCATTTACTTTAGTGTGCTAGATGAAGCAGCCATCTTCTAAACTTGGCTAAAGTGGGAGGGGGAAAAACACGAGGAGTGAGTTCGCTCTGTCAGAAGCAAGACAGACGCGCAGTGCACCGCAGATGACATGAGAAGGGTGAAGGCCAGAGTGTCAAACAACTGCCAAAAGAAGTGCCCAGGCGTGGGACCGGAGATACAAACTGCGGATGATGTTAAAAATGAAGGAAAATTGTTAAAATTTGTATCACATGAAATAAAGTGAGAACAAGCTGAGAACCATACCCTGGGAACGAATGGTAAACAATGAAGTAGTTGAAATAAAGGTAAAGTCACAGTGGTGTGACAACGCCACCTCCCAAGCCCACCAATCCCTTTGCGAGATTTAATAAAGTTTGCAACAATTGTGGGACGGACATGTTAGTTTTAGGGAATAATTGGGGTGCCTTTAGGGGTGTAGTTTAAGCTTAGGCTGGCAGGAGAGAAAGAGGGAAGATGCATCGCTGTCCGTCGGTTTGCAGAGAGGCCTAACTGTTCCTGACCTGTCCCGATCCTGTTCTTTTTATCCTTTGTTCCCTGATCCTATTTCGGGGAACCCCCACCATCTCCTAGGCCAAGGGGTTGGTTTTCCTACAGACCAGTAGGTTTGTATTTAGTCTAACTCGTTCTCAGAATTTAACTTATTGATGTATTTATTTTATCTCTGAAACTTTTGTCTCTCCACCTATCCACTCCGTCAATGATGTGTATTAATTAGATGAAACTATTGTCTCTTCATCTATCCCCTCCATTAGGTATATGATGTTTTGCACACATTTTGCTGAAACTTTTTTCTCTTACTCTATCCACTCCTTCATTGCATAAAGTCATTGCTATGTTTGGATGAGTTTGTATTTCATTTGGGCTGCATATGTAAAATTTCTCCTTTCGTGAGATTCAGTGTTTGTATTTTGTGACCAAATGCAGTTGAGCATACTCTTTAATTATTTGTGATAAAATTCATTATTAACTTCACTGAGAGTCTGTGATCATTTTATTAATTAAATGGTTGGTAAGTTAGAAGTTAATCATTGCCATCAACTATTCAACAAATTGGTCCATCGACCAAATGGAAGGAAAGTTGATGTAAAAAGTTAGCTGTGATGCCATAAATTAATCTATGAAAAGAAAAAGAATTGATCATATATATAAATTGACCACAGCGCATCAGGGATTCTGGGTGAATGTGTATGGGCCATTGTATTACGATGTTATTGAGTACTGATCCCTGATAAAATATTGGAGTCGCGCTGGATCAGTTTCTTGGTAGCAGAGGGCGGTTTAATTATTGATTAGTTTGGTAATGATTATTGATTATTGATTGTATGTTCTTAACATGAAAGGTTAGTGTTATGTTTTTTATGTTGTCTAGAAGTTCAGGTACAGAGATACCTGAGGAATCCCGGGAATGGAATTTAGCCTGAAGTAGGCAGAAGAAGAGTGTGGTAACGAAGCCACACTGCAGAAGTACTTTGTCTGTTGTAATAATACCTGAAAGCTACGGAGGGCTGTAGGTGTTATATTAGGGAAAGTTCGTGTAAAAGGGGAGTGACTGAAATAGCGAAGGGTCCGCTTCCGAAATTCTAGCCTTATCCCCAGGAGAGTAACAAGACCCCTTTTCACGCCAAAAAGTCCTCTTGTGAAATCTTAGCCTTATCCCTAGAGGAGTAATAGGTCCACCCGGAACTTGTTTGAAGAGTAAAATAGTGCTGGTCGTTATTAGGACTCGTAGTGAGAAAACCTCTTGAAAAGGTGAAAAACTATCTCTTTATTTAGTGGAACAGACAAGGTAGCATTGTTTTTGTGTTGTTACTAACAGAAATTTTGATTAAGAAACGTAGAAAATTTTACCGTAATATTTTGAAAAGGGAGGGTCAGTAGAAGGAGTAATACTGACGTCAGAAAGACCGCGCTGGCATTAGTCAGGCAGCGGGCATGTATTGGGCTGTGATTGGTTGGTTGGTGTGAGCCGCGAAAGTTTACCAATCGAATAAGAGAAATACGGAAAGGTTGTTGTTATTTATACATGATAAAACCCATTAGCAGAAAAGGTCAGAAAATGAAGTTGATGCAGAAAATAAAGAATTTCTTTAAAAAGACAAACCAATTGTGACTAGAGAGGGAATTCCGATTCCACCACCAAAAACGCCTGCTTCTTATATGTTGTTGGAGCGAGGATACCATACGTGTATGTGGTTGAAGAATTGTTTTGAATATACAAGGGACGATGGTGTCATAGCATTTCCACAACATGGTACATTCAATGTAAGGATATTGCAGAATCTGAGAAATCAAATGAATTCATTAGAACCGAACCCTAGACTGACACAGTACGAAGCCTTGGAAGAATGGGAAGTTGAGGCATTTGAGAGAGAAAAATATAGAAGTGGAACCAGAGGTTATAGGAGTACGATGTTCAGATATCCTTTTGAGAGGAGGGAAGAAAAACTGAAAAGATGGAGGAGAGCTGTGGTAACGGAAGGGTTATACCCAGTTTTAACAGTTGATGAGCAGACAGGAGGCAAATGTAAAGAGAAAAAGAGAAATATAGAAACCTCAAGTGCAAGAGATGGTGTAAATGATTCTGATGATGAGTTATTAGAGGATATTATGACCAAAAGACCCCCGCCATATCAAATAAATTCAGTTGAAGTGACTCAGAATACACCCTTTATGGGAAATCCATTGATTCCACAGATTGCGGACATGGCTAGGAAAATGAGAGAAAAAGAGTTTGAGATGTTAAACAAGGCAAATGTAGAGCAGATTCAGAAAATAAATCAGTTAAGTTTAAATGCAGAAGCGTTGACGGTACCAGTTACAATAGGTCCTGTAGTTCCTTTGTTTGGAGAAAACCCAAATACACCTAAAGTACATACATTAGCAGTTCCAATGGGTAATGTCAGGAGCAGAATGGAGACAATAGTCAATGAGAATAGACAGGCTGACACAAATGTTACGTTGTTAGATCTTCCAGTTTGTGAAATGATAACAGAAACCCCTAGAAGAGATACACAAATAAATCCAAGGAGAATAGGGACAAATGTCACTCCAATGACAGGAAGTTCAGCAGGTCCTTCATCAGAAGAATTGAATGATTGGATAAAGGAAAGGGAAAAGAAAGAAAAACAACTACAGAGTATAAATGTGAGCCAATTGAAGGTAAATTTGGAAGAAATGATTATTGGTACGATCAGTCCAGACAGATTAGGGATTTATCGAAATGATGAATTATTGTTCTTGTGTAAAAGCATTACTTGGAGAGTGAAGAATCTTCATGAGAAAATATCTGAAGCTGCTAGTGAGTATGGAATAGACATAGAAAAGTCAAAGGTGTTGCAGAAATCGTACATATTGGCTTTTACTGAAAAGGATTTAGAGAGTTTAAATGCGTCTGGAAAAAGATTACAGATTAAGGAATTTATGAACATTTTGAAGAAATGGGGAGATGTAGATCGTTGGAAAAGTAGATGGGTGAAAAAGAAAGAAGAAGCAGCTAGTAAAGGAACATCTATGTTTCCGTTAAAAGAGACAGAACAGGCTGAAAGAGTGTGTCCAATGAGAGAAGTACCCGGTGGTGGATATGTTCGTGTTCCATGGTCAAGGCAGGATATATTATCATTTATAAATGATTTTCCCAGACTAAGAGAGAAACCCGTAGAATGGTACAAACAGGTAGAAAGGTTTGTGAAGGTCTCGAAGGTTTTGTTAAAGGATTTAGATGGGTTGTTTGAAATTGTTGTTCCGGCAGACTTGTGGACAGAGTGTAAGATCACTGTTGATTGGCCAAAGGATGAATATCCTAGAGATGCTGAAACAGGTGCACCCTCTGATGAGGTAATGAAAAAGTATAATCAAGTAATCACGTTTCTAAAGGGGAAAATTTCCCTAAAGGAAACATATTGGGTTAAAATTGACAGGACTACCCAGGAACCAAAAGAATCAGTACATGCCTACTATGAAAGGTTGTTGCAGGTGTTTAAACAGTATAGTGGATTTGAAAATATTGGAGACAAAGATATGGGACATTTCGTGTATCGTTTTGTGTTTGGACTGAAGCCAGAAATTAGTAATATGATACAACAGCATTTGATTTGCTGGCAAAGCAAAATGATAGACGAATTTTGAGGTATGCAAAGTATTGTAGTGATGATATTGAATTAAGACATAAAAAGTTAAAAGAGAAAATGATGTGGGCACAGGTGAAAGTGGCAGAACAGCAAGAGACAAATAATAATCCTCAAACCAGTAATCAGGCGGGTGGTCAGAGTCAAAATGGACAGAATTTCAGTGGAGGAAAAGGACGGGGAAAAATGAATAAAGAGGAAGCTATGAAGAAATTTCCTTGTCATGCGTGCGGAAAGCTTGGACATCAGAAGAATGAGTGTAGATCCGCTAAAAAGATTAATGGGGGAAATCAAAATTTGATTCCACAGATGCAGAATGAGGTGGGTGTAAATCAACAGTTACAGGGGCCGCAAGCTCCCATGCCAAATAATGTGAATGCTCAAGTGAAGAGGTACAGTGTGAACACTAGATATCACGGAGGTGACCAAATTGGTAAGAATCAAGGTGTGATTCCGCGGTATTGGGTGCAGTGCAATGGGAATGATTCAGACTCATCTCAATGACGGTGCCTGAGGGGGGAGGAAGAGTGCGTACTTGGCGCATCGTTGGCGGTAGATCAGTCAGGTCCATTTGTTGACGGAAAGGTGGAAGGTAATGATAATACATTCCTAGTGGATACTGGTGCTGTCGTGTAGTTCCTATAGTACCCCTGCAGGACCTGCGCGTTTGGATAACATAAACTGTGGGCTTGGTGTTTGACTGACTCTGTGCACCCCCACCGCTTATGTTAGCCAGATTTGCATTAGCTAGCTCACAGTGCCACTAGAATCTCCTCTTATCGGGGAGAGATTAGTTCCTGGCAACCTTAGATCATGACAACCCTAATTCCTCAGAATCGTGGAAACAATGTACTACCTTTCGCTCAGTCACTCGTGCTTACTTATTCGGTTAGTCTCAGAGAGTTACACAGAATAAAAAGTCAGGGCATTTCAATAAGTATTTATTGAACAGTTGTTATTCTAGTGTAAAATATATGTGCTGCAGCAACCAGCAGGCAATAGCAGAGATATATTATCAGCAGTACGATAAAAGTGAAGGGATAGAACAGTTCTACCATATTGCAATAATCATGAATACATACATGAATATAAAAAGCATTATGAAAGTGCGCGTACTCCTACGATGCCTAACTAGATGTACCTGAGTGTACCTAGCATATGTGTAGGTCTAAAAGCCTAAGAGCCAAGAATCCCTCTAGGATTTAGTCGAACCCCCATACCTGAATAGAGAGAGAGTGGGACCTCGTCCTGATCTCGAGTTGGACACCCCGCAAGGGCTGTGTTAGACCGCTGTCAGCTGGAGCGACTGCATGCAGGAGCCTCAGCGTCTCTGGTCAGTATGGAAGTCTTGGTTCCCTCTCTCTTACCGTGGCAAGATGTGGTGTATTTATACCCTAAAGTGTCTCGTCCCTCAGTATGGTTTGTATTGGTCTTTGTTAGACATGAGGAAGATGTCAGGGGTGAACTTTGTACATACATATTATGCGGGAGATGGAGCTGGTGAATGCTCATGCATAATTTATGAGTACATTGTAGGCCTGTGTTCTGGAAAGACCTTGCAGTGGTCTAACCACAGACTAGATAACGTTCAACCCTCAGAGCTCGTTGTGTACTATAGGGAACTAATGTAGGTGAAAGATCATGCCTATATTAGGAGCCATGACTATAATAACATAACATAACATGTGTATTTGTAAAGCGCACGTTCACCCCAGCAACGGGGCATCTTGGCGCTGAATAACAGATGTTTATTGTTACCCAACGGTACTCATTTTATCGACCTCAAATGGATGAAAGGCTGAGTGGACCCGCCGGGATTTGAACCTGTGACCATGAGGTCGAACACAGGCCCCTGCAGTGGATGCATTAGTCCACTGAGCCATCAGACCCGGCTATATAATAGGGCATGTACGAGTATGACCATATCAGGGCATATACGAGTATGACCATAATAGGGCAGATACGAGTATGACCATAATAGGGCATATACGAGTATTTCTACATTATGGCATATATAAATGGGTCTACATTAGGGCCTATATACGAAACATAACACCCACTCCACTTTCGAATTGGATGACAATGACCATACTTAAAATCTGGACAATCTAAAAATATTCACTTAAAAACAACTAAAACATGGGTTTTAAAAGGACTTTAAAAAAATAAAAAAATAATTAATGTAAAAAATTTGCTATTTCTTAGTTACCATTTGAAAAAGTCAATTCTGTCCCATTTATAAAAGTTGCATCACCATAAGCTGAAGAAGGCCATGCTTTTCCAAGCGAAAGTGTCAATTTAGGAAATGTTCCAAATTTTGTTCGTTTATTTATGAAACGAAGTGGAGAAGCCGAATTCTTTCCCAGGACGCGATGGGCCAATTCAAGATTAAGTGTCCTGGCTGGGAGATACAGCATTATCAGTGTTAGCTACTGCAGACGACAAATCCAACACTTCACAGAGAACGTCAATCGCACATAGATGGAATTCGGCACTGCCAACAGTCGTTGCTGCGGCAGCTTGTGCGGCAGTTGTTACCACGGTGCCTGTGGAGGAGCCACCTAACCGAGCAGGAGCAAACGGCACCTGTGAATTCTCAAGGAATGCATTCATCAGAATTGGAAGACGCTGGGGACAACGCAGAGCATGGGCCTTTAGGGGGTTCAGCATAGCATCTAGGTCCAGTGGCGTATCCGATGGAAACGTTAGACAGAGATCCAACGTGCATTCTTCTCCGCAGAACAGGCATCGAAGAACAGGTAAGATGCAGTCCACCCAGACTGGTCTAAATGATAGAAACCAAGAGGCGTTCAGTTCTCTTAGGCAAGGTATGCCCAGAAGCTGCACCATGCGTTCACGATATTTCCGTTCCATGAGCGTGTTCGCCATTTCCTCGGAAATGGGGCCGTCCATTGCGTAGCAGTAATAGTACAATCAGGACTCCTGCAATTAGGAACAGGATAAGCGGGAGACCTCCAAAGATGCTTCCCAATACGGAGTGCATAAAATTTGGGATTACACCGAGGACTGTCTGAAAGGTGCTTAATAGTCCTGACCCTATGGTCTTAAATAGGTGTACAATACCGCTCGTATCAGACATGTTAAAGATACGACCCACCATTTCTGCGAAATGAAAGGGGCAGTTTGTACGTATAAGCGCTTGTATCTCAGTCGAGGTCCTTGCAACTTGAAGTTCAAAGATTTCTCCAGCGGAGGTTAAGGGCACGGGTTGCTGTAAAAGCATGGCCTTCAGTCTGCCCAAAGTATCAAATTGTATAAAGGAAACATTCAACGAAGGCCATAATGGCGCCTCCTGACTGTGTTCAGTGGTGGAAACAATACTTGCATACAGCAAGTAACCCTGGAGTTAACAGTGACCAGATAGGCGACGCCCAGAAGCATCCCACAGCAACCTTGATCATTTAGCATTAAGTAACTCCCATTCTAGAGCAGCTGGAAAACCGGCGTGATCATGGCCGTTGGGGTCCCTGACATGTGACAAGATAAGTTCACTACCGAACCACTACATGCTCCGTGTAGAGAAACATCCTGACACATGAGAGAACTGCTCAAAGCGTTCTTGCAGTTTGTACCTCAGATACACTTCTCGATCCCCGCTCCGGCATCGATATCTATAGGGTAACTCCCAAGTTTCCTTGATGTATCCCTTACCCATCTTTTCATATTTGCCTGCCTGCCTTTGCTCAAGGCAATATTGAAACTGAAACGTAGTGACCGGCAGAGCGATTTGGCCATGAATTAGACATTCGGTTGATGGTGATTCGGCTACAGTGAATGGTAACCTTTCCAGTTTCTCAATACGCAGCATTGTATATTTGGCTCCCTCTGTGCCATTTCTGTCTGTTTATCGGTTAGATTGTATTCTGAAAACAGAGACGTGGTGTTTATAAAACGCCAGGGCACATAGCCTGCATGCAAAGATTGCAGCGTCCAACTTAACATCATAATAGAATGTAGCTGAGATTGCCCGTGTTGTAACAAGGCCAGATCTTGTTCTAATATGTCGATTGCCGAAGACACAATGTTGCCTAAGGAGTAAATCCTGGAGGTCAAAGTTGTTGACCCATTATCCACTCCAGCTAATGCATTTTCTAAGTTAATACGGTCTATTTCCCATATTCTTTCTGCGGCCTCCTGTTGGGATATTTTCCAGTTTTCATTATAATAGGCATAAAGGCCAGCATATATGAAACGTTTCTGACGTGGTTTCCTTGGGCCTAGTAAGAAATCCCTAAGGTCTACATCAGGTGTGAGTAAGGTCAAGTGATGTTTAACTTCTGTGAGTGTTGAGGTCTCTAGCCAATCAAGGCACAACTTCCCAACACTATAGGATGTCACTACCCCCGGGTGTTGTCTCTGCACATAGCGAGGATCTGGCCTATGGATACTAAATCCCTCGGGTGTACCTAGGAATCTCTGTTGACAAGTGTTCGTGTCAATGGGCCAAATCAGCCATTCTGTCCAATTGGGATCTGACCTGTTGTACTGCAGAATGTCATCTAATCTTGCCCCATGTGTAGTTGAATTCTGCCCCCCACCCATCTGTGATGGTGTTGGAAACCCCGGTGTGTTCATTTCCTTGTTCTTGGCTAGTCCAAGACAGGATGTCTGTTGCACAGTTTCATTCAGAAATATTATCTGCTGTGGAATGAGGCATGCTCTAAAAAGCGCTTCCGTTCCCTGGACCTGCCAGTCCCTAGAACCCCAGATTGATTTTGAATCTATAGTGTCCTTCCATAGGTCGAAACCCTGTGTAGACAACTGGGCCATGAAGGAAGCAGAGTAAATCTGTTTGGTGTTAGTCAACATAATTTTCTGTGCCGATGTTGTTGCCACTTTGTAATAAAATGACTTTGGGTCAGATGTATTAAACCCTGAAAAGTATGTGAATTTCTGTGCAAAAGTTTGCGAACTACCTTTTGGAGGAGTTGGGCAGTGTTCCCACTGGTGGTATTCAAATACATTTCTAGGTGTTATAGATTTGTGCAAGAAATGATGACCATAGTGTTGATAACAGTACAATGTATCATAGTCTGAAGTACCTTCTAACATTTCATTGTTCGGAAATGCTGCAGTTCTTTCTAAATCAGGCATTAAATTATTCACAGTTTCAGTGTCTCAATCATCAGAAAATGTACTGGAGGTAATGATATCACTTCAAGAAATTTTAAATACATGTTTAAGCTTTAAAAGTTCAGTCGGACCGAATATATCATAATCAATTTTGTCCCATACTATACCGTCCGGTATAGGAACTGCTGTGATGTTCACTGAAGACAAGTCTCTTGGTTCACGATGTGAAGACTGGTGTGGTTTTAAAATCAAATTGACTGTTTGGGCTGTCGAGCTCTGCTGGAGGTATCGTCCATTAATAAGCATACTAAAAGTTATTATTAAACTTAGCCAGAAAAGTAAAAATAAAATCCCAGTGATATACCATAGTTCAATCCAAGGTGACACTAGGTAAGTCTTTCTAAAAAAGTTCAAAAAGTCAGTGAGTTTCTGTTTGAGTGATTTTTTGGCTGGCGTCGTTTCCGGCTCACTTGGATCCAGTGAAAACGTATCAAAGTTCATGAAATAGCCAGAAGCAGTTCGATCAATTGTTGGAATTGCATCGGGATTTGTTGAAATCGGATTTTGCTCTTGACGAGGCATGTTGACGTAGATGTCTGTAGTCGGTCTGATTGCAACTTGGTTGTTAAGTTGATTTTCTTCTTGTTGAAGTGGAACGAGTTCTATAGCATTGTTGCTTAGTCCTTCATTCCGTACAGGTGGCTCTTCAAACGTGATGAGTCTTTCTGTTTGAACTTCTTGGATTGTAGAAAGAGGAGGGCGTCTGCTACTGTGGAGTCCACGAGGCCTACTGTTTAGTATCGGCCACATAGTGTGGTTTGATTAAGTCAATTGAGACAAATCTTTTCTCCTTTTTCCCGGCAAGAGACAGCAGAAGTACAGTTTTTGTGCCTTGGATTGCTAGGACCGGTACAGGCTTTCTGTAGGATGGCCCAAATTCTTTCTTGTCTGTAATCTTCTCTCTGACCAGATCCCCAACTTTTGGGATCCAGGCAGGTCTTGCTGTTACTGCCTTGACTTCCTCAGTGGCGGTCTGTTTTAAGTGGCCGTTGCTTTATTGTGTCCTGGATTCATTTAGATCCTGTAAAACAGCCAAACGATCATGGATATCAAATGGTTTTTCATCCGCCACTGCGCCTTCACAATCAAGATCAGGTACCCACATTCTTGTCCCAGATAGGACCTCGTAAGGAGTGACACCCCCTAGAGAGCTTCTTGGCTGGTTGTTTATTGCTCGTTGGACTCCATAAAGGTGATCGACCCATCTACCGCCTTTGCCTAATACCCTAGCTGTTAAAGATTGCTTTAAGTCCCGGTTTTTCCTCTCCACAACAGAATTTCCCTCAGGATGGTATGGAGAGGAGTACCGCAATGCTACGCCCATTCCTTCCATGGCCTCTTTGTAAGCCCGAGAGCTAAATGCCGGGCCACGGTCAGCATGTAACATGCTAACTGCGTATGTGCCGATAAAGACTCGCAAATCTTTTATAACAGTTTGAGCGTCAGCGCAGCGCTGAGGCCAAACCCATAGGAATCTAGAGCAGGAATCCACTGCAACCATGCTATATTTCTTTGGCCCCATCAGATTGTAGGGGTCCGCAGTGGTCCAAATACACCCATGCGAGAGGTTTGTCTGATTTTAGTAATGGTGTCTGCGCTGGGCGTGTTACGGTGGAGCCTTTCATCTGCTGGCAGATTACGCATTTTAAGACATGGGGGTATATTCACAAGAACGTGCGATAACTACCGCAAGAGTAGCGTAACGCAACTTTCAATATCGCAGCCTAGCGCGGGAAAATAACCACGTGTCAATGTGGAATTCACAACAAGGCGGCAGCATGCGATAGTCACCAGATAACGCGTCAAATGTCATCGTAAAAATCAACGCCACGCCGAAAAAATGCAAAACGCGAACGCAAAAAAACATGCGGTGAGGCCAATCGCGGTACAGAAATCAGCGAATACCAGCCACAGGCCTGCAAATTCCACACGTCCGGCGGGAAAAAGCACCATAAAAGAAAGAAGAAAAAAAACAATTCAAACTGCGTAGCAACATGGATGCACCCGGACCGAGTGCAGAGGACAAGCCGAACACCACAAGCCGCACGGAGGACCAGCCAGAAACCCCGCGTCCGGGGAAGGGCAAGGACAAGAGGAAGAGGAAGACGGGGTTCAGTCCGCAGGAAGACCGGATCATCGTCACGGAGGTGACCGAACACCATCAACAACTGTTCGGCACCTCCACTGCGGCACTGGCAACCCAAACCGAAAAATGGCAGGCCATCATTACCAACGTCAGTGCAGTCGGAGTGTCGAGGAGGTCACTGGAGGAGGTCAAGAGGCGCTGGCATGAGTTGAAAAGGCAGACCAAACATAAGCTCGCGCCAACAGGGAGGCAGCAACGGCGTCTGGAGGTGGGAGTCCTGCGACACAGGAGGAGCTGGATGAGCTGGAGCAAATGGTGGCCACAGTCAGCAGTGAGGAGACTGTGGCAGGATTGGGGGGCCTGGACACAGCACGATACGACCTGACCCAACAGCAACAGGGTGAGTAACGACTAGGGACGGGGGGGACGGGGGGAGATGGGCACAATGGCACACATGCACAATTACGTGTAGCACACAGCACACCCACAATGACCGTGGAACATGTCCCTGATTGCCTTGGCACACTTCAGCACACATAGAAACGCCAAGTAGGCCCCCATCCACAATGTGCACAGAGGGGCCCCCCCTATCACCAATATCACAACCGACCCATGCACATGTGCTGAATCCAGCTCTGTGACCCACACTGACTATGCAAGTAACACTGCATGTCCAATAGCATGGCAGCAGCCAAAAAAAAAAACCATGGCCCACGAATCGACATGGAGGTAGCCCAGTGCGGATCACATCCGTAAAGGAGCAGGTCACACTCCGACATGTCCACGTGCACCCACAACCCATGCCGTACAATACACGCAGCAGATGAACAATGCACCAGGCCACAAAATCTGTCCGAGAGCACATATGACCCAAGCCAAAAGCAAATCAGGCCCCGAAAAGCACACAATTCAAAGACACCCCGCCTCAAAGGGAGAAGGCTACACGAAATCAGAGCTGCAGGGGCAACTCCCCCACAATGCAGCACACACACATAGCAATCACAGGACATCCGCAATGACGGCAATGTGGTACAATGTGCAACACCAGCACCACAGGACAGAGCTCACAACAAGTTCTGCTCGTGCGTAGTAACTGTCCACTCACATCTGGCATTGCCTGACACTGTGTGATGATAATGAACGGGTACTACCACACATCCGTCATGTATCCTGAAAACACACTGACTGCCATCAAATAGCCAGCTCCCCAAAACAGTCACAATGTACATTGGCATGCAGTCTGAATGTATACATCTGCAAATCAACAACATACATGTGAAACTCTGTTAACCTGCATCTCCCCTTAACATTTCAGAGGGACAATCAACACTTACTGCAGAGCAGACCACAAACCCCATCATTGATGTTGTAGAGGACAACATGCACATATGTCAAGATACCCTCCAACGGATACTGGACAGCCTCTGCACCCCACCCCCAGGAGCAGGGCAGGCCAGCTGCCTCGAGGTGACCCCACCACCTGCACAGAGCACACAGCAGGAAACACACACCACCACGGCTGCCTCCCAGGACCCCCCCGACCAATACATGGAGTACATACAACGTGTGTGGTCTTCCCAGGTGGAGTTGGCTGAACAGCTGCGGGTGGGTTTTGAGCTCATGGCAGCCAAACTCGATGCCATACGTGGGTGTCTGAGTCCCATCAGGGACCACGTACAGTCCCTATCGGACACCCCCAGTATGCACCATGCTCCGCCACAGACCTTGGCTGACCTCGCTGGTGCCATGAATCGTACACAAGAACTGTATGGGCAGACAGGCACCAGCCATGACAGCACAGAGTTGGCACAGATGCGGAGGTCAATGGAGACCATGGAGCAGATGCAGGCTGGAAGGATGTCTGCCACGGATGGAAACCAGCGAGTAGTAGCTGGGAACTTCAATGCCCTGCAGTACTTCATCTTGCCATTGCTGCCACTGAGCCGTCCCCAGATGACTGCAGCAGGAACATCGGCACACACAGCTCCGACCCCTGATGTGTCCGTGGCACCCAGTGATGCAGCCACCAACCCGCCACACACACCGGACACACCGGACACAGAACCCGTATCAGGGGAGTAAGAAGGGGATGGGAACTACTGTGTGAGGAAGGAGGCAATAGCATCCATTACCACCGTATGGCCTGTCCCTGCCTGGTTATGACCCATGCATCATGGCCTGGGAAACACCTCCTACTGACCCCCGGAACACTCTGCGACATTCACCCGGACCCCGACACGGACTGCCATTTCTTCACCGCTGGCCAATTACACAGCTATCCTGCTGCGGACTGCACTCTCTCTCTTCCCAATCACTGTGCAATCCCCAAAGGACTCTGGTTGGCCCACCACT
This sequence comes from Calotriton arnoldi, assembly GCA_963921515.1. Lineage (NCBI taxonomy): Eukaryota > Metazoa > Chordata > Amphibia > Caudata > Salamandridae > Calotriton > Calotriton arnoldi. Next base: position 167,963 of record CAWUFW010000384.1, on the reverse strand, counting down.
GGGCTTCCATGTGATGTGGGCTTGGATGGCCATGTACAGCTCCAGCTCCGTCAATCACCTGAATGTGAATAAAACATTCTAAATCACACAGATGTGTCATCACTATGTTCACTCACGCATGGAAGTATGGCTGGATGTGGGGACGATGATTGCACATGAAGGTATACCCTGGTAACTGACATCTATGCGCATGTGTATCCCTGAGACACATGGCCAATTGGATGACTGTGAAGGTGAGTACTAGCTGTGTCCCCATTGCACATCAACAACAATCACACAACCCCCCAACGTAGGCACACGTCCATGTGTTGAATAGGGCTGTGTGTAGGACTGACCCAAACGAAAGCAGGCCAGGAGTGGTGTCCTACACCACATGTGACAACAGAACTTCACGTCGCATACCTACTCACACACATCTGTGTGGACACATTCTGTAGTGAGATATGACATTGCTCCACATGATCAGTGGTTGGACACCATACTCTCATTGCTGACGTCACGTAAGTGCACGTCATTCAGCACATATCCAAAAACAATGTCTGGCTCACAGAGGTGGAGCTTGCCAAAGGGACACACCCACATTGCACATGCGTCAGTCAGTTCCTCCCTGTGTAGGGACGATGCTCATTGTGGCATACGAGTGGACAATCTAAACAACACACCTCACAGTTAGACACCAGTGCAGTGGCATAGACTTTATTGGCATGTGCGTGTCAGTACGGACGAGGCAACGGCCACAGCAGGCAGGGACATGCTTAAGACACTTACACGCAGCATGGGTACATGTCGAGGTTCAGAAAATGTCGGGGCTAAAATGGACAACATTCATCACGGATGGCAATGCTCACAGCCCACCTCGCTGGATGAGTCATGTGTTGTTTGGCGTCTGCCCATTGCCCCGTGTGAGGGGGTACGACTCACTGCACATGGGATCTGCATAGTGCTCTGCCTCTGGAGTGCGCCGATTGTCTGCTCTGCTGACAGTGATCAGGTGTGAGGGTCCGACAGGTTCACATGTCGTGCCACATTGCCATGTGTGTGCTCTCCCCCAGCAGTGTGTCCGAATTGGCAACGTTGCCAAACGACGCTGTGTTGCTCCGACCATGGACCTGCGTCACCTTGCACAGGTGTGTGTACACACTCGTTGTTCCACGCACATGCATCCAGAGCCCAAACGAAGGCAGACGTGTCCTCTGTTGTGGTGGGATATGTGAGCAATCCCCACGATGCAACAAGTTGTTGGGCCATGTGCTGTGGGTGGCAATCGGATGTGGCTGCAGGAATGTAGTTACTCATCCATGAATGCCTGTGCAGCTTCATGTGCAATGTGTTCCAATAGTACGTCGTGGTCATGTTCAAGGAACACCAGGGTGAGCCAATCCATTAGGTGGTCCGGGCAGGTGTGCTCAGCCCACGCCGTCTCACCAATCCGCAACACAGCCCAATAGGGGAGCGCCTCAATGTGGTCACTGCACACGAGAAATTGTGCAATCTCCCATGCCCAACTACCAATACATACGCAGTATGTCAAGGCATCCCATGCACAGCTGTCTCAGTTACACTCCTGTTTGTGATCCAACAGGGGGCGCAGACACAAGTCATAGTCCAATTCATCAACAGTTGTGTTGGATAGGCAGACATCCATGGGACACTCGAACGTGCATGTTCGGCAGTGGAACCAGGGCTGGACGCAGGTGACGTGGGCAATGCGGAAGATGAGCCTGTAACTGATCCGTAGCACTGCCAGTGGAAGTGCGCCCAGTAAATGCAGCATACGTGCACGGTACTGTTCCACGTGACCGGGGTTGTGCATGTGCCCGGTATGGCCTGCCATTGCGTTGGTGCGTCTCATGAACCGGCACTCTTCTGAACTGCGGCAGTTGTGTGGAGGATATGCCACAGCTCTGAGCAATGATTCGAATGTGTGTGCAACGTTGTGGGTAATGGGTTGCTGTTTCCGTGAGTGTCAAGGACATCCCATGCGGGGGTACCACAGGCAGGGGCTTCTGTGTGTGGGCTGTGGATAAGTTGGATGGTTCATTTGCAGAATGCGTGGTGTGGGAGTCGTCCCTATCTGCCATTGCATCTCTATCAGGGTGTTCCAGGCGCGTTCTTGACCAAGGTTAGAGATGCAGGTGTCCTCCCGCCTTCTGCATTGAGACAATGGTGCTTTCATCCCTGATGTTTGTCTGACTACTACTTGCGTTTTCGGAATGTGATGTGGCTTTGGCGATGAGATTCGGACACGGCCTTGGGCTCATGGTGTACGGATGGTGATGCACACACACATGTTGGCATGTGGAGCCAGGTGCCCGAGCGGCCTTGCGCTGCTTGTGCTATCTCACTCCGTCTCTCTCCCTCGCTCTCTCCCTCTCTTTCCTTTGCTGGGCGCATGGCACACCTTCTTCTCTTGGATTTGGTCTTCCAGGCTGTGTGCTACGGATTGTCCAGTGAGGAGCCGCTAGGACTCATCCTAAGGGTTGTTTCTGCTTTTGTTTGTATGGTGTTTTGTGTTGGTGATTGCATTGCTGTATGACTGATTCTCCATTTTCTGGCCACGCATGTATGTTTATTTTCCTGCTTGTGCGACATCAGGCAAAATGTTTGTTTTGGGATTCGTGGTGTTGGTGTGCACTTTCTTAGTCCGGGATTGGGGGTGGTCATGGGGGGGGCATTGCGGGCCTGGGTGTGGTGTCGGTGGGTGTTGTGGCCCTCTTGGGTGTCCGTGCTGCATGTTCAGTTGCTCGTGGGCATCTGTTGTCCTTCATGTGTGGCTCTGGACTGTGCTCCCTTTTGTGGTGCAGGCTGTGGTCGGACTTTACACCAGGTCAGGGCAGGTGTAGATTTCCTGGTGCTAACGCGGCTTATCACCGGTTTTGTGTTTTTATCGCCGATGTGGCTGGTCGTTGTGAATGTTGAGGTGTGATGTTGTCGCACCTTTTGGCACGGGAACGCCCACTCTGCATCTCATTAGCGATATTTGCGCGGGTCCACTGTGGCGATGTTTTTTGCGGCTGCTATCGCGGGTAAACTGGCGCTGTGGGCTGTTTACACCAGCTTGTGAATGGGGAGGTATATTTATCACGACTTTGGCTGCGATAAAGTGCCGTTAATTCGGCGATAGCTCCTTGTGAATATGCCCCATAGTCTTTGGTCTGCTTTGTTAATCCTGGCCACCAGTAGCGCTGTTTCAGTAAAGAAATAGTCGCTGTAACGCCTGTATGTGCAGAACCCAAACCCTCGTGTGCTGCTAGAATTAAGCCTTGCCTACGATCCATATTTGGTATTACTCTATCCCCCACTCCAGGAATCTGAGCATATGGAATGTTTTGTGCATCTAACTTGTAGGAGTACTTGAGTGGAAATGTCTTTGGTACTGCTGTGCTGCCTTTGCGCGAAACATTGACATCTACCATAATCTCGCCGTCTATTCTCGTTTTTGAACGAGTGATTGCAGCTACGGATGCTGTGCGTACAGCCCCCTTTGCGGCTTCATCAGCCAATGAATTCTCTTCAACGGGAACGCCATCACGCTGATGACTCATTGTATGTATCACGTGAGCCCTTGGTAGTTCGTTTCTCAACTCCACTGCCTGTTCCCATAGCATTTTATGCTTAATTGTGCCACCTTTTGCGTCTTTAAACCCGTTTTGTTCCCAATGATGTAAATATTCATTGTATAACTGTACACAGTAAAAGGAATCACACACAATTAGTGTGGGGAATTTGTGTTCCGTATTTACAAGTGCCAGTATCAGTGCTTTTAATTCTGCTAACTGAGCCGTGCAGTCTCCTAGAGATTGCGTTTTAGTGCTACTGGGATGGAACTTCCCATCGCGCATGCGACCTTTAACGATTGCACACGCCACGCTGTAAGCTTGCTTACTCCCTATGGCTGCTATTACTCGGATCACTAAGTTGCGTACGTTTACGCGTGTCTGTAAATGTTTTGAAGCTATCATGTCTTCCTGTAGTGAACGTAGGATATTTGTATGTTCCTGTGTCCATTGTCTGACTGAAAAATCAGGTTTTATTAATTCGTAGAAAGGTTTTACTCTTTCTGCGTAATCTAAAATGTATGTTCTACCAAAATTTAGGAATCCCAGAATTGATTGTAAATTCTTTAATGATTTTGGAGGTTGGAGCAGCGCACACTTTTCAAAAAAGTTAGCTGCTAGGCTTTTTCCTTCACTTGACAGCTCATACCCTAAAAATAGGACATTGAGATGGGCAATTTTTGATTTCTTGAAATTAAATTTATAGCCCTCAGCGGCAAATCCCATAATAATGGTGCTCACCCTGGTCAAGTGCCTCGGTAAGTCATCGTTCGTCAGATAAATATCATCCACATAGGACAATGCTTCTTCATCCAAATTTTGGAGTAACTCTGTTACCCTTGATGAAAACAACCACGGGATATTGTTATACCCTTGGGGGAGTCGACAAAATTGCCGCGGTGACCCTAGCGCTGAGAATGCGGTCAAATACCTGCTTTCAGGCGCTATATTTTGGCAGAAAAATCCATTTGAGATATCAAGTGTTGTTTTGTATTTTTGTCTCACAATGTTATTCATTAATGCGGCACTGTGTGCATTTTGAACTGAAAATGTCTTTGTGCAAGTGTTTAAATGTCTGTAATCTAAAACCAGACGATATGTGTTGTCAGGTTTGGCTACGGGGAACAAAGGATTATTCATATGTGAAGTGCAATTTTCAATCACCCCCTGGTATTCAAGTTGATCTAGGATCTCCCTGACTTGTTTTTTAGCTTCCTGCTTTATAGGGTATTGCCTTTGGGCATTTGGGGAAACTTTTAACGGGATCACGTGGTGGGTTGAATCCTCATCCCAACCAACATGATTTTTGTACAATGCTGGAGCTAGGGCAACCGCCCACTCCTGCGCATATGCATGTTTTAAATGTATGGGAACGAGGTCGGAAAAGGCTGGAAAAATTATCGTTTCTCTCCTAGGGCACTCTATGACGAATGCTGGCGGCCAGTCTTGCTCTGCTAATAGAATGTCAAATCCAGATGACAGATTTTCCCAAAATAGTCTTTTAACTTTCCTGGGCTTGTCCCCCTCCATCCGGAGTGTTATCTCATGTACTTATGTGGGACACTTACCCGAGTATCAGGTGTTTCCACCGTGATATACTCACTCAACTCCGCTGTCACCAGAAATTCCTTCAGGTTCTGGCGAGCTATCGTTACTTCTGCCGCGCTGTCTAGCATCGTCAGAGCCCATTCCCCGTTCAGAAGCTGTGTCCTCAGAATTCTGGGCATGTCTCATCTTGAGACCTGCTACCTTCTTCTTTTTGAACTAAGGTTTTTATTTTTGTTTATCTTCTTTTTTAGGTGCGTAGTCCACAGCGCGTTGTGTGTCTCTGGACTTTGTATGCTCCTCTTGTCTGTGTTCTGACCGTCCTTCCCTCTCGGAGTTTCTTGACGAACCCTAAAAGGAACGAGAGGAACGTGTATCAGTATCCTGATACCTGTCAGGTTTTTTAATATTATCCCTATTCCTGAGGTTATACCTCCTTTCAGAGGGCTCCTGTTGAGGAGACCTGCCTCGGGATTGAGATCTACTGTCTTTAGACTTTTGTTGCTTTTTATTTTCCCACTTCTTCATAGAAGAAGTAGGTGTCTGCTTTGTAGTGTCCTTTTCAGAACTGCCAACCAGTTGTGGTTTTAATGTCTTCCCACCTAGACTGTCTCTGCCTAATTCTGCATATGCAGTTTCAATTATTTTGGGTAGTTCGTGTTGTTGTTCTATTGGACTGAACTCCCTTAGGCGTTGGCGGATCGCCCCTGAAGCTGCTTCCCCCTTAATGTTAGCTAGTATTATGGCTGATACCTGATCAAAGTTGTTTAGTAACTTCATCCCTAAGTTTAGGGCAGGCTCTGCTCCGTACTCATTTTGTATCTGTCTCAATACGTCTGGCACTACTGCTAAGGACGGGATACCATGTGTTCTGGTATATATGGCAGCAAAGACTGAACCCCAAGAGGTGCAATCCTCTACCTGTGGTGTGATCCCCATGGGCAAGCAGATTGTTAGAATTCTGTGTTTATCATAGGTGGTAGTATTCGGGAATACCGCCTCAAGCTGAGTTATTTTCTGAGCTATCCAGAATGGGATTTGTTCGCGTTTTGCGGGCATTTTGCCCATTACCGCGTGTAATGTTTGAGGAGTAATTTTATTTCCTGTACCCTGAGCTGGAGTACTATTTGCTGCACCTGGTGCAGGTTGGATTGTCAAAGTCCTCATAACGAATTGTGTCAGGTTTCTGTAGATTTTAATTAAATCTCTGTGTTGTATGAGTAATTCTGGCTGTGGCATTGTTCCAATGTCAGGGTGCGGTGTGTAAGCCGCTAGTATTGGCAATGTGGCCACGTCTCCTCCGAGCGGGCCTAATCTTACTCTTCCTCGTACATGGGGTAGGGCGCCAATAAACCAGTAATGATGTTCCTGGTAAGTGAGTGGAATCTCTATGTCCTCAAACAGGGCATATTCCGGTGGTGCATCTCCTGCTATATAGTAGTGAAATGTCTTTGTTATGGCATTTGCTGCTGGGAATGTAACCCATGAATAGAACACCTCTGTTTTGTTTGATTCGTGTTTCTCAATCATGAAAACTACCATGCCACCCCTAGCTTGTAAACCATTTTCTAATAGTCTTAGGGTGACTGTCATTCTGAATTTTGGTGCAATCTGTATTGCATTTTCGGGTGGTTCTCCGGCTGAGACCTCCAGATTTATTCTTTCTTCATCGCTCTTAGTCATTTTGAAAAAAAAAGCTTTTTCAAGAGAACTTAGTTAAAGGTTTTATGCACAATTTATGAACTAAATTTCCTTCAAGCTTGATTAACTAACAGCCGATAAATAGGATATCTCGCCTACTCAGCTGTGGCGGAGTTTGTGCCCACCCACTCCAGACGTCTCTGGGGTTTTGTGAGTAGGTTCTCTGAGAATAGCACGACTGAACTACTCAGATTCTACTATTAAATAAGTACCCAACCAACGTTGGCGGCGCCATGTCGTGTAGTTCCTATAGTACCCCTGCGGGACCTGTGCGTTTGGATAACATAAACTGTGGGCTTGGTGTTAGACTGACTCTGTGCACCCCCACCGCTTATGTTAGACGGATTTGCATTAGCTAGCTCACAGTGCCACTAGAATCTCCTCTTATCGGGGAGAGATTAGTTCCTGGCAACCTTAGATCATGACAACCCTAATTCCTCAGAATCGTGGAAACAATGTACTACCTTTCGCTCAGTCATTCGTGCTTACTTATTCGGTTTGTCTCAGAGAGTTACACAGAATAAACAGTCTGGGCGTTTCAATAAGTATTTATTGAACAGTTGTTATTCTAGTGTAAAATATATGTGCTGCAGCAACCAGCAGACAATAGCAGAGATATATTATCAGCAGTATGATAAAAGTGAAGGGATAGAACAGTTCTACCATATTGCAATAATCATGAATACATACATGAATATAAAAAGCATTATGAAAGTGCGCGTACTCCTACGATGCCTAACTAGATGTACCTGAGTGTACCTAGCATATTTGTAGGTCTAAAAGCCTAAGAGCCAAGAATCCCTCTAGGATTTAGTCGAACCCCCATACCTGAATAGAGAGAGTGTGGGACCTCATCCTGGTCTCGAGTTGGACACCCCGCAAGGGCTGTTTTAGACCGCTGTCAGCTGGAGCGACTGCATGCAGGAGCCTCAGCATCTCTGGTCAGTGTGTCAGCATGGAAGTCTCAGTTCCCTCTCTCTTACCGTGGCAAGATGTGGTGTATTTATACCCTAAAGTGTCTCGTCCCTCAGTATGGTTTGTATTGGTCTTTGTTAGACATGAGGAAGACGTCAGGGGTGAACTTTGTACATACATATTATGCGGGAGATGTAGCTGGTGAATGCTCATGCATAATTTATGAGTACATTGTAGGCCTGTGTTCTGGAAAGACCTTGCAGTGTTCTAACCACAGACTAGACACGCACTGCCCTCAGCATATACCTTGGCCGAGCGGCGTCTTCCGCAGCACCGGAAGCCCTTTTCACGTCGCTCCGTTACTGCTCACACTCGTAGCCGCTGCCGTGCAGCTGCTCCCGGCATCTGCGCCACTCCGCCCGGCCATCTTCAGATATTGGGCCGCAGCGTCGGCATCTGTACAGCCGCGTACAGGCTCTGTGTACGGCGCACACCAAGTCCCTCCCCCACAGAGTCTCTCCAGGGCTATCGGGGGTCCATCCAGACGAGCAGGGTATCGGATGACCCAGCAACGGCACAGTTACTGCCAGGATTCAGGGCCACTTCCGGGGCTCTTCTAACACACGTCCGCCATGCTTGGTGGGTAGGCGCGCCCCCCCTGTTGCTTGAGAAAGTTAATATAATTTCGGGCGGAGCCAAGATGGCTGACTACGACTAGGTGGACGATCTTGATCGTAGTTACGCCAATCAGCAGACCGTGGGACCCACCCCTGGCCTAGGGATTGCTCTCTGCCACTGCGGAGTTGGAAGTTGGTGACCCCCACCCAGTGAGCTACTAGCGGCTGGGGGCTTCTGTGGCAGTTCACTGGAGCAATGAAGGAGTGAGGCCTATCGGGGTCTGCTGAGCTGGGGCTTGCAATGCCGGGTTCCGCTCGTAGGCACCATCCCGGCGACTGTGGGGAGGTGAGGCCAGCTGGACTGTGGAGTGCTGGAGAACAGCTGGGGTCTTTGCTGGGGCAGTGAGCGGCCCCTTCTGCAGACCCAAAAGATGCCACGATGATTAACGAGCAAACCCCACTGGTGCACCAGCGGCTGACCAAGTTTATCGGATTGAGGGGGGTAAGTGTGCGACGCCCTCCCTCCCACTGGAGTATTCAAAGAATGTGCCCCTGACGCCCGATGCAGGCCGAGCGTCCACATATTAGAAGGCCCCAAGAGATTAAAATCGGCAGTAGGGTGGAGGATGGGCGGTCCCGCTTTGATGTGCTGTGCAATGGCCTGATCTGATTATTAACCACAGAGAGTCAGAGTGTGGGCACAAAAGAACTTTACTTCATGGCACATATTCGTATAAGGAGCTCTATGGGACCCAGGATATGGTGGCAGCTCTGTGGCAATTAACTTACACTACTGGAGTGAGACTGGATTTGGTTACCTTCCCCCCTCTGCCTCTCTCATTAAATTATATTGCTGTTTGCATATGGGACTTGGAAGACATTAATGACCTAAATAGTGCACTAGGGGGTCAGCTCTGTGAGTTACTTGTAAGGACCCCCTAGTGTGCATTGCGAACTATAACTCTGGGCCCAGTATTGACTGGTGTGGTGGAGGACAGAGCCGGGTTTGGCTTCAGACTACCCATTGGAGGGACAACGGTGGGGGCCATCCTCTACTTGCATGCCACCAAAACTCAAGGGCGACTCGGGCGCAGCCTCAAAATCCCGCAACACTATCGAAGGCAGTATTGCTCAAATGGTGCAGAGTGGGGCTGCAAATGATGCTAGTGCGGAGGGGGAGGCTGCTTTGCCATCTAACCAGGATATCAAATATCTAATATTAGAAGGAAATAAAGCAATTACTGAAAAGATTGATGGGGTGGCAATAACAGTGACACTGCTGCGCCAGCATATGAGAGAGTGCGGATATTTTGAGTGCACATTCTAATCAGCTAAGGGACCAGGTACAATGCATGCTGCAGCAGCAGGCAAAACTCACTTATTTGGGGGACCGGAGCTGCCGTAATAAAGTGTGCATTCTTGGATTGCGTGAGGGCATGGAGATGGTGCCAGTAGAACAGTTTCTAGAGAGCTGGCTCCCCATGGTGCTGCCAGGATTGAATGTGGAGGGAGAGTTACATGTAGACAGAGCTCACAGAACCCCTGGTCATAGGCCTTAGCCTAGTGCACCGTCACGCATGCTGATTGGACATATGCTATATGCAGCGGCTAGCACACAGGGAGAGGTAGAATATAATAGTAACAAAATATCCCTTTACCCAGATAATGGAGTTAAACGTAAACTCAGTGACAAAGGATGGGATTATGCTCTGATGTCTCCGGCACATTTGAGGATTGAATGGCAAGGGAAGAGACATTTTTTTGACCAACACGCAGTTTATAGAGAGTCATTAATGTTGACATAATTGTGCATGTTATCTCAGCAGCCTGGCATGATGATGCATACGGGTGGGTGGGCCGGCACTATATCATGTAACCGAGGGGGAGCACGTTGCAAATGATAGAGAATACAGAGATACATGTTCTGTTTTTGGCATGCATGTTCACAATAGCGATGTTGAATCTGGTTGAACCTGTACCAGGGACCCGGATTATACTGCGCTGTAATAGGGAAGTTTGATTCTGTTGTTGTTAAAGGGGGGAATGACACCCATCGTGTCAATTGTGGAAGCCAGGTTGGGACAGGCCACATGGGATGGAGGAGGGGGGTAATGTTTCTTACACATTTTTAAGAAGGAGCAAATGCAACCAGAACAGTGTTCATTAGCAGTACACATAATATGTGCATGTGAGATGACTTACACGTACACACATGGAGGTGATAATTCTTTTGAGGAATGTTAAGGGAATCCAGAATCCTGTTAAATGTCAAAGTATATGGTCTGACACCCGTAGACAGAAAGCTAAGATAGTTATGTTGCAGACACATTTATTACCCCAAGAACATGAGAAGCTACGAGCTAAATAGGGGGCAGGCTCTGGTATGCAAGCTTAACTTCATCAACAAGAGGGGTGTTGCTGTGGGTGGATAACAGCGTTCCACAACGAGTAATCACAGAATTGAAAGCAGCAGATGGTGCTATATGGGAGTGGGAGGAGAAATAGAGGGTACCCTCAGGGTGCTTTTTACTTCATATGCCCCCAACATAAATACCCCCGACTTCTTTGGGGAGTTGGCTTGGGTTCTGACACCCTATGTACACCATGATATAATTTGGATGGGGTACTCCAATGGTGTTAGATAAGGAACTCAACAGCTCTCGACTGGTGGGGCGACCATTGGGCAGGGCATCTAGTGTGCTTTTGGAGAGTATGGACATGCTAAATTTGATAGAGCTACAGTGAGCAGTGAATGGCCAGACTAGGGGTTACTCCTTCTATTCTCCTCCCCATGGGACATTTTTTAGGATCGATTATATGCCTCTGCACCTTGGGCAGGCTCGGATTTTGGGGAGCTGTGATATGTTGATCGCAGGTTATCAGATCATGCCCCTTTAGTGGCCACACTGCAAAGACAGCATATGTGGCCCCATTAGGGCCATTACCACAGCGGTAGTTGCAGGTGCACGCCTTACAAAATCAAGCCTACCGAGAGGTAATCCATGAAGCGGTGAGGGAATTTTTTTGTAACTAATACAGGAACGGTGACATCGGCTGGGATACTGTGGGAGGCTTTTAAAGTCACTGTACGAGGCAAGTGCATGGCTACCCCCTATTAATGCGCACAGTTACAAACCTGGAGCATCAAATTGGGGATATAGATAGACAGGCACCACACTCAGAAGCGATCAGGGAGGATCTATACAGATCACAGGGGGAATTAGATGAGGCACATGAAACTCTAAGTCACCATGATTACAAGATATATAAGGAGATCCAATATGAACAGGGTGGCACATCGGGCCGGTTATTGGTGTGGCTGGTCTATAGAGAAAGGGGAGGGAATGCAGTTGTTACAATAAAAGATGCACAGGGAGTAACTCTTACAGTGGATTAAGGTATCCAAGGTCATTTGCAGAATTTTACTCTACTTTGTATGTGAAACAAGAAGGATATGATAAAACGGATATTGGTACCACATACACACAGAGGATCTAATGGGAGGGGCCAACCATAGACGTACTACTCCCTATCTATCATTCAAGTAACAAAAAGTACGTCTGGTCAATAAAAAAAAAAAGAAAACACAGTGCACACATATGTGTGATCATATATGAGTCAGTGTGTGCATCGTAGTGTGTTATATAGCTATCAGAAGAGAGCTCCTTAAATGACAAGAACCCTAACTCACCCGAGGATGGCATGCTTCATCATTGGGTTCCCTCCACACACCAAGGCTGCAAAGTCTTTGATGTGGGCTACAACTGCACAGAGGGCAGGAGCTGAGGTGTTTTTGAAAAATGAGCATTGTTAGAGGGTCAGTGAGATGCAGGCTGCAATGAGGATAATGAGAAAAACACCAGGGACGGGGTGCTCAAAAATCATGATAAAGAGAGTCTCATATACTCTGTGCCCCCTGGATATGGTAAACTAGGGTGGGTGTGGTGGGGAGCTCCCCAACCAAAAAAGACACACCCATAGGTAGAATAGATACAGGTATGGAAAAGCAGGGAGGCAAACCCATGCTGTCTCCTCAATACCCCAGGCTGGACCAAGGGATTCTATCATTCAGACCTTGTGTATCACTATGAAGTCTAAAAATCCCAAACTGCTCCCTATGAAAAAGGACTGTTTCGAGGGTACCCATGGCTGGGAGATAGCGAGGTTTATCTATAACCATCCATGTAATATCATTCTCCGTATGGCCAGCGTCAAGGTAGTATCTCATGAGTTTGGTGTTAGACTTCTATCATCTCACTGAACTACAATGTACTACTAGTCCTAGTCCTGATCTAATTGGGTAGTCATACCTACATTGTAATGTTTGCACGGGCATCTGAGAAGATACATTATTCCTTCCGTGTTGCAATTGGTAAGATTCAGGAGTTCCCATGGAGTCTTAAGGCCTAGATCAACCTGAACAGAAGATCGGGTGTATGGAAAAACTGATCAGGATCCACATGGAAAGTGGCCCACAACTGGTGGAAGTGACCACAAGATATTCTGATGCATCCTGTGGGAAGCAGAAGAAGGTCTATTGTGAACTAAAATATCTCCAATATTCCTGCTGCGTTTCAATGCAAACAGGGGTTTAGGAAATGTTCTTTCTCCTGTATTCAGAATCGGACAATTCTTGTGTACTGCTCTCTTAACAGCATTAGTAAGGTGACTGTATGAACTTATACAGACCAACCTGTCCAATTGGAGTTTAGGATGTGTCTCAAGAAAAGCGTCTCTGTTATTATTCTAACCCTCTTCACTGCCCTGAGTATAAGATCTGTAGAATACAATCTCTGGAACAGGTGGGTACTAAGTGTAGCAACATGTTCTTTGAATTTTGCTACTTTAGTACAATTTCTTCTAATCCTAGAGAATTGCCTACTGGCAAATTGTCTCTGAGGGCTTGTGGGTGAGAGCTGTTATAGTAGAGGAGGGAATTTCATGCCATTGTTTTTTTGTATATCTCAGAGCAGATACCTACATCTTTTGGATATAACAGGAGATCCAGGAAGGAAGGGGTTTCCATACTGAATTCACAGATGAACCTGAGATGGGGGTTTCTTGTGTTGAGCCGGCCTGAGGAACCCTGTAAAGATTCAAGATCACCTTTCCAAATCACCAAAATATCGTCTATATACCTCCTCCACACATTCAGGTTTTCAGAGTGTGGGCTGTCTGCTGGGTAAATGTGTGTTGACTCAAAACTGTGCATGTACAGATTTGCCATTCTTGGGGCAAAGGTGCTCCCCATGGAAGTCCCAGTGATCTGCCAGTATAGCTGATCTTGAAACTGGAAGAAATGTTCTTTCATGGCAATCATGGTGCATTCCATCACAAAGGTGGTCGGAGTCATATCATCCCACACCCACCTTAGTTTACAAGATCCTCTTTATCATGATTTTTTAGCACCCCCTCCCTTGTGTTTTGCCCCACCTCCTTACAATCAACCTCTTCACAGGATAATATATCTTCTCCCTTAGTTGAGGGTTCTTCGGCTATAATGCCTACGACCTTGTAGTTGCTCCGCCCGTCCTGGGGCTAGCATATTCTTTACACAATTGAACTCAAGCCAGGACTCAATCATGTCCACGATCTAGCGTTTTGCTCCACCCGTCTCCAGGCCAGCATGTTCGTTTTACCGGTTGGCACTAGTCATTACACAGACCTGGTTAGGGACGTTATTTCCCATTATAGCTTGACTAGCGTTGCGTGCACGTCATCCTGCTATACCTCCTAGGTGCTCTGTACATTCACAGATTGACTATGCTATGTTACAGCCCTGCTCTGGGACTATAATTCCCATGAGAGCTTGATGTGCCCTTCATCAGCCAAGCTAACTTGAATCCAGTGGCATGGTGTGCATGGGACCCATGTCTGGGCATACCCGTCCAAGGGTATGCCCAGACATGGGTCCCTTGTTTGCTGTGCCACTGGATTCAAGCTCGCCTGGCTGATGAGGGGTGATACCCCGAGACCGGTCCCAGGATGCTTGTTTCTGGTCCAGTGAGGATCTGGCCTTACTGTTCGGGCTGGACTGTTCCCATGAAGATCAGGTTCAAGACTGATTTGCATATGGCTGGGTCCAAACTGGGGCGGCATATTGAGCAAAAGAACTATGAATTCAACCCAGATCTCTTTACTGGGGGTGATTGGTTGAAAAGCTTCAGCACTCCGTCCGTCATCTTGTTGTGTTTGTATAAATACTTTAGACATTGCCTCTAAGTTAAGCCTGAATGCTCTGTGCCAAGCTACCAGAGAGCTAAGCACTAGTTATTTTGGGGTTGGCTTGTGATTTATCCCTGACAAGTATTGTGGTTGCTGCTAGAGTAGGGTTTCACCCCTTCAACCAGTAACCCAATTTCTCACACCTCCCAATAAGGCACAATAGCTGAGCTCTAGGAACAGTTAGAATTGGAGAGAGTTTAAAAATCCAAGGTCAAACCCAGCCACAGGCTTAGGCCCAACAACTAGGAGAGCCAGCCACACAACTCAGAATGTGTTGAGGTGTTGACTCACCATACATCTGTGAGAAAAGGAAAATGTCCAGAAAAATCCAAGCAGTCCATTTCCTTATTAGCCCACCCTGTGAGGTCCCACAGCTTTCACAGGGCCTTATTTAATCCAGACGCTGCTCTCATGCTGTTTAGCAGCATGTGTCAAGCATCTGGACTGGCTGGAGCAGGCTGCCTCAGTGCTCTGAAGAGCATTGAAGGCCTATGCCCTGCTCCTTAACTCGGCTGTCTAAGAGAGCCGGGTTGGAGAGTTAGAATTGCACATGTCGGTTTGGCCATAGCAAGGTAGCCGACATGCGCAATTCATACTGAAGGGGCCACTCGTCATTGCTGCCAATCAGCAGCAATGATGCACTGGCCCGCCCTGCCCTCTCTATTCGGCAGAAAGCTGGAAAAATAAAATGGTAATCAAATCCTTTGATTACCATTTTATTTTTACAGCTTCCTGCACAGCAGTGGGGGGTGGGGGGAGTGGCACTCCTCAGCTCATATGGAGGAAATGCCTTTGTATGTTGCCTAAATGGAGTACCTGTCCTCCACATTTAGAGAAGTCAACCAGCCTTGCGGACATCTCTAGTCATTGGCAGGAACAGCCGTCACAACTGTTTCTGTCAATGTGTTAAACGTTTAATGGATGGTACCGTCAAACTGATGGACGTTTGCCAAACTTTTAACATGCTTTTGGTTTTTCAAAAACAAACTCCCTAAGCAGGAGTTTGTTTTTGAAAAAGCAAAATGTAATGACACTGTGGGAGTTGTCTCCCATGGAGTGGGGTTCATTTAAAAGCTTTCACTGCCTCTTATCTCCACTCGAATCACCAAAAACTCCATGGGACGGTACTCCATCGGGCCATTAGAGCACCATCTTGGTGAAGGAGCTGGAGTAAGCACTGTCCTCGAGATACTGAGGGTCAGCTCCCTGTAAATCAGGCGGGCGAACCAAGGGTTTGGCGGGTAGGGCACTCTACATCTAAAACTCTAATTCAGGCCCTGAAGTACTCCGTTAATATTTTCGGATAAAACTGCATGGGCCACAGTTAAAAACGAACATTCCTTAGCCAATAAGTCAATGACGCCAGTCTCTTCCGTTTATTTTATGAGTTCAAAATTTAAAAAAACCGTTCCCTTAAATAATAATTTCTCTTTGTATAAAGCACTGTTGACTTTTCCTTTTTTATTTGGAGCATGTATATGGCTGGCATACTTTCCCTCCTGCTAATCACCTTAAAATATGGGCAGAACACAAATTGCTGTCAACCACAAGCGGATTGGATGGCTTCAGTCCTGTTTGCCGAAGCTGCGTAATGCTGTGGGTGAGGGATGGTGCCAAACGGGGGCAATATATTATAGAGGCCAGTTCAGAAGACACGAACCCTCCACATTTAGTTCTCTAATTAACTTAAAGTAACACATAAAGAGCGCTTTATTGTCACCGATTTTATCGAAAGGGCGATGAATTGTGGCTGAATTAAGAGCTGGAACAACTTAACCACTAATTGCACCTCACCTCCCTCCTATTTAGGGACGACTGCCATCTATTCAAGTAATGAAATTCGTGTACTTCTGTTTCTGTTTTATTTGGGGGCCGAGGGTTCAAATGAGACACGACTAATTTGCTTTAAGGGTGACCCCCCGCGACCTTTGGTTTTTCCTTCCATGGAGAGCTCAAATCAGTTCAACAGCCTCCCCGTTTTGTCTTTCCCTCAGCTGGCATGCCAGAGTATTTCTACTGGCTGGCTGCTTGATTTCTGCTAATTCCCATTTCCTTTCTAATCACTGGCTTTCGTATGTCTTGCGAGCCAACCCATTTTCCTAATTGCGAGGTTCTTTTTACACATTCACCCTGCCAGGTGTCACTGGATTTTGCCTGCCTGTGTGTTTGATTAATGATACCAATAGAAAAAATGGTTTTTAATTGTCTGCCATGTTTTCTTTTTGTTGCCTTTTAATAGGGAGGACTGCATTTGAAATAGCATGCTATGTTGCTTTTTCTGCTGGAATGCATTCATGAAAACGTAAAACAGTCGAAAAAAAAGCTATTGCTGCAGGTTGGCATTTCTGCAGGCGCATACAACATGCGGCTGAAAATCTAGCGATTCCAGACAGTGACTGGACAATGTCAAGGGGTTTTCAACAGGCCCATTTTCAATAAATATATTTTGCAAATCCAAAAATGTAATTAAACATTAGTTGGTTTTGGACTTCATTTATGCTATGAACAAGAAACTGTTTGAACCATGCACCCTGACTAGTCCCCTTCTTCAGAAGTTAGCTACTTAGTACCACACATATGTAGGAGTTATGATGAAAATGTGACTTTTTACATGTGTTATTTGAATGCTATACTCTCGACAATGTAAAGCAGATGTTGAAATGTGTTTAGGGCCTGAATATGATATTAGACGATTATTAGATGGGTTTGATGTTTTCAAAAAATCAGTTTATAAATAAGGCTCCCTGTTTTCCGTTTTTACTGATATTTACAGATAAATACAGACAGAAAACATTTATTTTATGTCTGTATTTATTTTTAAAAATGGATAAAAACAGAAATTGGGATGCTTTTTGAGTAATTCTGAATACTGTCTGGCATGACTGCCAGGCCAATTGCTGTGTGGATTGATAGGTAAGGGGGCTAAAAAGAAAGGAATTTTAGTAAAGTGGTTTTGACAGCAGTAGATATGCACAAAGTTGATACTAAAATATGCATATTTTCTTATCAGTGCATTGATTTATCTTATGTGGGGGTTTACAACATTGAAACCTAGTAGGCATTCAAGCATGAGTGCATATTTACCCATTAAATAAATGTGGAAATATACTAATTTCAGCTTCATTTTTCCACAAAACCCAAAATAAATATGAAAAACAAGAAAGCAATTTACTGAGATTTACATCAACTACATACTTGCCATATATAGTCTTAGTTAGAGCTGTGAGTTTTTCCTGGGATGCATCAGAGTGGTGATCACGCACCCAAATGTAGCAAACACCTACTGCTGTGCAACACATTCAAGTAACGTCTTACAAATCTATGGGCAAGTGAAAAACCTATTCTAGCACCCTCAGGGGTTTCTAGAGAGAAGACACATGTCAGGTAAAATGGTAAATACTGCAAAGAAAAAGAATTTCAAAAGTTATATGAAAATAGCAATGATTTTCTAATCATAAGGTAAAGTACTAATTAGTGACACTTAGGCCTAGAGAACCAGCAATCGTGTTTTATTCATGAATACCATATACATGCACCATTCTTTCATCTGTTTTAGATTACACTTGGGGTTGAAAACGTTTTTAAGTAGCCCAGTCTGATGGAACTAATAAATAAACATATGTAAATGATGGCTTATGTGAGTTATTCATGTCTTCATAAATCGTGTACTCAATTTTGACATTAACAATGTTCTCTTCAACTCTCAGCAGTAAATGACAATTGCTGAAATGTAGACTCATTACCATTAAGTTAAAAACTGAGGAAAGGGGAAGGAGGACATAGCAGGTATCACAGAGAGAAAATGCTTGAAGGTTATTCTACTTATTAGTAAAGAGTATAATACATCACATACTATACAAACATTTAAATTGCTATTCTTTTTAACCACTTGACTACATTAAAAGTACAATACAAAACAAAGAGAAACGAAAAGCACGGCATGTAATAGTACATTACATTTTCAAAGTGCCCATCCTCATCATGTGATTGATAATATCCCCTATGGCAGTGGTTCCCAAACTTATTCAACCTGTGGCTCCCTTGACCTAATTGGCAGTTGGCCGTGGCTCCCCATCATGTCACTTTTTTTTTTACCGGTGGGAGGATGTAAGCCAGACCTTGGGAGTACTTCCAGTTTCCGCCCTGAGGTTAATTGGGATGAAGCCAATGAAGGTATTATAATCACATTTGCAACAAAATTAAAAAATTACAATCGTTTAATAAAAATTTGCTAAATTTGCCAAATTAAATAACATCCCTAATAACCAGTCTTGTTACACATTGGTTAGAAATCTAAGCCAAGCAAGAAGTTTGGTAGAATCGAGCGGTGTTCACCATGCTGAACAAAAAAGTAGATTAAAAAATGTGTCTTTATCTCTCCTACAACAACCCTTTCCCTTCTTCTAGCTGTGGTTCTCTGTTCCACTCAGAGATGCCCATAAGAAAGTGGGGGCATGGAAACCATGAAAGAAAAATAATGATGCAAATTAAAATTGCAAACAAGCTTAAAACAAAATACATGGAGACGTGATATTACATTTATTTCTATGTACCACGTACAAAGCCCCGGCGCATCAGAGCACTTCACATAACTTAGGAAATAACAACATACAAGAGAGAGCAAGAAGTAATAATAAATACAGCAGAATCAAAGCCAGAATGTGTAAGAATACAAATAAACACTGTTATGACAAATTATATACAAATCAACTCATATAGATGGCAAAGAAGAATATAAGAGTGTTTCTCTCAGGGGAGATAAAACCATTACAAACCAGAAGGTGGGGCTGGGCGTGTCGATCGGACGAGCGCTTCCTAATCTAGTTACTGTTCCCTGTCAGACATTCTGGCTACTAGCACTAGTGCTAGCAGCTAGCAGCTAGTAGTCTGTTATACAGGGATAGTTAGTAGTGGGCACCATATGCTGCCTCCTAAGCTCCCTATCGATCAAAAAAAGCGGGCCAATGCGCAGATGTACAACTGGCATGCCGTGAAGCATGAAGGCGTGGCAAAGGCAAGCCAAACTGTGCCCGTTCGTGCCTGGACATGACAAACTCATGACCCCCCCCAAGCAGACCCTGTATTTATGCTGGCTGCTGTTCCTGCACTTTGTTCGTGACGTACTCGTACTCTACTCCTGTGAAGAAACACTGAGCCGGAATTTACAAGCCCTGGCCTCGTGTATGTATGGAAACATACTATTCAAAACCTGTTTCCATACACTAGGCCAGGGCTTGTAAATTCGGCGTGGTGTTTCTTCACAGGAAGTAAGTACGAGTACGTCACGAGCAGCAGCCAACATAAATACAGGGGCTGCTTGGGGGTCACGAGTTTGTCATATCCCCTTCTTTGCAGTAAGGAAGCAAGGAGCATTGTAACCAACCGGTGTAAATTGTGAAGAAGAGGGTCCTAAGAGGCGCAGCACAACACGGGCAGCAATAACGCTCGACACCATGATTCGGGATTACACAGGTGGCATTTGTAACTCCCCCGTGTGTTGCGCTGCGTCTGGGTAATTTAAATAAGATTCACTTGCTGCCTTCAAGCTGACCGCTGACAGGAAAGACGCATCATTTCTTAATTGCGCACATTCACACAACTACAATGATTAGAAGCTTCCTCAGCACACGTTATCTTTCCCACATCGTGCGCGGCGCCCCTGGCTACTCTTAACGGCGCACCGGGGTGCCGCGGCGCACAGTTTGGGAACCACTGCCCTATGGGGAGATGATTAGGATGAGACTCAATTGCAGTATGGAGGAAACCTTCCTTCATAACATCAGGGAGACTGAGCAGCATTTCCGGGCTAGAGGGTATCCACGTGAGACTTTGAATAAAGCACACAGGAGAATTATGAATGTCCCTAGGGCAAGTACATTGACATCAAACTCAGTAAAAAAGACCAAAAAGGCGCCGATCTCTTTTTATACCCAGTATAACAATCGTAGCAGCAGGGTATACAATGTTCTGCGGAAACACTGGCATCTGTTGACAGACATACCAAGCCTTCAAGGAACATTGGCCACTAAACCCAAGGTGACATATAGAAGGGGACAGAATCTACGGAATGTGTTATGTCCCAGTCATGTCACCACACCCAAACCTCAGACCTGGCTCTCATCATCTACTACGGGCTTCTACACGTGTAGTGAATGCAGTGTGTGTAGATTAGGGAGAAATAAGACCAAAACTTTTAGTTTCAACACTAAACGGAGATACAATATCAATTATTTGATTAATTGCAAATCGAAATATGTGACGTACATATTGGGCTGCCCATGTGACAAGATCTACGTGGGCAGTACCAAGAGAGCATTAAAAATAAGAATTCAGGAGCACCTTCGTGCTCTTCGCAATGGGGACCTTAGATACCCGCTCACATACCATATGCAGCAGAATCATGGAGGCAATGATGATTTCTGGTTTATGGGGATTGACCACATCCCAGTCCACCCAAGGGGAGGGGATAGGGAACTATCTCTGAGAAAAAATGAAGCTGGGTGGATTTGCAGACTTCGATGTATAGAACTGGGGCATAATAGTGACGATGAAATGCACCATTTTTTATAGAAAAATCGTACTGGTTAGTAGTTGTTATTTGATCACATTATGGAATGTCCTACGTTTATAGAAAAATCACATGCGATTATTTGATATTAGCTACTCGCATGGTTAAGTAAGAAGAGTGACAGGTTATGTTAATGAACTTACTTTACCTGTATAATAATTGTAGGTTTTGTGTACATTTCTGCCCCTTTTCTCAACGGATTGGGGTTCTATCGATATCTACTTCTGTGATGTTGCGTGTTCTCCTCTCCGAGGACCCCTGCTTATGATATATTTTTTGAACTAGACATTAGTGATTCTGTCTATGTTAAATATAACTCTTATCTTTTCAATGTTGAATTGGTTCTTACCAAGGTCATCTGTATATCACTGTCTAATCGGGTGTAAACATCAGCAAATTACCCATGATTAGCTCTTTTTGTGGACTACTTTATACTGGACTTATGACTTTATCTGTGTAACCCTTCATTTCACCCCTTTCATTTTACTCTTTTAGTTCTTTGTCTTATTTTTCCTCAGAACCCTTATTGAATTTCTTGCTGGGACCCATGCCTCGATTTGGAGAACTAGAGGGAATTGAGTGGAGCCTAGTTATATAGAATTGTTTGCTTTGCGATGTTTTTGCATTTTTCGAGTGTGGAGTCATACTGGGTTTGTTACCCTATATTGTTGACTTTTGTCCCATCCCTTGTCTTTTCATTTATGGTATCTCTTATGTTTTAATCTATTCAGAAATAGGATCTTTTTACGACATTTTGATTTCCTAGTAGAATAGCCCATTATAAGATGGCCGCCACTAAGGCCTATCGGATAAATATGGCTCGTGTTATATTGGTTGACATATATGTCTGCCCCCTTTTGGAAAATAATGTGGAAACACGCTCCGTGCTTGAGAATATGCCTTTTACATCACGGCCGGTTTTTGTCAATAGTTGGGGAGAGTATATTTTGGGGTGTGTTTATTTTTCCATCAGACCATTTCTACGCCTTCTAATTGTTGCCGGACATGTTTGCTTTCTTGATTTTATAAGGGGAACTTCGGGGTTGACTTGTGTATAAGTCATATCGATCTCAGGACGTTTTTGTTATTTACATCAGTACCAGTTAAAAATGGCCGCCATGAGGTGCAGTCGCGTCTGAACGTCTGACGGACGCTCCTCTCTATGAAACACAGCTGCTTTCAATGTATGCCGTTTGCCGCGAGTATTTAAACCGGCTTTGGGAAGCTACTAGTTTCCCGTCCACTTCGCCGTGACGCTTGGCCGTTGGAGACATGATGTCAGCTTAATACCGGTAAGCCCATTCTGGAGGACACGTCGTATTGGTCCTTTCCCTCCCCGTGTTATAATGATTGAAATAGTCTGTTTTCCTTGTATTTTTACTGAATGGCTAACTTATTCGGATATAATATAGGTGAGATGTTTCGGTCTCTTCCCTCCCGCGTTACAATGATTGAAACTGTCTGTTTGCTTTTCTTTTTTACTGAATTACTAGCGTATTCAGGTATACTATAGGGGAGACGTTTTAGATTACTGTTTGGGACACTATTCAGTGATTGTCCCAATGGGGGGGAACATGAGGATTAGTACAGTGGGGTCAGTTTGATGGACATTATGATTTTTGTGTAGGCACTGTGTTTTTACCTATCAGAAACTAGGGTAACCAGCATATTTGCTTATTATTCTTTTCGTTTTATTTATAGGCTGCCGGCATTGACCTTGAGCAGTTAGGATGCATTTAAATTGACACAGATTGGGTGTGCTTTTTACTCGGATGAGGCTAATTACATGGTGTTTTATGTAAGTATTGGAGCCTGTTGCTGTGGTACGTTTGTAGTTGCTGACCTTAGCTATAATGAGATGGTACACCGCAGATTTAAGTAGGCTCCTAATAGAGGAGGGTTGCACTAGTTATTCGCTGATCTTCTTGGGGAGATTAGATTGTTTAGCCCTGTACTTTTCCACTGATAACATAAGTGGGTATTTTTATTATGATTCTTAAACCATATATGATTTTGAAATAAGGAGGTATGGAAATCTACAAAGGTTTCCTCTGTCCTTTTTAGGTGATTCAACAAGGTGATAACATACCGGTTTGCGGGATTCACGCTTATATGCGCACCTTCTCTTTGGGGTCCCACCTGGATCTTTGACATATTCCTTTACCATAAGGAATCTGCAAATTGGTTGATATCTAGTGAGTATGATTGATTCAGTAATGGTATCTGAACACTTCTCTAAATTCGTTTTCCATCAACTAATATAGTGTAATCTGTGATTTTTTCATTCTTATTTCCTAGAACGCAGTATTGACCAGCTCAGGTGTGATCCTTTTTATGTATTACTCTGTGTGTTTATTTGTGCTCCATCATTGAACCTATCCGGCATCCTCGTTGCTTGTATGCATTTGTTTTTTATGATCCTGAGGAACCTTCCATATACACCTGAAATTGAGTAAGTATGGTTGCTCAAGCTGGATTGTTTTGCTACCTTTGTACTTAGTGGCTCATTATTTGTGCCGGGTGTGTAACCTATACATATATTTTGTTGATATTCTAGACAATCGTGACTTAGATGTGGAAAGACACATAGGCTACTGATCCAGTTATTTACTGGTTTTCTTTTTGCGGAGACTGACCTATTCGAATGCTCAGTGGTGGGTATTTTACCATGTCTATTTGTACTATTTTAGCTAGTAGCACAATGGTGCGGTTACACATTTTTCTTAAGCATTTTTTAATTAGTAACCTGAGATAGTGCTTTTGAATATTCGAAGTTCCCCCTTTTCTTAATTATATAGCATGATTATCATGTTATTGGCTTTTGCTTTGTTCACTTGTAATATTTCTTTATCTCTCTTTCTTTTCCTACCTCTTCTATCTCCCAGTATTCCTGGGTAGCTTGACTTCTCGTGCAGTTTATATAAGTCCATTATAGGAGTATGGTTTTTTGATACGTTTCTTGATATGTTTTATATAGAAGAAAACTTTGTAAAAATGTTGTTCGTATATATGGAGAATGATATTGTAAATAAGCAAAAAAAAGTCAGTCTGTCTTTGTTCTTTTTCGTTTCTCTTTGTTTTGTATTGTACTTTTAATGTAGTCAAGTGGTTAAAAAGAATAGCAATTTAAATGTTTGTATAGTATGTGATGTATTATATTTGTTCTTCGTTTTTGTTTATTAATGTGTAATTTTTGTTTGTTTAAATTAACAGCCCTGAAGAAGTCCTTTAAAAGGACGAAACGCGTTGGCTGTATCGTTGTGAAAATTGATGTTTATGACCACGTTTTAAATAACAGAAATTGGAATAAAGAAAAAATGTTTGAAGAATACTTGTGTTGCATATAGATTACACAATTGTTTTTTCTGCTTTTGAAATTAACGTGTGGTGCACCTGTGCTTATGTTTTAAATTGTTATGTTCCCATGGGGACTTGCACTGTGACGGTGGGTGCGTTTCAGTGTGCACACAGACCCCAACAAGTATAGAGGGGTTAGAATAATAGAGGGATAGCAGTTCAGGTGCTGTGGATTTAAGGGCTCCACTGTCAGGCTTGTTTTCTTATTAGATAAGAGTCTAAATGATCAGAAAACAAAACATTTAATTTCCAAATCAATTCAGCAAAAGGTAGAACAGATTAGTTAAGGAAATTAGGCAAATTACCACTCTCACCTTAAGGAAACCTGAGATGTGAATTTTAAAAATGTTATTGGAAGTAAAGGCCAAGACAATAAGCTTTGCTGTAATCGAACTCCATTTGTATTGTAAGACATGGCATGCCCACTATGAACCTAACTGTTGGGCATCCATAAAATTTAATTGGAAATGGAGTCCATCTGTGTTGTAAGACATGGCATGCCCACGATGAACCTAACTGTTTGGCATCCATAAAATCACATTGGAAATGCTCTACATGGTGATCCAATAAAGTCAAAACTATTTCTTGAGTGTAGCCCTACAAAGGACCAGAGTACAATTCATTGCCATCAGCAGTAGGCTTCAATGTTTCTGAACTGCTTGTCTTGATCTCCAGTATATGTACAGTTTTGGACAAATCAAGGGACATATTTACTAGCAAGTCACACACCATAACTCAGCAAGATAACTTGCTATGCTGCGCTGCGTGACAGGGAGGGGGCAGGAATGTGCCATTTCTACCAAGATATGGTGCATTCCTGCTCTCGCCCTGCGCTGGTGCACTGAGTACAGCCTAGTGCCAACGCAGGCAGCCTTGCACCATGGTGCAAGGGTGCTTGCGATACAGCCAGGATTGTTTTTGTGCAGGAAGGTAAAAAGAGGAAATAACGAGGAGAAATAAACATATTTTCTCCTCGCTATGCTTCACCTGGGAAGGCGTAGCATTTTGATGCATTCCCAGGTTTACTATTCTTAGTAAATCTGGGAATACACCAAAATCCATGGGTGGCTGCCTGGGAGTACCCACACTCCACCTATGGAATGCCTTCCTAATGCATAATAGTGCAAGGAAGCAACTTGTGCTGCTTTGCATTACTTCAGATTTACTATGCCTTGCAGTGCCTCATAAGGTGGCTATGCGTGGCTTAGTAAATCTCACTGAAGCCCTGGCGTTGCCTTGCGCCACCTAACATCATGCAATAACAAAGCAAGGTAAGGACTTTGTAAATCTGTGCCTTAATGTCCATATAATTTCTTGAAGCCCCAAAGTCCAAAGTGCAATACACATGCAGGCGTTGTGTTTTTCTGTGGTTAAGTGAGATTCACTCTCTCTGTGTTGTTCGAGAGACCAGTTTCTATATCTGTCAAGTGCTTTAATTTTGGGGCAATTACCCCACCCCCACTCACTGCAAGTACCACTGTTTGTGATTCAACCTCTTTCAGGGAATCTTGCAGTCTAGTTTCAGTCTAGCTTGCAGTCTTTAATAAAATGACAAGGCTTCTGCAGGTCCCTAAATTTAGTAGATTCCGTTGGGGTGGCTGTTCTTTCTCCCATCGGGCCACCAAACTTTGGAACACTCTTCCTCTGGAACTACGCCTGCACTCCTTGAGCTTACATTCCGTAAGGACCAGAAAACATGGCTAAATAGCAATTAGCCCTGCTGAGCGCTGGCTAATATAACTTCTGAACCTCTTTCTGACTGTTCTAGCACTGGGAGGCCTCTGGATATCTACGCTCTATATAAGATCTACAGAATAGAACCTCCCACTGCCAACAGGAGAGAAGACTCAGCCCACCCCTGGAAGAGTTTTCCTAGTCTGTCAGGCGAGGAAGAGAAGTAAGGAAGCAGGCTCTATTGTTGCAGAGCCTCCTCTGCCTCACATCCTCCTGTCAATGTCACTGTCTCTCGGCAGTTGACCCATCTCTACAGTAATGGGACCCGTCTTGAACTGAGCTCTAACTGCTTCTTTGGTTTCTCCCCCATTCTCTTTTCTTTGCTCTCAGAGGTACCTACCTCTGCTAACCCTATCTTAGCTGGGACAACACCCAGCTTACCCAAAGAGGTTACCCATAACTGGAGTAAATCCACCATGGCCAGCAGGGTCAGGGGGCCTAACTTGCTATTTGACATGGGGTCAGACTACCATGCCAGTGACAGTGCAGCCATAAGGGCTAACACCCAGCAGAAGCTACTGATAGCTGTCAGCACCCAGAACCACACCTTTAGCTCTCCACAGACAGGTGGAGGGGCTAGGGAATAGATTTCTTTGGGTTCAAGTGGTCTTTCTGCTTTGTATGAGTGAGGGGTTACTACATCTTGTAGCAAACACCATTCTTCCACTCTGTCTTTTATATGCTGGGGGTTCCACAACCTCCTGCTTAACAGTGGCCTGACTAGTCAGGACTTTTTGTGGGCCAGGTAAGGCCTTACCATTGACAACTTTGGAGTTCTTCTTTACTGGAGAAGAATCTTCTTGGCTCACTGGAACTTTTTCTAAAAAGTTGCCCACCTTTCCTACACTTCTTTTTCTTGCCTCTCATAAAGGGCCTACTTTTACTAACTGTCAGTTCAGCACTGAAAGAATCTTTGGGGAGGTATGACCCTGGGTCAGTACCACCTTTGGGCTCAGACCAACCTCTGGGAGGTCATTTCCAAGGAGAAAATCAAGGGGGAGGTCTGGACTGACTATCAATCTCTGCAAACTAAGGAACCCAGCTATTTCTAAGTTTACTAAGGCCACAGGCCTAAGAGTAACCTCACCTGGGACAACCCTTACTCTTCTAGCCTCTCCTGGTAGAAACTGGGCTTGGGTACCAACCTGTCATACACCATGGTGTGAGTGGCACAAGTATCCCTCAGGGCAGGGATTGAGATTCCATTCACCTGGATGTGATGTAAGTGTCTGCTTCCCTCTGGAATCACCAACTCACTGTCTGGCCCCACTTTCCAGTTAAAGGCCGTCCTCTTCTGAGGAGCAATCCTCAAAGTCTACACTGACAACTCCAGTGCCTACCTTTTTCTTGGGACAAGTTTAGTCCCCTCTGTAGTGCCCAACCTGCTGACAATTAGAGGGTTCTGGGTTACTGAGGGAGTCTCTTTGGTAGGTTTACCACCTCCCTTCTTTCCCTTCTTTGGCCTAGCTCCCCTTTCTTGGGTTCTCCCCGCTGATGCTTTTTGAGAATATTAGTCCTAACCCACTCATCAGCTTTCTTAGCCATCTCTCTGGGACAAGAAAGGGATGTTCCTACCAGATGCTGCTGTAACTTGTCTGACATACAGTGGGCTAATATGAGCTCCTTCATTATCAAATTATAAAGCTCATCATAGTCCTGCGCCTGATTACCTTTCAACCAGCCACCTAGTGTCTCAACTGAGAAATCAACAACGTATACCCAGGTTTGACTCAAGGTTTTGTGAATCTCCCTGTACTTAATTCTGTACTCCCCAGTGGTGAGTCCAAAGCCCTCAATCAGGGTATCCTTCATGAGGTCATAAGACTCAACATCTGCCTCGTTCAGTGTCAGGAGTCTATCCCTATCCCTGCACTTCCCTGAGAATAAGTCCCAAAGTAGAGAGCCCCAGTATCTCTGGTATAACCTCCGTCTCTGGTGTAACCTCCTCATTTTTCATGCCCTCCCAAGGGCAGTAAACCATTTGATAATGGCATCACCCTCAACATATTTAGGGACAATCCCTTTGGGGAATTTAGGGTCAAAGGTTTCCTCTCTCTCTCTCTCTATTTTTTGTATTGATACCAGTATTCGTGAGTGCAAGACCCATATCAGCCCTTTCTTTTTCTATGGCCAAGATTCTGGCTTAAAGGGCTACTCTTTTGGCTAGTCTCTCCAGATCTAGGTATGGATCTCCTAGTTCTCCTATGGGCCTGGCCCACCTCCAGGTATAGTTTTAGGGAAGAGGCAGTGGCGGCTGGCATCTACTAAGGGAGGAAAGGCAACAAAGAAAATTAAAAAAGAAATTAAAAATACACATTTACCTGATGGACAACACCCTCCTCACTCTGACCTCTTCTGCTGGGACTGCAGTGCAGGCCCAGCAAACTTCCTCAACCAAACCTGTCCTGCTCATGTGCTGTTAACCAGCATGTGAGCAGAGCCCTGATTGGTGGAAGCGGCCTCTCTCGGCGCTCCAGAGGGCACTGGATGTCTGCACTTGCTCTCAACCCAGCTGTCTTAAGACAGCTGGGTTGAGAGGTTAAAATGCGCATGTCTGGCTGGTTGTCACAAGACGACCGGCCAAAAAGACGTGCGCACTTTGAACAAGTAATAAGGCAGACCTCTGCCCACCACTCCTCTCTTCTGTCACTCAGTAGGCCCTGCCCCGTCCTGACACTCAGTTCAGGAAGGGAGGATGAAAAATAAAATGGTAACAAATTACCATTTTATTTTTCATGTCTGGGGTTTTGGGGGGGGCAATTAAGTGGGGTGACACTCCTCCGCTCCAATGGAGGAGCTGCCCCTGGGAAGAGGTTTCTAGTGTCTTGCTCTTCTTATAGGAAGGAGAACTATCCCCATAAGTACTGTTGTCAGTCTCATCTTCACTGACTAGGTCATCTCCAGTATTGTCAGTGTTTTCTGCTATTGCCTGGGCTCTATCAAACACAGCAAGCAACTCCTGGAGTTGTGCTACAGTTGGTTTAAACCCAGTTGCAAATTTGCAAGCATTGCAGAGGTCCTTTAACTGCTTCACACTAAGTTGCAGGTAAGGGGTCAGGTTGAGTTCCTCGACTCACTCCTCTGAGATTGACAAGTTTAATGTAGTTTTTAGAAAAAATAAACAATTATAAAATAGACTTTTAAGACCTAACTACTAGTATTCTTTTTAGACCGCTAATACAATGGTCTGAGGGACTTAACACAAGGCCGTAACAGTTCAGATTAGAAAAGTTTGGGAAAAATCTTAATTCTAAAAATGTGTTAAAAAGGTTTTTGACTAAAGTTAATTGTGGGTTTCTTTGTGGAATCCCCACTGACCAAGTGGTATCAGCAAATGCAAAGTCTTGTACCCCATCACGGATCCACCAATGTAGGAAGATGGATTTTTATGTATTGTACCAAAATGCGGTACACTATAAATTAATCTGAGCATTGAGCTTGTCTAAGATCCTGCAGTCAACGCCATGAGCAGGGAGATTTGTCCGTACAGGATTTTTGCACAGTAGCTGAAGACCTTGTGCAATATGTAAAGTTCAAATTGGGACTTCGTTCTTTCCCTGGTCTTTGACAAGGCCCTACACTATGCCACTTCTCTGCATGGACAAAGGCCATGCAGAGTGTTTTATGTCCATACTGGGGCTCAGCTGAAAACAGGCTCTGTGCTAAACTCCCACCACACATGGCCTACAGAAGTGCAAAGTGTGTTATAATCACACAAGGGTTTGATGATGGCCATATGCTCAACTCCAGCTGTGAACAGCCAAAGGCAGTGTGAAGTGCGTTATGTGTATTTTGTCCACGTTGGGGCTGGGTACAAGGCTTAGCTTTTAGCCAGGCCTTGCACTCAAACTCCACTCTGCATGATCAGTATCCATATTCTGTGAGTTATGTCCTCATGGGGGTCTGGTCAATGCCAGTGTTGTGTCCAAAACCATCAGTGCCCAACAAGTGACAGGCAAACCATAGACAACATAGATGAGATGGAGATCTGCAAGACCCAAGCTCCCACCGTGGACCATCAAGAAGAAGCAGCCAGCTACATGCTCTACATTCGCATGCAGTAGGTTGAATAGTCGCATGAACCTCTCCCCATGGAACACCAAAATGAAGACAACCTATACTCTCCAAATCATTAGGTACACAAGAATCTGGGTCAGGACAAGCAATGGCCTCTGCTGCAAAAAATCCCAACCATAGAATGAAGTATGAATAGTTAAGTGATAAAGAGGCCATGTAAATAATTAATGAGGCACCGCACAAACCCTTTAACATTGCACAACAAATGCCCCCCTCAGGGTTCTAATTGACATCACAGACAACTCGAACTTCACTCTCTGTGTCTATTTAATGTCACTCATAATCCCGCTGTGAAGAGTGACACAACTTTAATTCTACATATTGTTCAGAGAGAGAAGCACAGTTATATTGGCAATACCTCCCTCATACAATTTTAAGACCGAAAATACCTCAGCGATGTGAACTCTGACTGACACAGTTAGCCTGTGCTGTGTTGCAGTTTGTCAGCCATCGGCGATATTATGAGGAAAATTAATGTTTTCAGCGAAACATTGACAGAGCAAAGCAAATATGTAGCACACAATTACAGATGACTACGGCGTTAAATGAATAAGGTGCATTCAAAGGTTAAAATAACTCCGAGACACACACCCACCACAGAAAAAAATCCATTGCTACGATACAGACATAACACAACTAAACAAAGAGATAAGGATTCATTGTACTAAAAAATACATGCTATTCCTTTTTGGACAAAGAGCGCACTTGTTTTCTAAATTAATCCCTTTCACACATTTACCCTGAAACTGGTTCAACCAAGATTTTAAAGATTGAGAACACTTACAGGTCGAACAGACACTCTGCTGCTAGTTTACACTGGCAAGGAAAGGAAAGGGAAGGAAGTGAGTGTCAGCGTTTCTTAACCTTGTGTTTTTTTCATGAACAACTTGGGCGAAGGCTTTGTGACAGAAATGGTTTGTGAGGGTTAAATGCTCCAATAAAGGATCAGTACCGTGTTGACTGGGGTAATACTGCACATGATGACATTTCACCTTAAAGAATGCACATGAAACCTCAATGTCTGTTGATTGTCTTGGAGGGTCATGAGAGCTGCATTTTTATCCGTGTATTGATTCTTGTCTTTTGTGATATTTTGCCTGTTTTTGAGAAATTCTTGGACACTTGTTTCTTAAAACGCAGAAATATTTTTCAAGACGGTGTTAGAGACTGCAAACTTTCTCTACTGCTTAGGATACTGGGTTCCTGGTCTCTCTCTCTCTCTCTCTCTCTCTGTTTCTCTCTCTCTCAAATTTACACACACACACACACACACACTCTCTCTCTCTCTCTCGCCGTCTAATTAGAGGTATGTACTATATAGTTTGAGGAGAGTAACACTTTAATAAGCAATTTAGGGGTATATTCACAAGAACGTGTGATAATTACCGCAAGAGTAGCGCAACGCAGCTTTCAGCATCGCAGCCCATCGCGGGAAAATAACCCTGTGACAACGTGGAATTCACAACACGGCGGTAGTATGCGATAGTTGGCCGACACCGCGGCCAATGCTCGCGATACAACCACCTCGACGGAGATAAAAACACAAACCACAACGCGAAAAAAGCTGCGATGGGCCAAAGCGCGATAAGAAAACAGTGACAACCAGCGCGAGGGCAGCAATACTCACGCGCAATGCGGGAAAAAGCACAAGAACAGCATACGGAAAATGCCACAGAACAAAACACATCAACAGCGGAGTACCACGGATGCACCCTGGCCAACTGCAGAGGACAACATGCACACCACAACATCCAAGCACCGTGGAAGAATAGAACCCACAGGCACACCGCATGAAAGAGACCAGTGGCAGACAAATCAGAGCCGCAGGAGCGACACACCCACCGTGCAGCATACGCACATAAGCAGAAGTGCACCTCAACATTGACAACATCCCGGTACAAACAGCAACACCTCGACAACTGAACACAGGACACAACAGGTTCGGAAAATGTGCCCAACCTGGCAAATCACATCTGAAACCCGAGGGATATGTAACATGACAATGTACAATTCCAACCTGTAACCTGCAAATATGTTTTATTCACACATGCAGTGCAATTGGACATCTACTACTGTCCCATGAATGCCACGGACGGTCACAATGTGACGTGCTCATGAGAAGTAAATGTCAATGATGGAATCCCTACGGGCCATTCCTGCCGCAGCTGCAGTGGGATGTGGGCCACCTGCCCCATCACCACCATCATCGTCCGGTACCTCTGGAACTGGGATCCATGGGGCCCTGGTGCGAACACAGATGTTGTGCAACATGCAACGATCATCTTGCACACGACGTCCGGGCTGTACAGGAGCTTCCCACCAGTGCCGTCCAGGCACCTGAAACGTGACTTCAACATGCCAAATGTGCGTTCAATGATGCCCCTGGTGCGTATGTGGGCCGCATTGTACTGCCTCTGTGCGGATGTGTTCGGGTCCCGGAGGGGTGTCATCATCCAAGGGCAGAGTGCATATCCTTGATCACCTGTGACAGTGCAGCGAGAAAAGAGTCAATACTTGGTTCGGCAGGATGTGAAGGCAGGCCCACCAATTCAGTGACGCCCGTGCTGGCTGTGTGTGGGGTGAGTGTAAGCCAGCCCTCAGGGAGTATCTGGTGCTGGCAACTACACCAACAGTCATCAGGCACACAGACATGCAAAGTCAGAACTACAAGGGGGATGACAAGAGTCGCACAGGGCTAGTTGCCCCGGATGCACAGCGGCCGACACCGGCCCACCGCCACGGGACACTGACCTGTGGGAGACTGGGGTAGGGTCATGAGGGCAGAGCAGTGCCTCACATGTGTCATGGCTGCATTCCGCATCTCCACACGTTCAGCTGTTGTGTGGCTGTGGTGCCATGTGAAGTCTGTATTGGGTGCAGGGGTAGCCCAGGATGACCATGGAGTGGTGTAGTCGTGTCTGGTAGGTGGTCGTGTAGTTTGACATGTCGGATGTGGTTTGGTCACGTGTGCATCCCCACAGTTGTGCTTTGTGCGTTGGTGGCTGTGGGATGTGTGGTGTGTTGATTTGGTACTTACCAGCGAGCAGTCCCGTTCCATATGTGCCATCCAGGAGGCGCTGGTTGATGATGGACTGTCGGAAGATGAAGGAATCATGCACACTGCCTGGGTAGTTGGCGGCGACATTGGTGAAGAGTCCCGGTGGTCCACTATTGCCTGCACATTGATGGAATGCGTGTGCTTCCTGTTGCGGTAGTGGTGTGCAGTATCCGCAGGGGGCAGAAGTGGGACATGTGTGCAGTCGATTGCTCCCAACACGGCCGGGAATCCGGCTATGGCGTAGAAGCCTTGCTTAGTCTCCAGCTGTTCCTGCGCAGTGTTGGGAAGTGAAGGTACTGGGGTATGAAGCTGATGATGGCATCCAGGACAGGTGTGATGAACTTTGATAGGGCTGGCTGTGAGACCCCTCCGACTCTGGCAGTTGTTGGTTGGAAGGTACCAGAGGCCAACAGGTGCAGCACTGCCAGCAGCTTTGTCTGCGGAGGGATGTTTGTTCTCCGCTGTGTTGGGACCGTCAGCCTGTGGGCGATGTGGGTCAGGATGCGTAGGATGGTTGTCCTTTTGAGCCTGTAGTGGGCAATGTCTTCCGCGGGCGTTAGGTCTGTGAGAGTGGTGCATTTTCGGTAGGTCCGCTGTCTTACTCTACGCTGCCTCTGTGGTGGTCCGGGGAGGGGGACGGGGGGGTCCGGGTCCTGGGGGTGGTGGCGGTCCTGGGGGTGGTGGCGGTGGGTGTTGTGGCCCTGTTGGGGCTCCGAGCTGCATGATGAGTAGCTCCATGGCGTCGTTTGTTCTTCGGGTATGGCTGGGTGCGGGGCTCCGTTGCCTACTGCAGGTAGACGTCTGTCTTTACACCTGCTTGAGGCAGGTGTTCAATACCTGCGGCTACTGTGGCTTATCGCCTGTTTTTGGTTCGCTTCGCAGTTCTGTCAGTTCATTGTGAAAGTGGTGTTGTTGTTTTTTCGTATGTTTTTGCACGGGAACGCCTACTCTGCATCTCATTAGGGTTAGTTGGTGGTGTCCGCTGTGGTATTAGATTTTGGGGCAGTTATCGCGGGAATACTGGCGTTGTCTGCAGTTTGCACCAGCTTGTGAATGGGGTGTTAAATCTATCTCCACTTTTGTTGCGTTAAGGTGGAGATAAATCGGAGTTGAATCCTTGTGAATATACCCCTTAGAATGATAATAGAGTAAAAATGAAGATTTTTTTAAAACCTAGAATGACTACGCCATACTTGCTTCAAAGTTATCAAAGGAAACACACACTACTATATAAACTCCTCAATTAATAAATAAATTGCTTTAGGGTAAGGGTTTATCTAACCTCTGCAATAGCTTAAGGGCCCTTTTCAATTCATTTTCTGAAATACCCTAAAGTTCAGGAATAATAATTAAATCTCAATTTAAATTGGTTTCTTGTTAATTTTCTAATGGATGTGGTAAAAATGACACCCCCTTTGACACAAAGGGTATATTTATCAATCTTCCACGCAGCGCAATTTAGCAAGCCACCTTGCTGCGCTGCGTGAAAGAGAAAGGGCAGTAATGCTCCGTATTTATCATTTTACGGTGCACTCTCGTCCTTTCCTAGCGCTGGCACACTTTTGGCCGCCAAGCGCCAATGCAAGCACCCTTGCGTCAAGTTGCAAGGGTGCCTGCTTTGTAGGCAGGATTCGTTTTTGTGCAGTAAGGGACACCTTCCTATACAAAAATAATCCTGAGAGGCATTTTCCTCTTTCTATGTGTGTTTCAGAATGCACCAAACATAGAAAGAGGAAAGAACAAGGAGAAATAAAGAAAATTCTCCTTGTTAAGCCCCACCTGTGGTGGCAGTAGCATTTTACCCATTCCTAGGTCTATCACTAATGGTAAATCTCCAAATGTGCCAAAATCCATGGTGGATGCCGGGGAACACCCACGCTCCACCCCTGCAAAGCCTCTCTGCTGCAAAGTAAAGCAAGGCAGCGATTTGCACTGCCTTGTGTTACTCTAGATTTAGCAAGCCATGCAGGACCACGCAAGGTAGCCTTGCATGGCTTGATAAATCTCACTTGCATCGCCCTTGTGCCCAATTGTGTGGTATAAGGGCAATGCAAAACCTTGAAAAATAATGGCCAAAGTATGCATAGTTTGTAACTTTTTTTTTTACAGATTATTGCTTGGTACTGGGACCACTAACTTCTAAACTACTGGTCATGGTAAACAAAATGCACTGCCCCTATGGAAATAGAGAAGTGGGCTACCTCACTGTATTGGAGTGAGTATATACTTAAACAATTTTTCTTTTTTAACTGCTAACTATAAAATCTCAACACAATGGGCCTTTTGAAGTTGGATTTTCTTGGTATAAGGTTAGAGTATCCATAAACCTTCAGGTTGTTGTAACTTGGAGCAATAATCCCTAGTCAGATAGATGTCAAGGGCCCTGTTTTTCTGTTGGAGGAGGTTAGGAGGGTTTATAATTTATAGGGAAGATGGTTAATCCATACCTGGAAGAGTCAGACCTCACAGCCTTGATGTTGAGCTCACGATTCAAGATTGAAGTGGTGTCCAGTCGATGGACCTTTGCAGGGCAGGGCAGAGTCACTGCAGGGTGACTTCAGCTGTGGTTCTGGATATTTTTTGCAGCCATATAATCTCCTTTATCTTGAAGTCATGCCTTGACTAGGTTTGTAAGGCGATTCATTTAGCGCAATCCAAGTTGGACGGCAGTGGAGCTTTTTTTCGACTTGCACTTATTATTTTGCACATTAAGTGCCGATTGGAGCGACAAAACATTTTATAAACATACTTTCTAAAATAGTTTGCCAACTGCAAATATTTAGGAAAAAAAATACAACTAATTCCATTATGAAATCTCAGAGGAAGTCTTCTTTCCCAAATAATTAGTTCAGTTTATCAAAATTGATTTGAAAATTGAACTGAATATTGGAGATGCAAAATCTGTTGCTACCTGACTGATGCGCCCTATCGAGGGTGAAACCGGTTGTGGGTTGCTTGTGTTCCTCTTCAGAGAGGAATAAACCTGGCAGGTTGGGCTGCATGGTTCTCAATGAAGCGGGATCAAAACTGATTTGGGCAAACCGATGTGGCAAGTAGTGAAATAAAAAAAATACATATATAAAGAAAAAAGACAATGCTGTATTATGCTGAATATCATAAGTACGCGATTATTTGGAAGTAATTCTAATAATAAATGTAAGAAAAACATCAGGAAGAAAAAACAAAGGGAAAAGAGATAGTATAGAAGGGGAGAAAAGGAGAGTTAAACTAGAAACTGAAGAATAACAAAGTTGTTTTATAATTAAAGGCAATGCACATATTTAACAACAACTTAGTAAAAGACTGATTATCCAAATAATTTAAGAATGGTAACCAAAAAGATGTTTTTGTTATATTCTCTCTAATCGTATGTGCAAGAGTAGTATCAACTCTATGTTTATCACAAATCCCATTCAACCATGACTGTTTCGATAATTTAGATCAATCCTTCCAACGAGACGGGAGAATATGAAATTTGTGTAATTTACTTTTCTGTAATTATGCACAATGTTGTCAGAGTTACGAGAAATTACACGTAAATAAGTGAAATGCAAGTCTGTCATTTTGCGAAATATTGTAGCCAAAATGCGTCTTTGCGACAACTTTTTGTGTGCAGATGCATTTAACAAAAGCAAACAATTTCATGTAGCGAATGTATTCATGTTCACAAACATAATGCATATTAGACCAGCTTAAATTACATTTCGCCTACACTTGGGGGGTTGGGATTGTGTTTATAGTGTTATTCCCTGCCTGCACTGATTTCAATGTGATTCCCTTGCTGTACTTGTTAGTGTTTATTTGAGTTTTGTGATTTATTCCAAAGCTTGCTGGAGTAGATGTGAGCCTGTTTGGGCTATAGTACTACTGGAGCAGATGTGGGTGTAACTATACACCTACTCAAATGCATCTAACATGCTTTTTAGGTGTGTTTTTGTATTTTCATTTATCCCTCTGTGCACCTTCTTAATTTCTCATTCCTCATCCCATTTTGTGCAGATATTTCTGATTTTTTAGTCACTTGCTGTTGCCACTCCCACATTTACACAATTACACATTTACACTTTAGAAGTAGAACTATGTGTGCATAGTTCTATGCATATTCAGCAGAGAACTAAACACATAAGAGATATGAACGGCATAGGGACAGATCTACGCCTGAACCCATGTGAAATGCATTAAAGAGTATGTGAAGTAATGCTACAAATGTACTTCTGAACATAAGTGTACATGTCAAATTGAAAAGACCCCACTTTGTACATGACTACAAAGATATTGAAAAAGATTGACTTCAAATGATTTGCCCTGATATTGACATTATGATTCTTAATCATATCCAGCGCAAAAAGATTTACACAATAGAAATGCAGTGTTTATTAAGATTAGCTAGACAATTTACAAGGCACAGTAGTTGTTGCTGTCTTTTATATTGTTCTTTAAAGGTGTTTGAATGGAAAACATCTTTCAATGTCTAATATAAACTGTCATTTTTTCTAATTTGCAAATAACATAAAGAGATTATGTTTGTTTGGTTTTTAAATCAGTGAGCATTGTCTACTTATAAATATTTATAAAGTGAGAAGGATTAAGATTGAAGATTTCTGCCTTTAATTGGCAACTGCTCCATATTCCTGTCCAGCCTCAAAAATTGTTATTCAGTTATTACCATTTTCTACATTAGATTTATAAACAAATCCTCAAATTGGTGGCTTGATTGTATCAAACATCTTGAGAGATTTCGAAACGTGAGTTTAGCAGATTGA
This sequence comes from Calotriton arnoldi, assembly GCA_963921515.1. NCBI lineage: Eukaryota > Metazoa > Chordata > Amphibia > Caudata > Salamandridae > Calotriton > Calotriton arnoldi. The sequence continues at coordinate 129,846 of CAWUFW010000384.1, read as the reverse complement.
AGGACAATCTCTGCTGTCTTTACTGAATTGATGACCAATAACTGAAGCACAGTTCATACTAGCTTGTCTTAGGGGCAACTCAACAACCAAACCGTAGCCCAAGTCTCCAATGTGTCCCAGACTACATTACCCAGGATTGAGCCTTTACTCAAAGTAAGACATTTTTGGGATGATGCCTTTACATTTTCTGTTGAAAAAGAAAGCTAAAAAACAAGTTCAACTTCTTTGCACATGTCATGAGTCTGGGACTCTTTGTGTTAGGCTCACTAGAACATGACCTGAATAAACCCTAGCCCTCTTCTTCACCATAATACCCTTTCTGTCCAGCCCGTCAGGTAGTAAAAGATAATTAATTCTGGTATACTGTTTACAGTAAATGCTAATTTCTGTAAATTTTGGGATTTAGTCTCCAGAAATTTTGCTAATTCACATTTTCTAAGTCATTTTAACACTTCTAGAGAGAGTGCTTAAAATATTCTTTTCATTTTCTTTAGAACCTAGACCCATACTTGTGTTTTAGTTCTATCAAATGTGTCAGGTCCAGTAATGCTGAACTTTTGCAATATATATTTTAGTATATATGTTTTTTTACATCCTTTGCCCCTTTATATTTAAAATAACTCTGACATTTCTGTGAAGTTTTTCCAGACTTGAGCTGGCCATGAGAAAGGTAAGTGAACAACTAATTCTCTGTTGAGCCACTTGTCCTAGGCTTGTAATTCACAGTGTTTTTCCGTGATCCCAATCATCCTTCTTCTCTTTGTCTGTCTAAATCTTAGTTCATCAACTTATTGATTCCAGGCAATGTAGCAAATCCATAAGTAACAGGAGGGTACATCTGTGCAACTTCTTGTGTATCTGTTTTTTCCCCAAATCAGATACCATCAGTATTCATGTTGTCCTATACAGGGCGAGAGGAAATACATTGCTGGCACATGCATTCCAGTTAATGAAGTTAATAGTAGTTTGAGGTACTCACAAGTGCAAAGAGTTTTACTTCATGTTTATTGCATCCAGTGCTTGCATTTCTGGACATTTTCAGGAATGACAATTTGGCAGTACTCAGAGTTACTTGTCAACCATTTAATCAATAGTCAGACAGTTTCAGAATATGGAGTTGCACACTGCTCACAAGCCAGTTCTAGTACTCCTCAAGGATTGCATTGAGGGACATGTTGTACAAGCTAGTCTTTATACACATCTTTATTTGTTGCCGCTTGAGTCTCGATACATAGCCAGTATTATACAGCCATTGACACTAGGTTTTCATTCTTGTGAACTCATCATAAAGTCAGTAGAAGTAGATCAAGTGAGCCTCATGAGCCCTCTGGCCTTAGAGGCAAGGCTGATGCTTTTTGTGGTGTACACTCTTTGGCCATCTTGAACATGTTCCAAATGGAAGGAAACCCTGGAGCATCATTATTGGCTATGGCTCTTGAGTCGCAGAAGTCAAATGAACTGTGTGAGTCTGCTACATTGCAGAGAAGTCTAACGTCTTGAGCACTCTGTTTGCTTTTCTTGAACCTGTTCCTAGTTGCAGATTAACTGTACAGGTGTGACTGCTGGGGTCTGCAGAGGAACAGTATGGTCACAATGTCCCTGAAAGCTCTGGTTTATGGGCCAGGACTTAGGCATGGAGTACACTGGTTGGCCTTATTAAGTCGGTTCCTGTTGACAGGAAAGGTGGGAAAGCAGCAAGTGGCAGTGGATTAAACAAAGATCACATGACTTCCATGAGCGTTCTAGCTTGTGGAGATAGACTGAGGCTTTGGACACATTGATTGCCCTTCTCCAACATGCTTCTGGTGACGGCATAACTAGGTAGTTCGCATCTGGATGGGGGTGTGCCATGGCACTAGGTCATGTGAGCTCCATGTGGTTGCTAAGTTGTTTGAGAAAATAAAGTCTTCTGTATGTTGAAACTTTTCCTGTTGGATGAGCTGTGATTAGCTGGGTCTCTGGATTACAGGTAGGTCATGAGACCACTTCGAGTGTATTGCCTTGTGGGTCAGGACTGAATCATTGGGAATGCTGGTTGGTCTTCTTGAACTGTTCCTGGTGAAGGGAAAACTAGTTAGGCTGTGATAGGCGGGCTAATGAGTAGCAGTAGGGCAAGTGACTTTGGCAATTATGCTGGCTTTTGGAGTGATACTGCCCTTGGGTATGCTCAATGGCCTACTTGCTTCTGGTGGCAGAAAATCTGGATGGATCACGTTTTGCTGAGCCTGTGGGGTGGGAGTAGGTTAAGTGCCTTCAATGAGCATGCACACTTATGATGCAAAAAGCTTTGGGCAGGCTGAGTGTCCTTCTGGAGCCTGTTGCTGTTAGTGGTAAAGCTGGGTAGGCAACATACGACTGTGCCTTTGACATAGCAGTAGGGCATGTAAGTTTTATGGCAGCACCAGCTTACGGCGAGAGATTGAGGTATTTAGTATGTTGTGTAGCCTTCTTAAACCTGTAAATGTTGGTGAGAAAGCTGGCCAAACCATGGTTGACTGGTATTATGGAGTAGTGATAAAGCACATGACCTCCATGAGTGTGCTGGTTTATGATGTGCTACAGACGCTGAACACACTAGTTGCATTTCTTGCACCTATTTTTGGTGTTGGGAAAGATGAGTAGGTTAAAATTTACTTGGGCTCTAGAGTAGCAGCTGGTCATGTGACATCCAGAGTTTGCTGGCTTGTGGGACAAGATTGAGACATTAGACATGCTGGTTCTTGAACCTGTTCCTGGTTGAAGGAATAGGGTCAGGCTACTGGGATGGTGAAGTAGCAGTAGGTCACGTGATCTCTTTAGGCACACTGACTTGTGGGGTTAAGTAGGTCTTGAGCCAGCTAATTGACCTTTTTGAACCTGTTAAAGTTGGTGAGAAAGCTGGACTGACTAGGGTCTAGCTATTACAGTGAAGCAACATTAGGCCAGGTCACCTTTTTGGGCCGGCAGTCTTTTGAGGTAAGACCCTGTCCTTATGCAAGCGGTTGGTCTTATTGAATCAGTTTCTGTTGGAAGGAAAGATGGATGAGCCACAATTGTTTTGATCTGTGGTGTGCCATAGAGAGCATATTACTTCAGAGTGTTTGTCTTGTGGGGGGAGACTTATACCATGGGCATGCTGAGTAACTTTGGCCTGTTTACAGCAAAGCTGGAAAGGCTGCGATTGGTGGGCCACTGGAGTAGCAGTAGATCATGTGAGCTTTTGAAGTGAGAGTGAGGTCTTTGGGACTCTAGATGGACTTCTTGAACATGTTCACAGTGGCAGAAAAACTGTGTTTGACCATGACCATGATTATGAGGATGTGGACTAGTGGTACATTGCATGGTGTCAGGACTTACCAACAGGATAGGGTCCAAACAACTCCAAAGATAGACATCAACAGATTTCTGTAATATTAAGACTTCAGGGAAATTAGAGGCTATTGCAACCACAACTTATTTACAGATTCAAAACTCATGGTGAGCATAGACTCCATTCCAAGATGATGGGTCTCAATTGTAGAGTCACTGAATGTTACTGCAGTAGTACCCAATCCAGGATGACTGCTGCCACTACAGTTCATGGTATTGTCTCCTCTTCTGAATCATTCTAGGCAGAGACACTATAAACTGCGGCAAGATGCAAATACTCATTGTCTGGCAAACGTATGTCTTGTTTTAGTTTACACCAGTTTTACTCGCTTTGCTGCACTGTTGTTGTTTTCATAGTTCCATTCTCGCTCTACCTATGATGTATATGTGTTTTGTTGTGTCTCTTGTCTTTAGTCCCACAGCAGGATTTCTGGCCACTTTAACTGGACCAATCTCCACCCATCCTCTAGAACCTGCATTTCACAGGTACTTGTTGAGGTACGTGCGTTATCAGTATCTCAAATGCACTATTCTTAGGATAGTTATACAATGAAACTAACCAATTCAACCATTTTGCAGGACTGATATATTCAACTGTGGGAGAATCTCTGGTTTTCACATATATCCTTGTTTTCTTCCCCTTTGTTCCCAAGACCATTCAGCTAGAGCATTCTTTTTTTACTAATGCTCTTAAAAGTTTTGGTTTAGAGAAGCCTGGGGTTTGCAGTTGGAAGTTCTTGCTCTTATACTCTCATACATATGTGGGGGGCCGAGGGGCATGCACTGCACTGCAGTGCATACCCGTCTCTGCCCTTAAATACTTATGTAAGGCCACCAATGGGGTATTCACTGCCCAAATTAGTGTCAAACACACTCACACCTACATGCCTTATAATCAAAGCACCAACTCCTATGTAATGCATAGGCTTTGTAAGCCACGTCAGCCAGCACATCATCCTGAAATCTCCAACCTCATTACTGATTGTGACAAGACATGCTTGTGAACACATCTACCTTTTCCAACATTAACCCTACTAAGAAAAGTAGGATTTCCTTAGGGAGAAAACCCACTATGCTCCAAAACCTCATCACTCCTAAAGTAAAGCAACTGGACCTACAGGGTGGTGTCTACAAAACAGTAAGGAACACTGCTTATTGTGTGAAAGTGCCGGTCCTCAAAGCTCTGCTCAGAAGCCTGCAGCCTGTGCAATTAAACATGGGTGTGCCGTGCTGAATAGCAACTGGAAGCATTAAATCCACCTCAAGCCTCTTTAATCCACTACCAGACACTATCTGTCCCTTTATCTGCCTCCTGCAGGCTCCTGCTTTCTACCTTTGAGATGGTTTTTCTGTCTTTCTTTTCCTCCATCTTTCTGATTTATGGGCCCTATTCACAAAGGGCCTCTACACTCGGGGTGGAGGCCCTGCACTCATGGAGGGACCTACGCATTGCAAATTCTCATACCTGAGGTCCCCCCACAAGTGCGGGTAAATATCTGATGGTAAAAATAGGTGCCAGTCCCAAAAATAATTGCTGGTGGCCCACACCAGAAACCACCAGCCAGCTCAAAGTAAGTACTAGTCAGGAACTACAATAGTAATATTCATATGGTAGTCAACTCAGTGGCTCCTCTCCATAAATAAAATGTCAAAAATACAAAGTCAACCAAGGTTTCTGAATCATTCTGAAAGAAATGAAGACTGATGAGGAAGGTGACAAATTAATTGTGACTATTCAATTTCACTTTACTTCACACTATACTAATAGGATGAAAAATATTTTTAAAAATCCATCCTATCAGTTAAACCCAACTTTCCCAGAATAAAATAATACCACCTGTAATGATTCTTGGTCCCCTTTCTGGTACATTCAATCCAACACCATCTTCCATCCTGTCCACATACCATCGCTGTTACACTCTAAATGTGATGAATTTCTCCACAATTTCAAAGAAAGATATGTGAAATCAAAAGTAAATAAAGGTTTAACCTCTCACCAATTAACAATCCTCCACCAAGACCTACAGAAACTTGGAAGCATTTCATTCTCATCAACAATGACGATCTTCCCTAAGCTGCTCAACCAAATTTATCATTGTCTTTATCATTTGCCAGTGAATACCTTCATTTGTCAGAGACTATCTTTCCCAACATTTATTCTATCTGCAATTAACCAATAAACACACCACTTACTGTTATAATGTCAAATAGTCCTTAAAGATGTGTTACAATGTCAATTAGTCCTTAATAGGTCTTTATTTATTTATGTAAACATATGGTATGTGTTAGATTTGGGGGTCTCTAGTTGGCAGAGGTAGGTACCTTTGTCCAAATAGGGACCCTTGAGTCTAGTCAGGGAAAGTAGGTACACTCCTAAAATAACCCCTGCTCACCCTCTTGGTAGCTTGGCACGAGCAGACAGGCTTATCTCAGAGGCAGTGTGTAAAGCATTTGTGAACACATACAGTAATCAAGTGACAACACTACAAATGGACACCACACAGTTTGTATATTTATAAAAATAAGAATATTTTATATAGATTTATCACAAGACCATAAACGACAAAAATAATCCACAATACTGTCAAGAATGCTTAGTTCTGATCAAAAGGCTTAATTTAAGGTTCTGTGCGAGTCGGTAGCCTTCTCCGGCTACTGCTATGTAAAGAACAAACAGAGTCTATCAAATCCAGCTGACCGCGTCGATACGGGACAACACAGCGTAGGCGGACTCGGTCACAGTACCTTTTACTTGAAGCGGCAGGCACGGGTGTGCGAGCCGGATGGCTGTTCGTCGCGGTTGCGTTGCAAAATGGAAGCGTTGCAGGACACGTTGTCCCTCGAGGCGGTGCAGGCAGCGGCTCGTTGACGTCGTCGAGACGGAGTCGCTGAGACCAGGGCCGTGCGTTGCAGGGCGAGACGGTGCTTCGATGCGGTGCTGGCAGGTTGCGGTGCGGTGACGGAACCGGATTCAGGAGCTGGCGTCGATCAGTCCGGACAGCGGTGCGAGTCGGGCTGTGCGTCGCGAAGCGTGCGAGCGGTGCCCAACTCCGGTGCGGTCACAGGACTCGAACTCAGCAACAGTGACCGTGTCGGTCGGACCAGATGGATTCGGTGTAGCGAGGCGATGCAAGGTGCGGTGCTCACAGGTTACAGTGCAGGCAGCGGCTCGTTGACGGAGTCGGTGAGACCAAGGCCGTGCGTTGCAAGCTGCAGGCGTTGCTCGATGCGGTGCCAACAAGACACCGAGCCGGTCGGGAGAGTCGGTCACAGCTCCCTACCTCTGTAGCCACTGAAACAGAGTTTCCAGCAGCAATTCACAAAGGGGGTGAAGTCCAATGGTCCTGGGACTTCGATCAGGGAGCAAGGTCTCTTCCAAGCCCTTGGAGATCCTTCACAAGTTGATGAAAGTCACAGCAAAGCAAAAGTTCCTTTCTCCTTTCTTTGGCAGTCAGGCAAACCACTGCAGGCCAATCCCCCAAGCAGCACTTCAGGCTTAGGGATAGTCTCTCCTCAGTTTCTTCTTGGTTCCGCTCCTCAGCAAAGGTTTCTTCTTGTTCCCAAAAGTGATCTAAAGTTCCTGGGTTTGGGCCCCAGTACTTATACTCCTTTTCTCTTTGTTCTCTGAAGGCAGAGAGGCCCTTGCCTAGTTTAAACCAGTTCTGTGCAGCTTTGGAGCACTCTGTGTACATGTCTCCTTCTTTTCCTTTCAGAATGTGGGGCAGGGTACTCAGACGCCCGGCAGGAGGTGGAGCCAGCATTGTGGAAGGCAGGCACAGCCCTAGTCAGACCCAGATGCAACTCCTCCCTCCACTCTGGATGCAGATCTCTCTGTTCAGCCCTGTGCTGCCTCACCCTGTCTCCTGTAGCCGCCCCCAGCCCCAGTCACGCACAAACCAGACACACAATACACAAGCTGGCAGAGGCAGGCTGGATAGTTAGGCAAGAAAATACCTACTTTCTAAAAGTGGTATTTTCAAACACAGAATGTTAAAATCAACTTCACTAAAAGATGAATTTTATCATTCTGAGTTCAGGCATACTAAACTCGAATTTCTACCTAGTTCCCTGAGTCAGTTTAAGGATTATAAGATGTTATAATCAAACTGCCCATTCTGGCCTATGGGGAACAGGTAGCCTTGCAATAGTGAAAAACGAAAATGGCTGTAATTCACTATTAGGACATGCCACACACACCAGGCATGTCCCACCTTATCCTTACAATGCACCCTGCCCGTAGGCCTACCATAGGGGTGTCTGATATGAAGAAAAGGGAAGGTTTGGGGACTGGTAGGTGGGTGCACTTACCAAGTCGACATGGCAGTCACAGACTGCACACAGGCTCTGCAATGGCAGGCCTGAGACACACTTTACAAGCTACTTCTGTGGGTGGCACAACCAGTGCTGCAAGCCCACCAGCAGCATTTGATTTACAAGCCCTGGGCACACTCAGTGCACTGTACTAGGGTCTGACAGTAATTCAAATAAGCCAAACATGGAGTCACTAATTCACATTACAATTTACAATAGGGAGCACTTGCACTTTGGCACTGATTAGCAGTGGCAAAGTGCCCATGAGCATCTAGTCCAGCAAAAACATATCGACAACAGTGGAGGCATTATGAAAGAATGGAAGGGAGACCCACGCCAAGGATGCCAGGTCTAACACGTGTCCCCTCCAGCTGAAATGTGGGGAGAACTATCCTACCCCTAGGGAGTTCTCATCACTAAGGCAGAAAAATTTGGACAGACCATCAGCATTGGCGTGTTCTGTACCAGGGCGGTGTTCCACCGTAAAGTCCATCCTCTGCAGGGAAATGGACCACCTCAACAGCTTTGGATTCTCACCCCTCATCTGCATCAACCATCTGAGGGGCCGGTGGTCTGTCTGAACCCGGAAGTGAGTCCCAAACAGGTATGGTCTCAGCTTCTTCAGTGCCCAGACCACATCAAAGGCCTCACGCTCAATAGCACTCCACCTCTGTTCCTGTGGAAGTAACCTCCTACTGATGAAGGCTACAGGTTGGTCTAGGCCCTCCTCATTGATCTGTGATAGAACATCCCCTACACCATGTTCTGAAGCGTCCGTCTGAACAATGAACTAATTGGAGAAGTTGGGTGCCTGGAGCACAGGCGCCGTGCACATGGCAGTCTTCAAGGTGTCAAAAGCTTTTTGACAGGCGTCAGTCCAAATCACTTTCCTGGGCTGCTTCTTGGAAGTCAGCTCTGTCAAGGGGGCAACAATGCTGCCATACCCCTTGACGAATCTCCTGTAATACCCGGTGAGTCCTAGGAAGGCTCTCACCTCTGTCTGGGTCTTGGGGGGCTCCCAAGCCAGAATGGTATCAATTTTCGGTTGGAGGGGCGCCACCTGGCCGCTCCCAACATGGTGTCCCAAGTACACCACAGAACCCTGCCCAATCTGGCACTTACTTGCCTTGATTGTGAGGCCTGCCCTCCGCAGCGCCATCAACACTTCCCAGAGGTGGCGCAAATGTTCTTCCCAACTAGCACTGAACACTGCAATGTCATCCAGGTAGGCGGCACTGAAATCCTCCAGTCCAACCAACACCTGGTTGACCAACCTCTGAAAGGTGGCAGGGGCATTCTTCATCCCAAAGGGCATCACCCGGAACTGGTAGTGCCCATCGGGTGTGGAGAATGCTGACCTCTCTTTTGCCCCATCAGTCAAGGCGATCTGCCAGTACCCAGACGTTAAGTCAAAAGTGCTGAGGTACCGCGCAGCCCCTAACCGATCTATGAGCTCATCAGCTCTGGGGATGGGGTGGGCATCAGTCCTGGTGACGGAATTGAGTCCCCTGTAGTCCACACAGAACCGGAGTTCTGGTGTGGCACCAGGCGCGGCAGCCTTTGGAACCAAGACCACTGGGCTGGCCCAAGGGCTGTTAGAGGACTCAATCACCCCTAGCGCAAACATCTTGGAGACCTCCTCCTTGATGCAGGCTCTGACCCTGTCAGTCACCCTGTAAGCCTTGTGCTTCACAGGAAGACTGTCCCCAGTGTCCACATCATGGACGCACCAATGAGTGACACTGGGAACCAGGGAGAACAGGTCAGGGAACTGTCCCAACAGCTGGCGACAGTCACCCTGCTGCTCAGGTGTGAGGGAGGTAGAGAGGTTTACTCCCTCCACTGATCCATCTTGCTCTCGGGCTGACAGGAGGTCAGGAAGAGGCTCAGTCTCCTCCTCCATCCCATCATCTGTAGCTAAGAGCATGCCCACTTGGGACCTCTCCAAGTGGGGCTTTAGGCGGTTCACATGCAGGACCCTCAAGGGGTTCCTGGGAGACTGCAAGTCCACCAAGTAGGTAACTGGACTCTTGCGCTCCACCACCGTGAAAGGGCCGGTCCACCTGTCCTGGAGCGCACAAGGCTCCACAGGGGCCATGACCCACACTTTCTGACCAGGCTGAAGCTCTACCAGAGTGGCATTCTGGTCGTACCACCGCTTCATCTCCTCCTGGCTGGCTTCCAGATTTGCCTCAGCAAGTTCTCTGAAATGCCTAGTCTGGTTCCTGAAGGCCAGCATGTAACTGTATACATCCTGGGGAGGTTTCCTGGGAGATTGCTCCCAGCCCTCCTTGACCAAACTCAGATGTCCTCGCACTGGGTGTCCATAGAGGAGCTCAAAGGGGCTGAACCCTAGAGACTTCTGTGGCACCTCCCGGTATGCAAACAACAGGCAAGGTAAGAGGACGTCCCATTTACGCCTCATGGGTTCTTCCAGACCCATAATCATGCCTTTTAGGGTCCGGTTGAATCTCTCAACCAGCCCATTTCCTTGAGGGTGGTAAGGAGTGGTGAGCTTGTAAGTTACACCGCACTCCTGCCACAGGGACTTCATGTACTTGGACACGAAGTTGGTACCTCTGTCAGACACCACCTCTTGAGGGAATCCTACACATGAGAAAATTCCCATCAGTGCCCGTCCCACCACGGGGGCCGTCACTGTCCTCAGAGGATGGCTTCAGGGTACCGGGTGGCATGGTCCACCAAGACCAGGATAAACCTGTTGCCCATGGCTGTCTTGGGGTCCAGTGGCCCCACAATGTCAATACCCACCCGTTCAAAGGGGGTGCTGACCACAGGGAATGGCTGGAGAGGAGCCTTGTACTTCCTCCCACTCTTTCCACTTGCCTGGCAAGTCTGACATGTCCTGCAGTGAGTGGTGGCACTCCTGCACATCTGGTGCCAATAGAAATGGGTGACAAGCCTTTCAAAGGTCTTGTCCTGCCCCAGATGTCCTGCTAACGGTACATCATGAGCCAACCCCAGTAGGAAGGCTCTGAAGCGCTGGGGTACCACCAGCAGACGGGCTGACCCAGGCTCAGCAACCTTAGGCTCTGAATACAGGAGACCATTCTCCCAGTAAATCCAATGTGATCCAGACTGATCACCTGCTGCCTGGTCTGTGGCCTGTTGCCTCAGACCCACGAGAGAAGGGCATGTGTTCTGCTCCTCGCAGAACTCCTCCCTGGAGGGTCCTCCTTTTTGCTGCCAATGGGTCAGCTCAGGTAGGTCCCCCAGTTCAGCTACCTGTTCCCCTGTAGGCTCCAGGGCATCCCCCTCAGGGTCTGCCTCCTCCTGGACCGTGGGAACTTCGGGGGCCGGTTTCCCATGCCCCCTGCCTCCTCTCTCTCCGGCAGGCACCTGGGCCTCCCTCTCAGGCTCCAGATCCTCTTGAACACCTTTAGCTGCCATTGACCGGGTGGTCACACATGCCCAATCAGGCAAGCCCAACATTTCTAAATGCGCACTCCGCTCCACCTTAGCCCAAGGTGAGCTCTCCAAATCGTTCCCTAACAAACAGTCAACAGGCATGGCTGGCCTCACAGCTACTTGAAGAGTACCCGAGACCCCCCCACTCAAAGGGAACCTGAGCCACCTTGCAGTGACTCTCTGTGTTGTCAGCGGCAACAACCGGATAGAATGCATCAGGGACAACCTGCTCTTTAGACACCAGGTGACACTTGACAGCTGTCACACTGGCTCCTGTGTCTCTCAGAGCCTCCACCCTATGGCCATTGATGGTCACCCACTGCCTGTATTTTTTAGTGTTATCAGGCAGCTGGGTCCTAGGGACCATCTCAGAGTCTCCTAATGAGACAAGGGAAAACACTGTGGGATCCCCCCACCTTGGGCACCCCACTCCTCCCCCAGGGCTACACTAGCCAACTGCCAGGGGACTGCACCAGTGGGTGCTGGTTTTCCATGCAAAGGGCAACGAGGATCGTTTGCCTTGTGGCCAGGGGCGCCACACTTGTAACATACCAGTGGTCCCTGGTGAACAGGGGGGCCTGTCAGGGCCACTGGCTTCTTCTCAGGGGAGGCTGGGAACCTTTCCCTTGGTTCCCTTGGGGTCTACTTTGGGGCCCTTTATGGAACTCCCTCTGTTTGCCCTTGTCCCCCCACTCTTCTGCTGGGGACCCTGCCCACCCTTGGCGGAGTCTCCCACGTGACCCTTGTGGACCCGGGTACTCACCCAGCGGTCCGCCTCCTCAACAAGCTGCCTAGGGTTAGTCAGCTTACTATCAATCAGGTGCTGGCGTAGCTCAGGAAAACAATTACTGGACAAGTGCTCCCATGCAATCAAATCAAAGAGTGCCTGAAAATCAGTCGCTTTGCTACCCTTTACCCAACCATCCAATGCTCTGCAAAAGAAGGTCACATATTCAACCCAGGTACTGCCTTCAATCTTCTTACAGTTCCTGAACCTCTGCCTATAAAGCTCAGGGGTCAAACCATACCTAGTCATTAAAGCATCCTTCATGTGGCTGTATGAATTATAGACTTCAGAGGGCAAATCCAACAAGGTATCCCGCCCTTCACTCAGGAACCGCCCCCACAACCCCGCTCCCCAATCCTTCTCAGGTACCCGGTGGGAAGACATGGCTACCTCATAGGCTTTGAACCACTGCCCAATGTCATCATTTTTTAAAACTCCTTCACCACATCTTTGGGAATATACACCCTAGCTTCAACAGGCACAGGCGGTACACTGCCACCAGAGAGAGTAATCTCTAAGCTTTTGGCCTTCAATTCCAACTCCCTCAAAACTTTCTCATGTTCAAACTGCATTTTCTTTTCCTCTAGGGCTAATTTCCTAGTTTGCATTTCAAATTCTAACTGCCCATTTAGCTTGAGCTTGGTCAGCTCCATTTCGCGCATCCTACTCTCTTTCCTGTCCTCCAACTCCTCTGGAGACAGTCCTCTGGCAGAAACACTGCTACCTACTGGGGAGACTGCTTTCTTCCCCCCTGGACCCAATAGCCCTTCCAGCTGCCCATCTGCATTCTCATCCCCTTCCATAGGTATAGGTGTGCTCCTTGCTTCAACCCAGGCCCTCAGCGCCTTTTGGTGCTCATCCTTCTTGGTGAGCCCGGTCATGGAGACTTTAAACTTTCTGCAGAAATGCTTGAGCTGTTTGAGGGTGTAGCACTCCAGTTTCTCCTCCTCCCAATCACAATCAACAGATGCTACAGATGGTGCGTTATCCATGGTGATTTAAACTTGGCAGTTGCGAAAATAGGAAATCCCAGAAAAAATGCTATCAAAGAGTATGTGGTTGCGTCTTGGTCTGCACACAATAGGTAGTGTTCACCAATTACTGTACATGAATCACAAATGCAAGTCCAGAATCCTCACCGCTGACCACCAATGTTAGATTTGGGGGTCTCTAGTTGGCAGAGGTAGGTACCTTTGTCCAAATAGGGACCCTTGAGTCTAGTCAGGAAAGTAGGTACACTCCTAAAATAACCCCTGCTCACCCTCTTGGTAGCTTGGCACGAGCAGACAGGCTTATCTCAGAGGCAGTGTGTAAAGCATTTGTGAACACATACAGTAATCAAGTGACAACACTACAAATGAACACCACACAGTTTGTATATTTATAAAAATAAGAATATTTTATATAGATTTATCACAAGACCATAAACGACAAAAATAATCCACAATACTGTCAAGAATGCTTAGTTCTGATCAAAAGGCTTAATTTAAGGTTCTGTGCGAGTCGGTAGCCTTCTCCGGCTACTGCGATGTAAAGAACAAACAGAGTCTATCAAATCCAGCTGACCGCGTCGATACGGGCCAACACAGCGTAGGCGGACTCGGTCACAGTACCTTTTACTTGAAGCGGCAGGCACGGGCGTGCGAGCCGGATGGCTGTTCGTCGCGGTTGCGTTGCAAAATGGAAGCGTTGCAGGACGCGTTGTCCCTCGAGGCGGTGCAGGCAGTGGCTCGTTGACGTCGTCGAGACGGAGTCGGTGAGACCAGGGCCGTACGTTGCAGGGCAAGACGGTGCTTCGATGCGGTGCGACGACGGAGCCGGATTCAGGAGCTGGCGTCGATCAGTTCGGACAGCGGTGCGAGTTGGGCGGTGCATCGCGAAGCGTGCGAGCGGTGCCCAACTCCGGTGCGGTCACAGGACTCGAACTCAGCAACAGTGACCGTGTCGGTCGGACCAGATGGATTCGGTGTAGCGAGGCGTTGCAAGGTGCGGTGCTCACAGGTTACGGTGCAGGCAGCGGCTCGTTGACGGAGTCGGTGAGACCAAGGCCGTGCGTTGCAAGCTGCAGGCGTTGCTCGATGCGGTGCCAACAGGACACCGAGCCGGTCGGGAGAGTCGGTCACAGCTCTCAACCTCTGTAGCCACTGAAACAGAGTTTCCAGCAGCAATTCACAAAGGGGGTGAAGTCCAATGGTCCTGGGACTTCGATCAGGGGGCAAGGTCTCTTCCAAGCCCTTGGAGATCCTTCACAAGTTGATGAAAGTCACAGCAAAGCAAAAGTTCCTTTCTCCTTTCTTTGGCAGTCAGGCAAACCACTGCAGGCCAATCCCCCAAGCAGCACTTCAGGCTTAGGGATAGTCTCTCCTCAGTTTCTTCTTGGTTCCGCTCCTTAGCAAAGGTGTCTTCTTGTTCCCAAAAGTGATCTAAAGTTCCTGGGTTTGGGCCTCAGTACTTATACTCCTTTTCTCTTTGTTCTCTGAAGGCAGAGAGGCCCTTGCCTAGTTTAAACCAGTTCTGTGCAGCTTTGAGCACTCTGTGTACATGTCTCCTTCTTTTCCTTTCAGAATGTGGGGCAGGGTACTCAGACGCCCGGCAGGAGGTGGAGCCAGCATTGTGGAAGGCAGGCACAGCCCTATTCAGACCCAGATGCAACTCCTCCCTCCACTCTGGATGCAGATCTCTCTATTCAGCCCTGTGCTGCCTCACCCTGTCTCCTGTAGCCGCCCCCAGCCCCAGTCACGCACAAACCAGACATACAATACACAAGCTGGCAGAGGCAGGCTGGATAGTTAGGCAAGAAAATACCTACTTTCTAAAAGTGGTATTTTCAAACACAGAATGTTAAAATCAACTTCACTAAAAGATGCATTTTATCATTCTGAGTTCAGACATACTAAACTCGGATTTCTACCTAGTTCCCTGAGTCAGTTTAAGGATTATAAAATGTTATAATCAAACTGCCCATTCTGACCTATGGGGAACAGGTAGCCTTGCAATAGTGAAAAACGAAAATGGCTGTAATTCACTATTAGGACATGCCACACACACCAGGCATGTCCCACCTTATCCTTACAATGCACCCTGCCCGTAGGCCTACCATAGGGGTGTCTGATATGAAGAAAAGGGAAGGTTTGGGGACTGGTAGGTGGGTGCACTTACCAAGTCGACATGGCAGTCACAGACTGCACACAGGCTCTGCAATGGCAGGCCTGAGACACACTTTACAAGCTACTTCTGTGGGTGGCACAACCAGTGCTGCAAGCCCACCAGCAGCATTTGATTTACAAGCCCTGGGCACACTCAGTGCACTGTACTAGGGTCTGACAGTAATTCAAATAAGCCAAACATGGAGTCACTAATTCACATTACAATTTACAATAGGGAGCACTTGCACTTTGGCACTGATTAGCAGTGGCAAAGTGCCCATGAGCATCTAGTCCAGCAAAAACATATCGACAACAGTGGAGGCATTATGAAAGAATGGAAGGGAGACCCACGCCAAGGATGCCAGGTCTAACAGTATGTTTCTACCTCATAGTTCACCTCCCTTTGGCACATGTTGGTGTGTTCCTACAGTTAGGTAGTGCAGCCTGCTTTAGAATGTTGATGATGTTGAGATTCCAATCTGTCAAGCAGACAACAGAGATCATTATATGTGTGGAGAGAGGAGACGCACAATAAAGACTTGACACTGATCATGTATTGTGTCATCTGTATAACATCCATAGAAACGGTCCAGATTCTTTAAACACTGGACCAATTACTCACTCCTCAAAGCTCCCAATTTTGGTCCAGACCTGTTATTCAGTCTTTGGCTACAGGAGGCCCTGGAGAGATGCATTGCACATCAATTGAATATAATCATTGGCATGGTTCATCTAGCTGCAGACTACCAAGCTGACTTTTGTCCTGTTTCAGCATAGATTCACTCACACTAAAAATCCTGGATGGCATGCAGCACAAACTGTTTATTCTAACATAACACCCCATCTGTATTTGCATAGTCAGCATTCGCTTCTTGGGGCATATTGGAGCTGAATAACGGGAATATACTCCTATTATTTTCAGCGGTTTTTAAGAAAGTTGATCATCTTATCGTTGTATGATAAGGAAAGACTTTGATGTGGCTTTCCTCCCTTCGCAAACAACAATCATTAAGCAGTTTGGGCTGACAAGTACATCTCAGGACGATCCAAAATGTCTTGTTATGAATCTTTGGGATCGATTCAACCCCTACCACCTTCAACAAACAAATACTGCCAATTATCCTAATCTTAGAGGCTAGCAATATCTCTATGTGCCAATATGTGCATGGCACACATATCTACCTAACAATATCAACAAAGACATTTCTACTCTTTGAACTTGCTTTCACAAATTGCATTAGTGGGTGTCAGAGAAATTCCTCATACTCAACTCAATCCTCCTTTTCACACCCAATTCAGAAATAACAACGGGGCATATTATCTAAAAAGTGCGCTAAACATCGCAAAGCGTGTTTAGCGAGCACTTTTTTATCGCCGGCTATCGTCGGAATAATTTGCCATGCTAACGCTGTATTAGCGACATTTAGCGCTATGGCGATAATTATTCCAGCCATAGCAGTGTTTTCCATGAAACATCGCTGGTTTTCCAGCGATGTTTCATGGAAAACGGCGTAACCTTGCTGATACGACCCTGTGGTCGTATCAGCATAATCCACCCCCCCCATGTTAGGTATGGCTAACACCTGCTAATTGCAGGTGTTAAATAAATGGCGATGACCCCGGTTAGCGCGACTTTTCACGTCGCTAACTGGGGCCATGGCCACCTTGCTAATAGGCGATAGGCCTGTTAGCGGGTGTTTCCCAGGTTTGTTCGTCGGGAACGCCCACTTTGCATGTCATTAGCGATAAATATCGCTGACATGTAAAGCGGTAAAAACACGGGCGCTAATGCCCGAAAACTGTCTCTAACTGCTGTTAGAGACAGTTTGCTGATAGGGCGATAAGAATATCGCCGCTTTAGCGGCAAAAAGTGCCGCTAAAGCGGCGATAGTGCCCTTGCTAATATGCCCCAACGTTCCTTCTTTTCACTCCTTTGCATAGGCATAATTTCAACCCATTCATACTGGACCTCTTGAAATCTGAAAATTGCCTCCAACCTTTGTCTCTTTCACTGTAAAATCACCCATCTTCAACTGGGATTGTACCTCGGCCTCTTGCCACACATACACCAGGTAACCATGATTGTAAATTTCTACTTTCACTCACTCAAAACAATTAGTCACCTAATTTCCCCAGACCAATTCAAAACTGCGGTTGAAGCTCTCCTTGTTCCCACACTGTACTGGTGAACTTCAGGGAATATGTAAGACTACTGTTCTACACACACACCACTAAAAAGCAGACTTAACAGAGACAAATTGGCTGTCCCATCATAAATTGCCACATTTACCCTCACTTAATAATTATGCTATGCCGGTATTGGCCACACTCCTCAAATGCCCCATATGAAATGCTTATACCGCTACATCAATAATTTAATCAAGGAGGTTATGTCTTGTCATAAATGGCCCAGCATACGACTGCCAGGGGGCGTGGCCAGCCAGCCAAACATGGCGGACGCAACTTGTTAGCGCTCCGTCCCCACAACCCCTTATTCTCCTGATAATCACTGGTATCCCTCGCCATCCGGGTGCCCTCCACCGCTGCGGGAGTGCCTGAGTGGTGGCGACCCACGGATGTGACTGATAAGCCCCGACTGCGATCCCGTGGGATCTGAAGCTGGAAGGTGCGCTGCCGAGCGTCTAAGTGAGCGCTCTAGACGGAGGCATAGTGTTCGACTTCCTCGGCCGGCATCGAGGTAGCAGAGCTTACGGCGGAAAAGGATTGCTGGTGGCCGGTGCCTGAGCGTTCCCCCCCCCACGTTCAGCTGCGGAGACCACGGACTCTGCGAGGACTCGGCGGGTAGGTGTGCACGAGCGATGAGACGCCGCGGCCTGCGACCGCGGCCCACGAGGTGCGCGCCTGGGGCCGCAAGACCGCCAGATGAAACGGACATAACTGGCCGATCATAAGGCCCACTATCCTGAGTCTACGAGTGCCCCCTTGCTGTGCGGGGATCGTGGCCGGCTGCTGTTGGCACATGCCTGCCGCGTACGAGGGAAGGGCACTACTGAAGCGGCCTGGTGGCCCCCTGAGAAGAACACCACAACTGCAAGTAAGTGAGCGGCCAGCCCCTGCTTGAACTTCTGCCTGCTCCCGCAACCTACCGCCGCTAGCGTGTCCCGGGAGACGCCTGCCATCTCACCCTGCACGCTGCGGGAGCGCTGGGACCTGCGAGTGCTGCCCATGTGATACAGGCCCACACCATACACCCTGCCGAGCTGTCAGCGAGGCGCTGCTATACAGCCAGACCCCTCTCCGTTTCGTCCCCCCGTGTGGCTCGCCTGGTTCATGTGAGTGCCACCAAAAGGCACCTATCGAGACTAAGCCACCCTGAGACACCACTACAGGAGCTGCATAAAAGAGCCATACTAGGAAGCAGCTGTATAAGCACTGCAACACACAGCCTGCCTGTGACTCTCTTCCCCCTCCCCCCTCCTCCGACTGGTGCTGCTGCTGAGGTGGACCTCGGCCACTGCTGTAAGGGAAACGGCTGCACGAGCCGTGGTGGGGGTGAGCGGCAGCAGCCCTGGTGGGACAGTGACACGTGCCTGAGCCTCACTTTTACAGACGGGGTGGAAGCTGGAGCAACACCTGCCTAACAGTTGCCCTGCTGACTGAGATGGTGGAAGACGGGCAAGCCTGACCAATTATAAACAAGGGAGCGCAAAGTGTCCCGCGCAGCGGTGGTGGGAGCGCAGAGACATTGTGTATACGGCGGGCCCGTCCCCCCTCCTCACACAACAGCGGACGTCTGACGCCCAGGACTGTCTACACATACGCCTACAGACCAGCAGGCCTGACGCTGGAGCGCAGGACGGTCAGACATTGAGAGAGAACTTTCCTTCCGCTACCAAACGAGCAGACACGAGCGGGCCCCTTCCACGTCCGCACCAGATAGAGGCAACAACCAGAAGATTGAACACGGGAGCAGATACACCACACGCACGCTCTAGCGCCCACCCACCTTTGACCAACGAGCGGAAAATTCATACCGCTGGGCCCGTTGCGCAAGTATGATTGCTACACCGCACTGATAGCGACGACGCAAACTAGTGACGTATGAAAGCATACTAGATGACAGAGGGCGCATCACCCCACAGATAGTGAAACGGGCGCCTAATGAGGGGAAGGCCTGCAGACCAGCTCTCCGTCGAGCATTCCCAGCGGTCGAACTAGAGTGCATCTGAGGACATCCGAGGTGCCCTAGAAAATACACAGACAGCCAGTCCCAGGAACTGACACAGGATGCCACTTCTGGGTTGAATCACTGCAACTGGGCCCCTACGAAGGGGCTGCAAAAGAGAGGAAACTCACTGCGGCTAACTGCGTGGTGGTCACCCGAAGAATAGCGACTGCAGCCTGACGACGAGGCTGGGTAAACCTCTGTAAACCGTGGGGTGATATACCGCTGGGGCTCAAGGAATAACGGTCCCGCCCGGAAGAAGATTGGACAGCATTGATCCGAAGGCGGATGCTAACGGCGCAGCAGCTTGTGATGGGCCGAATGCGGGCGAAAATCCAGCAGGGGCCACTACGAACAGGGGGATGGAAGCCGACAGGATACGTGAAGACGGTGTGACGGAGCCAACGACCGCGGCGATGGCCGCCAAGTTAGACACGGTGCTCGCCGCAGTAGAAAGAATCGGGACAGCGCTCGACAACACCAGGACATCCCTGGAATCCCAAATAGATAAAGTGACATCTGACTTCACGCTCCTACACGCGGACCACCGGAAACTGACGGAAACGGTGGCCACTCACGAACAGGCAATCAGAGAACTCCAACCAGTCACCCATAGCCATGCTGCGGCGCTGCAAGACATGATGGATCGCATGCATGCCTTGGAAGATAGAATTGAAGATGCGGAGGGACGCTCCCGACGCAACAACATCCGCGTGGTGGGCCTGCCAGAAGGCGAGGAAGGGAGGAACCCGGAGCAGCATGTTGAGACCTGGCTGAGGGGACTGATGCCCCCAGGAACACTGTCACAGCAGTTTGTTGTGGAGAGGGCGCATCGGGTGCCAGCACAGAGACCACAACCGGGTGCCAGGCCTCGCCCACTCCTCTTTAGACTCCTCAACTACCGAGACCGAGATGCGGTGTTACGTGAAACCAGAAAGTTGGAGGACCTCAAAGTAAATGGCACCAGAGTCATGATGTTCCCCGATTATACATCCCAGGTACAGCGCCGCAGAAGCAACTACATGGCAGTAAAGCGCCAATTACGAGCACTGGAGCTACCATACTCCCTCCTCTTCCCAGCTCGGCTGAGAGTGGTTGCATGTGGAGAGACTCGATTCTTTGACACCCCCGCAGAGGCCTGGGATTGGCTCAAAGGGTCGGGCCTATGGACGGGAAAAAGACCATCGGGATCAGACGGCGAAGGAACCACAAATAGAAGGCCGCGATGACGGGGACGACGCAGAACACCACGCTACGCTAAACCGGGAGCGGCGGCCCCAAGCCCTGAGAGAAGCAGAATGGAGAGACGTGAGGTACTGGAAGCGGTTGCAACACTCGGAACGCCACATGGTAAAGAGCATCTGGGAGCAAGCAGACGAGACTCCTCGGTGGTCAGTGGGGCGTCATCGCCCTCCACCGTGCTCTCAGACGATGCTGGCCTGCCAGTGGTAACTCCCCAGACCGCTGATGGGATCATCTGATGGGAAGCTGGAAAACGCTGTGGGGTGCCCACGCAAGTACAATGAGGCTTATGAACTGAACTGTCTCTGTGGGGAGCTGGGGGAGGGGGGAGGCCGCTGAGCGCTGGAGGTCGGCAGACATTTATAGATGGCTACCCAGAAGGCAACAAATAATATGTGTGACCGCGCTGCGGGTGCTCCTGTAGTGGCACAATCGGACCATGGGGGAGGATGCCCAGACCCACGCCTGGGGCGGACTCAACACGTTATCCCGAGCAATTAACTGGATGGCATTCTCACTATATGCAGCAAAAGGGGGTAATCAAACTGCTACACTGTTCAAACACACGACCCCACCAGGCAGTATATAGTAATAGTTCATACTTGTTAAGTAGTGCTAAGTTTGGACGGACTTCCTTGTGAAGTTCGCCCCACGAGTTAAATGTTTAAAGTTGACCCACAGGTCTGGTTGCAGCTGACTGACACACTTTTTCACACCCCAGTCTGAGACACGCTGACAAATATCATACGCTGGTTGAGGCGACGACCCTACCGCCCTAGCGATGACAACAGCTAACGTAGTTACGTGGAACATACGGGGTATGCACACGCCCTCGAGGCGTTACTCCATATTTGCATACCTCCAAAGACATTCCTCCCACATAGCCCTCTTGCAAGAAACGCATATGACACAGACAGAACTTGAGAGGCTCCGTAGACGCTGGAGAGGGCAGATATATGGCACAACCTATTCTGCGCATGCGAGAGGCACACTGGTCTGGGTGAAGGCGGGGGTCCCTTTTGTCAGCGACGACACAGTAATTGACCAGGAAGGAAGGTATACTCTGGTTCTGGGGACACTAAATGGTCAACCAATACTGATAGGGTCGATATATGCCCCGAACGTCGATCAGACATCCTTCTTGACAAGATTGTCACTGGCCCTGACTCCATATGCTGGGATCCCATGGCTATTGGGAGGAGACTTTAATTCGGTACTCAACGTGAACCTAGACAGGTCTTACCCTCCCCTCCACAAGATGCCTGCTACCTCCAATGCGCAAACACTCACCGACTGGCTAGCACACTGGGCACTGGTGGATATATGGCGCGTTTTACACCCTGACACGCGCATATACTCTCATTACTCTGCGGTACATGACCTTCATGTGCGGTTGGACAGGGTGGTGGGGTCCCAGTCCTTACTCCCATTAGTCATGCAGACAGAATACATGGGGCGGACACACTCAGACCATAATCCATTACGGATCCAACTAGGTTGGAATGCCGACCGGACCCCTATACCCACATGGCGGCTTCAGGTAGCCGCGCTAGAAGACCCAGAATTTTGCGCCTCACTAGGGACGGCTATACTCACATATCTAGAACTCAACGAAGACACGGCGAGCAGTCCTCTCGTGGAGTGGGATGCCCTTAAGGTAATTGTTCGCGGACACTGCCTAGGGGCCACATGGAATATACGCAGACAGCTGTCGCTCTCTCTTGCCCGTCTAGAAGCACAGCTGCTGCAGTGTGAGGCGGGACGGTGGAAGGGGATGAGGGCCCACCTCAACTGGCGGGGATACGCACTCAACATGCGGAACTGTTGGAACGGCTGCGATGTCACAATTATACGGCTCACACGGCACGCACACACTCCTCGGCGGACCGGGCTGGTTGCTTGCTTGCTTGGCTGTTAACTCAGGAGGAGAAGCGGTCACCAATTAGCGCCATACGACTGCCGGATGACACCTTAGTACACACACAAAGCGAAATACACAAGGCAATGACGGCCCACTATACGCGATTGTACCACTCCCGAGGACAGTGCTCCGCTACCAACCTGGAGAGATTCCTAGAATCGACCCAGTTACCCGTGGTCTCAGCTACTGAACAGGGCGCACTTAATGACCCTCTTACATTTTAGATCGGAGACGCGATAGGAAAGATGGCATCCGGGAAAACACCAGGCCCGGACGGACTACCGGCCGAATACTACAAAGCCTACCGCGAGTCCTTGGTGCAGCCCCTGCATAAATTGTACGCCCAAGCGTTAGAGGAACGAGCGCTGCCTCCCTCAATGCGAGAAGCGTATCTGGTGTCCCTGTTAAAACCGGGCCGCGACCCCACATCTCTAGGATCGTATAGACCCCTGGCGCTGCTTAACGTGGATTGTAAAATCCTCGCCAAAATCCTGGCGGAACGCTTGGCACCAGTGGTCCCGACATTGGTGCACCCTGATCAAAATGGTTTTGTCCCCAACCGGTCCACGTCGCTAAACCTTAGACGGTTTTCAGAGTGGCCACAGATAGCGCGCGGAACTGGCCCAGGGCCGGATGCCTGGTGCTGGACCTGGAAAAGGCATTTGATAGCCTCGAATGGGGATACCTGGCGGGGGTTCTCCTCCAATACGAACTGGGCCCTGACTTCCTCCGGATGGTCGACCTGCTCTACAGATCTCCTGTGGTCCGTATACGACTGGGGCCGTATGTCTCTGACGCTGTGCCAGTGTGCAGGGGTACCAGACAGGGTTGCCCCCTGTCGCCCTTACTGTTTGCGCTGGCCATGGAACCGTTGGCGATGAGGCTGCGAGCCATAGTGGGGGAGGGTATACCTCTGGGAGATGCGGTGCACCATGTATCCCTCTATGCAGACGACCTACTGGTTTATATACGTGACGTATATAACATACCGCCGCAACTGGCGGACATCCTACAGGAATTCGCGGACATTTCGGGGCTCTGAGTCAATGTAGATAAATCCTGTCTTTACGCGTTCCGGGAAGGACTACACGATCCAGACTGCGAGCTAGGCGGCGTGTGGGTAAAGTGGCAAGAGAACACCTTCCGCTACCTGGGGATCCAGGTATATCGCCAACCGCAAGACCTGCTAGATGGTAATCTGGGGAGAGCAGTGACGGCGGTCCGGTCGCAAATGAAGTTCTGTGGGACGCTCCCATTGACGGTAACAGGCAGAGTAGCCCTGACCAAGATGGTGATCCTTCCCAGACTTTTGTACTATTTTGTAAACCTGCCCCTCTACGTACCGGCTGCCTTCTTCTCTGCATTCACTAAAACGCTCAGAGATTTTATATGGGGGGCTGCGTGACACAGAGTAGCACTGGCAAAGCTGTGCCTACCGACTGACAAGGGAGGCCTGGCGGTGCCCTGTTTCGAGCACTACTATCTCGCTGCCCAACTACAATGGATTGCCAAATGGCTCGCTGACAGGGACAGAGATGATACGGCGACCACGCTGCCACCACACACATTGGAACAAATAAGTAACCTCTTCCACCCTGCTGCCCGACAAAAAAGGCCGAAGCCGCTGCTATTGGCAGTGGCATACAGGTGCTATCGTAGGTGTTTATATCTTACTAGGCACATTATCCCGTATGCGCCTGCAATACCCTTGGAGGGCTCCCCTAGCGGGCTGGGTGTGCTCTCCGCCAATGCCCTAGCGGAGTGGGGGGCAGCGGAGGTACAAACCTTGGGGGACTTGTACAGAGACGGGGCGCTAATACCATATGAATCTTTGGTGACGGAGGAAGGGTTGCCGCCAGGGCAGTTCCTCATGCATCGCTCATTACTGGCGACATTAGTAGCTAGCTGGGGGGACATAACCGAGGAACCGCAGCAGCACCTCACAATACAATATCTTCATGTTATGGGACGGGGAAGACACCTGGTTCGTTGGTTTGCATCGTCACTCCGAATGCATGTAGCGATCAGCCTAGATCCGCTCCGTCGAAAGTGGGAACTGGATTTGGGGCGACAACTAGCAGATAAGGAATGGGAGAAGATCCTCAGAAGCCCAGTGTGCATACCCAGGAATATGAGATTCAGACAAATACAACTATTCATTGTCCATAGAGCGTACCTCACACCTGAGCTGATAAATAAATACTTCAACCGAAATGATGCAGCGTGCCCTAGATGCGATACACTGGGGGCAGGATTGATACACATGCTGTGGAGCTGTCCCAACATACACACATATTGGCGCAAAATCAGAGACACCCTACAGCAATGTACAGGCCGCGACTTACCCCCTGAATGGACTGTAGCCCTACTCCACCACTTCAGGAGAACCCCAGCCACAAAAGTTACATCCCGGTTCCTCGATCTGGGACTCGTTGTAGCTAAACAGCTTTTGACCAAACGCTGGAAACCAAGGGACTCACCGCACATACAGGCCTGGCGATACTCCCTGCTAGCATGGGCCAAGGCAGAGGGAATTGCAATCCGGAGGGAAGAAACACTGGGACTACGAAGGGAACCCATAGCAGATAGATGGGAGGGACTATACCACAGTTTACAAAATGGGGATGGGGACAATGTGGAGAGTCAACCCGAGCAGGAGAGACAGGAATAATGACCGGAGGTCGATACCCTGTGCAGACCACACCGTAGGGTTCCACACATACACGCATAGCATGAGACGAAGATGAGAAGGCTAAAAACGTGAAGAAATATAAAAGGAAGGACATTTCCAATTGAGGTGCTCAGGAGGGGGAAACACTGAATAGAAGCGAAGGGACTGTGTCGGTCCACAATATGGCTGCTGTTAATGTTGCAATATTGTTTTAACGTTGTATCAACTTTTAACAACTGTTTCACAGCTCATACGGTATGAACTATAGGAACTATACACAACGATACGTCGGCAAAACTATCTGAACCAATGCACGACCTCTGATCAGTTGGATGGCACTGAGTAGATGGATCTACTGGGTAGACGGGCTAAGAACGACATAGATATTGAAATTGTGAACTGTTTTTAATTAATATAGTCTCGTGACCTGTATGCCAACACACAACAGAGAACTGTATACATAATAGAAAACCGAATGTATGTTGTCTGTCATACCTATGTTACTCATGTCAAACAAATAAAAACAGATTTAAACAAAAAATAAATGGCCCAGCATACAACACATTAATGAAAATGATGTA
This sequence comes from Calotriton arnoldi, assembly GCA_963921515.1. Classification (NCBI taxonomy): domain Eukaryota; kingdom Metazoa; phylum Chordata; class Amphibia; order Caudata; family Salamandridae; genus Calotriton; species Calotriton arnoldi. Next base: position 104,224 of record CAWUFW010000384.1, on the reverse strand, counting down.
GCCCCTAACCATCTGGAACCTCGTTGCATCCAGGTTTCAGAGAAGGTACCTTATTGGAAGAATTTGTTAGGTTCTTGTTCTTTTATTATTCAACAATGTACCTCTGCAACTCAGAACTCTGAACACATTAGAAAAGTTGTCAATTTATAGAAGACATTTATGTTTCAGGTCCTTGATGTTCAGCCACCTTTTTAAATTCTTTAATTATGTTTAAATCCTAGAGGTAGGTACGCTGATGCATTTTGATTGCATCGCTTTATAAGTGCTTAAAGATATTTAAAAAAAATAAGCGATGCATACAGGACAGCATTACCCCGACATATGCAAACAAATGGGAAAACAAATTAAAAAATAACATACATTTGATGGCCTGCCATTTTGAGCAGTGAAATGTAAATTGAAATGTTGTCAGTCAATAACATTCTGAATGCCTTTTTATATCCCTTATGTCAACGCTTTTAGTAATCACTTTAATGTTTTTTTAGACACTCCATAAAATATCACTGATGCTGTTTATACGTAAATAAACACACCATTAATATAGTTCAGTTGACAATTCCTGGCGTGATGGGCATATGCTTACTTCAGGTTATAAACCACAAAATCAGAACAAACTATTGCTTGTCAGATGCCAATGGACTGCATGCAATAATAAAAATAAGAGCGTCAGAATAAATGCAGACTAGCAACTTGCGACCTGTCACTGCAATGTACTCAAAAAGTTCATCCAATGCCATTCTGCGTGTTTCTTGGACTGTCCATCATAAGGGACAAAACCAGACCAGCAACTAGATGAATATTTTTATACTATTAACAGTAGTCACAAAATCTGGAAATATCCCAATCTTGTATCTCCACTAGCTAAATAGCAAATGGGATTGAGGCAAATAAGTGTCTGGAAAAAAAAAAAAATCTCATAAGACATCAGTAAGTCATATAAATTAAATATGCAATGATTGTGCAGGCTTTTGTCTGCACAAGTTGGAAGGCAGAAAGCAAATTATAATGCACGATTACCTATTGCCCAGCTAAGAATTAAGGAGCTACAAAGGCATCATATTCCGAAAGGCATCATATTCCCATTTGCTTGTTCCTAGCTCAGCTGTCTTTTGCTCGCACTTCGGTCCACCGCAGGGCACTTCTGATTGTCCGGAGAGAGCGAGCAGTCTAGTTTTTAGTATTCTCTCATTTCCGCTTCCGGCCATGGCACTCCAGGGCAGGCGGGACTAATCTCCTTAGCCTGACTATTTAATGGACAGGATCCCACGGAGTAAGGCAAGCCTGTCTGCGCCCGTCCACGCCCTGCCGTCGCCAGGACCCAGGACCCCTGGCCCCGATTACAGCCATTCTCTATCGAGTTATACTTACACTCGAACAGAGCTCAACTGTATACGTCAGTCAGGTAACTGGGCTGGCGCCTCACGGGGTGTCATGCAAATGCTTGTTTAGCCAATCTGTTGGGGCCGTTTTCCAGCAGATATTGTCACTACCAGAGTCTTATAGTAAGATCTATGGAGGAGGTACAATACCCCCTCCTAGACACGGCTGATGACTCGAAGCTAGCAACAGGCATCTCCGATAACTTTGGCAAAAAGGCCTCTCCTTGTTCTACCGATAGGTGGAGAGCCTTCTTAATAAACGTTAGATCTCTGCCCAAACACTGTACTGAAATATGGGATTTACTGAACTCCCAGGACCCCGATGTAGGATTTTTAACAGAAACTTGGCTCAAACCCTTTTCCATTCCGGCCATTGCATTAGCCCTCCCAGATCAGTATCAAATTCTACATCTAAATAGGGACAGTAAAGTAGGGGGAGGTGTTGCGATTGTTTTTAAATCATCCCTGAAGATTACGATAACGGATACTTCCTTAGACAATTCAATTGAGATTTGTTTTTTTTAAATTGAACTTTCACCCCAGGATTGCTGGAAAGGCACTCTAGTATATCGCCCCCCAGGACCTCTTAAGGACTTCTCTCTAAAACTAATGGAAAGGATCGCCCCCCATGTCATTTCTTCTAAACATTTTCTCTTACTTGGGGACTTTAACATACACAGTGAAAATAATGAGAACATTGACACTGCTCTCTTCCTGGCAGACATGGCCTCTCTAGGGCTGGAAATAAGCAACTCAGGGCCGACCCATGGAGCAGGGCATATATTAGATCTTATTCTACTAATTCTCCCCATGTACACTCCTACTCTCCGGTACCAGTGATTTGGTCAGACCACTCTCTAATCAATTTCTAGATAAATAGCTTGCATCAGACTGTTGCCAACATCCCACCTAGCGGGAAGATCACGCGACAATGGCATAAAATCTCAGAAGAAAGCTTCTTGCAAGAGTTCAGACCACCTACTTTTGCCAAGCCCGGAGATATAAACAGCAAACTTAATGAACTCCATCATGCTATAGGGGCTGCCTTAGGCACTTTGGCGCCTCTTAAGCTACTACAGTCCAAATCCCAGAGAAAGCAGGCAGTCTGGTTCTCCCCAGAATTACGTAGAGAGAAATCTAAATGTAAAAAGCTGGAAAGAATCTGGCACAAATCCCAATCACAGGCAGAGAAAGATATTTTTAAAGCGGCGGTAACCACTTACCATAAAAACATTAAGCTAACTTGGAAAGGACACATCCATGCGAAATTAAGTGAATCAGGGAATACCGTGAAGGAACTGTATACGATTCTTAAATCATTTACGTCACCTGCGGCCTGCGCTAATCCTATCCCTGTCTCTCAGATTTTATGTGACAATATCTCCAATTTTTTTGATGAAAAAATTGATAAAATCTATGAGACTTTTCCCAAGGATGACAGTATTTTGACACTCTCATTCCTCCTTCTACAGTGTCCAGCGAGAAAGATGTTGTGCTAGCCCGAATGTATGACATTACAATGCAAACATTTACAACGCATGCTTTTACAACATGGTTTTTACATCGCAGCATCCATTACAATGCATGATTTTACAACGCATACCATCACAAAACATTTTTAGAAACTACACTTACAACGCATTTCATTACAACGCATACCATTACAACGCATACCATTACAACGCATAATACTTTTAGGGCAACAGTAGGGTAAGTGTTTGATAATGTAAGGGTAAAAATTACTATTCCCACTCCAGTGAGTGCAACAGTAGGGTAAGTGTTGGATAGTGTAGGGGTAAAAATACTATTCCCACTCCAGTGAGTGCAACAGTAGGGTAAGTGTTGGATAGTGTAGGGGTAAAAATTACTATTCCCATGTACCCCAAAACCCATACCCACCCTAAAACTTAAAAAATCCCCATTACTTACCTTATAATGCGTTGTAATGGCATGCGTGTAGTGACATGCGTTGTAATGGCATGCGTTGTAGTGACATGCGTTGTAATGGCTGCGTTGTAATGGCATGCGATGTAAAGGCTGTTGTGTTGTAACAGCAACGTTGTAAATGTAGTGCGTTGTAATGACTGCGTTGTAATGGGTGTTTCCCTGCTAGCCCACTTCCCCCCCCTGCAGGATTCTACAGTAGAAGAGATGTTAAAAGCTGCTAAATCAGGCTCCCCTACAGATATTATGCCAGCTAAACTGTTTGCCTTGCTGGCTCGGCAACTCGCCTCTTCAATATGCTCTTTATTCAACCACTCCTTGTGTGAGGGAAAAGTGCCTTTGACTTGGAAATCTGCTCAAAGCCTCCCGATTTGTAAGAAAATTAACATGCCTCCTGCAGAGCTATCTAACTACCGCCCGATTTCACTCCTTCCTCTCATGAGTAAACGTTTGGAGGGATATATCAACTCGCAGCTCATTGAAGCCCAAATATGTCTTGACCCCTCACAGTCTGGTTTTAGACCTAGACACTCTACAGAAACCACCCTGTTAGGCGTGACAAATTTTATTAAACTTTCCCTGGATAATAACAAGGCAGTATCATTAGTGCTGCTTGACCTGTCCGCAGTCTTTGATACTGTAGCTCATCATAGGCTATTGCAAAGACTGACGGAAATTGCGGTAGTTGGGCCGGCTCTTCAATGGTTCTCCAGCTTCTTAGAGCAGCGCACCCAAACCGTCAATCTGGGTCCCTTTCGATCTGGGGCTAAATCACTTAGGAAGGAGGTTCCTCAGGGCTCGTGCCTCAGCCCTACGTTGTTTAATATATAAGTGGACCCCCTTGCAAGGATCATCAGGGACCATGGCTTTGTTCCTTTCTCATATGCGGACGACACGCAACTTCTGCTTTCGTTTGACAATAATCCGGAGGCTACAAAACAGCTTTTTGCAGAGGGTATGCATGCTATTTCCGACTGGATGACAAAGAACTTTCTCCAGTTGAATGCCAGTAAAACAGAGGTTCTCCTGTTTGGCAAAGCACAACTTCTGTGGTCCCCTGATTGGTGGCCGTCAGAATTAGGCCCTGCTCCCATCCCCACCAACAAAGCAAAAAATCTGAGCGTATACCTGGACCTCTCCTTATCCATGAAAGACCAGGTGGCTGCCGTTTCAGGCACATGCTTTTTCATGCTGAAGCTCCTTCGGAAAGTGTTCTACCTTCTCCCTTTATCTGTCCGGAAGACCCTGCTCCAAGCTTTAGTAGTCAGTCGTCTTGACTACTGTAATGCACTTTTGGGAGCAGCAAATGAGATGGTGCTAAACAGGTTGCAAGTAGTTCAGAACACGGCAGCATGGTTGGCTCTTAATCTGCCTTCCAGGACAGCCTCCGTGCTGTTACTGAAATGTCTTCACTAGCTCCCCATCCGTGACAGAATCAAGTTTAAAATCTGCTGCCTGGTACATAACACTACCAATGATAGCGGGCCCAGGTATCTGGCGGAAAAACTTGTCCCTTACCGACCTAGCAGATCTCTGCGCCCTGGTGGGAAGGCTCTGCTTGTAGTCCCTTGGGTTACCAAACTTCGAACCGGGGGCACATTTTTTGCCTATGTTACCCCGCGTCTCTGGAACTCGCTCCCTATCGCCTTACGCAAGTGCCCTAATTTGCTTAAATTCAGGAAACTATTGAAAACTGAATTCTTCAAAAACTGAGTGTCCCACCACCCCCTAGCTTTCTATTCCGGGGTTAGCACGGAGATACCCCTGCAGGGGTGATTCCAGCGCTTTACAAATTCTTCATTCATTCATTCATTCATTCATTCAAGTGGCACTTTTGGACGTGCCAGTAGACTTGTCACAGTCTTCAGCGTGATGGCAGGAACTGATGGGGGCATAGTTAAATGTATGCTGCTTCTCATAGCTGGTGATGTTGTGGTAGAGAATTGTGGTGACAGACATGGCTCATTAGAATCCAGTATGTTGTTTGCCTAAACAATATAGGTCTCTCTCTGAATGGGTGAGATTTCTTATTTATAAGAGAAATTTTCCAGTTTTAACCTTTTTCTGGTCAAGGGCAAAGGCGGTTCTCAGGGTCGTGGCCAAGCCGGCGACCAAGATGGCCACACAGCCTTGAAACTCTGCCGAGCATTGCCCATGGTATCCTCATCATCGAGCGCTCCACAGCTTCATTATGGACTCCTCGCTGCTGCCGAACCTGTTCCACCCATATTGAGGGCGAATGCCACTGAGCCGGGTCTCGGTGCGGCTCCTGACTGACCTCTTCCATGACTATCTGCCCACTACAGCCTAGCGCAGCCTTCGGAGGCCCCGCGGGGACAGGGCCCGCAGGTGAGCCTGAGGGCAGGGTCGCAGCGTGCCTGGTGTCGGTAGCCAGTGCCTATACCAATTATCGCTGGACAGCACCGTGCCTACCAGTAGTGCCCTGGGTGATGCCAACCTACACAGCGGCGGACCGGAGCGCTGCTAACTCATATCCAGCCTGCTGCATGACGCGATTCCAGCGTGTGGCCCATACTCGGGCTTGCTGCAGCCTTGCCATTCTCCTCGGGCTCCCTGCTGGGCTTGTTATGGCAGAGTGACCCGCAGAAACCATTTGGACCCTGGAGAAGTGACCTGTGTCTCCCGATCGCTGACAGTGGGCCGTTGCAGAGCTGAGGAGTCATGGATTGTATGAGTGTGGTAGCTGCCATCAGGCCACTGGCCAGGCAACACTGCCACACTGTCCTGCATTGCCCTGCATCCCTTTTTTTGTGCCACAATTTAATTGACTGGAGCGGACTTTGCCTATATACCCCTGGGCTGCCTCTGCTGTGTTGTTTTGAGAGCTTACTTGCCTCCCTCCTGCTCTCATGCCTGCTCAGGTTGCCTAGCGGCTCCTCCATTGCTGCACCATCAGTGTGGGTTTGGGTGGCTGACTGTGAGCCTCTGGAGCTGGGGAGCTCGTTCCTCTTCCTACATCTGCTGTCACTGTAAGACCCATGGTAATATCTGCTCACCCCGTGTACTTCCATGCTTTACCCAGTAATGCGGGGTGCTTCTATTCACATTGTCTGCATCATACTGCCCAGCTGAGTTGAATGCAGTAACTTGTGCTTGGACTAGCTGTATCCATTATCATCACCTGCTGTCCCTCCCTTCACTGCCACTGCTGTTCTGCCTGGCTCTTCCCTCTTAGCCACATCTGCCTTGGTTGCTCCTGCTCTCGCTGCCAGTTGCTGCATTTGGTTCTGTCACTCTCTCCCTGGCAGACATGGTGCATATGCTGCAATGAGCCGCGGAGATCCCAAACAGAAACAACTTACTTTTGAACCAGCTCGGACTCCTCGCCATTAGCGTTCGCCCTCCGGCTCCAGTGGTACCTCAGACCATGCAATGGCTGACCCCACCAGATGGCACTGCCGCAATCATGTCCGAACTTCGAGTCAGCTTTAAGGCAATTGGCTCCAGATTCGATACCCTATCACATTGACTTGATGCCATGGCTGAACGACTTGAACGTCATAATGCGAGGATTGATGGTGCAGAGCGCAGGATCTCGGAGATTGAGCACGGCAATGTTGAAACAGTGAAGCTCCTTGAATGGATTGAGCTTATCCTTAAAACTATTGCAACTAAAAATGAGGATTTGGAGGTGAGGACCCACCGTAATAACATTCATATAGCTGGAATATTGGAATCCACCAACACGAGACGAAAGGATGTCTTTGTGGAACATCTTTTAGCAGAGCTTTTTGACAGGAAGTCTTTCTCAGATACTTTTGTGGTCGAAAGGGCATATCGAACAATAGGCCCCCAGCCAGTGCCTGGGACACCGCCGCGGCAGATTATTGCCAGGCTCCTAAATTTTAGAGATCATGATACTTCATTGCAATTGGCCCTAGACAAAAGTTTGCTACAGTATCAAGGATCTGCAATTTCACTTTTTCTGGACTATACGCCAATGGTACAAGAGGCACGTTGCAAATTCACTGATGTTAAACGCACTCTCCGAAAGCTGGGGCTAAAATATGGAATGCTCTATCCTGCACAACTCCATGTGGAACTCGATGGTCGTCACCTCGTTTTCAACACCCCCGTGGACGCTGTTCAGTTCTGCAAGAAGCACTCCTCTGGCAGATGCCGCCCTGGCAGAGGACTCGGCACTGACCTTTCTGCAGTCTTGGTGCCTTCTTCGACAGGTGCTCACTCAATGTAGCTTGCCCTCCACAATTTGCTGACATATGAATATGGTTTCCTTTCCATAGGTTTCAGATGTGTTTGCCCTCAAATGGTAGATGCCTTTTGGTCCACGTTGCATTGTATTTATTTTCTATATTTCTCTTATTGCTCACTTGTTCAATGACTTACATCATTGTATACTAATTGCTCATTCTGGGCTTTGCTCCTCTGGGAGTTGCCACCACCCAAGGTGTATACCACTATGTCTGTAATGTTGTTCTCTTTTGGGGCTACTTGGAATCTCCAGCATTTGTTTCAGTTGGAGTGGGAGAGGGGTATTGTTTGTATTTTTGTATTATTCCTTGATGAAGCCTCTCTATTGATATGGTACGTTCCAGGTTTACCCTTACAATCTTTACTCATGTGCTACATCGGCCTCAGATATTATGCCTCCATATATTAGCAGAGACTCTGTGTTTCCACTCTCTTTCATGACATGGAACATCAGAGGCTTGAATAATCCCTGAAAAGTAAAACAGGTCCTGGCTTTTTTACGCTGGCACAGGATTCAAGTGGCCTTCCTTCAGGAAACACACCTAGCTCCCAGATCAGATTGCAATTATGCATCCTCGTGGGGTACTCATCATTATTTCTCTGACTGCAGTTCCTATTCATGTGGGGTGTGCATCTAGATACATAACGGTGTCCCCTTTAAGCTGATGAGGACTGCCTCGGACCCCACTGGTCGATATTTGTTTGTGTTGGGAGAGTTGGCAGGCCTGATAATGTTACTCGTCAATGTGTATGCACCAAACACGGACTCCCCTGACTTCTTTACTGACTTGTCTTCCTAAATCAGCCAATACCAGGCTGACTATATTGTACTGGGCGGTGACCTAACTCTTACAAGACAGCCAGAGCTTGATTCCACTGGTTCCACAGCCGTTGCTAAACCTCATTCCCTATGGACCCTAACAGACCTTCTCAACACATTTCACTTGTCAGACATATGGCGACATAAATTCCAGCATCAGTGTGCTTATACTTTTTATTCTGCTCTGCATAATGTGTGGACTCGCATTGACCACTGGCACATGTCTCAAGGTGCTCTGTTGTGACTGCACACTATCGCACACTTCCCACGCACACTGTCAGACCATGCTTTTCTCCATCTCTCTTTAAGGTTTTTGATGGTTTGGTTGTGATTAGTATTTCTGTAATACAGACGCCAGTGCCAAGACGCATTTGGGCATTCGTCGCACTATACAAATAATAATCAAATCAAATCAAAATAATTTATCACAGATGCATCAAAGATGTAAGTGCTTTTCTTTCACTAGTATTTATTTATTATTAAATTCTTTGCACAGTTACTTAAAACCATTGCAATAGTAGCACAATCGATACACCCTTAGGAACAGCAGTCGTACTAGACATCACATTTAACATAAAATCATTACTCATAAAAGGCATTCTTGCACAATATCCCTACAGAGAATTAAAATATTAAATCAGGATTAAGACGTATAAAGTGACTTAGGGGTATATTCACAAGAACGTGCGATAACTACCGCAAGAGTAGCGTAACACAACTTTCAATATCGCAGCCTATCGCGGGAAAATAACCCTGTGTCAACGTGGAATTCACAACAAGGCGGTAGCAAGCGATAGTCTGCCGAAACCGTGGACAATGTCCGCGATACAACCACCACGATGGAGATAAAAACACAAACCACAACACCAAAAAACACGCGATGGGTCAAAGCGCGATGAGGAAATCAGCGACAAGCATCGCCAGGCCTGCAACACACACCTGGCAGGCGTCAAAAATCACCATAAAAGTAGAAAAAACACACACACACAAACTGACCAACACCCAAGCACCATGGAGGCAGCCGCAGCAGGCGCAGAGGACGAGCGCAACCCCACAAGCACCCCGGACGACCAGCCTGGGACCTCGGGGACAGGGAAGGGCAAGGACAAGAAGACGAGGAAGACCAAGTTCAGTCCGCAGGCGAACAGGATCATAGTCACGGAGGTGATGGAACACCATCAACAACTCTTCGTCACCTCCAACGTGTCATTGGGCACCAAAACTGGAATATGGCGGGACATCATCGACAAGGTGAATGCCGTCGGAGAGCACAAGCGGACAATGGACGAGGTCAAGAGGCGATGGAATGACATCAAGCGGAAGACCAAGGAGAAACTCACCGCCAACCAGAAGGCAGCAACGCAGACCGGAGGTGGGGGCCCAGCGCCACAGCTGGAGCTGGATGACATGGAGGAGCTGGTGTCGACAGTCATCAGTGTGGAGACTGTGGCTGGAATCGGGGGACCGGACACTGCTCGACAGGACACAACACAACCGCAAGAGGGTGAGTGACCACCAGGTACTGGGGGGAAGGGTGGACATGGCCACAATGGCACACATGCACAAGCAAGCAGGTCACAGTGCACACCCACAATGACCCTGGGTCCTCGCCCAGACCCATGCTGTCTGAATGTCAACCTGTACCATGTGGCTACATACATGTGGACACATTGTAATACACCATCTCCCCTTCACATCGCAGGGGCATCGTCAACACCTCCTGCAGAGCAGTCCCAGCCACTCTTCACTGATGACGAGGAGGACAACACCAGCATCGACACCCAAACCATCCAAGACATCATTGACCTCATCCGCCACTCACCTCCAGGATCAGGGCAGCCCAGCCACATCAATGAGACCCCACCCACCACCCAAACCACCCAGCAGGAGGCACCCATAGCCCAGGCACTCTCCCAAGACCCCCAGGAACAACACATGGCCTTCCAACGCCGTGTGCTGGAGGGCCAGAGGGAGACGGCTGAGCAGGTGCGGGTGGGGTTCAACCTCATGGCTACCAAACTGGATGCCATCCATGGGTGTCTACGTCCGCCCCATGGTCTCCAACCAGCCCTGACTGACATCGCTGGAGTCATGACGTGGAGAGAAGAACAACTGTCCGCTCAGAGTGGCTCCTGCGATGCCAGCCGTGAGCTGGCACACATGCGGAGGCTCATGGAGGACATGGTGCGGATGGAGGCGGAAAGGATGGCAGCCACCGCTGCACACCATCGAAATGTAGCAGGGGTCTACCATGCCCTGCAGTACTTCATCATGGCATTGCTGCCACAAGGAGTGTCGCTGATGAATGCAGCTGCCCCCACACCATCCACATCTCCACCCCCTGGTGTGTCAGTGCCTCCCAGTGTAGCAGGCATATCCACTCAGGCCCCTGATGTGTCAGTGGCACACAGTGCCGCAGCCGGTACTGCAACACCCACAGGTGGGGCAGAGCACACATCCGAGGACGAGGACGTGGATGGGTTGGCTCTCAGAAGGAGGCACTAGCATACATTTCCGCCACCTGGCCCGTTTCTGCTTGGTCCCGAACATGGCCTCATGACCTTCCACTGACCCCCGATACACTCCGATGCACTCACCTTGGACAGCGACATGGACTGCCACATCCTGTTTGACGACCAATGACACGGCGACCAGACTGCGGACTGTACCCTTCCTCTTCCGCAGTACATGTCATCCCCGGATGGACTCTGGCTGGCCCTCCACGTGCCCATATTGTGTAGTGTGCTCGGCATTACCCTGTACCGCTCCAGCTTGATAACTGCACTGGATGTGCAATAAACATCCAGTGACGCACTGCTGTGTCATGTGTTTCATCATTCATGTGTGAATGTGTGGATGAATGTAGAGACAGTGACTTCCCTTGCGTCAATGATGTTCATCCTGTGGGATGCCTGTCAGAGGGTGCTACATTGCATTTTTTGTACCGGGTCCCGTGAACCCTACAACAGGGACACACGCATCAGTCACTTCCTTGTCCGGACATGGACTGAACCACGCCCAGAGCCCACGAGTCATTGTTGCAAGCCCTGCGCTGGTCCGGCGTACGGCAGGCCAGACCACTCCGCTAACGCTCCGAGGGGGGGCCTTCATTGCTACCCGTCGCAGGCGTACTCGCTGGTGGTGTGCAGGTCACTGGTCAAGTTGTCAGCATGTCACAGCCACTCCCTGAGGGCAGGTTTGCACGCACACCACACCCATCCGGCACAGGCATCACAGGCCATGTGACTCCGCCAACATAAGGGGCCGATGACGTCACATTCCCCTCTGCCGGTGGTGACTGGATGACGGACGCTCCACGGTTCTCAATCATTAAGGGCCCATGAGTTTTTGCGCACAGGGTTAGTGGCACACGAGGCCTTGTGGACGGCACGGGCCTACCACCACATGGCGCAGACTGGGGTTGCACAGGGTTAGTGGCACATGGGGCCTTGCGAACGGCACAGGCACACCGCCACGGGACGGTGACTTTGGGTGCACTGAGTCAGTGGCACCTTAAGCTGCTGAGCGGGTGTGCAGCCTGCGATGATGCCCCGTCCCGGCGGTTCGGACAGCTCAGGTTTTGTGTGCCCTGCTGGACTGCAGTGTAGGCCAGAGCCAGCGGGCAGCGCGGGCCTACCGCCACGTGGCATCGCTTCCGGGATCCCAGAGTTGGTGGCACCCATTGGGCTGAGCGGGTGTGCAGCCTGCGATGGTGCCGGGTGCACTGGTATGTCCTATGCCATGGAGTAATCAAGACCCAGCACCAAACGTGAAACCTGGTGGCCTGCGGAGCGGGGCTGCATGATGTGGAGGGTTCCATGTCCGCGGGTCTCGGGCTTGTGGCTTGCAGCAGCACGTGGTGGGACCTCCTGTCTACGCGCCGGTGGCGGAAGGTGAGCATTGAGGCCTGGGTGTGCATGGACGGGCATGCTCCGATGGGTGGCGGGAGGGGTTGGGGTGCCTCTGCCTGGGTGTGCATGGGTGGGCAGGCGATGTTGTCTTGTGCAAATGTGTGTACTGTGCCAGTCATGTATCTGGACTCTGTTTCAGCTGACGGCTCTGACTCAGATGTGTGACCTGGTGTCCTGCTATACATACCGGCACGTGGTTGGAGACACACCAATGGCAGCAGGTGAGCAGTGTGGCCTGGGTGCGCAGGGGCAGCACTCTCTCTCTCTCTCCCTCTCTTCCTCTCTCTCTCCTCTTCTCTCTCTCTCTCTCTCTCTCTTCCTCTCTTCCTCTCTTCCTCTCTCTCTCTCTCCCTCTCTTCCTCTCTCTCTCTCTCTCTCCCTCTCTTCCTCTCTCTCTCCTCTTCTCTCTCTCTCTCTCTCTCTCCCTCTCTTCCTCTCTCTCTCTCTCCCTCTCTTCCTTTCTCTCTCCTCTTCTCTCTCTCTCTCTCTCTCTCCCTCTCTTCCTCTCTCTCCCTACCTCTCTTCCTCTCTCTCTCCTTCGCTCTCTCTCTGTCCTCTGATGTGCGCAGGACACACCTTCTCATCATGTTTTTTGTCTTACAGGCTGTGACCTACGTATTGTCCCGAGGGGAGCGGCCATGTGTCTTCATTTCATTTTGGTGTTCATTTTAATAAAGTTTCATTTGTTGCTTCGAAAGTGAATGTGTGCTGCTCATTTCTGTGACGGCACATGCATGTCACCAGTTGTGATTGTGCGACATCAAGCGGAATATTTTGTAAATGTTTAGGTGTGGCTGATGTGGCATGTCTTTGGTCGGGGGGTGCCAGGGAGGGGTAGTCCTGGGGGTGGTGGCGGTGGGTGTTGTGGCCCTCTTGGGTGTCCGGGCCGCATGATGGGTGGCTCCATGGCATCTGTTTCCCTTCCGATGTAGCCCTGGGCTGTGTTCCCTTTTGGTTTGCAGGCTGCCGTCCGACTTTACACCAGGTCAGAGCAGGTGTAGATTTCCTGGTGCTAACGCGCCTTATCGCCTGTTTTGTGTTTTTATCGCCGATGTGGCTGGTCGTTGAGAATGTTGAGGTGTGATGCTGTCGCGCCTTTTGGCACGGGAACGCCCACTCTGCATCTCATTAGCAATAGTTGCGCGGGTCCTCTGTGGCGATGTTTTTTGAAGCTGCTATCGCGGGTAAACTGGTGCTGTGGGCTGTTTACACCAGTTTGTGAATGGGGAGGTATATTTATCACGACTTTGGCTGCGATAAAGTGCCGTTAATTCGGCGATAGCTCCTTGTGAATATGCCCCTTAGTGTGTTGGTAAAACTATGGGGCAAACCATAAAATAGTCAGTTATCAGTTTTTGAGGAACGGGAACCAGTTTGGAAGGTACTGGGCGAGGGGATAGTAGGTTATCCAGGATTCTCACATATTTTCTGCACCTTGCAAGCGTTTGAGTGTCTGTTCGAGAAAAACAAAGTGCTGATACCTCCAAGCATGAGTAGATGCCCTTTTTTACATTTAGTGGCTTCAGGAGAGATCTCCTGGGGGTGTCAAAGGGATATGTAAGTGTTCAGGAAGATTTGTGAGTTTTTGTGAAGACTCAATACTTTAATAGTATCTCAGTATACATATTTATGTGTACAGTTAAAATAAAAGTCGGATACAAAGTAGTATGGCATTCAAAACACACAATAAGAACAGTAATGGAGAATATAGTCATAAACCCTGGGCCACTATATATAAATACTCTTTACTATTATTGATCACTAGATTGGAAATACCGGAAGAATCCTACACATCAACAACACAATACAGACACTATGAGACTCCGGAAAGGGTCATGCAATGTATACAAAAATGCAATGTTTCTGTACACTATATGGTTATAAGAAATGCACTGTGTAATCGTGCCTCTCCATCCTCAGATCAAAACCTGATGCTTTGTTACAGCTTTGCAAACCTTGATGTTTTCAATCCTGATGATTGTGAAGACTGTAAACAGCTAAAACAAAAGCAACATGGTGGCAAATTAAACAGCTGCCTTGCAGTGGTGCAATGAAGTAGTGTGCTAATCAGGAAGTGTGCTCACCAGGAATGGATTCTGTCAAGAGAACTCTTGCATCTCTCAAAGTATTCACAGCTGCAGCCACTGCCTCCATGCAGCTCACCTGCATTTGAAGCAGTAGATTTTTGAGGTAGTGATCCTTTCATCTCTGGAAACTGTTAAATGGTGTTCTATTAAATATGTCTACATTTCTGATTTGCTTCGTTTGACTGGGCCTTACATGCAGGCAAAGTCTCCAACAGAAAAAGCCAGCAGACCTTCAGAAAGGATCTTCGGGATTGTTCATACCTAAAAGGAAACTACCATCAGGGTCCATGCAGGACTTGCTAGAAGAAGGAGAGGTTCAGCCTAGTCCTGGTAGTTGGGCAACAGCCCACTGACAATAGGATTCAGTGAGTTTCAAAGGTTTAAAAATTCAACCAACCAGATCGGGCAGCGTTTCTCTTCTTAGAAAGGATTCTGTCAAGAACTTCTCCCAGGATGCAGTTGGCCATGTACAACTTCTCTTGCGTGCTCTGGTAGGAAACCTTGGGCCAAACTAAATTAACACTTTTGATGCAATGAAAAACAGGAGCCAAAGTTGCTGCACTGCATTGCATCAAAAACAGAAAGAGACATGGGGCTGTTTTTTTCTTCCTCTGTACTGGTGCACTTTAAGCACCATAGTGCAAGGATGTGTACATTTTCTCAAGCATAGATTTTGTATAGGAAGGGCACACTTCAGCATACATATAAAGCTGAACAAGTGTGGAGACTTTTAAAACTTGCTCCACTGTTACACCTGCCTAAAAGACGCATATTTTTTGTGTACTGTCCCCTGTTTATAAATGTTAGTAGATAGAGGTTTGCTTCAAAACGCTTGGGTGATTGCATGGGAATACCCATGACTGCCCATGAGATGCTACCTTGAAGTAAAGTAGCACAAAGAAGCTCATAGTGCTGCTTTGCTTTACTTTAAGCAACTTTCCATGCTTGTTGTGATTTGCACTGGAAAATAAATCTAAACCAAGACTTTGCACCAATTTGCTTCACTCCATGTGATACAAAACCAGCGCAAAACCTTAGTAAATCTAAACCCTTGAGTATTATTCGCAGGAAGGTCCTTATAAGATGAAAGATTAGAAATAGCAATGAAAGCAGCATAGTACCTGCCAGCTCGTGAAACCAACAGAGAAAAAACAAATCCATTTATAAAATGATGGATACTTCTGTGTAGTCACAAAACTTTAGTCCCTCTTGGAAACACACGTTGTGCCAATAAACAGGGGAGTATGCAGAACAATAACATTCTCCCCGCTTTGAACCATGTCCAAAATGGAAATAAGCGTGTGAGTGAGGCTGGAACTCATTCAGGGTGGTTCTTCTCCCGAAGTGAATTTGGAAAACATTTTGATCCAATAGTGCATTTTACACATCAATACCTAAAGAATTTTGCCAAAAAGGGAGACGTTTCCCAGATAGTTCTGTATGGACACTCATGTAATCACAGCTCTATTATTGGTATTTAAGAATGTCTGTTTGGGGACCAGCGTCTCCAATTACAGTCAAAGGAGAAATAAAGAACAATTTAATTATCATTTATGTTAAACACAACTACCTTCTGTCACCCACCCCCACTTATGCTGCTAAAGCAAGGGGTTCATGATGGTCCTGCCAGGAAAGCATTATTGGATTCTATGATGTTCTACATAAACTATTGAATCTGTTGTACAGAAGTTTGTGCTTCTTTGCTTATTTCTTTTGTGTCTATGACAAAGTGCTTTGCCATTCTAGAATGGCTATTGAGAAAATATAAAATAAATTATAAAGTCTTTTTTGTCAACTAAGTCTAAAAATATCATAAAACAGAAAAATGAAGTAACATGTTTACATCAAAAAAGCATCTTATGTCCAAACCTAGATGGTAAAGCATTAGGGACAAATTTAGAATCAAAATCACATTTAGTTGAAAACTCACATTTAATGCAAAATCACCATGCATCATCGTTAGGAGTGTGGAAACACATTTAGGAGTACAAATCTCATTTTAGAGACAAACACACCAATGTGCAAAATCATATGTATGTGAAAAATCACATTTGGTACATCAGTATGGTGTGTGATGTAACATCAGTATACGTGTTGAAACATGCTTATGTGCAAAAAATTGATTTAGGTGTCAAAACAGACTTAGGTGAAAATAAAAAAATCAAATTTTTGAGCAATATCACCCTTGGTGAGCCTTCAACTGAATAGTGTAGGCACTTAGGGCCTTATTCCGAGTTTGGTAGTCCTCCTGTCTGCCCGCCACCACCCCGCCGACAGGAGGACCACCGAGCCCGTAGTGTGCCCGCCTGCCGGATTACGGGTGTAATCCATGGCGGGCGGGTGGTGCTGCATTGGCCTCACAGCGGTGGTCTGTTAGGCTCATAGGAGAGCTTTACCACTAGACCGCTGCTATGACAGCGCCTGCAGCATGTTCCTGCACTGTATGGCATGCACCATGTCGTGCATGCCATACCGTACAGGAACAGGGGTGCAACTCCAGGGGGGGCACAACTTGTGCCCCCCTGCATGCACCCCCAGGCCCAGAAGTTGCAGGGGGCCCTGTTAGGGCTCCCTTACTTCCATGTTGGCCACCCTTTTCATGGCATGTTCATCTCCATGAAAAGGGCAGTGGAAATGAAAGTCGGAATATACTCGGCGGGGCTGCAGCGGCTTCACCAGCATATTCATGCCCATTTCCAGACCGCTGGTACAACGGGATCCTTGATTCCGGCAGAGCCAGCTATCTCGTGGCAGTCGAACCGCCACTCTCATAATACAGCAGGCTGACCGGCAATGTGGAGGTGGTCAGACCGCCACCGTGAGAACGGCGGTCCGGTGGAATGCCGTACTTGTAGTAAGGCCCTTAGTGCACAAAACATTTAGGACTTGATATCACATTTAAGTTCATAAATACAATTATGTGTAAAATCATCTATTGTGCAAAGTCATATGTAGATGTAAAATCAGTTATAGGTGCAAAAACAATATTGATGTTAACTACTCTTCTAGTGGGAACCCAGTGCAAAGTGGCATGTAAGTAGGAGAGAGGAGAGAAACGAGAAAGTGGAAGATAACCAGGATAACTGCATTCTGAATTCTAGTTATCCTATAGAGAATGGAAACATGAGGGCTTAGGTAAAGAGGGGTACAATAATAAAGCAATGAGATTGCTAATGGTGAGACTAATTCAATGTGTGAGTGACACTTTCTTTTCTTTAGTTTAAACTGGAATGGCATGGGGAGCAAAAAAACAATGGATTATGGCCCAGATCTCTGTACTGGGGTGAATGTTTGACATTGTGCAGCATTCTGCCCATCAATTGTTCTTTTTGCATTTGTCACCCCGAGTGGGACGGCTATGCCCAGACGTGGGTCCCGTGCTATCCATGCCACTGGAGTCAAGCTAGTCTGGCTAATGAGGGGTGATACAAAAGGGGATGATGGACGGAACGTTTGAGCCAATCAAACACTCAACCCCAGTCAACTGATCTGGGTTTAATCCATCATCATTCTTTAGCTCACTCCACCACCCCAGTTCAGACATGGCCATATGCAAATCAGTCTGACCCTGTGCCTCATGGGAACAGTCCAGCCCGAACTGCCAAGCCATGTCTTCCCTGGACCGGAAACAAGCATCCTAGGACCGGTTTCTGGCATTCCAGCCATCATCAGCCAGGCTTGCTTGAATCCAGTGGCAAAGTGAGCAAGGGACCCACGTCTGGGCATACCCCGCCAACTTAGGGCGAACAAAGCGATACAAAAGGGGATGATGGACGGAACGTTTGAGCCAATCAAACACTCACCCCCAGTCAAATGATCTGGGTTTAATCCATCATCATTCTTTAGCTCACTCCACCACCCCAGTTCAGACATGGCCATATGCAAATCAGTCTGACCCTGTGCCTCATGGGAACAGTCCAGCCCGAACTGCCAAGCCATGTCTTCCTGGACCGGAAACAAGCATCCTAGGACCGGTTTCTGGCATTCCAGCCATCATCAGCCAGGCTTGCTTGAATCCAGTGGCAAAGTGAGCAAGGGACCCACGTCTGGGCATACCCCCGCCAACTTAGGGCGAACAAAGCGATACAAAGGGGATGATGGACGGAGCGTTTGAGCCAATCAAACACTCACCCCCAGTCAACTGATCTGGGTTTAATCCATCATCATTCTTTAGCTCACTCCACCACCCCAGTTCAGACATGGCCATATGCAAATCAGTCTGACCCTGTGCCTCATGGGAACAGTCAGCCCGAACTGCCAAGCCATGTCTTCCCTGGACCGGAAACAAGCATCCTAGGACCGGTTTCTGGCATTCCAGCCATCATCAGCCAGGCTTGCTTGAATCCAGTGGCAAAGTGAGCAAGGGACCCACGTCTGGGCATACCCCCGCCAACTTAGGGCGAACAAAGCGATACAAAAGGGGATGATGGACGGAGCGTTTGAGCCAATCAAACACTCACCCCCAGTCAACTGATCTGGGTTTAATCCATCATCATTCTTTAGCTCACTCCACCACCCCAGTTCAGACATGGCCATATGCAAATCAGTCTGACCCTGTGCCTCATGGGAACAGTCCAGCCCGAACTGCCAAGCCATGTCTTCCCTGGACCGGAAACAAGCATCCTAGGACCGGTTTCTGGCATTCCAGCCATCATCAGCCAGGCTTGCTTGAATCCAGTGGCAAAGTGAGCAAGGGACCCACGTCTGGGCATACCCCGCCAACTTAGGGCGAACAAAGCGATACAAAAGGGGATGATGGACGGAGCGTTTGAGCCAATCAAACACTCACCCCAGTCAACTGATCTGGGTTTAATCCATCATCATTCTTTAGCTCACTCCACCACCCCAGTTCAGACATGGCCATATGCAAATCAGTCTGACCCTGTGCCTCATGGGAACAGTCCAGCCCGAACTGGCTCACTTTGCCACTGGATTCAAGCAAGCCTGGCTGATGACGGCTGGAATGCCAGAAACCGGTCCTAGGATGCTTGTTTCCGGTCCAGGGAAGACATGGCTTGGCAGTTCGGGCTGGACTGTTCCCATGAGGCACAGGGTCAGACTGATTTGCATATGGCCATGTCTGAACTGGGGTGGAGGAGTGAGCTAAAGAATGATGATGGATTAAACCCAGATCAGTTGACTGGGGTGAGTGTTTGATTGGCTCAAACGTTCCGTCCATCATCCCCTTTGTATCGCTTGTTCGCCCTAAGTTGGCGGGGTATGCCCAGACGTGGGTCCCTTGCTCACTTTGCCACTGGATTCAAGCAAGCCTGGCTGATGACGGCTGGAATGCCAGAAACCGGTCCTAGGATGCTTGTTTCCGGTCCAGGGAAGACATGGCTTGGCAGTTCGGGCTGGACTGTTCCCATGAGGCACAGGGTCAGACTGATTTGCATATGGCCATGTCTGAACTGGGGTGGTGGAGTGAGCTAAAGAATGATGATGGATTAAACCCAGATCAGTTGACTGGGGGTGAGTGTTGATTGGCTCAAACGTTCCGTCCATCATCCCCTTTGTATCGCTTTGTTCGCCCTAAGTTGGCGGGGTATGCCCAGACGTGGGTCCCTTCCTCACTTTGCCACTGGATTCAAGCAAGCCTGGCTGATGACGGCTGGAATGCCAGAAACCGGTCCTAGGATGCTTGTTTCGGTCCAGGGAAGACATGGCTTGGCAGTTCGGGCTGGACTGTTCCCATGAGGCACAGGGTCAGACTGATTTGCATATGGCCATGTCTGAACTGGGGTGGTGGAGTGAGCTAAAGAATGATGATGGATTAAACCCAGATCAGTTGACTGGGGGTGAGTGTTTGATTGGCTCAAGCGTTCCGTCCATCATCCCCTTTTGTATCGCTTGTTACGCCCTAAGTTGGCGGGGGTATGCCCAGACGTGGGTCCCTTGCTCACTTTGCCACTGGATTCAAGCAAGCCTGGCTGATGACGGCTGGAATGCCAGAAACCGGTCCTAGGATGCTTGTTTCGGTCCAGGGAAGACATGGCTTGGCAGTTCGAGCTGGACTGTTCCCATGAGGCACAGGGTCAGACTGATTTGCATATGGCCATGTCTGAACTGGGGTGGTGGAGTGAGCTAAAGAATGATGATGGATTAAACCCAGATCAGTTGACTGGGGGTGAGTGTTTGATTGGCTCAAACGTTCTGTCCATCATCCCCTTTGTATCGCTCTGTTCGCCCTAAGTTGGCGGGGGTATGCCCAGACGTGGGTCCCTTGCTCACTTTGCCACTGGATTCAAGCAAGCCTGGCTGATGACGGCTGGAATGCCAGAAACCGGTCCTAGGATGCTTGTTTCCGGTCCAGGGAAGACATGGCTTGGCAGTTCGGGCTGGACTGTTCCCATGAGGCACAGGGTCAGACTGATTTGCATATGGCCATGTCTGAACTGGGGTGGTGGAGTGAGCTAAAGAATGATGATGGATTAAACCCAGATCAGTTGACTGGGGGTGAGTGTTTGATTGGCTCAAACGTTCCGTCCATCATCCCCTTTTGTATCGCTAATGAGGGGTGATGCCTAGTACCGGTCCAGGGATACTTGTTTTCAGTACAGGGAGAACCTGGTCTGGTTATTTGGGCTGGACTGTTCCCATGGGGAACAGGGTCAAGACTGATTTACATATGGCTGGGTTTAAACTGGAATGGCATGGGGAGCAAAAAAATGATTTATTTAGGCCCAGATCTCTGTACTGGGGTAAATGTTTGACATTGTGCAGCATTCTGTCCATAAATTGTTCTTTTAGCATTCTCTCAAGAATAGGCAGGCAAAAGGTATTGAGTAGATGGCCAGGTTTCCAAACTTTCTATATTACTCTTAATTTGAAATCAGTTTTACTTTGAAAGGCGAATCGTTAAATTTGAGGTATGTGGTTGCACAAAATAGATTTTATCTGCTATAGAACAGATGAGGGAATCTGTGTTGTGAATCTGGCTGAGACTCTGAAATTGGATTACCAGGGAGTTTTCAGTGGGGATCAGTAAAGGGTAGTGTTAAGGGGTAGCAAGGGTTTTTTCAAATTCAGGGCAGAATAGTGTTACGGCTCAATAAGGGGTTTTTAGGGTTCACGGAAGGGTAGCGTTAACGAGTAGTATGGAGTTTTAAGGATTCAGACAAGGGTAGTGTTGAAAGATAGCAAGGGGTTTTTAGGCTTCATTGAAGGGTAGCATTAATGTGTAGTAAGGGTTTTTTATAATTCAAGGAAGGGTGCATAAAGGGATAAGAGGTTTTAGGGTTCTGGGAAGGGTAGCATTAAGGTGTAGGAAGGATTTGGTAGGGATTGATAGATGTGAGGTGTAGTTAGGAATATGAGCCATGTCTGCATAGCGAGATTTTAAAATTATTGTGCAAAAATAGTAAATTGATAAATGTGTATATGCACTACATGCCATCACATAAATAGATGTTTATGAATGCTCCCACATTTCCAAGACAAACCACATATCGAAGCACCTTCTTCCAACCCATTAGTAGGATCTATGAGAGCAAATCTCTTCTGCCTCATGATAGAGATGTCCCCATTTTAAAAAAACCTTTCGCCCAAAAGGAATCCATTTGTGTATTCCTCGCAGATGTTAAAAAGCTAAATATGCCTAATATACTTTATGACCGAATTTGCTTTTGTGAATCAGGCACTCTGTTTCTTACAATGTACTATCATGTGTTTACATGGCCTAATCACTTTGTGACAGATTTGCCATTCTCTAACTCCTTGTGTATCTGTCTACTATCTCCCACTTTACTATTTGGTTTCAAAAAATTGGGACGTGGGATGCTGCCTGTCACCTCACCTAACAATGTACTCCCAGTTTTAAGTTCTGGCATTTACACAGACTCGGCTCTCTCGCCAGTCTCATGTGATCAACATTAATCTTGAATAAAAAATATGCATGTTTACATACAAAGAGAGATGTTGTTATTCTCTTCATGCATTGGTTTGTTCAGCTGTTATTCATGTTCTGCTTTCACCCACTACAGCACGAGGCAATTGGTCAGTCCACTTCAGCCATTGGTTCTCTTTCAATATGAGTGATGACTTTTTTCTGATCACATGTACTTCTTACTAAAAAGAAGTGCACCACAATGCTAGTGAACAAATACTTCACTCCGTCAATGCATTTTCGCTTTTATTTCTCATCCTTTTTCATTTTTTTGTCATTTTTGTGTTCAAAGATTCAAAGTGTATCTCCAGGTTACAGCATTCCGAAGACAATAGTATGTTTTCTCTGTGTCAGTAGGAATCAGAATTTCCCGTGATGTATCTTGTAACTATAAAGTTTCTTTTATACCTGTTCTAAGTACACCTGCATGCAAGGGAGGGCCAACTTTGTGCTATTAAAAGTGTATATGATATTATTTTTTTATTTAAAATTGGTATTGTAAGTATATCGCCGCTACATTTTATGTAGTGGCAAGTTTTCGTGTTCTTCCTCTTTGTGGAAATATGTTTGCAATATAAAATGGAAAAATACAACCATTACACCAATTGTCAAGTTTAAAGTTATTGGCTTTCTTTGCCAATGCTTGTTTGGCATGGAGGTCATCTAATGCCAGAATTCTAAGCATGGAACCATCTAGACTTGCTAAGGCTAAATCACATACAAATGATGACATCCTTTCCCCAAGCTCTGAAAAAAGCTATAGTTATTTAACCCTGATGCCACCGCCTCACAAAGCCTTCATTATGCAGCAATCAAAACAAACTCACACTTTCCCCTGCTGTCAGTAAAGAATAGATGCCTTTAAATATAAGTATTAAACTTTCTAGTATCCACATTGCATTACCGAACATGCAACAAAGGTTATAAAAATAGCATTGAATAATGCGCAATCAAGCTTGAAGAGCTCTTGCAGTAAGCTTCTGAGAAAATAATATTTTTGGTCAATAAGGCATTTGGTGAAACGAACTCTTGTTTTTAATTAACCTTACTATTAGCGGCTCAGTCATGGCACGTCTATCAGGCTCGCTAAGAAAAACATGCTGTTTGGAAAGAGCACGCGGCTGCCTCCAGCTTTCATCTGGTCCTCCCTGGCTTTCTTTGCTACATTCCACCTTGGCAGCCTTTCAAGGATTGGGGCATCTCGCAGCTTGTCATGTTATCCCCCTTCTTGGACTCATCGCCTATTAAACCAACATCAGTCTATCCCCTGTGACAGGGCGTCCTATTGTGTTGTGACAAACCATCACCACGAACCTGCTGTAAGTATTTTACAATAATAAAGTGCTTCTAGTCTCCCGGGCTTTGTTTTGCCGTTGGCTGTCAGAATTAATATGTTAAGGCATTAAGTGTTCCAACCAAAATGCTAATACTGAATTCAAATGTGTTTAATCAAAATGGAGGAGGCAGTTCTTGAAGATATGAGCCATTCCAGAACTGCATGGCACGGATTCAGGCTTAATCCCATGTTATAGAAGTGGGCACTGAATAATGACATTTATGTGCAGATGCTGGGGAAAACCGCACCGACTTCAGCATAATGGTTATTAATTAAAGAAAGCCATTTGAGAGGTACCTAAATGGAAAAGTATGGTTCTATAATGTCTGTGAAAGTGTCTATATCCAATAAACACATCTCTGTATAACCTGAACCGAAACAAACCATCAAATGTGCAGTCTTTTTTTTGGCTTGACCCTTAAATCTTCCGTTCAAAGTTTGCTTGAAACCTAAACCTTTTTTTTGTTTTAGAATGTTTATTAAGGTGAGCTGTAGGAGTGGGCAACATACTACAAGGTGTAGGCGTCTCACCACCAAAAAAAATTCAATTTGGGTCACGTTTAGTTCTACGTAATGTATGACATGATATATAATTAAATCGGCGATCATTAAGGGTGGTTTGACCTCTAAGTTACTTCATTTCTGGGGCCCGTCAAACGTTTGGAATTTGCCTCCAAATTTGATGGGCCTTGGTTACAGAAAAAAAACATTGTCCCCAGGATTATGATATGATACCCATACAGTTACATGATGTCCTGTTTTAAATTCAATAATCAATAGCAGGTACAAAAACACGTTTGAGCATTTGATGCTATTTCGCCTCATTTAGACATTTTTGCAAAGAAATGGCAAACCAGAGTATGCACTGATTTTGTGTATGTTTTTCTCTTCGGAGCATTGCTTTGCAAGGGCAATTGAAGCCGTCTAGAAGCCAATGGTAACCTCCTGTACAAACACACCGTGGAGTGCAGTTTGTGCACAGCTCTTAATTGGTTCTAGCGCTAAAACAGACATACATTTTATACGACCGGATAGAAAGTAGACTGATGACAGTCACTGAAGTAAAAGCCAAGGACACTACCCTTCAGGTGGTGTAGTCGCAATCTATTGATAAAGGTGCCCGTTGTCCATTGCTCACCTCCTGGGGTATTTAAGGGGCAGAGTGGCAAAATATGTCAATATGTGTTGTAGTTAATCACCCACAGAAACCTGCCAGGGGGATTTCACAAGGCCAACCAAAGACCTCTTGAAGTATCAATGTCTCAAACTAGAGTAGCAGTGGGTCAAGTTTAAAACCGGCTGATGTGGTTGCCTGGAATGCATATTTCAT
Organism: Calotriton arnoldi; assembly: GCA_963921515.1. Classification (NCBI taxonomy): domain Eukaryota; kingdom Metazoa; phylum Chordata; class Amphibia; order Caudata; family Salamandridae; genus Calotriton; species Calotriton arnoldi. Next base: position 79,299 of record CAWUFW010000384.1, on the reverse strand, counting down.
CAATTGAAATAATCATTACATTCAAATGAGTACTGAATGTATGGTCAAAAACAAGTTCACAAACTAAAAACATATATCTCACACAAAACAATCAAAGATACTGATAAAGGGAAATCGAGATAAAATAGCTTTAACCATTTAAAATCTAAGGTCAGGTTAGTAATGGTTAACATGGAAGTCTAAGGAAAACTGTTTTATACTACGGGGAACGAGAAAAAAAGTGAAACAAGCATTGGCAATTCCAATAGGTCTGGCTTATAACTGAAAGAGCCTCTTCAGTCACTGGTGACCTTAGGCACTCAAGAATTCATGATATATGCGCTTTCTCACTCATCCTTGCACTCTTACATCTATTTGTCAACCCACCTTCTCATAGTGTTTATGTAGCTCGATAATATTCCCCCTTAATGCCTTTACCATATGCTTTGCTTTTCACAATAAATACGTCAGACTAAGGGCCCGATTAGGAGTTTGTTGGTCTTCCCGTCGGACGGCCAATGCGGCGGTCCCAGGAAGACCTACAAGCCCGCAGTCTCCCGCCTGATTACGAGTGTAATCCATGGCTGCCGATAGTGTAACAGCGGCGGTATGTTTGACCCATAGGAGAACATTAAACGCATACTGTCACCATGACTGCACCTCCAGGTCGCCTGTGCATGCCACACAGTGCACGCACGACCGTGCACTTTTGGGGGGCACATAATGTGCCCCCGCATACACCCCCCAAGGGGAGATTCAGCCAGGGGCCCTGTTGGGGGTCCCTTTGCATGCCTTTCCGCCAAGCCATTAAATGCTTGGAGGAAAGGCAGGTCGTAATCTGATCGGCGGTGCCTGCTTCGACACCGCCGCCATTCATGAGCGCCAGTCCGACCGCCGCACCGTTGGGATCCTAGATCCTGGGGGTTGCGGCGGTTTTTCGTCGGACTGGTACTTCAAATACGGCGGTCAGACCGGCAGGCCATCGGCGGCCAGACCGCCACCGACGGGCTGGTGGTGGTCCGACCATTGAAGTCATAATCGGGCCCTTAGTGTCTTTGTCGTAATCTTTTCACAATAAACACATTAGACCTATGCCATATGACATAAACTTTCCCAATAAACCAATCATACCTCTAGCCTATATTATCCATTTGCCACCATAACCAACTCAAAAATTCTATTTTGAGCAATAGCTTTCTCATAAGGCAGTCAATCGCCATACAGAGATAAAATAAAAATTATTTATAAAAAAAAATACACAGCAAACAATCTTGAGTACCTTCTGAGAGGGTCTAACAAGGCTTATCACAGTGCAAATTTTCTTCCCCAATGATTTCTCAGAGGGGATAACCAACACCGTAACACTTGACTAAAATAATAATCTGTGAAATTCAATGCAAGTAAATAGCAGTGAACAGTCTTTACCATAAGGTAATAGCAATAGACCCTTAGGTCCTTTTGACTTTAGCAAATGCTTTTCATGATAAAGATATCAATCCTACAGCCTTTGTCATAACATTTCACAAAAAACTGATTAGATCTATGTTATCTGACATAACTTTTGTCAGTAAATCAATCAAAGCTATGGCCTTCATCATGGCTTATTTCCATAATCAGCTGAGCCCTAAAGTATTGAGTACAAGCTTTCCCATTTAGTATAAATCAGGCACAGAGTCATAAAATCACAAATGTGTAAAAAATTACATTTAGGAGAACAATATACATTCTCTCCTAAAGAGAGCTGATAATGATAATTAAAGTGTAAATCTTCTACCCCTAGGGTTTGAGAGAGGGAGTATCTAACACCGATGCCCTTATTTACTACCATACTCTTTGAGAGTCTGTGTGAAAAAATACGTCTGCAGGCCTTAACGCACTGTAATCAGACCGACTGCCTTTTTTGTAACTATCAATAATTTAATAAAAATATGACACCTGACATTACTTTTCCCAAACAACCAATAAGGTTCATAGCCTTTATCATTGCCTTCACCATAACTAGCTCAGGCCTACTGTATTCAGCATAGGTTTTCCCATAAGGCAAAAGTGGAACACAATTACTCTTTTTCAGGGGAACACACAGCTTCGATCCAATCAAAAGTTTGTAAAGTGAAAGATCAGCATCTGGGCGAAGCCTAAGCCCATCTTCTAGTACTGATTGTTAAAGCTTTTTTCTGGTGGTCACTTGACAGCTGTGCTGCCAAGTCAAATCTAAAATGACAATGGGTGGCTATTTAGAGCTTGGCGATCAGGGTGCTAAGACACGAACGTGGTGGATGGAGTACTGTGTCTGCCAAACTGATGGTCCGCTATTTAGAATCAGACAGACTGTCACGTTTCGCTGGGCGCAATGTAAATTTCGCTGGCGTAATTTACGTAATTTCAGCAATTTCAAATTCAGCTTCTTACGTGAAAATCCTGAAATTATGCCATTCCACTGCTGATTTAATTACCTATTTGGAAATGATGTGCTGCCAGCTCTGCCAGTAGAAACCTTACTCTAAGGGTTTAATGGACTTGGAGACGTAGGTGTAAGGACCCAGGCCATTCGCCTTCTTTAGAGTGGACAGTCTGATGGGCTTACTTTTCCACCGGGAAGCAAAAAAAGGTTTGTGTTGCAGCTGCATGAAACATGACAGCCAATCTGCAAACTTTCAAAGCCTTAATAGGACCAGCCAGGGCTTGAAGGCAAAGAGATCTCAGCCAGGTCAGATGAGATTTTCTAGATATGATGGGTAATAGAGGGGTGGAGCTAATGATCTTGTCCACCCTGGTGGATGATGGGCTGCCCACCAAACTTTATATGAAGGCCAATGTTTTTCAAAGGGGCTTTCAGTGGTATGAAGTCAAAACAAAGGGTGACTGGACTCTGCCGAGAATAGGGCGTGAAGAAGGTTGTTTTTGAAGCTATCGCTTTGCCAGATGGGAAGGTCTTGAAGTTTCATCTAACAGGATATCCATGTGGCTTGATATGCTGGTTGGCACATATTTCTGAATAATGTTAAAAACCAACAAAAAAATTCTATGCAGGGGAAGGTCACTCTTGAATTGCAATGCTGGTTCCAAGGCCATTAGATATATTGTGCAGTTTCTCTCAGTCAGGTGTTTTTTTGCTAAAATATTTTTAATCAGCATACAGGGGAAACAGGTTCAGATGGAAAAGGATTCTAAAATGTAGGAGCAGGTGTGAGATAGCGTGCAGAGATGGATGAAGCTCGCGGAGGTTTCAGAAATAAAACTTGGTGTATACCCAGGTTTACAAAAATATCACTTTAAAGACATTGCCTTGCACTGTGTTTGGTATTTTTCCACTTTTCATCTTGTTGAAATGGCCACTCTGGGAGGCAAGTTGGGAACGGATTCAGATCTCTTGGTTCTAATGCTGACCTTGCATACTAACACCTCAGCCTAGGGGTGACTGAATCAGCAAGGAAACCTAAATTGTAGTGAATTTAAAAATATTGCTTACTGGTCCCTGCTCTGTTATTCTTGTACATGTATTCGTAAGTCTTCTAAGACCTCACCGAAATGTGAGGCTCCATTCTAACTCCTTGTACATGGACTGAATGCCAGTGCAGATCAAATGGTGGTTGTCGAAATCTAGTTCAAAAACAACAATTTGAAAATCAACAAAGAAATCCAAGCTCATGATCTTTGTGAGCTTTCAGTGAAGATAGTCACAGCAATGTCACTTTGGGTGACAAATCCAAGAGACCCGTGATGGAATGTGCATGTTGATTATATCACAAAAATAATGTATATAGTGATGACAGCAAATGTAAAAATTCATGAAGCAAATGTCAATAACATCTGAATTCAATATCTTTTTCAGGTCAAGACACGAGGGGCAGTCTTGTGTGGTGCTAATATTTGAAGCCGTTAGCCATCTGGCTGTGTTGGAAAAGTTATTTTGAAAGACTATTCTTTTAACTCTGTAACGGATTCCATGTTGTAGTGCTGGAATGCAACACTGGCTATAAATCTCTATCTGAAAAGGCAACCAGGCCATTCTACACTATGTAATAAAGAGAGAAATGTCATCAGGCAAGCAGTTGTTGAATAAAGTTTGGTAAGAACATTGGATGATGTCTTGTAACATAAACATATTGTGCAGACACAGATATTGCTGGAATCCCTGGGGTGGTTTGGTTCCCAAAAGGCAGATGATTCTTCTGTTTTACTATCACAAACTATTCATCCTAAAGGAAAGCACAAGGAACAAAAGTATTTACAGAGATCTATGAAAGTTGATAGAATGTGTAATATTGCATGCAGAGACATTCACCACACATGAATTGCACAATTTTATTACGGCGTAATCTTAAAGGTTGCATAGTAGAGTGTACAACAGATTTGACTTCTGACACACCTGGAACCTAGTCACAGCACAAGCATATTCTATTGTCTACCTACTCAGAAATGGGTTCTGCTCATTTAATCCTCCTGGATTTGTTTGCTTTTTAGACTACCTGAATCTCACGACCTGAGTTTCACTCACAGTAAGCTCTGTTACAATGTATTGGAAGGGTTAACCACCAATTTACCACCTTTTAAGATGAGGTCACCTGATGCGCAGTTAGGGTAGGAGGCATGTGTGCTGGCTGGGAGAGTGAGGCTATCGCCTAGCTCAGCCTGGCATCTGCACATAAGTAGCCTTTTGCAAAAGGAATTCTTCAGTGATTGGTGCTGACCTGATGTTAGCCTTAGAATGTGGGTTGGAATTAATATTGTGTGTAGGTACATTGGTAATAATTGTTGAAAGGTCTGTGTACATTAATGTATTATAACCTCTGGGTGAACTGTACGTCAAATTACAATCTCACCTTAGGCCCAGAGATTTAGTTGATGCATCAATATTTTGGTAAATCACAATACAAAATGCAGATTTGACATTAATTTCCACATATCTACACTCCTGGTACTTCAAGATTTAGCATTTTTTTCAGACTCTTTTTCTAATCAGATTCCAGGCATTTGTTACCCTTGCTGGGCCAAGTTAATTATTCTGCTGGAGGATCAAAGGCCTCCTGTTAGACCTGGCTTTTCCAGCGGGTTTATCCCCAGACTTTTTGCTTTTGAGCCTCCTGTTTTGGACCCTGTTTGTGTTGGTTTTATGACTCTGGGTGCTTTACCACAGCTGATCAGTGCTAAAGTGCATATGCTCTCTGTGTAAATTATTATTATGGATTGATGTTTCCATGATTGGCTTATTTGATTTACTACTAAGTCCTTAGTACAGTGCACTGTGTGTGCCCAGGGCCTGTAAATCCAATGCTGCTAGTGGGCCTGCAGCACTGACTGTGTCACCCACACAAGCAGCCTTGCAAAAGGTTCTCAGACCTGCCACTGCAGTGTCTGCACGCAGTTTCTACTGCCATGTCGACCTGGCCAGTGCACCCACTTGACAGGCCCTAACCTTCCCTTTTATTACATGAGTCACTCCTAAGGTAGGCCCAAGGTACCCCGGTCGGCAGGGTGCAGTGTATGTGAAAGATAGGACATGTACTGATGTGTGTGACATGTCCTGATAGTGAAATCCAGTGTATTTCGTTTTCACTATTGAAAGGCTATCTGTCCCATAGGATAGAATGAGAGTTTATTTATAACATCTTATAAGTATAACTTCCCATTGGGACAAGATAGAAAGATGGAGTTTAGTATGCCTGACCTCAGAATATAAAAATGCATCTTTTAGTAAAGATGATTTTTATATTGTGTTTGAAAATACCACTTTTAGAAAGTGGGTATTTTCTTGCTTAGCCATCCTATGTGCCTCTGCTGGTTTGTGTATTGACTGTCTGGCTTTAGAATGACAGGGGCTGGGGATGTGCATTCTCTCAGGCAGCCACTGGGGTGGGGGGTTGATGTGTGTCCTGCCTTTCCTGAATGAGTCAGGGATGTGCTGAATAGACCTGGGCTGCATTTAGAGTAGGGGGAGGAGATTTCCTTGCACCTGAATAGGCCTGGTCTGCCTTACGCAATGCTGTCTCCACCTCCTGCCGGGAAGCTGGAACAGAGAGGACAGAACTGGTTTTGAATGAGCACAGAGCCTCTCTGCCACAAGAGAACAAAGAGAAATGCTGTATAAATATTGGGGCTCAGACCCCAGAACTTTAGATCACTTCTGGAATTCAAGTGGAATCTTTGCCAAGGAGAAGAGCTGGAGAAACTGAAGAAGTACTGCTCCTTTGCTGAGTGCTGCCTGAGGTTGACCTGCAGTGGCAGTTTCTGCCAAGAAAAGGACAAGAACTTTGCTGTGTGCTGTGTCCCCGGCTTGAGGAAGATCTCTAAGGGCTTGAAGTAGAACTTGCCTCCTGTTCTGAAGTCTCAGAGACACAAAGACTTCATCCCCAGCTCCCCTGAACTTCCTTGCTGGGAGTTCCGACCTGCCAAGAGGTGCCTGTTGCTGAGTTGGGCCTCTGGAAGTTGTTCCTGCTGTTGGGAGCTGGAAAAAAGACACAACTACGAGAAGCATGACGCATCCGCACCTGTTTCAGATGCATCGCTGCTGTGCGGGAAGAATTTCCACGCATCGCCATCGTGTTGCTGAAGAAATTGACGCAGCGCATGCCTGCGGCTGGAGAAATCGCCACATGCCGCATCATATGCACCAATTTACGAAGTCCGAGATCACTACCGATTCCGACGCAGGCCCTGCTGTGCGGCTGCAAGAACCAATGCATCATGGGACCGTGGATGGAGAGACCAACACAGCGCCATTGCCGCCGCCGCATCGAGAACCAACGCATTGCCGATCCCCACGCATCGCACTGGGGCGCCACCTGCCGGCACAGTAAGAAACTGGTGAATCACCTCCCCTTCAGTAAGGAACCGACGCATCACCTCTCCTGGAGTAAGGAACCAATGCATCACCTTCCCTGCACATAAGGAACCAACGCATCACCTTCCATGCAGATGTTTTTGTTTATGATTTTGATGCATCCAAGGTACTTTGAGTTCAAAGTGTTACATCTATAGTTTGTCATGGACAGAACTGTTTTTGCCCTCTAAGAAGTACATTTTGATTACTGTATTGTGGGTTTTTGTCGTTTTGGTCTTGTTTGGTTTAGATAAAGATTACTTATTTTACTAAACTGGTGTGGTGCCTATTTGTAGTGTTTTCACTGTATTACTGTATGTCTGCACAAATGCTTTACACACTGCCCCTGAGATAAGCCTGCCTGCTCAAGCCAAGCTCTACCAAGGGGGTGAGCAGGGGTTATTTTAGAAGTGTATCCCCCTTACCCTGACTAGGAAGAAGGGTCCCTACTTGGACAAAGGTGCAAACCATTGCCAACTAGAGACCCCCATTTCTAACACCTCCCAACATAATAGAGCTATTTGACAGTGCTTGGGTAAGAGAAGTGTGGGGATAGAATCTGCATATGCAATTACCTTTCACATTGCACTTGGCTTGGGAATTCTTGCTCCCACAGAAACAAAGCCAGACCTCTGGAGCTAAACAATTAAAGGGCTCCCCGTTGAAATTTTAAAGGGAAGGTACCAAGCAGCTGTGGCAGTTAGTGGCATGGTTCAAGGCTCACAGAGAGGTCTTTCAATAGACCACTTCAAGTCACCATGTTGAAGTGTCACAAAGTGCTGTGCAGGCAGGGGTGGAGTGATGATGTGTCCCCCTAGGTTCATGCAGAGGTGCCTGCCTTCTAGAAGTTTCCCCCTTCACTGAAAGGCCCATGCACAACATGCTGGGACTGCGGGAATCAAAGCCGGAGTAATGCCCAGCTGGAATGAGATAACACACCTGACCCCTACTGCTTGGATGGACTCAAGAACGTCTGTTTTTAGTTGGGACCAGGGACTGGGATTTGTTTCTCTAGGGTCAGTGTTGTGTAGCTCCTACATCCTCTGGTGGACATAAAATGGACAGGACCTCTGGGTGGGACCCTAGAAGTCTTCCTATATCTTCTGTGGGCTGGTCCTTCAGGAGTGTGACCACCAGAAGGAATGGGACCCTGAATTTCACTGAACCAGGTGCTCTGCAAGTGGCCAAAGGAGGCTGTGGGTCTTGGAGGGTGCAGACAGTGAGGGCACTCTGCCTTGGGTCCTCAGGGTTGCTGTTGAGGAAGACGCCAGGCCCAGGAGATGTACCGGGCACCCAGACAGGAGGCCGGTCCTGCACAAGAAGGCAGTAAAGTATAAAGTAAGCTCCACAATGATTAATAAACATTTAGTGGCCAGAAGGCCAAAAACAGTCCTGGTCATTAGAGCTTGCCACCAGGAGCAAAACAACGGAATAGTCCCCATTAAACCAACAGGGGCAAAAAAACACAGCAAGAATATTATTTCCCTACGGGGACAGGCCAGGATCAGGTGCACATGGTGTCCTTCCGCATCGTCCAGTAAACGTCCCTGGGCGCCCTTATCTTTTCAGGAACTGACGCAAAGAAACATGTCCTCAGGAAGCGTGTTTTCACCCCCCTTATCATTAAAGATGGTCCATGGGGGCATCCTTCTCCTTGGGGACTCAGATAGGCCAAAGTGGAGAAAAAGAGGGAGCACCAAAAATAAGCACTGCTATGCTCGAAGGTCAGAAGGCTGCGTGGAAGGGTCTGACCCCTAGGAGCATTGCTGAGTGCCCATCCCCATTGCCCATGCCCTTTTCTGGGGGGATTGGGGTGGCACCCAGCGCACTAATCCCTGTCTTTGCTGGCCCCAGCCCCAGGTGGTAGAGAAGAGGTATCCACGAGTCTGCCACTCACGGTGAAGGAGCACAGACAGGGAAAAGAGGATGCTGGTTTCACATCAGCACACATCAGCTGTCGCAGGCTGGGAGTGGCCAGGCCATGTGGAAGTGGGCTCCCTACATGGACCCAAAATCCAGTATGTGTCGGGTGCCCCATTGGAGGGTCAGGGACACCTGACCTTTAAAAAACACAAAGACAAAGTAAGGCTACACGTTTTTAAAAATAACAGAAGAAAAAAGATTACAGCCAGAGGGCAGGGAATTGCCCCATAAGCCCCCATGTCTGATCAGCTGGGTCTGATGCACCCCATAAGCCCTTGCAAGTAAGGCTAGAAAAATGTGCATATTATCCCTTGTGGTGCCCTAGGAAGGCAGAGCACCACCAACGTAAAGTAGATGGGTGGGGGGGACTGCCAGGAGTGCAGCAGCCCCCTCAGGAGCCCCAACAAAGTTTTATTGAAAGTCACCTTGAGTCACCCAGAGGTTTAAATAAATGACCCCAGGAGAATTCTCAATGTGTTTCAAGCAATCCCGAAGGTTGGTTTTTGCTAAGTCTGGGCAGTGAACTCTGCTCCACTTGCGGAGTTTGCAGAGTTTTCCACACTCCGCTTTACGCGGAGCTCGCGGAGTTCTGAAAAACTCTGTTTCGCGTTGCGGAGCGGAGTTTTTTTCCTCGCTCGCGTTCGTCAACGTCATGTTGGCGAGCGAGGAAAATCCACCTCCCGGCGAGATTTTTCCTTGTTCGCGATCGTCAAGATCAAGTTGGCGAGCGCGAGCATGGAAAATCAACCTCCTGGAGAGATTTCTCAACGAGGGCGGTCAGATTTCTCATTGCAAGTGGTCGCGTATTCTCACGACCGCTCGCGTTGAGAAACCGTCCGTTCGCATTGAAAAAGCTGCCGCTCGAGTAAAAATCTACTCGAGTGGTAGAAAGGAAGCAGCGCCCGCTTGCGCTGTGCATGGTGCCGTTCACGATGATTGCACAGTGCGGACAAGCACCTGGCACTGAAAATCACCGTGAACGGCATTTATCTAATGCACTCAGCTGCTCGCGGAGCTCTGCGTTGCGCGGCTGAAGTTTTTTTGCACTTCTAGGAGTTCCGCGTAGCGGAACACCGCAAACTCCGGGCTTAGTTTTTGCTTTTGCCCCTAGTATCTAGGGTGAGGGAACCCCTGTTGGCGGGTTCTAACGCTGGACTTTTAGCTTGTTGAAAGTAGAAAAAAAACTCATGCACAAATTGTATTGGATTGAAATGCTTTATTGATAATGGCAAAGTTGACGATGAATAATATGTTTTATTGAAGTCCTTAAAAGGTTTGTTGACGAACAAAGTTATCAGTCAATCACTATGTTTTTCGGTCAGGCCTGGATGAAATGTAACTGGCGTAATTTATGTAAATTCAGGAATTATGTAAAATTGCAAACAATTATGCAAAATTACTTAATTTTGCATAATGTCTCTCTGGCATCTCACAATAAAAATTATGCTGGAGATGCACTTCGAATAAAATATAGTTTGAAATGGCAAGCTGTGCTAAGCATGCACAAGGCCATTTTGTTTACTTCACCGTCCTGTGGACTATTTTTGCCACATTTCCCATTTTCGCAGACCCATCCACATCATTCTTGTCCGGATATCCCCTCTTTTCAACTTTATTTTCGCATTTGTTTTCCATTTTACTGCCCCAGTGCTTTTCTTTTTCATTTTTTGTCCAGTTTGTCTGTTATTAGATGTCTCTACACTTTTAATTTATGTATTCCTTATCCCAGCAATGGCAAAGGCAAGTAGCACAACTGTGCCCTCTGGACCCCGTGTGGTCAATGGCGCCACAAGGGGTGATGCCCCACAACATTTTTAGTGAGTTGGAGCTTGCAGTGGTCACTTTTTATGCTCAGCACCATCTTCCCTTCACACTGACAGCAGGATCAAACCCAGCAAGGGTTACAGCCCAATAGACACAAAGCTTTGTTGGGCGAGAGTGCTGCAGACCATGCCAAGCCACACTGGGCTCTTCCGTACCCAGCAGCAGGTGATTCACCACTGTGCTGAGATCATTGACCTTAAGGAGATCCTCCTCAACCTGCTTGACGTCGAGATGACAGGGCTAGATATATGATGTTTACCTTTTTTAAATGTTCTATGTATTACTTTTCAGGAGGTATTATTTACATCACAGGTAAGTTTAAAAGTGAGATATAAATATGTAGCTAGTAGGTAGTTACAGTTAGGACCAAAGTTTCGATAGGAAAAACATTTTTTGTTTTGACAATAACTATGGTGCAGCTCCACGAAATTTACACAAAACTTCCCCTTTTGGTTCAGCTGCTGTGTTGAAAGTTTCAGGGTGATCCATCAACCAGGGGCCGAGAATAAAGGGGGTCCCAAAACGCGTTTTCCCATTTTAAGTCTATGGGGATTTTTCATTTTTTGAACACGACTACAGCCCGATCTGCTGAACGGAATTACACCAAATTTGGCAGAATGCTAGATGTTGGTCCAGAAAGCGTGCTTTTTGTGATTTGGTGTAAATCCATTCAATAGTTTTTCAGATATCTAACAAAAAAATATAGATGTCTGAGGGTGCGAGTCCAGGCACTTCAACCAGGAAGTGTTGGCAGGCATCTTGGGACTTGGCTTGAAGCCAAGTACCAGAAAAAAAGTTAAAAATAAAGAAATGGGGGCAGGGTAGGAATAAAGCAAACACAAGGAGATAATGGACGGAGCGCTGAAACATTTCAGACACTCAATCCCAGTCACAGATCTAGGTTGAATCCATCATCGTTCTTTAGCTCACTTTGCCACACCAGTTCAAACCCAGCCATATGCAAATCAGTCTTGACCCTGTTCCTCATGGGAAAAGTCCAGCCCGAACTGCCAAGCCAGGTCTTCCGTGGATCAGAAACAAGCATCCTGGGACTGGTTTTGGGGTAACACCCCTCATCAGCCAGGCTAGCTTGAATCCAGTGGCAAAGTGAGTGAGGGAACCACGTCTGGGCATACCCTGTCAACTTAGGGCGAACAAAGCAAACAGAAGGAGATAATGGACAGAGAGCTGAAACTTTTCAGACACTCACTACCAGTCACAGATCTGGGTTGAACCCATCATCGTTCTTTAGCTCACTTCGCCACCCCAGTTCAGACCCAGCCATATGCATGTGTGCCGGGTATGCCCAGGTGTGGGTCCTGGGCTCACTGGGCCACTGGATTCAAGCTAGCCTGGCTGATGAGGGGTGAAACCCCGAAACACATCCTAGGATGCTTTTTTCAAGTCCAGGAGGACCTGGCTTGGCAGTTCAGGCTGGACTGTTCCCATGAAGAACAGGGTCAAGACTGATTTGCATATGGCTGGGTCTAAACTGGGGTGGCATGGTGAGCAAAAGAACGATGGATTTAACCCAGATCTCTTGACTGGGGTGAATGTTTTGATTTGTTCTGCATTTCGTCCATCATTTGTGTGTTTTTGGGCAGGGTAGGAATACCCTGACCCCCCAGATATGGTGGGTGGTCCCTCAGGGACTCCACCAGGGGTAAAAAGCATTTCTTTTGACATTTTGCCGCAGACTTGCGGGTGGATCCGCAAATCTGCAGCTAAATGTTTTTAAAAAGCAAGCTCGGCTCCCGTGCTTGCTTTAGAATAACTCCTGGGTGGGCAGGGTCACAGGTGCCTATGGTGCATATAGGAGGGAGTGCACAGGGCCCCTCTCCTAGGGCTTATCAAAGTCCCGGAGATCGCCACCTCCCCTGGGCTAATTCCAATTATATGGGGGGGCTTCGTGGACCCCCCTGCCCGGGGACTCCCTCCTCCCCGGGGCTAATTAAAATTATGTGGGGGGGCGCACTGTTTTTTTTTGTAAGTAATGCAGGGCCTCCCCCCCAGTGCTGGGGACCGCCACCTCCCTGGGACACAAATACAATAATTAAAGGTGTCCATTGCGGACCCCAGCCCCAGGGACCAACACCTCCCCTGGGCAAATTGAAACAAAGGATGGGGGCCTCGCGGACACCCGTCCAGGAGCCCTAGATGGCTTGGGGACCACCACCTCCCCTAGGGCCGGCTTCAGCAATGTCCCGGGGTGCCCACCCCTGGGACATTGCAGTTTGCTATGGCTTGCTCCCGCCAAGCCATAGCAAACTCTCTGATTTCAGCAAGCGAGAGCAAAAATGCTCTCACTTGCTGAAAGCAGAGTAGTGTCTAAATCTAAATCCGGGATTTGTAAAGCACAAACTTTTCACCCCCATCGAAATTTAGCACTTATAGTTATACTTATGTTAAGAAACTATAATTCGTAGTCTAAAGTTGCTTAACGGCACGAGTTATAGTTTCTTCAGATAAGTATAACTGTAACTGCTGAATTTCAACGGTTTTGTGTGGCTAAAACCTTAACCTAACCATAACGTCCCTGTAACCTTTGTTTTTTTCAGTGAATTTCTATGTTTTTTTAAACTAATGTAATATATAACTACCATATATTAATACAACCACCATGGCGGGGGTTTGGTGTGTAGGTGTTTTTTTCTCCTTGGGTTTCCAATTCACAGATCCATTCCAGATTTACAGTGTGATTGAGCTGAGCACCACAGTCGATCCACTGATCCATGCTTTGGCCCAAGAAAAATAATTTTGGGCAATTATTTGCCCATCAGGGGTCCCTTACAAACCCCTCCATGGGTCCTATTTGGTCAGGATACCTCTATCCTGACCCCTTTGCTTATTTTTCACTGTTCCCCGGCCAACCAAGAAACAAAATGGCACCTGCAACTTTCCTTTCAGGTTGTGGCCAGCCAATCAGGACCTTGCTTTGCCTCTGGACCCCGTATCCCTTGCAGGTACCCGCATATCCCCCGCGGGTGGATTTGCAAAGGATCCATGTCCTTAAATATACAAGTGTTTCCTTCTTTAATAACTCCCAAACTACTGCACAGATATACAAAAAAATACAAAAAGGCTCTTTTTAGACCAAGATCTACCTTTCTGCAAAATTTGGTGTAATTCCCTTTAGCGGTTTGGGCTGAAGTTGTGTTAAAAAAATTGGTACCCCCTTTTTCTCAGCCCCGCTTGCCGAATCACCCCGAAACCTTCCAGACAGCAACTAAACTGACTACTACACTAGTTTTGAACATTTCGTGGAGATTCGTCAAACGGTGCCAAAGTTATCAGCAAAATAAAAATGCCTTGTCTGGGAAAAGTTGGTCCTAGCTATAACTACCTACTGCCTATCAACAGTAGGTAATAAAAACACAAGCGCACACATTTGAAATATATATAAATGCGTGGGTGTATATGTCTAAAGATACATATGTAAATGTGTATAATATATATACATATATAGATGTTAAATCATCATTAACCGGCTTTTTAGCCATGTAAGCACATAAAAAACAATAAAGTCAATAAAATATTTAGAGACAATTTGATAAGATCAGTATGCATTCAGTTCGTCTATTAACTATTTCATTTCAATAGATACAAAAAATGGTTAAAAATATATACAATCCTGTTGATAATAATGTGCATTATTTGGACGATTAGTTATTTCATCAGAATCCTTTAATAAGACATCATCATTAATATGCAAAATCCTAACAATCTATAATAAAAAACATATAAAAGCAAAGTCCCAGCAACTGAAACAGATTATGTACCATTCAAGTTGTTACACTGCCCACCAAGGGCAGGGAGAAATGTTCTTGAACAAGTAAAAATAATTAAATAAGGCCCCTGTTGTAATAGGCAGCCATCTCATGCATGCAAATTTTTAGGGAGGCTGTTTCTAGATGAGAGGTAAATACCTCTTTGGTAGTTTATCCCCCATTGGGGCCAGGAACATAACTACAAGCGCCAAGTGAAATTAAAATGCGCTATTCACTAAACTCATCACTAGGGCAGTAGGGGTATTTATTAGGGGTGGGCGGAATTTGCGTAGTCGCGCAACGCAAAGCTCCGCGAAACGGTAAAAAATCTCCGCGAGCACGCAAAAGTTCCGCGAACACGCGGAATTGCTTGTTCCGCCCATTCGCGATGCTTTTTTCCTGTTCGCGAATGCTGTTTGCGTGCTCGGGGGAAATATCTCGCGAACACGCACTTTGAAAGCGCGAACAAGCAAAAAATTCCGCGAAGCTGCGGATTGCGGAATTTTTGGCAATTCCGCGTTCTCCGCGGAACGCGAAATTACCCAAATTCCGCAAATTCCGCGAGCGGAACGGAATTTACCGCCCAGGCCTAGTATTTATCTGTCAGCCATCTAAAAGGTAACAACTAAGCATGAACTAGTTTTTGTCTCTCTCTCCACATGGACAACAAAAAAACGACAGACCCCAAATTCTATAGACTGCCTAGTATCACTTTTCAGGATTGTGGTCACAACTTTATATTCCCAATACCCAAAATACGGCACTACAGAAGAGCCCATTTCCTTCTACTTCCCAAATAAACTGGACAGGAGAATAGCATGTGATCCACCGTTTCAATGGCCTGAGGACAAGAGGGACAGTGCCAAGCAACCTCCTTGGGATCTTGCAGCCATTTGGCCATAAAGAAGTGGAGTGGCAGTATCCCTAATCGAAATTTCAAATAAATTAACTTTGTTTCCACAGGTTCGATCTCATCCAGAAAGTCTTCCACTATGTACTCATCTTTATGTTCAAGGAAGGATACAGATAGAGTACCAAATCTTCACTGCCCAAGCATAGATCCATGTTTATATTGCCAATAAATACTCTTAATGGCTGCATTAGATACCATAATGGCCTCTTCTGGGTTTATCCACAGTCTCTCACACCCAATCTGATTAAGGCACATTTTTATGTATCTCATCCAGGGTATATTACTTGACCCAGAAATGCCTAGTATTTCCGCAAGGCCCTGTCTATAGGAGTTCATTTCTGGAGTTGCCCAAACTCTTCTCCAGTAGGAAATTGGCTTCAATTCTATCTTATCAGAAATCAATCTTAACCCTAAATCAAATCTAAGGAGAATAAGTGGAGTGCTAATGGGGAGGCTAGTCGGTGATTCACTTGTCACCAGGGCAGGTGTGCCCCTAAAACCCCAAAGTTCTGCACCATAAATAGCTGCCACAAGTGACATACATATCTATATCTATATACATCTCCAAAAGCCGTTTTCCCATCAACTGGCTCTGAACTCAGGACGGGTGCTTCAATTCACAGCGAGGACGGGAACTCGCTTGTTACACAACAACTGCCAAGGAATCTGGAGCACTCACGGGGTTTGTTTTTCAAAAGATTTAATAATTATCCACCATTTCCTCCACCACGCGTTTCGGCGACTTATGCCTTTATCAAGTGATGGAAATGTTTCAAACATGGAGTCCGGTTGGCTGTTAAATATGAAGACAAGGTGCAGCTTGCTTCAATAAAATTTTGCAAATCAAGTAAGGCCTATTTAAGGCGGAATTAAATACACAATGATTAAATGTTGAATAAGCATAAGTAAAGCTTTTCTATTTTTAAAACAAAATAAACGTTTCAATATTATATGAACTGACTGCATAACAAAATGCCACTTTGCTAAATGTGAAGAACAATGAATGAATTGTAACCATTTAAAAATGGCCGCTACATTAGTAGCAACCGAGATCACAGCCGCCTTTTGTAGTCCCTTTTCTGAGGCAATGAATTGATTTTATTTTTCCTCTCTCTATGTTCATGTTTGATGTATTTTAAAAATGACAAGAGTTTTGGTGCCCATTGACATTGAGGAAGGCGTGCAGCCAAAACGCGTCTGTCCGTGAAGTCGTGTGGAGAAATAAATATTTAAAAAGCAAATTCTCTAGTGTGCGCCTCGATTTGTGACCGAGTGAAGCGAAGGTCACGTTTGGGAACATATCTATATCTATATACATCTCCAAAAGCCGTTTTCCCATCAACTGGCTCCGAACTCAGGACGGGTGCTTTAATCCACAGCGAGGACGGGAACTCGCTTGTTACACAACAACTGCCAAGGAATCTGGAGCACTCACGGGGTTTGTTTTTCAAAAGATTTAATCATTATCCACCATTTCCTCCACCACGCGTTTTGGCGACTTATGCCTTTATCAAGTGATGGAAATGTTTCAAACACGGAGTCCGGTTGGCTGTTAAATAGATTGACCACCGTTGCCATTGGTATACTGTCAGCCAATGGGAGGGCTGCATTGTACGGCTATATCTATATATATATATATACATATATGTATATTATTATATATGTGTGTGTGTTGCAATGGAGCTGGCAAATAAATAAATGCAATATACATAAATGAAAATGTCACTTACGACATAACATTTAAACTAAAAAAAGCACTGAAATTCACCACTTATGGTTAGCTGAAGTAACTATAACTCAGATATGGACAATGGTGATAGGGAAGGTGGGTAGTGAATGTGATGGGGCAGATATGTGGAACGGGTGCCTAGTGTCATAGGTGTGGGTATTTGGCATCAGTGGTGCTCTGGCTTTCTCCATACCCGCTACCTCTCACCAGAGGAAGTGCCTGGATTTCTTCTTTTCAGAGAAGATGAAAACAAATGCAAGGATCTGGTGTGGGGTCAGGGAGATGGTACAGCATACCCTCCCAATCTCAATGAATTTACCAGTCACCCTTCCAATACATGTCACACTCCCAACCACGGTCACATTACATCTGAGGCACCCTCTTAACTCATGCCATCCTCCCCATCCCTGCAACAACAAGAGGTACCTCTCCAACCATAGATCAAAATAAATCTTTCAACAACGGAGGTTACTTTTATCAACTCCGAATCTGTTCAATTGATGTACTTTATCTCTTTATATAATTTTCCCATTTCTTGAATTAAAACATACACCTCGAATGAATTATATCACGTTTTACTCATATGCCATAACCTTTTGGCTGTATCGAACAATTTTACATTTTCTAAAAAGGACAGTGGAACAGCACATTTACACATTTACATGATACACAGAACAAATTAATGCAGTGTTCAGGACAAGACTATGACATTAGCGAATCAACAATTAATGCAGTGTTCAGGACAAGACTATGACATTAATGAATCAACAGATTTGTCACTTCAGATGAACACATTAAACATTACATACAAATCACAGACACATCAATTTGAACATTTTATGCACTTGAATCGAACTTATACGTCCTACTATATTTCTGGATGACGGGGCCTATTGTTTTTATGTCCACGTTACTTCTTAATTGTGTGGTCCTAATGAGGTCAGAGCACAAGTATAGAACTCTTTGTCTATGCCAAATTAATATAGCCAAGACTGTTCATTGTTTAATACACTATTTCGATCTGGTTGCTCTTGGCCTCAGGAAAGAAATGCCAACGTGTTTCAACCTTCGTGGTGGGACCTTAGAGTATTTTGATTGAAGGTCTTCATCAGGGCAAGGAAGGTTTTGTAGGACACTGCAATTACATAATACAGGACACCAGGGGGGTTCATTAATTGTCACTTCATGTGTATGTGCTCCACTGTAACCGACTTTTCTTTTTATTAAGCTATATACATACCGGATATTCTTGAACAAGTGGTAGATAGTGAATGGTGACTTGGGTCTGTCAGTGGAATTATTGGGGCTCGTCACGTGAGTTTTTCCCTTTAACTTCTTGTCGCCTTACTTGTCAGGATGTCTGAAAATTGCATTGGAAGTGATGGAAAGAAGTTGTGACTAATTTTATTCTACTGGACTCACATATTACATTCTCTTAGCTCTACGAACTTGTCATGCGTTGGTGCTAAAGATGTGTATTTTTAAGAAAATGACTTTTAAGACTGTGGCATTGGAAAGTCTACATAGTGCTATACGGACCGCAGCTAACTTGATTTGGGTGCTCAAGAAAAAATCTTAGCGTGTTCATTACATAGGTGTGGTTGTTGTGAACGACTGGCAAGCGTGAGGACCGGCATGTTGGGGAACTCGTGTTGGACCTATGCTTTACTGTCTTTTTGAGCGCATGCATGTCTCACAGCGAATCGGAGCAGGAATAATTTTTACCTTCTTCTTTGCAGAAACTTTTCTTGTGGAAGGTTTTAAATACGCTCGAGGGCTCCAATCTCCTCCATAGCTATTGTTGCCAACCCTAGGTTAAGGAAGGTGGCGTTTTTAACCGATATCGTTTCCGTGTGTTAGGAAGCATCTGACGTATTTCCTGCACCTGCGTGAATCGCCTGACTTTGCCTGACTTCCTGGTGTCGAATCACTCCCCTATATGATCCTCCTCATCCCTGTCACGCTAACACCACCTGTCATGACCTCTATCCCAGTTATATTCCACATTTATGTCAGTCACACTATCGCTGTCACTTCCTCGGACACTATCACCTTCCTAGTCCTTGCCATAATCCCACTGTAACCGACTTTTCTTTTTATTAAGCTATATACATACCGGATATTCTTGAACAAGTGGTAGATAGTGAATGGTGACTTGGGTCTGTCAGTGGGTAACCACCACCAGTTTCTACTCCCTTCCCATCCCAGTCACATCCCTAGTCGAGTGGAAGTACCATTCAGGAATACAAAAATGATCAGCAAAAGGTAAGATAAGCCACAGGACTTTTCTTCTGGTGGGAGGACACGGTCACCACAGCACTGTGATAACAGGGCGAGGAGGGCTGGCTGTTGCAGGGCATCAGGAAAAAGGGAAGGGAGTAAAGACAGAGAGTTGGAGGACAGCGATGGAAGATGGATTTAGGGAGAGAGAGAACAACCAGTTATTTTACACTGGTTGACCATTACTGTTAGTGTAACACAGCATCTCCTGATCTTAAACACTTCAACACGCCCATGATGTTATAGTGACTGATGAGCACCACTTTCTCAACAGTCTGATGTTTCTAGATTGGATTATGTATGCAATGGATCACTGACATAATATCGACAGACCGAATATCGACATACCAAAATATCGGCATTAAAATATCGATAACACTATTATCGACGAGCAATACTTATTTAAGAAAATACACAAATATCGACACCATATTATAGTCAAACCAAAATATTGTTTTAAACATTATCAAACACACAAATATCGTAACATAAAATATCGAAATGTGTTTAAAAATATACAAAATGTCCTAAATATCGAAATAAAAAATATAGACTGCAAAATTATCGTTTTTATACAAATATAGACTATTTAAAAATTACTAAAATAAAAATATCTTTACACCAAAATGTATTTTTATACTATAAACATTCACTACACACATTATAAATATAATACGATCTTTTTATAATAATATAAACATATAAAAGCATAAAATATTAGCAAAACACACTATTAAATAATAAATAAAATATTATTAAATATAATGCATTCAGCATTTAACATTAAAAGCAATATAAAACACACTTAACTAACGAAGTCAGTTAAAAAAAAAGTTAGCACTAACAACTTCTTAATTAGTGTTTGCCATATAGGGAAACCAACTGCCAAAACAAAAAAGAAATTAACAACAACGAATTAAAACCTCACACTAATAAAATACACCAATAACATGAAACTATCAATAAAATCAACACTATATAAACAACAAAAAATTTATATTTAATTTACACTTCAAACCTGCAAGAAAAAAGAAGGGGAAACTCTGCCGGATTGCTTCCAAAACGCAGATTTTCATTACAGAAAAAAGCTTTAAAACTGCACTAAGTGAAATGAAATGAAAATTGGTATTTGTAAAGCGCTAACTGCCACTCCCAAAGGAGCATCCTGGCGCTGGTTTGGAGGTGAGCGGCTACTCAGAAATTCTTAGATGAGAGAGAGGCAAAGTTCATCTGGGGCTCCAAAAATCCAAGTATTTAGTTCTTTCCTATATTGTGTTTCAGATTTATGCGTTCTCAGATGCGGTGGCAGTAGGTTCCAGGCTCTGGTGCCTAATGCTGTTATTGTTTTTCCTCCCCTAGTTTTGCATCTGAAACTGGGAGGTTTGAGTAAGTTGGCTGATGATGACCTGAGGGTTCTGGTTGTTCTGTAGGGGGTGAATCTTGATGCGAGGTATTGAGGACCCAGTTTGAGTGAGGCTCTGAAAGTGATAAGGAGAATCTTGAAGAGTACTCTCTTGTGTAATGGGAGCCAATGAAGGGTTTTCAGAGCTGTAGAAGCGGAGGACCTTTGTGGAAGTTTTAAAACCAGCCGTGCTGCTGCATGTTGGACCACTTGGAGTCTTTTTAATGTTTGTTTGTTGGCTCTTGCCAAAAGACTGTTGCAGTAGTCCAGTCGCGCCAGTATCAAGGCGACCGCTACTGATTTCCTTGCCGCGAGTGGGAGTAGATCGAAGAATTTTTTCAAAGATTTTATAAGGCTGAAACAGGTCCCTGCAACCTTCAGTGCATGTGGTTTGAAACTAAGGGCGGAGTCAAACTGCACTCCTAGGTTTCTTGCCACCGTTACCATATCAGGTGGGGGTGACGTACCCTCTGGCCACCACTCAGCTGGCGAGAAAGAGACTTCTTTACCTATTGGTAATATCTCAGTTTTTTCGGTGTTGCACTTGAGGTGGTTATTCTTCAACCACTGGAGGACCTTGGAGAAGCATCTTTTAAAGTTAAGTTCGGCCTCCTTAGAGTTTTGATCTAGAGATAGAATCATTTGGGTATCGTCTGCGTAGGATGTAACTTCGATCCCAAATGATGTTATTAATGAGATGAGTGGCGTCATATAAACATTAAATAACAGAGTAAGCAAAACTGCCTTTAAAATATAACACTACTTCTAGTCTTCACCAAAAAATATATATAAAACATAATTCACTAATATCTCTCTCTTAAATTTATATCTCCTCTACAGATATCTTTTAAAGCATCCACAAAATACTACAGCAGCGAAACAATAAAGTTACAAAGAAAGTAAGTATATGATCTTTTTATATTAAACAACTCCCTAAAATACCCACTCAAAAACCCACTTTTTCACAATTTCCCCACCACCTACAACACAATACAACAAAAATATTAAAATTATATTTTTTCCTACCAACAGAAACATCTTCAACAAATCCAAAATACAAGCTTGAAAAAATTGCTACAGCATTTTTATTTGCATCAACATCAACATTGTAAGTATATCCAAAGCAATGTATATATATTGATTGAAAAACTATGCTGTATTATTTTTATTAATTTTTATATATATTTTCCTTAGCACTAAAAAGACCACCATGACTGAAGGCGCACAATTTATTATGTCTCAAAAAGGGAAAATGTTATTATGTTACATGGGTTATGTATATACACAAGAAAAACAAACTGGGTTAAAAGTGTTTTGGAAATGTAGCAAATATTATTCGAACAAATGTTATGGAAGAGCTATAACACAAGAAACAACTGTTGTATCTGTAAAAGAGCATAACCACCCCCAAATGTAACTGAGATTGAAGTAAGAGACGCTCTTGAATCAATAAAAGAAGCTAGCACTAGTACAGATAGACCTACCACAGAAATACTAAAACAACAGTTACTAAGAGTACCCCAACATGCATCTAGCCAATTACCCTCTATTGATTCATTAAAAAGAACAATAGCTAGACAAAAAAAGCCACTACAACTACCACACGTGAAACCTTTCACGTGAAACCTTTCAAGAGGTAGAGATTCCCCCTGAACTAAGTATAACCCACAATAATGAACCATTTATACTATTTGATAATAAATGCAAAGACAAAAGAATCATTATGTTTGCTACTGCAAACAATTTACTCAAATTACAACAATGCGACACATGGATGATGGATGGGACTTTCAAAATTTGTCCCAAACCATTTTATCAGTTGTACACAGTCCATGGTCTGTATCAAAATACTAATATTCCCTTTATCTATACCCTACTCCCCAATAAACAACAATCTACCTACCTTGAAATTTTAAACAAAATAAAACAAGAAACAAATAAATATTTTCCTCAGAAAATAATTATTGATTTTGAACAAGCCATGATTAATTCTATACTTAAATCCTACCCACATACAGCAATACAAGGTTGCTATTACCATTTTAACCAATGTCTATGGAGACACCTGCAAAAGTCAACCCTAAGGGGCCGATTCCAATCTCACTGGGAAAGCCCTACGGCCGACTGGCGCCCATAGAGCTTCCCGACCGACTCGTGCTCCGGGGCTCCGACCGCCCGAGTACGATGCTAACAAGCGCTGACGGACACGGGTCGCTCGGAGCCCCATTTAAGTCAATGGGAGCCTGTTGTACGACGCGTACATAGGCTCCCATTGACGAAAAAGGTACGTTGCGCACAAGGGCGCCCCCTGTATTGGGGATGCGTCTGTGCCACCTGCACCGTACATGCATGTGTAGGGGGGACCCTTGGGTCCCCCCTGTGATTGACTCGTAAGGCTACGGGTGAAGGGGGGTCCGGCGCGGACCCCCAAAGTCTGCTTCTCGGAGCGTTGATGTGTCGGAGGCTCCGACTCGATCCGGCTGTCCGATTCGTGCATCGTACTGGCTCGGTCGGAAATCGCCTCCATGGCACGGTTTGCTTACGGACGAGACGTACGGAGCGGTTCGGACCCGGAAATGACTCGGTCGGCGATTTCGCGTTTCTCGCATCGTACTTGCTCTCTCGTACAGCTGTACGCGTCGGTCGGAAAACACGCGTACGGCTCGTACTTTTTCCGCCCGGATCGCGTTCGGAGGCCTTCCGAGGGAGATCGGAATCGGCCCCAAAGTGTTGAATATGCAACTGACAGTACTTTTGCATATCAAGTAAAAAAACTGATAGCACTGGCCTATGTACCAGTAATTGAGGTAGCAGAACACTATAACCTCCTAATAGAAAGCCCCTACTACAAAAGAAATGAAGAAAAACTAAGCCCACTTTTAGATTACTTCGAAGATACCTGGGTGGGAAGACTCCATAGATCAGGGCACAGAAGAGTACCTACATTCCATATTCCATGGTGGAATGTGTACCTCAGCACACTAAACAAAGAAGCCAAAACCAACAATGCTGTTGAAGGATGGCATAATGCCTTCCAAGCAACAACAGGCAGAGGGACACCTACCCTACACAAACTACTCCAAGCTCTCCAAAAAGAACAAAGCAATCAGCAACTCAGAATGGAACAATCTGTGATCCAACTAGGCCCAAAACTCACTAAACAAACGAAAAAAATGTTTGAATTACTACAAAGTCAGGTAACACTATACCCAAGCACAAGAGGCCTAGAATACCTATCACTAATAGCTAAAACCATACTTTAAAATATGAATCTACAGTAATTAAAAATAGTTTGCTGCAAAACACAAACTGTATAAATACATATAATATTTCGAAATTTTGTAAAATATAAATAATTTGTCATATATATTTAATTTAATAATATAAATATATATTGACATCTTAATTAAATTTTACAAAATATAACACATATTAAAAATATGTTTCTCAACATTTCCCTCCCACATTAAATAAATAAATTACTTATGGTTTGTGTAGCTGAAGAAAATATATTCCAAATATTGTTAATCCATCCAGGTATCTCTCAATCCAAATTATTGTAAAAATTAACCCCCCAAAAAATGCAAAAATCCAACTGTTTCAATAATAATCCTGGGTCGATAAATCCAACTCGATTAAACCATAAAAAACCCGAAAATATATGTAAAAAAAAATACGCTCCAGGAAAACCCGAAAAATTAAGAAAGTGTTAACTAAATATTAGTTTAAAATACTAATACACACTTCTTAATTAAAAAAACGCTATCTTCTCCAAAACGCGACTTCGAAAAAGGAAAACCTGTAAAAAAGTAAAAAACCATGCTGACCCACACAAACATATACATACACTATAATTAAATACATTTACAAACACTTTTAACATCATAGGCACACATTTCTGTACATAGTCTAACATATCTACACTAGGCCTCAAACAGTAACTATCGATATCTCGCGAAAATATAACTAACACCTAAAACACAACCACCTAACACTAAACACACTACCTACCACCTAACTACATTCAAATTCAAGTAAAAACTTAGGGGCCCATTACAATGGCGGGCAGAGGCACCACCGCAGTGCTGGCGGTGGCAGAAAATGCCATTTTCCGTACGCCAGCAGCGGTCTCAACGCCCGCCATATTAGTATGGTCAACACAGCCAATTTCCCGTCCGCCAAGGTGCGACGCGAACCGCCAGAAAAATGCGCCCGCCACCGCAGCGGTGGGAGCCAATGGAGACCCACCGCCGTGCGGAATGACGTCCCGACCACCGTACAAATTAGGATGCCCCAAACAGCCAGATGCACTGCAGCGGAGAAACCACCCAACCAGAGACGGCGGATGCACGACAGCGGATCTCGAAACCTGTTCCCCGGTCCAAACCACCGGGTCCCGACCGCAATGGATCCAGCCCTACACGTCTTCCCGGTGCTGTACCTGATACACCACCAGCAACTCATGCACTGTCGCGGACGTCACCGCAGGTACGCAACAACACAACTCCGCACATAACAACAACACACAATGCATGGGCAGATACAGCATTCCTGTCCACACCAGACACCCTGGTGGGGACAGGAACACATCCACAAGTGTACCCACACATGTCCTACCTCACACCAAATCACCCCTCCGCATCCAGGTCACCCACCAACCGCGATCTTGATGTAATGTCCCGGTCACGTTACTGCAGCGGTTAAGACGCGGGAAAACATGCGCACAACGCAGAAGGCAGGACCAGCGACAGGCATGGGCAGTGCACAAATATCAGAGGGCCACACCTCCCCCTCCACACAACAGGCCCCCACCCCAAACCTGAAGGGACATGCCATGTGCTCCTCCTGTGCTCCCCCATGCACAACAACCAGCCAGGTGAACCCACACCCTGCACCACACACAAAACAACTAGGGAGACAGCACAGCAGGTGGTGCTGCAGAGGAACACACAGCACAGAAGCACAGTGCCAGGGCAACCCACACACCACACCTATACCACACTCATAGCAAGAAAACTGAGTCCAAGCACACAAATTAACACTCATACAGATAAAGATCAATCACTCAACTGGACACACAGCCTGCCAAGTCACACAGACATACCCCACACTGACACACAGCCACATACACAGACCAGATGTCAACAGCAATGGAGGACAACAAATAGGAAAGCTAAAGTGAGGTGCACACAAATGGAAGGCCAAGGAGGTAACCTCTAAGCATGTGTACACCACATGCAAGAGAAGGAACATATAACAACACCCGCAGCTCATCAAATCACACATGGCTGGCACAGGGAGTGAAGTCAAACCAGTCACCTCCGTGCAACAACTCAGGGAGACAGCAAGACAACCCATGTACAGGCACAGGGATGACAGGAAGGGTCTTAAGTCAAACAGTGAACAGCCACATATCTGCATCCAACTACCTGACAGGTGTATGTCAGCATCACAACACACAGGGCCCATTGTAACACCCCATGACTGTCAAACACAAGTAGGAACCTTCACACATAACCCACCCTCCACCCCCTCACACCTGCAGCACACAACACCAGTGTCCAACACACAGAAGAGTGCCAATAATGTCCAGTCAATACACTGTCAAACAACCACACTCCCTGGGGGGGTATCCACAAACATCACACACACACACCCAGGGATGCCTGAACCAATGCTTGCACAAAACCAACAGCCAAACACAAAACTCCATAACAACACACACAGAAGTACAAACAGACCACACCTGATCTGTGCAGCAAAACTGTGGGAAGGCAATGGGAGCCCAGACAGAACAGGAGTACACAACCTCATCAGTCAGGAACAATGCACAGACAACATACCACAACACAGACAAGAAGTGCATCATCACAAAACAATCACGGGCACAAACTGGGAGAAATGGGCCTACAATGATACACAGACAGACATACCACACCACCCATAAAGTCAACATGGTGTCATAATGTACCACATGCTTGCACATGCACAATAATGACAACTGACAGCTCAAATATGAGAGGAGAAAACACCAAGGACGCACCCAAAACAAGCCCACGAACAAGAATATCCCTAAGTGCATGTGACAGAAACACAAGTAATGCACACTACACTGGCAAGACACAACTGACTGAAACACAACACACCAACACAACACACACACCGACAAGCAAATAGAACAACACACACAGAGCATCTGTCAGCTGCAAGAGACAACATAGCCCAAACACTGCCCACATCCACATCAAACACACAACAGATGCACATGCCAATAAATCACATTGCAAACACAGCAGGACATCAGGGGATACACACCAGGCAAGGACAAGGCAACATACACTCACAGCACTGCATGCACGACAAGCAGTGTCTGCACACTAAACATACCAGTTCCACACAGACATGAGCAACACACCATGAACACCCACAACACCAATCAGCACAGCACACAGACAACATCACAATCAGGAAGTGAAGCAGTACCTCAGCAAACACACATACAGCTAACCCAACACCCACAGATGCACAAGTCTGGGACACCCAGGTGAAAACAACATGACCAGAGGACTGTGCAGCACAAACAGTTGAACTGCATATGAGCAACCATGGCTGCAAAACAGTACCATAAAATCACATATAACCAATAGGGAAACTGTCATGAGTGGCACATTGGTCCTGTGCACAGATCAGCACCACAAACCATAGTGTAACAAAAGAAGTGATGGGGAGGCACACACACTGTCACCCCAAGGGGACAGCTGACCTGAGAGTGAAGTGTTGTGTACGTCAGTAGTGGACATGGCAGGAGTGCACCATACACAAATAGATGGAGTGCAGACTCACAATGGCTAGGCATCAGAAGCACAGATAGGGGATGGTATGATTCCACACCCCACATGCCATACTGGAGGCAAAAAAGCACCAAGTGACAGCAATGCATGAGAAAACATCCCCCCCCCCAATGTCAGTGTGGCCAAGCAGGTCTGCACAGTGACCACAAAGAGTATCAAGACACATGGCTGATCAACAAAACACAACACTGAATTGCCAGTCACACACTCTGCATACCCACAATTGCCACCAACAACTTGGAATCCCCCAGAAGTGCAAGGACACACCAACACACTGCACAGTGCACAACCTACAACTCCCATATGTGCACACAATCACAAGCATAGGGCTGACCAATCAAACAAACAGGCACTCAAATCCTGGCTGACACATGTGTGCAGTTGACATTGCAGGGGCACACACACATCAACACTACCGACAAAGTCACCCCCTTCACACTGCAAACTTCTTGACCACCCAAGTGCACACATGGAAATCAACCCATGTGACTAGGATGACTGGCCATCACAAGATGACCATACACCAACAATGCTGTGTACACATCGAGTAACATCACACATACATGATGAACCTGGCCAGCCTGCCTGCACTCCTGTGGATAGAATCCCACCTTGTGCTGGCAGTGCATATAAACATAACATGTGTACAACATAGCCAACCTGACAAAAGAATGATCATGATAACAGTAGTCCATCACAAAACAACATCATAGCACCCCCAAGCCTCACAGTCAATAAGAACTGAAGTGCCTGTCACCCCTGTAAAACCCTTAAAAAGTGAGAAAAGCCATTGGCAATGTTGAAGTGGCACACAGAGCATGTGTCACAGTAAACCATACCCACACAGAAAACCCTTTATTCAGCAAGGACACTGACAAAACAGACAACAGGAGGAACTGTCTTTATTCACATATTACACAAATAGGCACCAATAGTAGACAAGAGAAAGGCCAGTGGCCAGCACAAAGTGCAGATGAGTTACATGAGAAGCTGCACAGGGAAGGGGCAAACAGCAGTGAGCATCAAGGCCAGTGTCCAGTCCAAGGTGCAGATGAGGTACATGAGAAGCTGCACAGGGAAGGGGCAAACAGCAGTGAACATCAAGGCCAGTGGCCAGTCCAAGGTGCAGATGAGTTACATGAGAAGGTGCACAGGGAAGGGGCAAACAGCAGTGAACATCAAGGCCAGTGGCCAGTCCAAGGTGCAGATGAGGTACATGAGAAGCTGCACAGGGAAGGGGCAAACAGCAGTGAACATCAAGGCCAGTGGCCAGTCCAAGGTACAGATAAGGTACATGAGAAGCTGCACAGAGAAGGGGCAAACAGCAGTGAACATCAAGGCCAGTGGCCAGTCCAAGGTGCAGATGTGGTACATGAGAAGCTGCACAGGGAAGGGGCAAACAGCAGTGAACATCAAGGCCAGTGGCCAGTCCAAGGTGCAGATGAGTTACATGAGAAGCTGCACAGGGAAGGGGCAAACAGCAGTGAACATCAAGGCCAGTGGCCAGTCCAAGGTGCAGATGAGGTACATGAGAAAATGCACAGGGAATGTGTGCGACTGTACCCTGCCATGGTCAGCAACACAGTCAGGGGGCTAACAATGGGCAGTCCAGGCACCGCTGTGGGAGAGACAGGTGTGTGAGGGGGACTTCCACTCAGACTTGGCTGTCAGTCCAAGTGGGAGGTGGCTGAGTGTCGGGGACATTTTGAGGACTGGACCAGGGAGAGAGAGTCCCAGCTGAGGTAGAGCCATCAGTGGCTTTTGAAGCTGGAGGGCTGCTTGGACCAGGTGGTGTGGTGGCACGTGGAGGTGGAGTCATGCTGCGTTGAGACACAGTGTGGGTGGGAGATTGTGGAGGGGTGCCTTTCCACTTCTTGGGGATTCTAAATGGCTTCCCTGTCTTGGTATTAGTGGTAAGTGGGGCGGACACAACAAGCACACTCACCACCAAAGCTGCATCAGGTGCAGACGGTGGCCCTCTCTCTGGGGACATGCTGGATCCAGCGGTACGCTTGGCCTGGCCTTGCCTTTGTCCCTCCATCCCCTGTTCACCAGGTGTCCCCCCTACAGTGCCCTCCTTCCCCTACTTCACAGGGCTCTGGATGGGAGTTGAGGTCGTGGGTGAATCAGCCTTGGAGCTCTTCTTATGTGTACTCTTAGCAGGCACCAGCTTTTCAGCGAGCACGGGAACGGTCTGCTTGTCTTTGCGAGACGCTTTTGGTACAGGACAGTCCTTGGCTGGGGATGCCTCTGAGGCATGTGAGCCTGAGGCCTGCTTCTTGGCTTTATGGCCCTGGGTGTCGCCTGACGGGCTTTTGCCTTTGCGCTCTGGGGTGGCTCTAGTTTTCTGTGGGGATGGTGTCTGCGCCCTGGACCGCTTGGGCTGCTGCTGCTGTGTGCTGCGTGTGCTGTATCTTGCCCTTGAGCTCTGTGGTGTGTAGTCACTATCATCAGATGTAGCCACTGGCAGGGGGGTGGCCAAAGGGACTGGAGCTGGACTCTGTGACTGTGCAAGCTGAATGGATGTTGTCACTACGGAGGACAAAGCTTGGACAGTCCGGTGTAGCCCACCCACATCTGAATGAATGCCCTCCATGAAAGCAACGACCTGTGCCAACTTTTTGTCGTGGTCAAGGAAGGCATTGATGAGAGTTGTCTGGCCCACACACAGCTGGAGCAAAAGGTCCACAGACTCAACACTGAGGGCAGCAGGGGAGACAGGGGCAGGGGCAGCGGTGCCTGGGGTGAAGGACACTCTTCCCTTCTTACTGGTGCGAACACGGCCAGCACAAGTGGAAGTAGGTGGGAGGGTGGGCGCTGGCGCTGTGTGGTGGAAGAGGAGGCAGAGTTCCCGCTCCCTGTGCCCGACAACAGAGATGTGTCACTGCTGGCGTCAGATGACATTGAGGTTGGTGTCTCTGGCTGTGATTCATCAAGCAGACTCCTGTCCCCCTCCGAGGCGGTGGTTACATCAGTGTCACTGTGCTCGTGTGTAGCAGTCGTGCTTGATGCCTCACCACTGGTGTCCATCCCCTGTCCTTCCGTGCCCATGGGAGATGCTGCATGAGAGAGAGAGATGTAGGGGCAGTTCATTGGCATCAACACAACCATCATATGCAAGCAAAGCACTAAACAAGATAATGATGTCTCCATGTTACACACCACCCGGTGCAGTAACATTGTGCAACCTCAATTCTGAATAAGAATTTAGCGTGTTATCAAGCAAACGTGGCATAAGTGAGCCATGTGATGACCACACAGACATATTGCCCGCCGGTGGCTCCGTTTAACCCCTTCGCTGCTAGGCCTTTTCCCCCCCTGTGCTAAGCCTTTTTTTGGCTATTTGGGGTAGTTCGCGCTTAGGCCCCTGTAACTTTTTGACCACATAAGGTATCCACGCCAAATTTGCATCCTTTTTTTCCAACATCATGGGGATTCTAAAGGTACCCAGGGTTTGTGGATTCCCCTGGAGGGGACCCAGAAATTTTTATTTTTTTTTTAAATGGGAAAAAAGGGCTCCAGATGAAAGCGTCTGGTTTTTTCCCTGCAAATGGTATCAAAAAATGGGTTGTGGTGCTGAAATCACCATCTTCCCAACTTCCAGGGACAAGCAGACTTTTGTCAGAAAACCAAAAATTTTTACACAGTTTTGGCATTTTTCTGGGACATAGCCTATTTCTGCTATTTTTTGTGCTTTCAACCTCCTTCCGGTTAATGGTAGAAATGGGTATGAAAGCAATAATGGATCCTGGAAAGCTATACATTTTAGAAAAGTAGATAAAATTCTGAATTCAGCAAGGGGTCATTTGTGTAGATCCTGCAAGGTTTCTGCATGAAAACTAACAGTTAAATATAGGAAAAATTGAAAATTAGTTGAAAAAAGCAGCCATTTGTGTCAACGTTTTCACCTGTAACTTCTTCTAATTATGACAGCTGTTTGAAAGCGATATACCGTTACATTTGCTGGACCTTTCTGGTTGTGGGGATATATAGGACTTGTAGGTTCACCAAGAACCCGACGAACCCAGAGCCAATAACTGAGCAGCGTCTTGCAATGGCTTTTTTATTATGTACCGGGTATATAGCAATTATTTTGGGAAAATGTATACATGGAAAAATAGGTATGAAAGACACCTATGTGTTTCTGAAATGGGAACAAAATGTAGAGTTTAGAAACAGTAGATATTTGCACATTTCCGAAATTGGGAGTACCCATACTAGCATGAGAATTATAGGTCATTTTTCAAAATGACTTTTTTTTACACATTGTCTTTCATTTGGAAGGCAGAAATGCATCGAAAGTCAATAGGTAATAACAGTTTCTCTACAATTCTGTGTTACCCTAAGTCTCCCAATAAAAATGCTACCTCACTTGTGTGGGTAGGCCTTGTGCCCACGACAGGAAACGGCTCAAAACGCAACGTGGACACACCACATTTTCGCAATGAAAAATGACCCTTTTTTTGCAAAGTGCCTAGCTGTAGTTTTTGAACTCTAGCTCTGCCTGCACCTAAGGAAACCTAGCAAACCTATACATTCTTGGAAACTAGACACCCAGGGGAATCCAGGATGGGGTGACTTGACTGGCTCTCACCAGGTTCTGTTACCCAGAATCCCTTCCAAACCTAACAAATTGACAAAAAAAACGAATTTTCCTCACATTTCTGTGGTGGAAAGTTCTGGAATCTGCGTGGATCCACAAAATTCCACCCACCCCGCGTACCCCAACGTCTTCTGAGAAAAATGGTACCTCACTTGTGTGGGTAGGCCTAGTGCCCGCGACAGGAAACAGCCCAAAACGCAATGTGGAGTCACCACATTTTCACAGTGAAAATTGACCCTTTTTTTGCAAAGTGCCTAGCTGTAGTTTTTGAACCCTAGCTCTGCCGGCACCTAGGGAAACCTAGCAAACCTATACATTTTTGAAAACTAGACACCCAGGGGAATCCAGGACGGGGTGACTTGACTGGCTCTCGCCAGGTTCTGTTACCCTGAATCCCTTGCAAACCTAAAACATTGTCCAAAAAAAACACATTTTCCACACATTTCTGTGGTGGAAAGTTCTGGAATCTGCGTGGATCCACAAAATTCCACCCACCCCGCGTTCCCCAAAGTCTTCCGAGAAAAATGGTACCTCACTTGTGTGGGTAGGCCTAGTGCCCGCGACAGGAAACGGCCCAAAACGCAAGGTGGACACACCACATTTTCACAGTGAAAAATGACCCTTTTTTTGCAAAGTGCCTAGCTGTAGTTTTTTAACCCTAGCTCTACCGGCACCTAGGGAAACCTAGCAAACCTATACATTTTTTAAAGCTAGACACCCAGGTAAATCCAGGATGGGGTGACTTGACTGGCTCTCACCAGGTTCTGTTACCCAGAATCCCTTGCAAACCTGAAAAATTGTCAAAAAAACACATTTTCCTCACATTTCTGTGGTGGAAAGTTCTGGAATCAGCGTGGATCCACAAAATTCCACCCACCCCGCGTTCCCCAAAGTCTCCCAAGAACAATGGTACCTCACTTCTATGGGTAGGCCTAGTGCCCGCGACAGGAAACGGCCCAAAACGCTAGGTGGACTCCACATTTTCACAGTGAAAAATGACCCTTTTTTTGCAAAGTGCCTAGCTGTAGTTTTTGAACCCTAGCTCTGCCGGCACATAGGGAAACCTAGAAAACGTATACATTTTTGAAAACTAGACACCCGGGGGATGCTAGGGAGGTATGGCTTGCGTGGATCCCCAACGTTTTCTTACCCAGAATCCCCTGCAAACCTCAAATTTAGTTGAAAAAAATCACTTTTTTCACACATTTTTGTGTGGGAAAGTTGTTGCATCACCGGGCTGACACAAATTTCCTTCCACCCAGCGTTTCCCCGGGTCTCCCGTTAAAAATGGTGCCTCACTCGTGTGGGAGGCCCAAGTACCCGCGACAGGCAAGGGCCCAAAACGTATTTAGGCGACATCAAAATTGCCTATCACAAAACAACCTGGTTTTGCAAGGGGGGTCACCTGGGTTTTTTGCCCCGTGCTCGGTGGCAAGCTAGGGAAACCTATAAAACCCACACATTTCTGAAACCTAGACACCTGGGGGATTCCAGGGAGGTATGGCTTGCATGGATCCCCCAACGTTTTCTTACCCAGAATTCCCTGCAAACCTCAAATTTAGCTGAAAAAAATCACTTTTTCCACACATTTTTGTGTGGGAAAGTTGTGGCATCACTGGGCTGACACAAATTTCCTACCACCCAGTGTTCGACCAGGTCTCCCAATAAAAATGGTGCCTCACTCGTGTGGGAGGCCAAAGTACCCGCGACAGGCAAGGGCCCAAAACGTATTGAGGCGACATCAAAATTGCCTATCACAAAACGACCTGTTTTGCAAGGGAGGTCACCTGGGTTTTTGGCCCCGTGCTCGGTGGCCAGCTAGGGAAACCTACCAAACCCACACATTTCTGAAAACTAGACACCCGTGGGATTTCAGGGAGGTATGGCTTGCGTGGATCCCCCAACGTTTTCTTACCCAGAATCCCCTACAAACCTCAAATTTAGTTGAAAAAAATCACTTTTTCCGTACATTTTTGTGTGGGAAAGTTGTGGCATCACCGAGCTGACACAAATTTCCTACCACCCAGTGTTCCCCCAGGTCTCCCGATAAAAATGGTGCCTCACTCGTGTGGGAGGCCCAAGTACCCGCGACAGGCAAGGGCCCAAAACGATTGAGGCGACATCAAAATTGCCTATCACAAAATGACCTGGTTTTGCAAGGGGGGTCACCTGGGTTTTTGGCCCTGTGCTCGGCGGTCAGCTAGGGAAACCTACCAAAGCCACACATTTCTGAAAACTAGACACCCGGAGGATTCCAGGGAGGTATGGCTTGCGTGGATCCCCCAACGTTTTCTTACCCAGAATCCCCTGCAAACCTCAGATTTAGCTGAAAAAATCACTTTTTCACACATTTTTGTGTGGGAAAGTTGTGGCATCATCGGGCTGACACAAATTTCCTATCACCCAGTGTTCCCCCAGGTCTCCCGATAAAAATGGTGCCTCACTTGTGTGGGAGACCCAAGTACCCGCGACAGGCAAGGGCCCAAAACGTATTGAGGCAACATCAAAATTGCCTATCACTAAACCACCTGGTTTTACAAGGGGGGTCACCTGGGTTTTTGGCCCCGTGCTCGGTGGCCAGCTAGGGAAACCTACCAAACCCACACATTTCTGAAAACTAGACACCCGGGGGATTTCAGGGAGGTATGGCTTGTGTGGATCCCCCAACGTTTTCTTACCCAGAATCCCCTGCAAACCTCAAATTTAGTTGAAAAAAATCACTTTTTCCATACATTTTTGTGTGGGAAAGTTGTGGCATCACAGAGCTGACACAAATTTCCTACCACCCAGTGTTCCTCCAGGTCTCCCGATAAAAATGGTGCCTCACTTGTGTGGGAGGCCCAAGTACCCGCGACAGGCAAGGGCCCAAAACGTATTGAGGCGACATCAAAATTGCCTATCACAAAACGACATGGTTTTACAAGAGGGGTCACCTGGATTTTTGGCCCCGTGCTCGGTGGCCAGCTAGGGAAACCTACCAAACCCACACATTTCTGAAAACTAGATACCCGGGGGATTTCAGGGAGGTATGGCTTGCGTGGATCCCCCAACGTTTTCTTACCCAGAATCCCCTGCAAACCTCAAATTTTGTTGAAAAAATCACTTTTTCCATACATTTTTGTGTGGGAAAGTTGTGGCATCACCCGGCTGACACAAATTTCCTACCACCCAGTGTTCCCCCAGGTCTCCCGATAAAAATGGTGCCTCACTCGTGTGGGAAGCCCAACTACCCGCGACAGGCAAGGGCCCAAAACGATTGAGGCGACATCAAAATTGCCTATCACAAAATGACCTGGTTTTGCAAGGAGGGTCACCTGGGTTTTTGGCCCTGTGCTCGGCGGTCAGCTAGGGAAACCTACCAAAGCCACACATTTCTGAAAACTAGACACCCGGAGGATTCCAGGGAGGTATGGCTTACGTGGATCCTCCAATGTTTTCTTACCCAGAATCCCCTGCAAACCTCAAATTTAGCTGAAAAAAATCACTTTTTCCACACATTTTTGTGTGGGAAAGTTGTGGCATCATCGGGCTGACACAAATTTCCTATCACCCAGTGTTCCCCCAGGTCTCCCGATAAAAATGGTGCCTCACTTGTGTGGGAGGCCCAAGTACCCGCGACAGGCAAGGGCCCAAAACGTATTGAGGCGACATCAAAATTGCCTATCACAAAACAACCTGGTTTTGCAAGGGGGGTCACCTGGGTTTTTGGCCCCGTGCTCGGCGGCCAGCTAGGGAAACCTACCAAACCCACACATTTCTGAAAACTAGACACCCAGAAGATTCCAGGGAGGTATGGCTTGCATGGATCCCCCAACGTTTTCTTACCCAGAATCCCTTGCAAACCTCAAATGTAGCTGAAAAAATCCCTTTTTCCATACATTTTTGTGTGGGAAAGTTGTGGCATCACCCGGCTGACACAAATTTCCTACCACCCAGTGTTCCCCCAGGTCTCCCGATAAAAATGGTGTCTCACTCGTGTGGGAGGCCCAAGAAATGTGTGGGTTTGGTCAGTTTCCCTAGCTGGCCGCGGAGCACGGGGCCAAAAACCCAGGTGATCCCCATGCAAAACCAGGTTGTTTTGTGATAGGTAATTTTGAAGTCGCCTCAATAGGTTTTGGGCCCTTGCCTGTCGCGGGTACTTGACCCACCCACACAAGTGAGGTACCATTTTTCTTGGAAGACTTTGGGGAATGCGGGCTTGGTGGAATTTTGTTGATCCACACAGATTTCAGAACTTTCCACCACAGAAATGTGAGGAAAATGTGTTTTTTTTTTAGAAGTTTTGAGGTTTGCAAGGGATTCTGGGTAACAGAACCTGGTGAGAGCCAGACAAGTCACCCCATCCTGGATTCCCCTGGGTGTCTAGTTTTCAAAAATGTATAGGTTTGCTAGGTTTCCCTAGGTGCCGGCAAAGCTAGGGTTCGAAATCTACAGCTAGGCACTTTGCAAAAAAAGGATCAGTTTTCACTGTGAAAATGTGATGTCCACGTTGCGTTTTGGGCCGTTTCCTGTCGCGGGCACGCGGCCTACCCACACAAGTGAGGTACCATTTTTCTCGGAAGACTTTGGGGAATGCGGGGTGGGTGGAATTTTGTGGATCCACGCAGATTCCAGAACTTTCCATCACAAAAATGTGAGGAAAATGTGTTTTTATCAATGATCAACTTGACCAGCTTGTTCCACAAAAACAGGTTAAAAAAGTAGGCAAACCCTCCGCTCCTTGGTACAATGCTGAACTTCAAAAGTTAAAACTTGGCTGCAGACAAGCAGAACGGCGGTGGAGGAGGGGGTACTCTGATATAGATAAAGTTGAGTGGAAGGAGAAAATCCTCTGCTATAAGAAAAATATTGCCTCTGCTAAAGCGGAATTTTTTGCAAATGTAATCCTGAAGGCACCCAATAGCTCCAAAAGCGTTTTTAAAATAATGAATGATATCGCCAGCCCCGATTGTACTAAAAATAAGATTCTCCCTACACAGGAACTCTGTGACAGTTTGGCTGCCTTTTTTGAAGATAAGATTTGCAAAATCATTGAAGGGTTGGAAGGGGATAGCACAGTTGATGGGGCTAGTGGTCCTCCACAGGATAGGAAGGAGGACTGGAAGGGGCTGAATGAAGTTTCAGATCAGAGGCCTCTTTTAGATCATTTTGAAATTCCCACGGTGGAGGATTTTAATGGGATAGCCCTAGGGATCTCCTCCGGTTCATCACTGGACCCTCTTCCCCATAGGATTTGGAAAGCATTAGGCTCTGAGCTGTTCCCTATGCTAAGACAGCTATGTGACCAATCCCTGGGTAGTGGAATGGTCCCCTCTTGCTGGAAGCAAGCAGTTGTTACTCCTTTACTAAAAAAAACGTCGCTTGATCCAGCCTGCCTTAAAAATTACAGGCCTATCTCGCTCCTCCCATACCCGGTAAAGATCATGGAGCGCCTTGTAAGCAGGGCACTCTCCCAGTTTCTGGAGGTAAATAAGTTACTGGATGCCGTGCAATTCGGCTTCCGCCCAGGACATGGGACAGAGACTGCCTTGCTGACTTTGTTGGATGATCTTCGTCTGCGTGCGGACAAGGGTCATTCTACTATACTGATCCTGTTGGACCTGTCCGCCGCATTCGACACAGTCAATCACAAGGTTCTCCTGGAACGATTGGAAGGAGTGGGGGTAGTGGGCCTGGCGCAGAAGTGGTTGCACTCATATCTGTCTGACAGATGTCAGGCTGTGGCCCTCCCCCTTTTCAGTCTAAGTTCACAAAGATACATCATGGTGTACCGCAGGGCTCTGCGATCAGCCCTATTCTATTTAATGCCTATATGCGTCCGTTGGTGGATGTTATTAAATCCCACGGCATAGGCCTTGTAAATTATGCGGATGACACCCAGCTTATTCTCTCTTGGGAGGGAGAACAGTCATCCACTGTGGAGAACTTCCATGCCTGTATGCAGAGTGTGGTATATTGGCTGAGAAATAACTCCCTGCAATTTAACGCAGATAAAACAGAGTTCCTTTACATTGCAGGTGGGAGAGTGTCATATCCTCTCCCAGCCAATTTGTGGCCCATTCCTGCCGATCCCCCGCTGGCACCCTCTAAGTCGGTTCGCAATTTGGGAATCTGTTTTAATGAGAAGTTGACTTTGGAAAATCAAGTCAATAAGACCGTTGGGAGCTGTTTTTCCCTTATTAGCGCCCTCAAGAAAATTCTCCCCATGCTCCCTGTACATACTCGCGCATTGGTAGTAAGGAGTGTCATCATGAGCAGGTTAGATTACTGCAATGCCCTGCTGCTGGAGTCCCCAAAATATTTAACTGGGAGACTGCAGAGAATCCAGAATGTAGCGGCCAAGCTGGCCTTGATGAGACCTCGTCAGTCCTCCCCCTCTCAGGCCCTTGTGGACCTTCATTGGCTCCCAATTCTGCAGAGGGTTCACTTTAAATCCCTCTGTGTCGTGTTCAAGGCACTACATGGTTTAGGGCCAATACCGTTGCAGAGTAAATTTAGTTGTTATGCTCCCACTCGTTGTCTTAGGTCCTCCTCTGCCAATTGGGTGAAAGTGCCTAGGGTCAGAAGAGCTAAACTGGGGGGGCAAGCTTTCAGTGTTGCTGCTGCAAGGCTCTGGAACAGCCTACCCACGGAGTTGTGACAGATGACGGACTTTCTGCCGTTCAGAAAGAAAATAAAGACTTGGCTCTTTCCCAGAGTATAATGCCTTTCTGCCCTCTGCCACAGGTTTTTTTCCGTCTCTCAGCGCCAGGATACCCGGCGGGTTGCAGTGTGCTCTATAAATACCCCTTACATTACATTACATTACATTACAAAGATGTACCTCCCAACATGTTGCCACTCTCACATCTGGAGGGAGCAGAAGGGGACAACACAGATACAGATTACAACATAACAGTCCACAATGGCCATGAGCACATGCCATCCACCAAGTCGTACTTTGGGGCCCAAATACAGTTGCACATTGGTGTCAGATTTTTACTCCTCACAATTCTGAGGTCAGGCAACGCACACATTGATGAAAGCACACTCAGATGACTACCCCAATGCAGACGATGCCAGAAGGCCACGACTCAGAATGCAATGTCAAGGGCCATTACCCCAATGACATGAGAAAGTACAGGTAGGGGAAATGCATGACAGCTGCACCCAACACAGAGGCCACTTACAATCCACTGCATCACACTGCCAACATCACCGGGCACAGCGCTGGCCCAGTCTGTGGACACATGCAGCCACTCACAACCAAATTCACCCTTCCCAGAATACTCACCCCCAGCTTGCTGCTGATGCTCCTTTAAACGTGCATCCAGCTCAGGCTGTCACAGCTAAGATGCGGGCCATCAGTGGTGTCATGCTCCTGCGCGCCAACCTGCCAGTCCGAGGGATCAGCCCCAGCGTCATCTCTGCCACGTTCTTGCTCAGCCGGCAGATCCTCATCCCACCTCTTGTGACAGTGCGTGCGACGTCGGTTGGAGACACCCAGAGCACGCCACTTGCATGCAATGGCCCTCCACACGGCCTTACGCTGGTGGACTTTGAGCTACAGGCATGGGAGACAAGAGATGGAAAAAATCAGTGCCACTGTGTCATGTACCACTATCTCACAGTACAGGAGCCTAATACTAACTCATCCCAACTTCACAGATATGTCTTGCAGAGACGATAATGCATCTCACATGGTACATGAGCATGGGAGACTCATACGCAAATGCACGCTGGTATGAGGGTGGACACAGTACCTGCCCATATCATACACATGCAGGATGCCAACACAGACAGCTATGCGTAGGCTGCCCACATCCTGTCCATTTTGAGGGTGAGCAAGACATACATGACATTTCAATATATGTTCAGGGGAAGACTCACTGTGTCCAACACTGCGCAGCCCTCAATGTCCTTGCCCTGTGAATGGCTCACTGTGTCATGGAGATCACATTCATGGACATGATCCTACAAACCCACACCTTCTCACAAGGCCTGTCATGTGCAATCTACAGGGCTGAGATGGCTCTTTGATGGAGAGTCCTGGAAAAAAAACACACATGTGACACTCTGTACATTCAGTGATGTGTCCTTGTCTTTTTGGGCAGTGACTGTGCAGGCCAGGTGGGATCACACTGAGGTCCAATGTGGGGCATCAGAAATGTCACATGAAGGGACAATTTGATAGCGTAAACAGTGCCTACACATGCCGGTCTGTACACATGCTGGTGGAAATGGAAGGGGCTGTGCACAGTAGTACGACAATCTGCTGTGTCATAGGTGAATGACCAACAACAGTGTCACCCTCGGGTATTGACATCCTGAGCATAGTGCTGCACTATAGATGATGCCAGTTTTGAGTCAGACACAATTCCGTCACTACCCTCTGGACGCAAAGCCTTGCTAAGGCCACAGATGAGCCTCTGAAGGACATCAGGGACCCACACAGCCATTCACACAAGCAATTACTGTCCTGACTCCTGCATTACCAACTTGCTGCGTCACTGTATGGCTGACAAGACAATACATGTCCCTCCAATTCTGATGTTCAGGCAGGGAAACGTGTGAAATAGGCTACACACCCCTTTCACCTGGTGAGAGCATGCTAGGCAGTGCATGACACAAACCCACACTCTCAGGCACATACTGCACCACATCAACATCAGGTGTGCACCCCTGCACTCTCACTTCCACTCTGAAACACTTACCACGACATTTGGAGCACCATATAGCATTCCATACTGTGTGAGCACCTCGTCCACCAGGACCTCCAGCTCCTCGGTGGTGAAGGGACTGGCACGGATCTTCTCAGTCCTCGCCATCACTGTGCCCAGGAGACAGGAGCAGCAGCAGTTGGTGGTGAGGGGCGGCAGGCAGCAGGCTCTGGAGACAGGAGCAGCAGCAGTTGGTGGTGAGGGGTGGCAGGCAGCAGGCTCTGGAGACAGGAGCAGCAGCAGTTGGTGGTGAGGGGTGGCAGGCAGCAGGCTCTGGAGACAGGAGCAGCAGCAGTTGGTGGTGAGGGGTGGCAGGCAGCAGGCTCTGGAGACAGGAGCAGCAGCAGTTGGTGGTGAGGGGTGGCAGGCAGCAGGCTCTGGAAGCTGTAGAAATGTGAGGCTCTCGCCCACACATATATAGCCCCCTGTGGTAGTTTCAGTGGTCCTAAGCTGCTGCAATTGGTGTTTCAGGTCAGCCTTTTTCAAATGCATCCAATGACCGCCTCCGCGGTGGCGGAGCACGCCTACCGCGATTTTCAAACTAGCATTAGGCTACTGCGATTGCGGTTCCCATTGGCTGTAAGGGCATGGTCCATGGCGGTGACACACTGCAGGGGCCAGGCTGGCGCTACCGCGGTCGTGCATCTTTCAATTGCATCCAATGACCGGCCCCTTGGTGGCGGAGCACGCCTAACGCGATTTTCAAAATTGCATTAGGCTAACGCGATAGCGTTTCCCATTGGCTGTAAGGTCATGGTCCATGGCGGTATATGCCAGACACTACCGCGAGTGTGGCTGGGGCATTGGAGGTGACACACCCCAGGGACCAGGCGGTAGCTACCGTGATATGTGTGCCATGCCTTGCTAAGAATAACCGGGATTTGGGTGGCGGAGCATGCCAACCGCCATTTGGCCATGTGTATATGCCAGACACTACCGCGAGTGTGGCTGGGGCATTGGCGGTGACACACCGCAGGGGCCAGGCGGTAGCTACCGCGATATGTGTGCCATGCCTTGCTAAGAATGACCGGGATTTGGGTGGCGGAGCATGCCAACTGCCATTTGGCCATGTGTATATGCCAGACACTACCGCGAGTGTGGCTGGGGCATTGGCGGTGACACACCGCAGGGACCAGGCGGTAGC
The DNA here is from genome assembly GCA_963921515.1 of Calotriton arnoldi. Lineage (NCBI taxonomy): Eukaryota > Metazoa > Chordata > Amphibia > Caudata > Salamandridae > Calotriton > Calotriton arnoldi. The sequence goes on along the minus strand of CAWUFW010000384.1, from coordinate 37,365 downwards.
TACCGCGATATGTGTGCCATGCCTTGCTAAGAATAACCGGGATTTGGGTGGCGGAGCATGCCAACCGCCATTTGGCCATGTGTATATGCCAGACACTACAGCGAGTGTGGCTGGGGCATTGGCGGTGACACACCGCAGGGGCCAGGCGGTAGCTACCGCGATATGTGTGCCATGCCTTGCTAAGAATGACCGGGATTTGGGTGGCGGAGCATGCCAACCGCCATTTGGACATGTGTATATGCCAGACACTACCGCGAGTGTGGCTGGGGCATTGGCGGTGACACACCGCAGGGGCCAGGTGGTAGCTACCGCGACATGTGTGCCATGCATTTGAGCCAGTGACCATGATTTGTGTGTCAGATCACCTTGACAGCACTTATAGACACGTCAAGCAGTGTGAATGGCCAAAGGCAAGTCCCCCACAGTACACAGTAGACACATGATTCATGGCACAAGATTATGCACTCAATGCCAATTTGAACTTTACCACACTGCTGACTGCACATGCCATGTTGTTGTATATAGTTAGAAACATTGGCATGTACTCACTCACATGTCACTTGTGTTTTTATGGCCATGTACACAGAATAGTATTGTGATGGACTCTCCAATGGGTACACATGTCAATGTGTGAGAGGGCTGAGCAACATACAGTGATGAATGTCTCACTACAGGATGTGCAGATTTGCCTGTCTACTTTTCCTGGCCTGAACTTTGTGACTGCAGCCTGTTGTTGACTCAGTGCTGGCTGCCAACGTTTCTTGGACAGGGTAGTTTGGCACAGTTCCAGGATGTCTATGTCGGTACTGTTGCTCATTGTGATGTGTGCATATTGGAGTACCTTGATGACAGGTGTTGTGTGATGGCTGTGATGCCACCGCGTGACTAGTGAATATTGTTATGTTGTGTTTTTCCAGGTCCCATCGGCCTCTCCTTGCCTACAAACAATCCGTGCTCCTGGTACATTGTACTCATGGTGAACATTGCACATCCTGGGATTAAAACACGGAGCAGACACAACAACATTGGTGTGTAAGGAGTGTTTATTTACAATGGGTACATGTGACAGTGGAGTGAATATTTACAAAAAGGTGAATGGTGAAGCAAGGAGTTGTCAGTGATGGAAGATGAGACAATCAAGTAGTCACCACATAGATGTGGTGACCCAGTCCAACAGACGGATGCCATTCACATGGCAGTGTGGGGATGGACAGTCTACAAAGTCTATGGCAGGGTGAGGAGGGGTGCCATCATGTCTGGCTCCTTGTCTGGCATTTGGCAGGTGCTTTACCATGGGATACTCCCAGGGATTTCTTAGGACGGCCCCTTGATCGTTTGGCAGGGGGGGCCTCTGCTGCAGGGCCAGTGGGGTCTGAGGAGTACCCCCTCTCCGTGCCCGCAGGGGAGGATGTGGAACTGTCATCCTGCAGGCCACCAGAGGGAGGTGGAGGTGTTGTTTGTGCCGCAGGCCTGGCCCTCAGTACTGCCACTAGTTGGCCCAAGAGGTCCACGATTTGGCCCATGCGGGTGTCTATGGACCTCAGCAGCAGGCGGAGCTTGCGGGAATCTTCCTGAGCCTGGCCCGTTTGTCCCTGGGCCCGTTCATAGGCCCCAATGACTCTGGTGATGTTGTCCAGGGCTTCGGTCCCAGTGTCCGTTTGGCTCAGACTCCTCCTTGCCCTCTCATCTGCCCTGCTGTGACAGACCTGTTACCTCACCACTGCACGCACCCGCATACTCTCCCTGCACTCCTCTGTTGTTGGGGTGGGGTGGTCATCCTCTGGGGCAGGGCGAGTGTTGCAGGCAGCACTGGTGGTGGTGGTGGTGGTGGAGGCCGCACAGCTCGTTCCAGCAGGGGTCAGCGTGGTTGTTGTTGTTGCTGATGTGGTGGTGGGGGGGACAGTGGGGTCCTGGGACCTGTTGCGCCCTGGCAGGCCAGATGGGCCAGCTTCAAGCTCCGCATCCTCGAAATCCAGGGAGTCATCATCAGTGAGTCCATGTTCCGGGGGTGGAGGCTGGCTCTGCAGGTTGGTGTTGTCATCCTCTGCAGTCAGTTGTTGGTCACCTGTGGGACAGAGGGGAAATGGTCATTGACGGGCACCCCTCAGGCTTGTTGTTCAATGTATCTTATTTACAGGTCATGCAACACACAGTTGACTAGTTTGCACATTGCATGTCTGCACAGTAAGGTGCATCTTGACATGATGTGGAGATACATACATTATTATTCAACGGTGTGACATGTCAATGGATACCATGCCCCAAGTGCAAATTTTGAGATTACGAAGACATGTTGTCATCTGTCAACTGGCGGCTATACGACTTGATGTGCAGCATCTTTGCTGATTACAAGGCCTGGCATGCGTTACATCTGCGCATGAACTAGCCATTGTCATCTCATGCATACCTTTGTCATGTCCTGTGCTTTGATTTATTTGTTCTACAGACCATGCTTGCTTTGTTTTCATATGGTCCTTCAAGCTCAGCCAACATGGATCTTACAGGTAGCATTCAGTGCTGTACATGTCTGGGCTCTGATTCACTTCAACATGGTATTTGGTGAGTCAAACTTTTGTTTCTGTGACAGTTACATACGCTTAGCTGTCTGCACACTGTAATTTGATATTGTATCTGTGTCATTTTTTTGGGATGTGAGGGCTGGTGTTGTCATATTGCTCCATGCTTTTGGGAAGGAATGGTGGTGTGCATGCACTGTCTACTTACCTGTTCTGTTGTCACATTGGGGTGGACTTTCTAACACATCTCTCTGGCTGTGTGTTTAAGTGCTACTTCCTGCTGAGGTGTTTGACAGGGGGGCCTTGTGGGAGTTGTGGTGCAGGCCTCCAAGCCCCAAACACCCCTTCCTGTGAAGATGGCTACCTACCTGTTAGATGAAGGTGAACAGTGCATTGGCTGCCACATGCTTCTGGGTGTGGGGGGTGCTCCATCCTGCTCAGGGGTGGGACAGGGGTGCCTGGTGGAAGTTGTAGTGCAGGCCTCCCAGCCCCAAACAGCCCTCCCTGGGAAGATGGCTACCTACCTGTTAGATGAAGGTGAACAGTGCATTGGCTGCCACATGCTTCTGGGTGTGGGGGGAGTGCTCCATCCTGCTCAGGGTGGGACAGGGGTGCCTGGTGGGAGTTGTAGTGCAGGCCTCCCAGCCCCAAACAGCCCTCCCTGGGAAGATGGCTACCTACCTGTTAGATGAAGGTGAACAGTGCATTGGCTGCCACATGCTTCTGGGTGTGGGGGGAGTGCTCCATCCTGCTCAGGGGTGGGACAGGGGTGCCTGGTGGGAGTTGTAGTGCAGGCCTCCCAGCCCCAAACAGCCCTCCCTGGGAAGATGGCTACCTACCTGTAAGTTTGGTTGTTGTTATACGATGGCTGCCACATGCTTCTGGGTGTGGTGGAGTGCTACTTCCTGCTGAGGTGTGTGACAGGGGGGACTTGTGGGAGTTGTGGTGCAGGCCTCCAGGCCCCAAACACCCCTTCCTGTGAAGATGGCTACCTACCTGTTAGATGAAGGTGAACAGTGCATTGGCTGCCACATGCTTCTGGGTGTGGGGGGAGTGCTCCATCCTGCTCAGGGGTGGGACAGGGGTGCCTGGTGGGAGTTGTAGTGCAGGCCTCCCAGCCCCAAACAGCCCTCCCTGGGAAGATGGCTAACTACCTGTTAGATGAAGGTGAACAGTGCATTGGCTGCCACATGCTTCTGGGTGTGGGGGGAGTGCTCCATCCTGCTCAGGGGTGGGACAGGGGTGCCTGGTGGGAGTTGTGGTACAGGCCTCCCAGCCCCAAACGGCCCTTCCTGGGAAGATGGCTACCTACCTGTTATGTGGGGGGGACATTACAATGGCTGCCACATGCTTCTGGGTGTGGGGGGAGTGCTCCATCCTGCTCAGGGGTGGGACAGGGGTGCCTGTTGGGAGTTGTAGTGCAGGCCTCCCACCCCCAAACAGCCCTCCCTGGGAAGATGGCTACCTACCTGTTAGATGAAGGTGAACAATGCAATGGCTGCCACATGCTTCTGGGTGTGGGGGGAGTGCTCCATCCTGCTCAGGGGTGGGTAAGGGAGACCTGGTGGGAGTTCTTGTGCTGGTTGCCTGGCCACATACAACCCTGTAAATGTTGGCTCCCTTTGGGGTGATTCAGATGGAGTGCATGTGACATCTGTGAGACCTGTGTTGGGTATTGTAGTGCGGATGAATGCATTTGTGCTTTGTAGTTGTGCAAGACAGTACATTGCAGTGTAATGAGAGACATTTGTTGGTACTTACCAGCCTCCACTCCCCCGGCTATTCCTGTGAGACTCTCTGGATGCAGTATGGCAAGCACCTTCTCCTGTAAACTAAGAAGGGTACGCTGTTCCCCAAAGGGGATGGAAAAACAGGAGTGGAGACCACAGGAGGGGAGTCCTCCTAGACGGAACTAGAGTCCTCACACACCCAGCAAGCTAGGTGTCATGCTTCATCATATGGACTCGCTCCTCGTCAGGTCGGCGGTGCAATACCCAACGGGCACCCATAAAGGGGCTCTTTAGCGGAGATCTTCTGTTCCTGCCGTTTGGTGCTGTGGGTGTGAGGGTCCTAGAGGTAAGTGTAGATGCGAATAAGTAGTTAAAAAAGGTTGGATAATCCAAAATGTGAATTTAATGGGATGGTCATCCACCTTATTAAAAATACAGAAGAGCGGCTACTCGCTGGCTGAATAAACCAGAGGAGCAAAGCTCGGCTCTAAAAAGTGGTCGACATGTTTCACGCAATATGATCAAACTATGATGCTATGCATTTCTTCAGGACCTATAGGCACTATCTACACGAGGTGGTAAGGTGGAGGAGTTCCTACCTACCACTGTTCCTATTTGCGGGCACGTAGTCCCGCCAAATCTAGTTGTGACCTAGACAGGGATGACAAAAGCAATGACAATTAAAATTGGTACTCTGTGGGAGGCAGAGTATGGTCATCCTTAAATCCCCGCATCGAGTAATCCATCAGGTTAGTGCAAAGATAATAATGCTATACCATTTTTTGTGAAAACAATGGAAGAGTATTTAAAAAATCAATATACATATATACAGCATGACTGGAAGAAAACGTAATAAAAGAGGAAATGAAACAAGTACAGTATGCGGTGCCTCACCTAACTAGGTGATAGCGCTTGCTCCTGTGGTACCCTCAGTCCTTGACACCTTAATGGTTGGTGTCCTATACATGGGGAAATAGAGCAATCATCGTGATAAAAACACAGTAAAGGAGCCCATCAAGGCAATGTAAACAGCAAGTGGATCCCCACTCCTGAGATAGACGGGCCAGCAGCCTAGCTTCCACCAAGGTTCCAACAGCGCTAGTCCATAAATATCAACAGGTCAACACGAGGTCGTGAATGCAACAGACGGTAAGGGTCGGCACGGCGAACGGAACTCACAACCCAAGGGTAGGATAAGTGTCCGTTCTGCCGAAACCAACCCAAACCGCCCGCACCCCACAGTTGACAGCTCGGACCCACTGTCCCAAGCCCGTGATGCAAGGGGGATGCCAAGCGCAAAAGTCCCTTAAAAGTGTGGATACACGCAAACGAAGCCCGCTGAGGTGTACAGGGCCAACACATTCAAGCGAACCACTCACCTGTCCTCTTGAGGACGCCAGCTGGAAAACTACCCTCTGCGCCGGGCTGAGGAACCAGAGCGGTGCGTAACAGCTTTGCAGGAGTTTTAAAGAGTACCGCTAAACTGATTAGAAAGCCAGGTCAGCTGGTAAGATTCTGCGTAACGTGGCGTCAAGTCACGTGGTGAACCTGACGTGGGACCGAAGTACTCAAAGCTACAGCCCTGAAATCGTGGCGGCCATCTTATAAGGGGCATTAATAATAGCTTAGAGCCAATATGTGAGGACATTTCACATGTAGAAGGCAGGCAAGCCAATTAGGCGGAGGCATTGTAAGGGGAGTACACACAGAGGTAGTCCGTACCTTGTAGACCTGCGGACTTGTGCGCACTTCACCAGACACATTTCAATCCCAAAACAAAGGGAGACACCAATCCGATTCAGAGCGAGACGAAAAAGGGGCAACAAACAAAATGATGTAAATACAGACAATGAGGCAATGAGGCAATGCAATCCTATTAGAGCCCAATAACTCACCCCACAACGTGCGGAAGACTAGTAAGAATATTGGTAAGCTGAAAAGGTATTCACTAGGCAATATGAACTTACCTGCGTCACCTCATTCACTCATAATTCCCCTTTAATCAAAAAAACAATTAAGAAACACTGGGGTATAGTTAACACGGGTGATCTGAGTCTCCCTCCACCGAGATTTGCCTTCAAACGCACTCTTAACCTTAAGCACATTCTTGTACATACCCGGCCTAAGACTAAGGAATTAGGTGTCCAGCGGACCTTGTGGGATCTACCACCAGTTACTGGTCACTATCCTTGTGGGACGTGCTCAGTCTGTGATCAGACAGCTGTTCATAAGGAGATCAAACTGTCTGATAATTTCTTATGGAAACTTAAAAGACACACTAACTGCAATACATCAAGATGTATATACCTTATCACATGTCCTTGTGACAAAAAATACATAGGTATGACGATGAGGCAAGTTAAGATACGCATTACCGAACACAAGAGCAATGTGAGGTGCATGAAGACAACTACTAAACTGTACACACATTTTAGGGACCTTAACCATAAGGTAGACACCCTCAAATGGATGGTACTTGAATCACACCCTAAGATCACTCACCAAGCATTATTCAGGCTCGAACAAAGATGGGTTTACCGGTTATCTACTGAGACATGCGGCCTTAATGACAATATACCCTGGGCTGCCCTGAAAAATAGATAGCGGGCTACATTAGGAACACTGTTAGACAATATCATTATATCCTCACTTTTTCCTTTTTCCATCCCCACTGTGTTCATATTGCCTAGTGAATACCCTTTCAGCTTACCAATATTCTTACTAGTCTTCTGCACGTTGTGGGGTGAGTTATTGGGCTCTAATAGGATTGTATTGCCTCATTGTCTGTATTTACATCATTTTGTTTGTTGCATCTTTTTCGTCTCGCTCTGAATCGGATTGGTGTCTCTCTTTGTTTTGGGATTGAAATGTGTCTGGTGAAGTGCGCACAAGTCCGCAGGTCTACAAGGTACGGACTACCTCTGTGTGTACTCCCCTTACAATGCCTCCGCCTAATTGGCTTGCCTGCCTTCTACATGTGAAATGTCCTCACATATTGGCTCTAAGCTATTATTAATGCCCCTTATAAGATGGCCGCCACGATTTCAGGGCTGTAGCTTTGAGTACTTCGGTCCCACGTCAGGTTCACCACGTGACTTGACGCCACTTTACGCAGAATCTTACCAGCTGACCTGGCTTTCTAATCAGTTTAGCGGTACTCTTTAAAACTCCTGCAAAGCTGTTACGCACCGCTCTGGTTCCTGAGCCCGGCGCAGGGGGTAGTTTTCCAGCTGGCGTCCTCAAGAGGACAGGTGAGTGGTTCGCTTGACCGTGTTGGCCCTGTACACCTCAGCGGGCTTCGATTGCGTGTATCCACACTTTTAAGGGACTTTTGCGCTTGGCATCCCCCTTGCATCACGGGCTTGGGACAGTGGGTCCGAGCTGTCAACTGTGGGGTGCGGGCGGTTTGGGTTGGTTTCGGCAGAACGGACACTTATCCGACCCTTGGGTTGTGAGTTCCGTTCGCCGTGCCGACCCTTACCGTCTGTTGCATTCATGACCTCATGTTGACCTGTTGATATTTATGGACTAGCGCTGTTGGAACCTTGGTGGAAGCTAGGCTGCTGGCCCGTCTGTCTCAGGAGTGGGGATCCACTTGCTGTTTACATTGCCTTGATGGGCTCCTTTACTGTGTTTTTATCACGATGATTGCTCTATTTCCCCATGTATAGGACACCAACCATTAAGGTGTCAAGGACTGAGGGTACCACAGGAGCAAGCGCTATCACGTAGTTAGGTGAGGCACCGCATACTGTACTTGTTTCATTTCCTCTTTTATTACGTTTTCTTCCAGTCATGCTGTATATATGTATATTGATTTTTTAAATACTCTTCCATTGTTTTCACAAAAAATGGTATAGCATTATTATCTTTGCACTAACCTGATGGATTACTCGATGCGGGGATTTAAGGATGACCATACTCTGCCTCCCACAGAGTACCAATTTTAATTGTCATTGCTTTTGTCATCCCTGTCTAGGTCACAACTAGATTTGGCGGGACTACGTGCCCGCAAATAGGAACAGTGGTAGGTAGGAACTCCTCCACCTTACCACCTCGTGTAGATAGTGCCTATAGGTCCTGAAGAAATGCATAGCATCCTAGTTTGATCATATTGCGTGAAACATGTCGACCACTTTTTAGAGCCGAGTTTTGCTCCTCTGGTTTATTCAGCCAGCGAGCAGCCGCTCTTCTGTATTTTTAATAAGGTGGATGACCATCCCATTAAATTCACATTTTGGATTATCCAACCTTTTTAACTACTTATTCGCATCTACACTTACCTCTAGGGCCCTCACACCCACAGCACCATACGGCAGGAACAGAAGATCTCCGCTAAAGAGCCCCTTTATGGGTGCCCGTCGGGTATTGCACCGCCGACCTGACGAGGAGCGAGTCCATATGATGAAGCATGACACCTAGCTTGCTGGGTGTGTGAGGACTCTAGTTCCGTCTAGGAGGACTCCCCTCCTGTGGTCTCCACTCCTGTTTTTCCATCCCCTTTGGGGAACAGCGTACCCTTCTTAGTTTACAGTACCTGGGCATGTACGCTGGACCCCGTAAAACAGCCCTCTTAGTCCCTCTCCTTGTTTGATAAGCACCTTCACCTCCCATGCAGTGAATGTTTTTGGTGTAATGGGAGGGCCACCGCCAGTCCTCTGTGCCAGCTGATGGTTCTTGTTCCTCTTCTTTTTGACAACGTTCTTCATGTCATGCCACCGCTTCATGATTTCCTGTTTGTTGCGTGGGGTGGTCCCTACTGCATTGATCTTGTCAACTATCCTTACCCACATTTGCGTTCTGGTGGCTAATGGTGTCTGTTGGACCAGGTTACCAAACAATTGTGGTTCAACTCGGATTATCTCATCTACCATGACTGTCAACTCACTGTCTGTGAATTTGGGCATTTTCTGTGGTGACATGGTGTGTGTTGGTCAAAGGGGTTAGAGGTGCAGGTGTGTGAGTGCTGGTGGTGGTGGTGGTGATGTGTATGGTGTGTGATGTGCAAAGGGGTTAGAGGTGCAGGTGTGGAAGTGGTGGTGGTGATGTGTGTGGTGTGTGTGTGTAGTGATGGTGTGTTGATTTGCCTCTCCTTTCAGCTGTGGTGTTTGGCCCTTCACTTCTGGAGTATTGCAAAGGATTGTGGTCAGGGAAGGGGCTGGTTTTATACTCAGCTATGTGGGTGTGTCAGAATGGGGTATTGCTGTCAGGTGTGTTGTGTGGGTTGTCCTGGGATTTGTAGTTTTGAAGTTGCCATGGGGGTGTGTCATTGGGGTGTGTTTGGGGGCAGGGCTGGTTTGCTGTGTGCACTTGTTGGCCTTGTTGTTGGGTTTTTCTGTTGACCGCCATTTTTGTCACGGAGCGTCCGCAGTGGTGGCTATGCTACAGCCCTTCCACCGGCTCTCCCATTCATCACTGTTTGCGACCGCGGCGGTCGTATACTGCGGAACGCAACGCTGTCACATCGGGGCAATCCTAATTTCACGGGCGGTTACTCCGCATGCCTGGCGGCGGTTTTGGGTGTTTCCACTGCGAATTCGACCGTCGTGGACGGTTTTTCACCTGCTTCGCCCGCTGCGGGCGGGCTTTCGTTGCCTCTTTCCACCGCGGTTGGATTTTTTTGGTGGTTGATCCTAATCTGACCGCCGGTGTTTCCGCGGTACCAGCGGGCGGTTGATTTCCGCTACCATGGCGGTCGGGGTGATTTTCCGACCGCCATCCTAATAGACCCCTTAGTTCAATTAAAAAAAATTACACTTACCTTCCTTGACGCGATGCAGCTTCTAACCGCGAGCTTGTCCCCTCAGAAATAACCCAAAACAACAGTTAGCGGTTACAAAATAGTACCTGTAAAACAAATATGGTTGGTTAAATAATAAAAAAGAGAGAAATTAATTTAAAAACATGTAATACAGTAATAAATAAATTACTTATATATTTTCTAAAAATATAAGAATATTTTACTTATATGTTAAAAATAATTGAAAATGTTTTTTACATTGTAAAATTATAATAATAATTAATACAAAATATATTAATTATTATTATAATTACTTATTTATTTGTATTATTTATAATACTTGTCAAAAAAAGTTACAATTTTTTTCAAATGTTAAATAAAAACTTACCTCTTCAAACACATGTTTATATAAAATGTAACAATGTAATAATTAATATTATTAATATTTGATACATTAATAATATTAATTAAAAATATATATTACATATACAAAAATTGTTAACCACTTAAAATGTTAATATTTTTTGAATAAATCTGTATTATGTTATATTCTTTAATTTGAAGAAAATATGTATTTAATTATTAACTGTTAAACATGCAAAAATAAACTGTAAAATTATATTGCAAAATTAATCTATGTTACAAAAATGTGCTAAACAAAAATACCAAAAAATGTTTTCTGTTACAAAAGATAAATACTTCTATCATAAAATATAACAATGTTAAAAATATGTATGTTCAAAAATATAACATATGTAAATAAACATATATCCAAAATACTTTGGGGCCGATTCCGATTCAGGCCGGAAAACGTACCGACCGACTCGGTAGGGGAATGTAGTCCGACCGACACGGACCGGCGCTGTCCGATCCGCGTAGTACGATGCTATGCATGTGAATTACGACCGACTAGTACGGAACACAAGCCGAACGACCGAACCGCACGTAAACCAGCTACCCGGCCGGAAAATCTACGCGAATTGAACCGACCGACACGCACCAGGAATGAACCCGACAGATATGTACCCGCGAAGTCCGACCCGCGCAGTACGATGCAATGCGTGTAAACCCAGACCGAGTCGCACGGAGCTCAAGCCGTACGAACGGCACGCATAGAAAACAGGGAGCCAAAGCAACCTAATACTCCGCGACCGACGCGTACGCCGCACATGAAACCCAGCAGAAAGACAGCATGAAAGACTCGGAGAAGCTCGCACGAGCCAACTGCAGTGTCCTACTCAGTCAGAAGAACGTCTCCTACATGCCCAAAAAATACAAAGGAAAAAATACAAAAAAAAGGGCCAAACAAGCAATGACAAAGTCAATAAATACTGGGGGGAAAAAACATGGAACAAAGACACACCCACAACTCCACCCATATAAAGGCCACAAATCCCTACCATAATCCTTTGCAAATTCAACAGACCTGCCAGCACAGAACACCATCATACAGCAACCACAGACACACTCACAACTCATCCATCACACAAGCCACACACCATTAGCACCTCCCTAATAGCACCCTCACATACACCCAGCAAAACTGACACTCACCCACCCTCACTTGCACACTCACACACACATCAATCCCCACCACCACCCATCACCATGCCCCCAAAGAAGAATCCAAAGTTCCTAGACAGTGAATTGGAAGTCCTGGTAGATGAAATCCTCAGGGTAGAGCCACAGTTGTTTGGTACATTGGTCCAACAGACCCCCATGTCGCAGAAAACCAAGATGTGGGAGAGGATCGTCGACAGGGTGAACGCACAATCACCATGTTTGCGCACAAAGGAAGACATCCAGAACAGGTGGTATGATGTGCGCAGGAGGGTCAAGGCCCTACTCAAGAAGGATTACACCTTGAGTCATCGCACCGGCAGTGGCCCTCCTGCCAAACCAGTATACCTCAAATCCTGGGAGGAGAAGGTGCGGGCCATCCTACCACCAGAGAGCATACATGGACTATCAGACATCCCAGAGCCTGGTGAGTACACAACCAATATACCCAATATTGTGTGACAATACACACACATCACTGTCAAGGGGATAGTGAAACCATGCACCGTTAGCAAAGCCACAGTAACCAAAAGATAATCATCCCAAGATGTCTATGCTAGTCAGACAAGCACAATACCTGCCATCTCATAGTGATATGTAACTGTGTCATGACATGTACAAACCTAACAACAAATAGAGCAAGGCAGTGGCACAAATCTAACCAACAAACACTGTCAGACATTTTGCCACCACTAGAACACCACCTCACAGGGAAGCTGACTGAAAGGAAGGAATTGTGTCTATGCTGGTGAAGTGAGTGTAGCCAATAGCATGATGGGAGTTGTAGTCACAGATATTGGTCACCCTCACAATTGGCCCATCAACACCACTCTGAACCATGCTCACATCACGGGGAGTGGAAAAGAACTGACAAGATGGCTGACACTGGGTACTGCTGTGGGGAGAACAAGCCCCTGCTGGGTGTTGTGCTCAAAACAACAGCAGGACACCACTGACTGACATCCTGAAAGCCAACTTGCACTCCCTGCAATGGAAGCACGTTCCATGGTGGGATGTCTGGCTGGGTGGGAAGGAGGACTGACAGCTCTGACCATAGTTACCAGCAGCTTTTCTCACACACCCCCTTAACACAAACTCCACACAACTCACCTGGGAGAATGCATTGCCTCACACTCTAATTAAATATCCCACAAAGAACTACCACACTGGGTTATGCTGTGTGAAGCACAGGGACACTTTTGAGACTTGTAGCCAAACAAACGCCAGGACAACACTGTCAGCCATCCTGTCAGCACAGGCACACTACCCCACAGGGAAGCAGAGTCAAAAGGAAGGAAGTATGGGCATGCTGGGAAGGGGGGTGTAGGCAATAGCATGATGGGAGTGGTAGTCACAGCTCAACATCCCCCACCCACATAGCCCAGCAAGCTCACACCGAAGCATGCACACCTCACAGGGAGTGAAAAGCCACTTCAAAGATGTCTGACAATGGTGCTCTGTTGTGGGGAGCACAAGGCCCTGCTGGGAACTGTGCACCAAACAACAGCAGGACACCACTGACTGACATCCTGACAACCAACTTGCACTCCCTGCAATGGAAGCACGTTTCATGGTGGGATGTCTGGCCTGGGGGAGGAGGAGTGCCAGCTCCGACTACAGCTACCAGCAGGCCCTTACACACACACCACTTCCACTAACTCCAAACAACACACCTGGGACCGTGCTCTACAAGAGAGTGAGTGAAAAGCCACTTCCAAGATGTCAGACACTGGCCTCAGCTGTGGGGAGCACAAGGCCCTGCTGGGAACTGTGCACCAACAAACAACAGGACCACACTGTCAGCCATCTTGCCATTGCTGTCACACACACACAGTGAATTCGACTCAAAAGGAAGGAAGTATGGGCATGCTAGGAAGGGGGGTGTAGGCAATAGCATGATGGGAGTGGTAGTCACAGCTCAACATCCCCCACCCACATGGGCCAGCAAGCTCACACTGAAGCATGCACACCTCACAGGGAGTGAAAAGCCACTTCAAAGATGTCTGACAATGGTGCTCTGTTGTGGGGAGCACAAGGCCCTGCTGGGAACTGTGCACCAACCAACAGCAGGAAACCACTGACTGACATCCTGACAACCAACTTGCACTCCCTGCAATGGAAGCACGTTTGATGGTGGAATGTCTGGCCTGGGGGGAGGAGGAGGTCCGGATGTCAACCAAATACCACCAATGCTGGCCATGCACACACCTACTCTGCAAAAACACATTGCACACGTGGGACCAGTCACTCCCAAAGTAAAAGCCCTGGCAAGATGGCTGACACATGGGCATGAGAAATGATGTGCCTGCAATTCACACCCATGCACTGGCCAACCCAAACACGTACACACTCACAGCCATTGCAACTCTATGTTTACACACACTGTCAGGGGATGCAGTGTCCATGGGTGCCCCCTGGCCTGGCTGTGAAGGTGTGTCTTGCAGATGACAACTGTGGAGAATCAGACATACTACATAGCACAAAACATACAGGAAGTCACAGAGACATCATTGACAGGGGACACCTGACAGTGAATGCAATGGACACACCAATATACCGGACACTGTACCATGGTGTCAGTCACACAAGTTTCAGTTGTGAGCTGCATTCCACTCCCACATCGTTCGGCAACATATGCATCCTTCACACAACACACCACTCACTGTCATAGACACTGTAGACACAAGCACCAACCTGGACTGCATTTGAGGAGACATGCTACTCACAGCAGCAGAACTGCAACACACACCACTGGCCATCACTGTCATGAGAATGGAAAAGCCAGAGAGCTGCCGTGCCCAATCCTTATCACCATGGAGGATATTGACAAGATTAATCACGTTTGCACGTACAAAACTCAGCAACAACATCATTAGCTATGTTAACAACATCACTTGTATGAAATGAGACGTGAACTAGGAACCCAGACAACAACACAGATACTCCCAAGAGATCCCAGGCATACCGGACTGTGACCATGTTGTCCAGACACACCAATGTGATGCACAAAGACTGGCAAAAACTGCCACCACACATGGCCCAATCTTGAAAGATATCCTAAGTGGAATTGCACATATGTCCCTGTTAAAGGACAAATGTGGACAAGGATGACACACCTGTGTCAGGCACGTGATGGCCCTTGAGTAGCAATGGCCATGTACAGCCAATCAATACATGAGCTGGTCATGCACACACCTCAACATTCACATTGAAATGCTTCAGGTTGGCAGGACAATGTGCTACACCAATATCAACCTCTGGCTTTGACAACTTAGGACAATGCAATGTACAGGCACGCATCCAGATGTACAGTCACAACTGTCATGTGTTTGAACCATTGATGCCTGTAGAAACATAACATACATTGTGTGTCTTTTTCAAACACAGGTGATGATGGGGACACAGCAGCAGATGATGAGGAGTCCCTGTCCTAGGCTCCGGTGGCCCCTGAGCTCTCTGGTGTGGAACAGCCTCTGCCCTCCTCGGATGGCGAAGACCTACCTGGCCCCTCCGGTGTGAGTCATCATGCAGCACCAGCAGGACCACCATCTGCACCCCCTGCACCCACTCCTCCAACAGCTGCCAACACACAGACCACCCCGCCGACACGGACAGACCAAGAACACTGAATGACAACAGCACAGGGACCCCGGCCCCCGGGAAGCAATGGACAACAACCCCAGTACCAACCCCCAAGGGGCCTAGGGTCACCTGTGCGTGCCACCGCAGGTCCCGCCCGTGTGGCCAGGGGTGGTGGGAGGGGTGGTAGGCAGAGGTCGCTGTTTGCAGAGGGGTCTGGACTGCATGATGACCCACAACTGGTACGCATTGCAGATGCATACCAGAATAGCACCGGAGAGGTCAGCCAGGTAGTGGGGATCCTCAAGGACATTCAACAGCAGCAGGCTGCCCATCATGCCCGCTTGGACTCCCACATGTCCCGTGTGGAGACACACATGTCTCGCATGGAGTCCAAGTGGGACACATTGGAAGAACTGACAGCGGTGCAGAGGGACATATTGACATGCCTCCGCCAGATTAGCACCAACATGTCCACACCTCCCTGTGTGCCCACAACATCTGGTGCCGCAACAACTGCAACTGCCACAGGGAGGGAGGATGACTCTGGTGGAGAGTCCTCTGCACCGCAGCGGCCTGCACGTGAGGGTCCCCCAAGAAAGAAGAGGGGTCGTCCGAGGAAGGACAACTGAGAGGCAGATGGCCATGTACATCCCCCAGGAATCCAACACCTGTTCTGGAAATTCTCCTTTGTGTGCAAACTGTTCACCCTGTCGAATGCAACCCAACTCTCCCACATGACATGGGGAGTTTAAGTTGGACTAATGTATCAGATTACTGTGGACTTTACTCAGGACATTTCTAATACCAACACTTCCAACTCATCTGGGAACTTTGGATTCCAATCCCAATGTACAGCACCCACCATCCTGTGCACTATCCTCACACATGTATATAAATAAACTCACTAATACACCATACTTGCCTCTGTTGTGATTCCAACGTGGTTTTTGTCATGGAGATGATGATCTGTTAAATGACACTGTGCATGCTAACTGCTACAGCAATTTCAACGCCATCATGTGAGTCATGGCGACGTGACACATATGAGGGAGACACACCACTAGGGCAACACAACACATACACACCAGGGCCATCTGACTCATCGCCTACACTGATGTTGCCAGGAAATACAGTGGAATGCACAGACACCACACCTATTCAGAGTCTGTGTTAACTAGCCCACAGGTGCAGTAAGCAAATGTCAGTCAGATGTGTGACCACAGACAACGCACATCCCAAAGTGAAGCACAGGTTTATTACACATTTGCAACATGTTGTTTCCACTACAGATGTAAGGTAATCCCACGTGGCAGTGGCCACACAGTCACCAAGTGTTGAAGAAATAAAGTCCAGGGGTGTGTGGCACATCACATGTAGGGAAACGACTGCTTCCACCCTGGAAGTTGAATCATGGTGTCGGGGGACCACAGTTGACCAAACAACTCTGAAAGTACCCTGTGAAAGACAGACATGACACACAGTTAAAAGCACTGAAGAACAGGACAGAACTGCAATACTCATGCCCAATACATGTCACAAGATACCTACACAAAACCAAGTTAGCATGTCAACACTGTTGGGGAGTACAGACTACCTGTAAGGACACATCGCTGCACGCATCCAGTCAAGTAGCACATGGCCACACTCAAACAGCAACAGAGCACCACCAACACATATCATGCAAACTCAAATCATTGACATAACATCTCTGTATACTCACATTCAGCTGAAGAAGTTGTTGATGAGCTGTGTGCGGACATCACCCTCATCATCATCATCATCACTGGCATCGTGGCCCAGGCCAGGATCCTCCACAGGTGGCGGATGTTGGTCATCGTCATCCAGGATGAGAGGCAACTCCTTCCGCACTGCCAGGTTGTGTAACATGCAGCAGACAATGAGAATCTTGCACACCTTTGCAGGGGCATATGGGAGGGCCCCTCCTGTCTTGTCCAGGCAGCGAAAGCGGCTCTTCAGGATACCAAATGTCCGCTCGATCACTCTCCTGGTCCGACCATGTGCCTCATTATAGCGCATCTGGGCTGGTGTCACAGGGTTCCTGAGGGGTGTCAGCAACCACGGCATGTTGGGGTATCCGGAGTCACCTACATACAGACAATTGCACATTAGCTGAGTTGGAAAAGAGGCTGGAATACAACATTGCAGAACACACACAATGGTACAAAGTCAGTACACACCGACAAGCCAGGCACGCTGGTTCTGCATCTGTGACATCATCCTCGGGATGCGACTACGCCTCATTACGTAGGCATCGTGTGCAGAACCGGGGAAACGTGCACACACATGTGAGATGCTCATATCTGCAAGACATACCACCAGAGCATTGATAGAATGGAAATGTTTCCTGTTCCTGTATGCCTGCTCATGTGCCTGTGATGGTAACAAAGCCACATGTGTCCCATCAATGGAGCCGATGACATGTGGCATCCTCCCCAGGGCATAGATGTCACTCTTGACGTCAGTGAGTTGTTGACGTTTAGGGAAATAGATGTACTGGTTCAAGTATGTTAACATTGCCTCCAAAATATCGCGTAGCACACAGCTGAACATGGTCTGTGACATTCCACCAGCTGACGCCACAGTGTGTTGAAAGGTACCGGTGGCAAAGAAGTGTAGGGCTGCCATCACCTTCACCTTGGGGGTCAGCGCTGTAGGGTATGGCCGGCCAGCTAGCAAATGTGGGGCCAACCGCCCCGCCAATTCCTCAATCAGCGGCCTGTTGAAGCGGTACCGTCGGATGCAGTCACGTTCAACCATGGTTGCAAGGTCAGGGAATGGTCTATGGACAGCTGGTGCCCTGCAGTATATAGGTGAACAAAGAAAGATTGTCAGTCACCCCACATATGTGGCATTGACCATACTCAATATCACATGATACATCATTACGAGACACAAGTACTTGATGTGTGTGCCGTTCTGTATGGACATATATGGCACCTACATGGCCATCATCTAACATCTCAGTTCAACATGTGTTGACAACAGGTTCCAGGTTGTGCTATGGGAAATCATTAGGCTGTGTCACAGTACCCATGTACTGCTGTCACATTCCAAACACACACCACAGTGACAAGTGAGGACAGATGTGCCCCAGGCATCACAGCTCTTCGACAGGTAGATTCCCAGGGACCCTGTATTGCCACATGGACACTGGCATGACATGGCGTATCATGTACACGCCAGCAAAACAACCATGACTCCCACAGGTAGTGGCCCCTGTTGCCTCTGCAGGACAGACATGGACGTCTGTGACACACACACGCACAACATCAAAGTCGATGCATAAACAACGTGGATGTGGAGACTGTCTCCCATTGTGCACATAGAATCAGAGACATCTGAAACACAACATGCACACAGACTGTGGAGGGCCATCACAATTGTGGCAATGGGTCACCCTGTGGTGTACATACCATCCCACATGGGACTCAGGGTGTATGTGACATAACATACACATATACAACCTGGAAATGTGACCATGCCACATGCTCTGAACTGAACAGTTGCACATCACAGTGGACATGTGCACAACACACAAAGGATTCTGTCCCCATGAACACGTGCACAGCCTGGGAGTGGCTGCCCCCAAGTGCCACCCAACAAACCACATGTTGACCCCCATACACACACAGGTAATGCAGCCTTACATGCCTTAGGATACAGTGTGGACAGGCTGTGGTGTTGTAGGTGTGCCCCTGAGTCCCTGGCAAGTAATTGTGGCTGGCATATGTTCACCAGTGACAACCATGGTGACATATGCGAGTGACTTGTACAGGGACGCGTCGTACAGCAATGGACCGATCCGTGCGCACGCATTGGCCATTGCATATGATGTTGAAGGATGCGTGTTGTGTTCCGAAATACACGTCGTACAGCAATGGACCGATCCGTTCGCACGCATTGGCCATTGCATATGATGTTGACGGATGCGTGTTGTGTTCCGAAATACGCGTCGTACAGCAATGGACCGATCCGTGCGCACGCATTGGCCATTGCATATAATGTTGATGGATGCGTGTTGTGTTCCGAAACACGGGTCGTACAGCAATGGACCGATCCGTGCGCACGCATTGGCCATTGCATATGATGTTGACGGATGCGTGTTGTGTTCCGAAATACGCGTCGTACAGCAATGGACCGATCCGTGCGCACGCATTGGCCATTGCATATGATGTTGACGGATGCGTGTTGTGTTACGAAATACGCGTCGTACAGCAATGGACCGATCTGTGCGCACGCATTGGCTATAGACTGACATGGTAACGGACGCGTATTCGAAGCTTGTACGAGTCGGATGCAGTGAATTCAGTTGGCCACCCACAACAATGTTGCAAATTCATGGGTGTCATCAAGTTCAAATTTTGAAGGATGCTGTAGGCGTGTATAAGTGGTGCCATTCCATGGATTGGCCAGATTCAGAAGATGCAAACGACTTGGACCTATCACTTTGGACACATGGGACAGTATCTGCCTCTGCAGCACACATATATTGCTGGCTGTTCCCCTGAGAGCTCACTTGCCTGCACTACATGCTCCAGGACGACATCTGCCACTACCACTGCTGCTGTCTCTGCATCCTCTGGCTACTGCAATGGCACGTACTGTGGATAGAGCCCCAGCCTTCAGCACTGAGGAGAACCAGGCCCTGCTGGACAGCCTCCTTCCACAGTACAGCAAGCTGTATGGGAAACCAGGGGAGCAGGTGAGTGTGCTGTCCACTGCCTTACTAATTGTGCATGTTGTCTGGCTAGCATGCTCACTGAGTAGTTGTTACCCCCCAAAGTGTGTAGTTACATGCACTGAACAGGTATAGTGCAGTAACAGTGCATTCCAACAAGGTTTTACTTCCCAGGCAATTATACCATTTAGTAACTGCTGGACAACTGTTCATAGCCATAGTTGCACTACCTGTGTACATCATATGCCCCTGTGATTGAGACATGTATATCCAACTGTGTGATGCACGGATATGTTGCATGTGTAGTAATGGCCTTTTCACTTTGTCATCCTCACAGGTTGATGCCCACCAGAAGCATGAGATCTGGCTGACCATCGCCCGGGCAGTACGATCTGTGGGGGTCTACAGGCACCAGATCCGCAACTGCCAGAAGAGGTGGCAGGACCTTCGTGGCTGGACCCGGAGGATCGCAAGGGTCCAGCTGAAGCTGTCGCCTCCTCGCAGGAGGGGCGGACACCGGACCATGACCCCCCACATGCTCCAGATTCTGGCGGTGGTCTTCCCTGACCTGGATGGGCAGCTGAAGGCCAGACAGCAGCAAGGAGAGGGTAAGTGCTAGCCTTTTCTGGGTACTATGACTAACATGCTCTATGCACTCCTTTAGCCTGGTTACACTTCCACAGTACGACTGTCTTGTCGTCCTGGACTCATGTCCCTCACTTGTGTCATGCCCCCTCCTCATCTGATACACAGGTGTGGCCCTTACAGTCTGTGACTTAGGTCACTTGGGTACTGTGTACTTGCAGTTACCTGTGGGTCAAGTTGGGGACAGCATCAGTTACAGGAACTTTGTTGTGGACTGCATGGGTGGTACAATTGCTCACACAATGCCTGTGATCTGACATGTACTCTGGGTATGGCTTTAATATGTGTTCCAATTGCTGCTCTGACTCACCACATGTCTGGGGTATGTGCCACACACCCATGCTGCAGCTGAGACCAATGTAGGAGCCTCAGAAGTATGTACATCATGTGTGTGACACATGCATAGCCACCTGCCTAGTGTTCAGGGTAATACCATGTTGCACATGGACCAGGACTGTAATGCCTACTCCGGACATCAAAGGCACTCTGTTCTCCCACTCCCGTGTGTCAGCATACATGTTGGGCATTGTGAAGCGTGCACTCAGGTGTCTGCCTCTGTGTCATCATGGTGTGGCCTTGCTTTTTGGACTCCTGGAGTGTTTAACAGTTTGGGGGGGCCAGCCATCTGAGTTGTGACTATAGGATCTGCACATTGGTTAATGCATAGGTCTCTAATCCCTTGACTGTGCACAATGGTGTATGAAACATTGAGGTGCAGGCAGCTTTGGTTCATTCTCATCAGACGGTGAAGTGCTCATGTGTATGGATTTGTGTTTGCAGTCACTCAATTGTCTCATTTGAATGACGTGGGATCATCTTAGTCCTCATGATGTGGGTGGCCAGGGGTGCACATGTGCACCTGTCAGCTACAGGGCTTGCATTCCCAAAACGTCCATGATTGTGACACAGTGCAGACTGGTGTTGTGTGTATGCACTGCCCCTGTGACAGGAGACAGTTATGACTGACTTGCCAGACATGCCTGTGCCATGACATTCAATGTGCAAAGGGTGATCCAGCAGTAGTGTGATATGTCCTGCATGCACACCATTGTCGCATTGACTATCAGGACATGAGGACATCATTGTGTCTGGTGATGGAAGCAAAACCCGCATATCGACAGAGACTCTGCCCATCACTTTTCCTGACACATGTACTGAGTCAGTGGCAGGAGATGGCATGTGTTTGGAGTGACACATTTCCATATGTTCTCTTGGATGTCCAACAACTGTGTATGTGGTGCATGTGTGCACATATGATTAGTGGCATCCAACAGGCACCAGACAGATGGGTGCATGGACAGGTAGGATATGAGTGGCATGAATGACTGTCAGGCAGACAACGGGCTTCTTCAAATCAGTGTCCGAACTTATTGCAATGTCTAGCAAATGATGGCAGGGCTTGCTCTGTGATGTGCTGTACTTACTGTGGTGTGTGTGGTCAGTACAGGCGACTAATGTTGCTCTGTTTATCCTGATTGTTTGCAGATACATCCACGGCCACAGGAGGAGACAGCTCCACGGACCAAGAGGAGCGGCAGAGCCAGACTGGGTCCACTGCAGAGGAGACTGAGGGACCCAGTGGCACGGAGGGTGAGGGGAGCCCCACTGAGGACACCTCAGCTACGACCACCTCGGCTGAGGAACACAGCGCTTCCAGTGAGGACTCACTGTGGAGGCGGGTGTCAGCAGACCACAGACAAAATCAAGCAAGTCTGTCCCAGCCACCACCACCATCTCCACCCTCCCATCTGCTCCCATCCCACATGTCCATGGAGGCTCCCGTGTAGGGGAGCGTGTCTCCTTCGTGCCAGGCTCCGCACCCCCTGCCTCTGTCTCCCCTGCTGCCCTGAGTGTGGAGTCTGTGGACTTGCTGAAACAGATCCATGTAGGGCAGACATCAATGCTGAGTGTCCTCCATGCACACACGGGTCTGTTGACACAACTGGTGTCATTCATGGAGGGCATCTCATCTGGCATGTCTGCCCTACAGCGGACCAATCAGTCCATGGCCTCCTCACTGACGGCAGCAGTGTCCCTCCTGCAACAGTCCCTCACCCCTCCTACCTCTGCCCCATCCACAATCCCCAGCACCCTACCTGTCCCAAGCATACACACACCGGCACAGGCACGCACCAGCACAGACACAAGCAGCACACAGACACACAAGCCAAAATCCAGACACACACGAACGCACAGTCAGGGGACTGATACCTCACTCACAGGGGATGGGGCCCAGACACACACACACGCATCCACGAGCACTCCGCAGTCCTCAGATACCTCTCCCTCCAAAACCCCTTCCCTTGCCTCACCTGCAACACCCCCTCCCAGAAGCTCTTCCTCTGTGAGCTTGGCCTCTTCCCCACAGATCCATCTGACCCAACGTACAGGCGGAAGAGGCCACCACCACACACAGAGGGTAGTGCCCCTCACACCCGGACACCCTCCCCCAGGCACAGGCAGACTGAGGAGCCCATTAGGAAGTCCCCCCGGACCAGGAAGGGCAAGACCCCACCACCACCACCACACAGCTCCACCACATAGTCTCTCTCCTCCATCACCCAGGCCACCACTCCACAGGTTCACCCGCCACACCCTGCCCCAGGTTCCCCCACACACCGATACCGCATCCCCAAACTGCTTAGGCCCTCCCCCCCTACCACTTGCTCTTCCACCCCCAACCCAGACGCTCAGCCTGTTTGTGCCACTGGTGTGGAGACCGGGTCCCCCCCTCTGTCCTGCCCACCTCATCTGCCCCCCCTTCCACTCCCTCGGAGTTATGCACTGCAGTGGAGTCCACAACCACCCCGTCTGACTTGGGCACTGCAGTGGGGACCCAGTCCACTCCATCTGACCGGCCCACGGCAGTGGTGCCGGCACCCACACCATCTGACTTGTGCCCTACAGTGGTGCCGGCCCCCACTGAGTCAGACACCTCCACTGCAGTTGCTGGTGACACTCCTGCACCCACCACCCCTTCACTGCCTCCTTCTGGCATCCCCTGATCCTGTCCCTGCGGTGCCTGGCCTGCCCCTTGTATGCCCCTCCGAGGGGGATGTCCCCTGTCCGTACCAGTGCAGGCAAGCAATGGGTGACAAGTTGTCACATGTCACCCTGTTCGGACTGTGAATGTGGACTGGCCATTGGCCTTAGTTTCTTTTGGACTTCCAATTATTAATTCACATTTGCTGAATAAAGCCTCTTTTTGTTTACTAGTGGTTTTGCTTTTGATGTACATGATGTAGATGAGTATCATCATGCATTTGCTGTTATAATAGTGTTCAGATCAGGAAAATGAAGTGTTGCTGTGATGGACTCCATGTGGTCCATGGGATATGTGTCCTAATCTATTCTGGATCCATAGCATACTTTGCTGCAGTCTGAGGGTGTAATGTTCAGCATTTGACACAGGGATGTACGTTTTGCATTTGTAAATTAACATCTGTGGCTTACACTGATGCACATCTGGTGGGCTTACCACTGTTCAATGTTTCTATTTCCCTGACTGTGTGCCCATCTCCACTGGACATGCAGTTTAGCACATCAATGTTGAAGGACTCATCTGTGTATACAGTGCAACTTGCTTGACACGTGTTTTGGGTATATGAAGATGACTGAAGTGACACTCCCGTACCCAGGCTGATGTGAGCAGAGCCTTCAGTGTGTTGTAATTGTTGACTCACTGACCGAGTGTTCTGCTGACATGTTTGAGTCGTGCACAGACAAGGTTTGGCACAGCGGACCTTCAACAGGAGTGGAGTGCCCTCATGGCAGTGTGTAATCCCGTGACATTGACTGGGCCCGTGTTGTGTGTTGTGTAAGCATGTCTGTGTGTGTTCCCTTCCCTTTTCCTACACAGGCTGTGTCCCTACGGATGTTCCTGTTTGTGATGCTTGCAGAGTTGTCCTGTGTTCATCCAGCATCTTGGACCTGGTTTCTCTGGGATGTGGGTGCATGGCAAACTAATGTTCATCAGGTTGTCATCCCTAGTTGTCTTTGTTGTCAGGGCTGGGGATGTGGGCAAACGCAGATGGGACACAGTCAGGATTCCCCTTGGCACTTGTTGGTTACACAAGTCATGTAATTTACAGTTTGTGGTAGCTTTCAGTGATTGTGACACGTTGTGTGTGTGACTGCTGCCACTCCTCAGGGTCAGAGCTGCAATGTTGGAAGTTGTCTACGTGTGTTGTGTTCTTTGTGGGTCACCTTGGCTTCTTCATTGGTGTGTGACTGTGGCCGGAATCCCATTGATTGGGGTGGATTTCACGTCATGCCCATGTACCGCGTACTGTGCAGTGTGTCAGACATTCACGAGTCTTGTTGACTGGCCATGTGTGATGGGTTTCTGCACCTTAGTTCCCACCACCACCCCTGGGATTGTCATGGGTGCATGTGCAATGTCACCAGTCCATGTGAGCTTCACTGCTGCACATTGGTGGAGATCAAGGTGTGTGGTGTTGAGTGTGTGCAAATGTGAGTTGTTGCACGGCTAGACCCCTACCTCCATATTGGCCTTGGCTGACAGGCCGTGCTCATTGATTTGTGCTTGTGTAGGTGTGATGGTAGTTTGTTGCTCAGGACACATGGCTGTGGTTCACAGTGTGAACGACATCTACCTTTGTCATCACTGTGGGATTATCATGTAGGCTAGTGTCACCACGATGTGGGGTCCCTGGGGGTAGTGCTGTGGTGGGTCTGTCTCTTGCTGTGTTAGTTGCTGTTCCTACAAGCTTGTGTGACATGTGTAATTTGGGCTCCCTCTCATCTAATAATGCCTGATTGCCCACATAGGGGAATCCGATCCACGAGTTACTTTTGTATGGCACTGAATACACATCTGTGTAATTGGAATTCAGGCCTCCTCATGTGTTGTGTGGTTGCCTGGGGACACTGGCACACACCCCATCACCTGTTGTGTTTGATATGCAGTGTGAGGCTGCCTGTTTGTGTTTGTGCATCTGCACCACTGCATTGGCATATCTTTAGTGTGCCATTGCCTGTATGTTGTTTGGAGGATTTCCCCTGCTGTCCCTGGGACTCCTAGGTCATCAGTCAGCACAATGATCATGGTTTGTATGTCCCATTGCTGCCATGGTATGGTATTTGTTCACCTCACATCTACAGTCTCCACAGGATATCTACATTTGTGTGTCCATTAGTGCAGATATGTGGGTCTGCATTATGATGGTCACTTCTGGCATTGTGTAATTGATAAATGGAGACAATGTCAGCCCCCATGGGTGATGTTTGTCTGCACATGGCCAAAGGTATGTTTTATTTGCACTGCACTGTTTGCCTCACCCAATCTATGTTGCTATGGGACACAACCACTACTTTGCCACTCATGTGTTTGTTGTTCTGTGACCAGGAATCATCCATGCTGTTTGGCAGTTGCGGCTTTTTCCATGACAACACTTACCTTTTGGTCACTGTGATGATGGGGGTTTAGACCCCATTGCCACATTGTTCAAAATGTGCTTCAGCTATGGACCCCACACTTACCTTTTGGTCACTGTGATGATGGGGGTTTAGGCCCCATTGCCACAATGTTCAAAAATGTGCTTCAGCTATGGACCCCACACTTACCTTTTGGTCACTGTGATGATGGGGGTTTAGGCCCCATTGCCACATTGTTCAAAATGTGCTTCAGCTATGGACCCCACACTTACCTTTTGGTCACTGTGATGATGGGGGTTTAGACCCCATTGCCACAATGTTCAAAAATGTGCTTCAGCTATGGACCCCACACTTACCTTTTGGTCACTGTGATGATGGGGGTTTAGGCCCCATTGTTCAAAATGTGCTTCAGCTATGGACCCCACACTTACCTTTTGGTCACTGTGATGATGGGGGTTTAGACCCCATTACCACAGTGGTCATGGTCTGCTTGAATTGTGAAGGCCACACACATTTTTGTGTGACACATTTGATAGGGGGTCACATTGTATGTTCAATGTCATGTTCAGTGTTGTAGGCATTTGACACAGACTACACACTCTTGTCATGATGTTGGGGGATGTCTTTTGCTGACATTCCTTATGTTGGAGTATGCTGGTTGTGTCATGCATTACCCGTCCTATGAGTGGGGATGGTAGTAGTGACAGGCATCCAGGCCCCCATGAGTAGGGGTGGTGGTAGTGCTAGGCATCCATCCCCCCATGAGTAGGGGTGGTGGTAGTGGTAGGCATCCATCCCCCTATGAGTGGGGATGGCAGTAGTGACAGGCATCCAGGCCCCCATGAGTAGGGGTGGTGGTAGTGGTAGGCATCCAGCCCCCTATGAGTGGGGATGGTAGTAGTGAGGGGCAACCAGGCCCCCATGAGTAGGGGTGGTGGTAGTGGTAGGCATCAAGGCCCCCATGAGTAGGGGTGGTGGTAGTGGTAGGCATCCATCCCCCTATGAGTGGGGATGGTAGTAGTGACAGGCATCCAGGCCCCCATGAGTAGGGGTGGTGGTAGTGGTAGGCATCCAGCCCCCTATGAGTGGGGATGGTAGTAGTGACAGGCATCCAGGCCCCCATGAGTAGGGGTAGTGGTAGTGGTAGGCATCCATCCCCCTATGAGTGGGGATGGTAGTAGTGACCGGCATCCAGGCCCCCATGAGTAGGGGTGGTGGTAGTGCTAGGCATCCAGGCCCCCATGAGTAGGGGTGGTGGTAGTGGTAGGCATCCATCCCCCTATGAGTGGGGATGGTAGTAGTGACAGGCATCCAGGCCCCCATGAGTAGGGGTAGTGGTAGTGGTAGGCATCCATCCCCCTATGAGTGGGGATGGTGGTAGTGACCGGCATCCAGGCCCCCATGAGTAGGGGTGGTGGTAGTGGTAGGCATCCAGCCCCCTATGAGTGGGGATGGTAGTAGTGACAGGCATCCAGGCCCCCATGAGTAGGGGTGGTGGTAGTGCTAGGCATCCAGCCCCCTATGAGTGGGGATGGTAGTAGTGACAGGCATCCAGGCCCCCATGAGTTGGGGTAGTGGTAGTGGTAGGCATCCATCCCCCTATGAGTGGGGATGGTAGTAGTGACAGGCATCCAGGCCCCCATGAGTAGGGGTGGTGGTAGTGGTAGGCATCCAGCCCCCTATGAGTGGGGATGGTAGTAGTGACAGGCATCCAGGCCCCCATGAGTAGGGGTAGTGGTAGTGGTAGGCATCCATCCCCCTATGAGTGGGGATGGTAGTAGTGACCGGCATCCAGGCCCCCATGAGTAGGGGTGGTGGTAGTGCTAGGCATCCAGGCCCCCATGAGTAGGGGTGGTGGTAGTGGTAGGCATCCATCCCCCTATGAGTGGGGATGGTAGTAGTGACAGGCATCCAGGCCCCCATGAGTAGGGGTAGTGGTAGTGGTAGGCATCCATCCCCCTATGAGTGGGGATGGTGGTAGTGACCGGCATCCAGGCCCCCATGAGTAGGGGTGGTGGTAGTGGTAGGCATCCAGCCCCCTATGAGTGGGGATGGTAGTAGTGACAGGCATCCAGGCCCCCATGAGTAGGGGTGGTGGTAGTGCTAGGCATCCAGCCCCCTATGAGTGGGGATGGTAGTAGTGACAGGCATCCAGGCCCCCATGAGTAGGGGTGGTGGTAGTGCTAGGCATCCAGCCCCCTATGAGTGGGGATGGTAGTAGTGACAGGCATCCAGGCCCCCATGAGTTGGGGTAGTGGTAGTGCTAGGCATCCAGCCCCCTATGAGTGGGGATGGTAGTAGTGACAGGCATCCAGGCCCCCATGAGTAGGGGTGGTGGTAGTGGTAGGCATCCAGCCCCCTATGAGTGGGGATGGTAGTAGTGACAGGCATCCGGCCCCCATGAGTAGGGGTGGTGGTAGTGCTAGGCATCCAGGCCCCCATGAGTAGGGGTGGTGGTAGTGGTACGCATCCATCCCCCTATGAGTGGGGATGGTAGTAGTGACAGGCATCCAGGCCCCCATGAGTAGGGGTGGTGGTAGTGCTAGGCATCCAGGCCCCCATGAGTGGGGATGGTAGTAGTGACAGGCATCCAGGCCCCCATGAGTAGGGGTAGTGGTAGTGGTGGGGATGGTAGTAGTGACCGGCATCCAGGCCCCCATGAGTAGGGGTGGTGGTAGTGGTAGGCATCCAGGCCCCCATGAGTAGGGGTGGTGGTAGTGGTAGGCATCCATCCCCCTATGAGTGGGGATGGTAGTAGTGACCGGGGTAGTGGTAGTGGTAGGCATCCATCCCCCCATGAGTAGGGGTGGTGGTAGTGCTAGGCATCCAGGCCCCCATGAGTAGGGGTGGTGGTAGTGGTAGGCATCCATCCCCCCATGAGTAGGGGTGGTGGTAGTGCTAGGCATCCAGGCCCCCATGAGTAGGGGTGGTGGTAGTGCTAGGCATCCAGCCCCCCATGAGTAGGGGTGGTGGTAGTGGTAGCCATCAGGCCCCTATGGGTGTGTATGGTATTGGTGATAGCCATCCCGCCCCTGTGGTTCGGCTGTTGCTAGTGTACGTCATTTCTGCATCCCTATGTGTGTGTGACATATGTCGGGTACATGTCGTTTGTTTGTGTAGTGGGTGTCTGACTTACCGTCTGCACCGCACGTGTCCGTACCGGTTCCGGTAATAGATGTACAGTATTGGTAGGACCTGCGCGATGGGATTCATGGTTGGTTCCTCTCGTTCGGGTTTTTCGTGGCTTCGACTCGTACTCGTAGCTGGCTTGTTTGTCTCGTAGCCGTGGATCGTCTTGTGGCGTGAATCGGAACTTATGTGCAGCTCTCCCGGATGCTCTGACGTGCCGGACGTGGCGACCAGTTCGGCGCGTACGGAGTGCGCATCGTACTAGTCCGGCCGGAAGGTGCTGTGTATTTACTTCCGTGCGACTCGAATCGGCGTTTACGGATCCGGCTCGGTCGGGGAACTGGAGCTGGAATGGGAACGTACGGCTCGGTAGGAATGTTAGCAGTAATGCGCATCGTACTTGCTCGCTCGGACGACTGTTCGAATCGGTCGGGAAAACCGCGTTCGGCTCATATTTTTTCCGGACGAATCGGATTCGGTGCGCTTCCGGCCGAGATCGGAGTCGACCCCTTTATGTTACAAAAATAAAAATGTGTATTTATTTTGTATGTTTCTTGATGTATATTATATTCCCTTAATAAAATATGTTTTTTTACTCTAACTATCTTATTATTAGAAAATAAAGATCATTTAAAAATGTACAAGTGTGATTATTTTTCTATTACTTTATTTTTATTAAATATTTTCCTAAAACGTATATTTTAATACAATGTATTTTTATTTACTAATATGTATTTTCAAAATTGATTGTTATAATTATTGTAATTGTAAATATAAAATAAATTCTTATACATACACATTACCACTACATATTATAAAACAAATTTAAAATCACAGACCTATAAACATATATAATATAATATTCCTACACCAATTAGTATTAACTGAAGTAATGTGCTGTACACTACACATATATAATTTACTATGCAACCTCCAGTTAATATTAAATCAGGGAAGGTGCTGGACACTAAACCTATATAATTTACTATTTCCACTGCAGTTAGTATTAAATCAAAAAAGGTGCTTGACACTAAAGATATATAATTTAATATTCCCACTACAGCTATTATTAAATCAGGGAAAGTGCTGGACACTAAAGATATATAATTTACTATTCCCACTCCAGTTACTATTAAGTCATGGAAGGTGCTGGACACTAAGAGGCCGATTCCGATTTCGGCCGGAAGGGCACCGAACGATGGCCGGAGCCCTTCCGACCGAATCAGAAACGTGGCAGCCGGATTCCTTTCCGACTGAGCCATTCCAATGGGCTCGGTCGGAAAGGAATCTGACTCGGATTTCCGGATGGCTTCCGACGGGCTCGGAGAGCCCGTCCGCCGTCCGGAAATCCTTCAGTACTCCCCCGGCCGCCTCTTCACGATCGAGGGAGTACGATGGCAGTTTTACTCTGCCTTTTCGTGCCGGTCTTTCTGGCACGAAAAGGCAGTCGGAAACTGTCTTTGGGGGCCCCCAGTAGGGCCCCCATGGGTGCGAGGCCACCGAATGGCGGCCTGGGGGCACCTATGGTGCCCCTCTGTTGATCCCTGCACCCGGTGGCAGGCACCTTGGGGTGCCGGCCACAGGGTGCAGGGATGAACTGCACCCCTGCTTTTCACAATGCAAGCATGCATTCCGCTCGGAATGCATGCTCCCATTCTGAAGTATACGAGTGCGACCGAACAGGGTTCGGTCGCATCGTACTTGCAGGGCCGTACTTGCAGGGCCGTAACCGACGACAGCAGGTCGGTCGGTTACAGCTCCTGACCGGTGTCGGACGGACCTGAGCCCGTCCGACATCGGAATCGGCCCCTAAACATATATAATTTACTATTTCCACTCCAGTTAATATATACTCAGGGAAGGTGCTGTACATTAAAGATATATAATTTACTATTCCCACTCCAATTAGTATTAAGTCACAGAAGGTGCTAGACATTAAATATATATAATTTACTATTCCCACACCAGTTAGAATGAAATCAGAGAAGGTGCTGGACACTAAGGGGTCGATTCCGATCTCGGCCGGTAGGGCACCGAATCGTATTCAGCTTTACCGGATCCGATTCGGAGCCCTCTTTCCCGACCGCAATGGAGACGTTCCCCGGCCAGGTAAGTACAATGCGCGCCTCGAGCAGTCCGACCGACTCGCGCAGTCCGGCTCCAAAGAGCAGTCGGAGCCGGACTTTGGGGGTCCGTGTTGGACCCCCCTGTACGCGTAGCCGCGCGAGTCGCACACAGGGAGGACCTATGGGTCCCCCCTACCTGTGCATGTACGGCGCGAGTCGCTTCGATGCGTACCCGCTGTAGGGGGTGCCCTTGTTCGCCTCGCACCCATTGAGTCAATGGGAGCCCGCGTACGCGTTGTACGACCGGCTCCCATTGACTTCAATGGGAGTCCGACCGAACGAGTCCGATTGCATGCGAACGCATCGTACTCGTTCGGTCGGACTGCTAGGGTCCGATTCGGTCGGAAATCTCTCCGGGTCCGGCTTGGTCGGGGAGATTTCCGGCCTGAATCGGAATCGACCCCATAATATACATAATTTATTATTACCACTACAGTTATTAGTAAGTCAGGGAAAGTGCTGGACACTAAAGATATATAAATTACTATTCCCACTCCAGTTAGTATTAACTCAGGGAAGGTACTAGACACTAAGGGGCCGATTCCGATCTCGGCCAGTAGGGCACCGAATCGGATTCGGCTTTACCGGATCCGATTCGGAGGCCTCTTTTCCGACCGAGTCGTGCATGCGTCCGGGCGAGCGAGTACGAAGCGAGCGTACGCGAAATCGCCGACCGACTCGTTTGCGAGTCTGAACTGCTCCGACCGACTCGCACGGACACGACTCGCACCGCGCAATGGAGACGTTCCCCGACCGAGCCAGTACGATGCACGCCTCGAGCAGTCCAACCGACTCGCGCCATCCGGCTCCAAAGAGCAGTCGGAGCCGGACTTCGGGGGTCCGTGTCAGACCCCCCTGCATGCGTAGCCGCGCGAGTTGCACACAGGGGGGACCCATGGATCCCCCCTACACGTGCATGTACGGCGCGACCCGCATCGACGCGAACCCGCTGTAGGGGGCGCCCTTGTTCGCGTCGTACCCATTGAGTCAATGGGAGCCTGTGTACGCGTTGTACGACCGGCTCTCTTTGACTTCAATGGGAGTCCGGCCGAATCGAGTCCGATAGCATACGTACGCATCGTACTTGTTCGGTCGGGCTGCTAGAGTCCGATTCGGTCAGAAATCTCTCCGGGTCCGGCTCGGTCGGAGAGATTTCCTGCCCGAATCGGAATCGGCCCCTAAACATATATAATAAACTATTCCCACTACAGTTAATATATACTCAGGCAAGGTGCTGGACATTAGAAATATATAATTTACTATTCCCACTACAATTAGTATTAAGTCACAGAAGGTGCTGGGCACTAAAGATATATAATTTACTATTCCCACTCCAGTTAGAATTAAATCAGGGAAGGTGCTGGACACTAAAGATATATAATTTACTATTCCCACTCCAGAAAGTATTAAGGGGCTGATTACGATGGCGGGCGGTAGCACATCCGCGGTGCTGGCGGTGGCGGAAAATGCCCTTTTCCGCACTCCATCGGCGGTTCTTGCGTCCGCCGTATTACGATGGGCAAAGATAGCCCATTTCCCGTCCGCTGCGGTGTTCCAGGAACCGCCAGTAATCCCCCTCCGCAGCGGTGGCGGACGGAGCCAAAAGGGAGGGACCGCCGTGCAGAATGTGGTTACGACCGCCGGTTGTATTACAATGCCACAAACAGCCCACCACACCGCTGCGGAGAATCCGGCCAATCGAGGATGGCGGTGGCAATACTGCGGATAGCTCCATGTGTTCCTGGCCGCTGGGGAAACGGGGGTCTCTGGCCTTTCCACAGCAAATCCGACCGCCGCAGATGGATTTTCAGCTTTTCTGCCGCTGAATCCTGGAATCCGACCGCTGCGGTAGGGAGTTTCTGGCGGTGCATCTTAATCTGGCCGGCGGTTTTGCCGCAGTACCTGCGGGCGGCAATTTCCAGCTAGCACGGCGGTCGGAGTGCTTTTCCGTCCGCCATCGTAATGAGCCCCTTAGTTAGGGAAGGTGCTGGACACTAAACATATATAATTTACTATTCCCACTCCAGTTAATATATATTCATGGAAGATGTTTAACACTAAAGATATATAATTTACTATTCCCACTACAGTTAGTATTAAATCACAGAAGGTGCTGCACACTAAAGATATATAATTTACTATTCTCACTCCACTTAATATATACTCAGGGAAGTGGCTGGACAGTGAACATATATAATTGACCATACCCACTACAGTTGTTATATACTCAGAGAAGGTGCTGGACACTAAACATATATAATTAACTATTCCCACTCCAGTTAATATTAAATAAACAAATATGCTGGTTAATAAAACTATATAATTTACTATTACCACTCCAGTTACTATTAAATAAGTGAAGGTACTGGACACTACACATTAATAAATTTAATTATAACATATTATACATAATTAATAATTGATAAAACCTCTACTCTCAATTTTTAATTTTTTTAAATTTGTTAAATATTTCTTAAAATAAAATACTAGTAAAAATATATAATGAATAATTCTTATAAAACAAAACAACTTAGTTTTTCCTATTTTTATTATATAAATTAGATAAAATTCTATATTTTAATCTATTAATAAACTCAAATATATTCACTAAGGGGCCGATTCCGATTCGGGCCGGAAATTTCTCCGACCGAGCCGGACCCGGAGAGATTTCCGACCGAATCGGACCCGTGCAGTCCGACCGAACGAGTACGATGCGTCCGTATGTTATCGGACTCGAGTCGGTCGGACTCCCATTGAAGTCAATGGGAGCCGGTCGTACAACGCGTACGCGGGCTCCCACTGACTCAATGGGTGCGAGTCGGACATGGGCGCCCCTACAGCGGGTACGCGGCGAAGCGATTCGCGCCGTACACGCACAGGTAGGGGGACCCATGGGTCCCCCTGTGTGCGACTCGCGCGGCTACGCGTACAGGGGGTCCGACACGGACCCCCAAAGTACGGCTCCGACAGCTCTTACGAGCCGGAGTGCGCGGCTCGGTCGGACTGCTCGCGGCGCGCATCGTACTTACCCGGCCGGGAAACGTCTCCATTGCGCGGTGCGAGTCGAGTCCGAGCGAGTCGGTCGGAGCGGTTCGAGCCGGGAGCGAGTCGGTCGGAGCGGTCGGGACGCCCGGACGAGTCGGTCGGAGATTTCGCATCGTACTCGCTCGGCCGGACCCGTGTACGGTTCGGTCGGGAAACAGGGCTCCGAATCGGATCCGGTAAAGCCGAATCCGATTCGGAGCCCTACCGGCCGAGATCGGAATCGGCCCCTAAATATAGTTAATAAATCAACATTTAAAATAATTATTTTTGAAAATCTTTTTATCTTTCATATTACTTAAAAATAAAAAATACATTAATATTTTATAATCAAAATTCCATAAATTCATAATTTTTACAAACATGAATTATTAAAAATAATATAAAATAAATAATTGTAAATTTAATAATATTACATTATATTTTAATACACTCCCCAGCCCTCTTCCCTATAAACACAATTTTGCACTCATAAATTAAATATTTCAAGTCAAATATTTAAATTTTAATTTAATTTATAAATTTATTTGACAAATTTAAAATTCTCCCCACCCTCATCCCCTATAAACCCAACATCCCATTCCTAACAACTCAATTTTTGAAATTTAGAATTGAATTTTTAATTTATTTATAACTTTTTTAAAATTTTTAAAATACTCCCCACCCTTATCCCCTAAAAACCCAACATCCCACTCCTAAAACAAATTTTTTATTTCAATTAATTCATTTTTAAATTTTCAAAATGTATTTATTAAATTTTTAAAAACACTCCCCACCCTTATCCCCTAAAAACCCAACATCCCGCTCCTAAAACAACATTTCATAATTTTAATTATCAAATATTTAAAATTTAAATAATTCATTTTTAATTATTTTAAAACACTCCCCACCCTTATCCATTAAAAACCCAACATCCCACCCTAAAATTTCTACTACACAAATTATTTTTTACAATATTCAACAATTATTATTACATAAAAAACAATATTTTATTATAAAATAATATTTTAACGATATTTAAAAAAAACAATATTTTATACATTCTATATTTTTTTCTCGATATTTTACACAACAGTAAAAAATTATATTTTTTATTACGATATTTTTGATTTGATATTTTATACTTCGATATTTAAAAGAAATAAAAAAACTATATTTTTAACATCGATATATATAACATCGACATTTAAGTATTGTCGATATACTAAACTCGATGTTATAGTATATCGATATTAAAAATTCAATATTATGACTAGTTACCGTATGCAATAGCTAACAAAGCCATCTTTTACAGAGTCTAGAATTGGGCAATGGATTTCTGTAGTGTAGTTCCTATTTCCCTAATAGGCTCTGCGCATTGGAATAATATACCCTATAGGTTTGGCATAGGACTGAGGTCAGTATGCCCCTATCGAGTATATTAAACTTAATTACTTTGTACCAGCTAACTCAGAGGCCACTAGAAACTCCTTGTAAAAAAGAAGGGAGTAGTTTCTGGCAACCGCATAAACATGACAACTTTGTTTCCCTTTAGAATCGGAACACTCTCAGAATCGTGGAAACAACAGATAACAGTTTCACTCAGCTAATCGTGCATGCTTAGTTTCTTCAGAGTCACACAGAAAGAATAGACGGGCGTTTCAATAAAAGGATGTATTGAACAGTCTTGTTTCTCGTGTAAGAGATATGAGCTGTTACAATCATAAGACAGTATGCGAGATATATTATGTACAGCGTAAGCAGTAGAAAGAAATAATACTGCGCTAGCATTATCTTTTAGCTATGACACATATATTCATATACATAAATAACATAAGCTAAAAATGCGAGTACTCATAAGATGCTTCTCTAACTAGTTCTACCCCAGTGTACCTAGCCTAAGTGTAGTGCAAGGTAAGAAGTAGGTGATGTATTCTATAGTATGGTATGCTATAGTATGCCAAGTCTGGTATGTCAAGTCTGGTATGCCAAGAGTCCCTCTAGGTTCTAGTCAGCTCCATACCTTGAGAATGAGAGAGGTGGGAATCTCTTTCCGAGTCTCGAACTCTAACACCCCGCGAAGGGAGTCAGAACACTGGAAGCTGGATTCTCTGCGAGCAGGGATGACAGCGTCTCTTGTCAGTGCGTCAGGCCGGGACACGGGCTCCTCTAAAGTCGAGGTCTCCTCCTACTTGCTTGGGCAAGGGAAGGTATATTTATACCTGGTAGGTGCCTTGGAATGTTAGCATTGACGTAAAGTCGGGCAGAGGAAGACATCAGGAATGAACCCTTAAGGAATAGCGGTTCATGCATAATAAATGAGTTCTTGGAGAAATCAATAATCCTGTGCTAGGGGAACTCCCAAGAGCTTATGGGTCTGGTTTCTAAGAACTCGTTGTGACGTTAGGGTGGACGGATGTAGGTGACCATGCCTGTATTTGGATAGCATGGCTAATGCCTAAATAAGGACTGGGATCTTATGCCTATATAAGGGCAATGCAAATTATGCCTATATAAGGACATGTATCAGGAAAACCTATATACGGACACCTAAAGCGGAATACAACACCCACTCCACTTTCGAATGAACGATAATACTAAGGGGCCGATTCCGATTCGGGCCGGAAATCTCTCCGACCGAGCCGGACCCGGAGAGATTTCCGACCGAATCGGACCCTAGCAGTCCGACCGAACGAGTACGATGCGCACGTATGACATCGGACTCGATTCGGTCAGACTCCCATTGAAGTCAATGGGAGCCAGTCGTACGACGCGTACACGGGCTCCCATTGACTCAATGGGCACGACGCGAACAAGGGCGCCCCCTACAGTGTGTTCGCGTCGATGCGGGTCGCAACGTACATGCACGTGTAGGGGGGACCCATGTGTC
The DNA here is from genome assembly GCA_963921515.1 of Calotriton arnoldi. Classification (NCBI taxonomy): domain Eukaryota; kingdom Metazoa; phylum Chordata; class Amphibia; order Caudata; family Salamandridae; genus Calotriton; species Calotriton arnoldi. The sequence continues at coordinate 330 of CAWUFW010000384.1, read as the reverse complement.
CCCCCTGTGTGCGACTCGCACGCCTACGCTTCCAGGGGGGTCCGACACGGACCCCCAAAGTGCGGCTCCGACAGCTCCTTGGAGCCGGGTGGCGCGAGTCGGTCGGAACGGTCGAGGTGCGCATCGTACTTACCCGGCCGGGGAACGTCTCCATTGCATGGTGCGCGTCGTCCCCTTGCGAGTCGGTCGGAGCGGTCGGGTCCTGCGAACGAGTCGGTCGGAGATTTCGCGAGCGCACGCATCGTACTCGCTCGCCCGGACGAACGTACGACTCGGTCGGGAAATAGGGCTCCGAATCGGATCCGGTTAGCCGAATCCGATTCGGTGCCC